>CM054128.1:119082634-119727043 GCA_028751855.1 Ambrosia trifida | reverse complement strand
ATTATCAACTATGAGACAATCATGTTAGTAAAATACACAATAAAATATTACAAAACTGTTTGTCTATTGTGTTGTCCTAGGCATATACCTAACTAATTTACAGTTTAAAAAAATGACACAATACATTTCCACTATTGTGTTATCTTAACTGTTTATAAACATTCAATGTACTGTTTTAAAAAAAATGACACAATGTTCTACAAACAAACAAAAGGCAACTTAGTTTAAAACAAGCAATAATACACAATTACTTTAGCTTCTTTTCAAGCTGTTGTGTCATATTCTAAATCACTAATCTAGAACTAGAAAAAAAAAATACAAAATACTGTTCCATTATTGGTGTTATCTTAAAGTACTTTTTAAACATTGACACAATACCTACAAACAAAATACCGTTTATGTCTTAATTAAACAATGAAACAATGGTCTACACCAAACAAAAGGCCAATTATGTCTAAAACGAGCAATAATTTACAATCATTGTTTAAGCTATTATGTCATATTCAAAGTTACTAACCTAAAACGAGCAAAAATACACAATACGTTTTCACTATTGTGCTATCGTAGTAATTGGCCTAACTAATGTTCATTTTACCACTCTTAAACGAGTAATTTAATTTAACACAATGATGATACATTAGACACAATGTTGAACAAAACCTAAATTTAAAGTAATGTACCAAAAATTGAAGTTTCCTCTTACATATTCTGTAATCTTTTAACTTTTTGTTACTTTTTTCCGTCTTTGCTTGCTGTTTTTCGGTGGAAACCACAGTTGTGCCTTTTTTTCTGGAAATCTTCGTTGACGATGGAATAAGTGAAAAAAGAGGTTGAATCGATGAAGAAGGAGGTTGAATTGTGACAACCTGCATCCTTCACTTTTCATAAATGTGCATAATTGGTTCCTCGACTATTTCAAAATTTTCATATTTAACCCTCGTATTTTAATAGGACCAAAATTCACAATTTAATAAAACTTATGTTTTTTTATAAGTAAAAGTATGCACGTTTTATACTCACATCTACGCCCGAGCACGTATGTTTCAGACCTTGATACTCAAAACCCTTAATTTTCGGTCCTAAAACAACTTAGAAACAGAAGGAAACAAGTCTATAACTTAAAATTGATTAACTTAGAAAAAAATGATTTTTCTTGCTCTCGCGGTCCGCGGAGACAGTCATTCAGTCAAAGTCCCAGTCAAAGTCTTAGTCAAAATCCTAGTCAAAGTCCTAGTCAAATAGTCAATTCATCTTAAAACCTTACTTTATTGTGTTGACCAATTTTAAAGCCTAATTGAATCCAAAACTAGTATAAAAACCCACCTATGACCCATTACACTTTGCACCTCTAAATCGATGTTTCAATTCGATTAAACTCTCCCTCATACCTTTCTTCTAGAGTATATTACTTCTACAATTGAAGCTTTGATTATAACTCTTGTAATTGGCGAATTGGAAGCTTGATATTTTTCCTATTCGGTTTCTTTTCTTCTAAATTGGACTAGTTTCATTGTTGAATCTTTGGATTGCTCGCATTTTCACGCTCGCTTAGTCATCTAGTCATTTGGCGAAAGTGAGTATTTCCTATCCCCTTTTTTGTCTTTATTCATTTTTTGGGTGTTACATGTACACTTATACAACCTACACATACAAGTTCACATTTTACAATACAATTCTAGTATATTGTGCATTTGCTTACATACGTGCTTTATGCTTAGACATTACATGTAGAATACATTTGTACTTAGTGGAATCATTAACATTGTACAAGCCGACCTTAACATTGGATAGCGCTATTGGATTGACAACCCGCCTAGGTTGATTCTCCCCCTTTTTCATCGGAGAATCCATGGTCATTGTTAAGTTATTATCCAATTATTTGGATAAGTACACCGCCATTCATTTAGTACATTATACAGTCACAGGATTGATTTCGCTCATTTGTATGATACATAGTTTACATAATTGCACTATAGTTTTGCACTTGAATTGTATAACATTTTCCAACTTACTATATATATTAAAACTAGGAATGCTCACCAACATTTCATATGTTGACCAAAACTTATTTTGTACATGTTTCAGGTGCAGTTTGATCTTAGTTCCATAGCATTGGATTTTAGTGCTTGCTTTTAATAATTTATTTCAAATTTCATGTTTTGTTCAGACTTATGTATTTTTCCCATTTCATCCATGTAAGACAATTTAATTTATTCAATAATACATTTACATTTTAGTACCATGTGCTTTTGAACAATCGTCACTACGTGACACCTCGATGATTCCGCCATCGGTTGGGGTGTTACAGATTGGTATCAGAGCCATGGTTATAGGGAATTAGGTTATTAGAATGCCTTTTAGCCTAGTCTATAACCAAGCTTACATTCACGAGTCCTCTCGTGTTTATTTCTCTTTATCCTATAATTTTCTTTCAAGATATTTTCGCTATGATTCTTTTTCGTTATTCTTTCGGTGTTTTGTTTAGAGAAGAAGATACTCGTATTTCACAAACGAAACGATATCACTAAGTTAGGAGTGACATCCATACCTTGGTGATTAGTTTCACTCCTCTATATGTTATTTATCTTAGGAATATATCTTTGAGATAGGAGTGACATCCACACCTCAAAGAGTATTTCTTTCAAAAAGGAACTTAACCACTAAGCTGGGAGTGATATCCTTAACTTAGTGATTGGTTTCATTCCACAATCGTTTTCAATTTTAAAATACATCTTTGAGTTAGGAGTGAAATCCAAATATCAAGGATCTATTTTTGCATCTCGTTTTTAATCTCGCTAAAGTTTTGGAATTCACTAGTGATGGGGCACGTGCAATCTGGAAGGGTGAGCGCCTGTATCCTGAGTTTTCTGTCTAGGCCTGGTATTTCGTATAATTCCCAATCAGACGAGGGACCCGTATACCTACCTGGGAACTCTTGGGATGAGCATTCACTTATAGGCTAAAGTACGCCCCCACAAGTCACTAGGAAATTTCAAATACTTGAGTTGGTTAAAGTTTCCAATAGAAACAATTTCAATGTTTTATATCATTGATATTTATGTTTGTTTATCATTTGAAGATTCCATTTAATCACTTGATGTTTCATATGCCATTATTCATTGATCATTCGCTTTTGAATCCCTTATCATCATTACTAAAACTTTTGTTCGATATATTATCGCAATAAAGCTTACACTATTTCACTTATGCTCATGATTTTTACACTATAAGGTATTACTCATTTTGCGTTAAAACATTTTTACCCACGACTTATGTTTTAAACTCTGTGTTTAACTTTGATCACATCCTGATTTTAGGAATGTTGCGTCATCATACAGTTAAAAATGAACATGGTTTTTCCAAACTTATTATTTCAACCTGTTTTATACCTTCATGTTTACAAACTTACTTGATTGAAGTCACAGTATATCCTTATATACCTAATACTAATATTGCTGCACCCAGTCTCCTAAGCCATAGCCAACTACCATTAGTTAGAACTTCTTAGTCAGACTAAACTCATACATAAATGTCTACCTAAACGATACACACTAGTACACTACTCTCTAAAACGATTAATTTGACAACTTATTCTATTAGTCTTTTCACAAAGCGTATTCGCCAAATTAGAACACACTTTTCATACACCTTGTTCCTTGAAACAAATAGCCCGCTATGAGCCCAAAGAGATGCCTTAACGATCCTGCAAATAAATGATCTTTCAATGTATAAATTTCGTAAAAGTTTGAAAATTTAAAAGGTTTCAAGTTTACCCAGTCTTAACGGGTAACACTTCGATTTTCTCAACATTTCATAACAATTAAAAATTTCTGACTTTTCAATCCACAAGTTAAAGAAATGTTTAAATACAGAAAATTTTATTTTCCAAAATTCGCCAAGGCATCTGGGATCATTCACAACCCTCACATCATTTTAAATCTTGGTCTTTCAAAACACATTAGATTTACACACACTTCATGAAATGGTTTCATCTTGCATTTTATAAACTTGCATTGCATATTTTACAAATCAAATGTAAATCAGCATGTTTTCATATAACGCATCCAATATATGTTTTCGGGAGGAATTTGCAACTAATAATATAACACTTTTCAAACTCGACTTCTCGTAAACACATGAAAATGTGTACCTACGAAATCTTTTCAAGTGAACCTGTTTTGAACTTAAAACATTCTTCGGTTTTCAAAAAGTTATCCTCATACCAGTAGACTATACGTTTGTTGTGCGCACTTTCATTTACAGTAAATTTCATTATTTTTTTTACACCATTTTACTTATAGTTACGTTCGTACATTATCATATTATTTTTGTATTATTCTTTTGTTGGTAGTTGTTTTCACGCGTTATTCGCAACTATTCTCGCACTAGTTATTAGTAGTTATTCTTACAACACTAGTTTTGAGCATTAATTTAACTCGTTTACTTTCATTTTGTGCAAATTGTGCGATTTACTCGATTTACGTTATGCTATTCTTTCAATCGAAATTTTATGCTATACTTATATACTTACATGAACAAATATTTGGTATGCATATTTTTTTGTTGTGAGCAAAACCCTGTTATACTTTACATTATTTAACGAACATACTAATTGATAGCGCGTATGAGATCTAAGCCAGTTCCCATGTACGACTCGGTTCAGAGTGTTCCTCTAACCCAAGGGGAACGGTGTAATCCTCAGAGTTTATCAATATGGTTGTTTAGAGCCCAATGATGTGAACAGAAATTACCGGATAAGGGTGAACCCGAAAGGTGAAGAACCCCTAATCATGTCTTATACTTACACATTAATCTCATTACGGTTAAAGGGTGAACCTGAAAGGGGAAGAACTTCTAACCACATCTTATACTTGAGCAGTATCTACTACTTAACACATTTTGGTTGCACGCATTGTTTCTTGTATTACTTATGTTAGTGTTATGGAAAAGCATAGCACCCTAGTGTAAAGTAAATCGATGATTACGGTCCGGAACGCAATCATGGATTTACAGGTACATAGGGGTGGTGTGTGATTCTACTTAGGCTATTGGTAGACAATCAGTACGAGTCCAAAGTATCAGTAGTGTGGTGGGTTAGCTGTGGTACACCCTATATATAAGCACGAGCGATACTGCGGGAGCGGACTAGGAGTCTGACCAAGAACCTACCCATTACTATCTCTTTATTAGATCGTTGACTAATAGCTAGCATTTTCGATAAGAATGTTCTTACACGAGCTTCAATTCGACTTCCTAGAGCCTTTCTCTGGACCATCCACACAGAAAACACAAACTTAGTATACTCTTACACTCTCTGCTAGTTGAAATCATGTTGCATGTCCTTAATAACGTTCGGTCAGAAACTTCTCTAAAGTAAGGGAAGCTACTATAACACTACCCTGCCCTAACCAGTTACATACTTTTCCCAAACTTTGCTCATTATAAACTCTTAATTCTCTAACCTTGGGTCAAACTTTAAAGATTTCCAAAACTCTTATTTTGGGTATTAAACAACTACTTCAAACTTTATCAAATCATGGCTGATGCATTTCTTAAAATCTACTTGCCTTTTTACAAATGTCTTTTGTTTCATGAAAACCTTCACTTGAAAGTAATTTCGGGACGGAATTTTCTAAAGTAGGGGAGACTGTGACAACCTGCATCCTTCACTTTTCATAAATGTGCATAATTGGTTCCTCGACTATTTCAAAATTTTCATATTTAACCCTCATATTTTAATAGGACCAAAATTCACAATTTAATAAAACTTATGTTTTTTATAAGTAAAAGTATGCACGTTTTATACTCACATCTACGCCCGAGCACGTATGTTTCAGACCTTGATACTCAAAACCCTTAATTTTCGGTCCTAAAACAACTTAGAAACAGAAGGAAACAAGTCTATAACTTAAAATTGATTAACTTAGAAAAAAAATGATTTTTCTTGCTCTTGCGGTCCGCGGAGACAGTCAATCAGTCAAAGTCCCAGTCAAAGTCCCAGTCAAAGTCCTAGTCAAAATCCTAGTCAAAGTCCTAGTCAAATAGTCAATTCATCTTAAAACCTTACTTTATTGTGTTGACCAATTTTAAAGCCTAATTGAATCCAAAACTAGTATAAAAACCCACCTATGACCCATTACACTTTGCACCTCTAAATCGATGTTTCAATTCGATTAAACTCTCCCTCATACCTTTCTTCTAGAGTATATTACTTCTACAATTGAAGCTTTGATTATAACTCTTGTAATTGGCGAATTGGAAGCTTGATATTTTTCCTATTCGGTTTCTTTTCTTCTAAATTGGACTAGTTTCATTGTTGAATCTTTGGATTGCTCGCATTTTCACGCTCGCTTAGTCATCTAGTCATTTGGCGAAAGTGAGTATTTCCTATCCCCTTTTTGTCTTTATTCATTTTTTGGGTGTTACATGTACACTTATACAACCTACACATACAAGTTCACATTTTACAATACAATTCTAGTACATTGTGCATTTGCTTACATACGTGCTTTATGCTTAGACATTACATGTAGAATACATTTGTACTTAGTGGAATCATTAACATTGTACAAGCCGACCTTAACATTGGATAGCGCTATTGGATTGACAACCCGCCTAGGTTGATTCTCCCCCTTTTTCATCGGAGAATCCATGGTCATTGTTAAGTTATTATCCAATTATTTGGATAAGTACACCGCCATTCATTTAGTACATTATACAGTCACAGGATTGATTTCGCTCATTTGTATGATACATAGTTTACATAATTGCACTATAGTTTTGCACTTGAATTGTATAACATTTTCCAACTTACTATATATATTAAAACTAGGAATGCTCACCAACATTTCATATGTTGACCAAAACTTATTTTGTACATGTTTCAGGTGCAGTTTGATCTTAGTTCCATAGCATTGGATTTTAGTGCTTGCTTTTAATAATTTATTTCAAATTTCATGTTTTGTTCAGACTTATGTATTTTTCCCATTTCATCCATGTAAGACAATTTAATTTATTCAATAATACATTTACATTTTAGTACCATGTGCTTTTGAACAATCGTCACTACGTGACACCTCGATGATTCCACCATCGGTTGGGGTGTTACATGAATCATTGAAGACATAGGTTCAATCGTTGAAAACAGAGCTTGAATTATTGAAGACGCCATTGATTTTTTGTTAGTGTATATTATGTAGATGGTATAGTGAGATGGAGGGTTTTTGTTTATCGATGCACTGATGAAGAAACTGAGTGGGTTTTTAAGTTTTCGTCTTTACCCTTGGCGCCTTCTAATATTACCATATCGCCACCGCCTCATTTAGAGTCATTGATCATGTATAAAATCTGATCTAAAGGCTATAAATCCTTCTCACCCTTCTTATTTTTTTGTCCCTTTGTAGAATAACCTAACCCTAATATGGTTCATATTTGATGTAAGTAATGAGTTTTAGAATCTTGATCCATTAAGTCATGTGGATTTTTGACTCATATTTTGCTTTATATATACAGGGTACATTATAAGGGGAGAGATGTCTACAAATGTTATTTTACATGAATTTTAAGATGACAAAGAAAAAGTCTCATGCTTAAAACCTAAATGTCATGTAACTTTTTCCCTTTCTACTTTTCATGCAAAACCTACTTGTACACATTCTTTTATCATAACCTTCAACTAGTGGGGAACCCGCGCGTTGCGGCAGGGCTAATTTTTTATATGACTCGTTTCTTTAGAAGTATTGTTTCCAATCAAAACATATCTATCTTTTTTGGGTATATAGTGAGATACCCCGCACTACGTGGCGGGATTTGGTTGGTATTGGTTAACTTCATTTCGTTACGATATCATACTTAATATGGCAATCAAAAGAGAAAACAAAAAAAAAATACTCGTGATATACATAAAAAAAGATATAAAATAGATAAAAATATAGTATGTCTCATTAGTATAAAAAACATCACAATATTAAACAAGTTAGAGAAACGACTCAAATAACTCATGTAATAATAACTATTAAAGTAGTAAGTAATAACTACTACTATAATGTGAGAAACAGAATATTAAAAGGAAAAACAAAGAAAAAGGGGCATGAATGAAGAAATGTAAAAGAATAAATCGAGCAAGAATAACTAAAAATCATAGTGCTCAAACCTAAAATCTTAAACTATACTACTTGTTCTTATGTTTAGAATTAATAAATACAATAATGAATGATTTTACATCTAAATGATTTTAGCCGAATCACATTTTTTTCCTAGAAAGTCAACGGTAAAACTAAAGTGATGATGAGCATGGACTGTTTCAATAAATATTTATGTAGAAAATGACAATATAAGACTCGAATCACATCTATGGGTGGGGTTAAGAGTTGCATTGGTAAATCCATTGGAGTTTCTGTGTTACTTCCGTTGAAATTAAAGTTCAAGCCCTGTTAAAGATTTAACGAATGGTAAATTTGATGTAATTTAAGCCAATAAAAAATTTGCACATGTAAAATGATATGTGAAGAGTGAAGGCAATAAAGTGCTGTTTGTTTTTTCTGTAGGAAAAGGTCTGCAGTTTGCGGACCACTTCTGCAGGAGAAGAGGTGGACCAAAGGTCTGCAGTCTGCAAGAAGAAGACTGTTTGTTTGTTAATGTCAGCAGGCTGCTGAAATAAACTGAAATTTAAATAAACCGAGGGCCTATTTGGTTGATTAAGTGCTGAATCATTAAGAGGTCTGAATGGTTAAGAGGTCTGAATGGTTAAGTGCTAAATCATTAAGTTGGACCTCTTAATGGTTAGTTTTCTTGTCCCACGTTGGTAGGGGAGCCTCATTAAGGTTCAGCCTAGTTCAGTGCTTAATAGTTCAGTGCTTAATGGTTCAGCAACATCCCAAATCTTAATGATTCAGACTTAACCATTCCATTCAGAAGCTGAAACAAACACACTGAATGCTGAATCATTCAGCGCTGAATGGTTAAGAGCCTCATTAAGAGGCTACCAAACAGCCCCTGATTTTTTACAGTAGTCTGGTGGTAGACGGTGGTGGACCGTGGTAGGTGGTGGTGGATGGTGGTAGGTGGTGGTGGACCGTGTTGGCGGTGGACGGTGGTAGGTGGTGGTGGTGGTAGACGGTGGCGGTGGTGGTGGACCGTGGTGGTGGTGGGTGGTGGTGGACGGTGGTGGTGGATGGTGGTGGTGGTGGACCATGATGGTGGTGAACGGTGGTGGTGGTGGTGGATTATGGTGGTGGTGGTAGACGGTGGTGGTGGTGGTGGACTGTGGTGGTGGTAGACGGTGGTGGTGGGTGGTGGTGGTGGTGGACCGTGGTGGTGGTGGACCGTGCTGGTGGTGGTGGACCATGGTGGTGGTGAACGGTGGTGGTGGACCGTGGTGGTGGGTGGTGGTGGAAGGTGGTAGGTGGTAGGTGGTGGTGGACCGTGGTGGTGGTGGTGGTGGTGGGTGAGGAGAAGAGAAGTGGAGAAGACCTTTAAAGACCTTAGAAGACTTTGGAACAAGTCTGCATCAAGAAGAGGTCAGGAAGACCTTTTTGAGTGAAAGGTCTTCCAAAAAACTGTGACACCCGGCAAATTCTGGTTAACAATGTTGTCTAGATTAAAGTCTACCTTAGCGAGTCACGCGTATATTATACTTAACTAGGGTTAGCTAGATAGCTAGATAGGACATACGTGCATTGTTGTGAGTTAATATGTGATTACATGATTAGTGAACCTTGGACGTTGGTGAATAATAAACTTATGTGTCTCGGTGATATCTGACAAACTTATGTGAAAACCATACGTGGTTATGTGAACCTAAACCAAACACGTTAATAAAAATCATTAAAAGTGGAGCATGAGGTTGATTAGGGTCTTAACGCATGGGGTTACACTTGTTACGGTCCGAAATAACGAAAACGTCGATGGATCACGCGTTGGGAGGCGAAACGAAGCAAAAGCGCGCGCCTCGGACCTGTGAGCGGCCGCTCACAGGCTCCGAGCGGCCGCTCGAATCTCCCTGACGGGTCTAAACCGCCTCAAACTCATATTTAAGCATCCTTAACCCCCATGCAACCCCCATACTCAACCCTAATCCCCCCCTTACTGCCCCACACGAATATTTCACTCCAAAAACTCCTGCTAAGGCTCAAGATCATCAATTGGGAGGCTCCAAGGCGCGCGATTGATTGATTTGAAGAGCTAAGGGTATAACTTATGATTTCTTACGCTTTTACCTTATGTTTTTACTATAAAAATCATATAACAAGTTTGTCCAGGTCTGAATGGGTTTAAGAAACATTAAAACGTGAGTCTTTTTGAAGATTAAACGGATTAAACATATTAATAAACGCTTAGTAACATCATAGGATACTTATTGCGCAAGTTATTGGTGTTTTGATCCTTAAAGCTTTGATCTTGACATGTTTAATAATAGAATCTGATGGGAATAGGTATTAGGAATGTTGTGTGTTGATGATTGATGGTTGTTAATTGTTTTATGCACACGGTAGGCGAGTAAAGTATGATTTAGGCGAAACTAAAATCTGGACAGAATGATTAGTTGAACTTGTAGGAGCTGTAACACGGCCCTAACACAATGATTTTAGTATTTTCCTTGCATGATTAGGTCACAACTGGTCTTAGCTTTTCATAATGGGTAAAATCATGTGTTTTGGACGTCGGATGAGTTGTTTTTGGAATTTTCATTGAAAATAGGTCAGATCAGAATTTCGGGTGTCAAACTGAGTCAACTTTGAAACATCATAACTCAAGTTTTATAAAGAGTTGGGTTTTGAAATTTTTACAGAAGGTTAATATTGGAGTTTTGCAAGTTTTCCAAGTAGATTCATCCCGTTTGGATGAATGCACAAGTTTTGGGAAATTATTTACCAAACTAACCTGTTAGGAGGGTTTTCTGAACATAGCTGAGTTAGACGAATTTTAATTATTTTTGTGTTTGGATTTAAGACTAAACAAAAATAGGTATTGTCAAGTGAATCCCAAAGAAAATTCAGTAAAAATTTGGGAGGATAACTTACTGATTTACTATTTTAAATGAATTCGTTTTGATGGGGCACAATCTGTCCTGAAAACACAGATTGTGTATTATGTGCTTATGTGATTAATTGAGGTCTTAGGTGATCTGGAATTGACATATAACTGAAGTACACTTGTTTGTGACACATACGGGATGTAGAAACTAATGGTAACCAACTCATTAACCAACGAGTCCGTAGGGTTTACTATTGCAGGTAGAATCACTAGGCGTCGCATACACACTTTTGAACATTTAAAACGCCTTGGACAAACGAGTTATATGGTGTAATGATATTACGCCTATACTCACTTAATGACACTGTTATTAGGGTGTCGGTAGCATATATTACTTGCTGTTCGGATTCTTTGCTTGCACGTTAAGGTGAGTTTACGGCCCCTCTTTTAACTGGTTTCACTTTTTGGGGGAGAAAACATGTGTTAAACTTATGTTTTGGTAACAACTGTCATACTATGGGTTTCTATGGTTTACTATACGATCTTTGGAAGTCCCGGGGGAAACCATGAATGTGCGGGTTAGCACAACGGGGAAATGTGAATAGATCTATTGGGAGTGACCAACCCCGCTCGTCAGCTTGGAGGGTCGGCGAGTGCATATTGTCTCAAACAGGAACAGGTTTACTATTCGGGCACGACATCTGGTTTGCGAGTTAGTAATGGTTTTCCAATCGTAGAAGTAACAAAACATACGCCAAGCTAGCGTACTTTGGTTTGCAAATTGATATAGTATGGACAGGTTGAACTTGGTACTTTAATTACAAACCTGTGAACTCACCAGCATTTTTGTGCTGACGTAACTCTTACATGTTTTCTCAGGTCGCTTAGGTAGCACAACGGAACTAGGGCGCACGCGTCTGCACGGCGTCTAGTTAGGATTGCATGGTTTTCGAACATTGAATAATTTGGTTTACTTTTGGATTATGTTTTGAGAATAAGCTTCCGCTGTATTTGGGGATTTTAAACTATGTTTTTGAAATTGCATATGTTCATTTAGATTTGTTTATTGTGATCGTTGACTTGGATCCTGGTTTGTCATGCGCCTCGCGGTAAAACTCCGCAAGTGGATTTTGAGGGTGTGACAGATTGGTATCAGAGCCAGGTTATAGTGAACTAGGACTGCATCTAGAGTCTAGTCTATAGCCGAGTCGCACACACTAGACGATCACATAGTACTAAACATTATGGTGGATTACGTATGGCCTTGTCGGAGTGTCTCTAAATCATCTGACCTTCCTATGTTACATCATCCGTTCTATCTTAGGTTGGGTTACTTGCTCTCTAGGCAGTGTGGTATATTGGGGTAAATCGTGTACTCTTGAGATTTGTCCAAGGCTCGGACATCTCCCTTTCATACTCCAATAGAAACACTTGCCATAAACTACCGTAGCATTATGGTGTATAGCTAAGAGTCTATGTTCGGTGATTTGAACTTTGAACTAGGAGAACACTTGGAGGACCATGTAGAGCGGTTTATCATTTTGGGTGCACACAAAATCATAAATCGAAATGCATGAAAGCCCTAGTGAGCTCTGGGTTTGAATGGATAGTCCTGGGTTGGATCTAGCTTTGCTCTTGTGAACGCTAGTGGTTACCATTAGCTGTGAAACTAAATTTTCTCGTCCTTTTTGTCAGAATCATGTCTGGAGTACGAGGAGGACGTGGAGGTGGCCGCGCTGGTGGGCGTGGTGGTGGTCGTGGTGGTGGTGGTCGTGGAGGTGTAAACCTAACACAAGAAGATCTGAACAACTTGCTGCAAGCTGCCTTTCAGTTAGGGCACAATGGTGGTGGTAAGTTGACTTATCCACTTTTGCCTCATTGGTGAACTTTGTTACATCCTTCGTGGTTTCTCATGAGTTTCATTTCAGGTGGTCCTGTTAACCCACCCCCACCTATGTGTACCTACAAGATGTTTCGGGACTGTAAGCCCCAGGAATTCTCTGGCACTAAGGGTGCGGTGATCTTGCTCAGGTGGCTGGAAAAGGTGGAGTCAGTGTTTCTGATGTGCAACTGTCTCCCAGAGGATCGAGTCAAGTATGCTGCTGCGTTATTCCAGGATGTTGCTTTGACCTGGTGGAACAATATCACCCAGAATATGGGTATAGGGGAGGCTTATGCTATGCCTTGGGAAAATTTTGTTCAACTACTGAAGCGAGAGTACTGTCCAAGGTTAGAAATTCAGAAGCTAGAGCATGAGGTGTGGAACCTCAAGATGACCGGGTCAGAGATTGAAAAGTATACGGTAAGGCGTAATGAGTTGGCAGTGCTGTGTCCTGATCTGCATGTGCCAGAATACAAGAGGATTGAACACTATATCTCGGGGCTAGTACCAGAGATCGCAGGGTTGGTGGCTGCGGGGAATCTTCCTACATACTCAGAGGTGGTCCGATCGGCTCACAGGATGACAAACTTGAAGGTGAATGAGGGTATCTTGCCTGCTAAGGGTTCGACTGTCAAGGCCCCGGAGAATAACAAGCGTAAATGGGATAATGAGGGGAAAGGATCTGTGCCAGCACCAGCACAACAGGGTAAGAGATTCGATAGCGGGGGTTCTTCTTCTTCTGGTACCAAACCGGGTGGTTATGCGGGGAAATTACCTAAGTGCAACAAATGTGGGCGTCATCATCAGGGGGACTACGACCGTAATCGTTGCCATCGCTGCCAGCGACTTGGGCATTTTGCTAAAGATTGTCGGGCGACACTTCCATCGACCCAGGCCCCAAGTACTACCCCGGCTCCTACTGCTCAAGGAACTACGGGAAAACAGGGTTGTTACAACTTTGGGGAGACTGGGCATTACAAGAAGGAGTGCCCGAAACTGAAGCAGGGCGGGGATGTGAGGGATAGAAACGGTAACGGGAACAACGGGGGCGGTGGCAGGAATGCACGTGCCTTCGTCATTGGAGCCGCAGAGGCTAGACAGGATCCTGACACAGTTACCGGTACATTCCTTCTCAATAATCGCTCTGTTAGTGTTTTATTTGATTCCGGTGCCGATAAAAGTTTTATATCTATGGAAGTTAGTCGACTGCTAGATGTAGTACCCGAGCCATTAGAGGCTAAGTATGTAACTGAGTTGGCTGACGGTAAAAAGATTGAAGCTACTTGTATCCTTCGGGAGTGTCAACTAGAGTTGTCGGGTTTGTCTTTCCCCATCGACCTTATGCCGGTACCTTTGGGTAGTTTTGACGTTGTTGTAGGCATGGATTGGTTGTCTTTGTATCGCGCTGAGATCGTTTGTTACGACAAGATTATTCGGATTCCCCTCCCTGATGGAGAATTCCTTTCTGTGTACGGTATCAAGGGCGGTGCTCCGCTAAATCTCATCTCCAGCATGAAAGCCCTTAAGTATCTTCGAAAGGGTTATTCGGCCGTTTTGGCACTTTTATCTGTTTCCTCTACCGATGAGAAGAAGATCGACGATATTCCTGTTGTACGCGAGTTTCCTGATGTATTTCCCGATGATTTATCTGGTCTTCCTCCCCATCGTCTGGTTGAGTTCAGTATTGATCTTGTACCGGGAGCTGCTCCTATTGCTCGGGCCCCCTACCGTCTTGCACCTCCCGAGATGCAGGAATTGTCCAGTCAGTTACAGGAACTCTTGGACAAGGGTTTCATTTGACCAAGTTCTTCCCCTTGGGGAGCCCCGATTCTGTTCGTTAAGAAGAAGGATGGAAGTTTTCGATTGTGTGTGGATTACAGAGAATTGAACAAAGTGACCATCAAGAACCGTTATCCTCTTCCACGTATTGATGATCTATTCGACCAACTCCAGGGTTCTAGCTACTACTCTAAGATTGATTTGAGGACCGGTTATCACCAGTTGCGCGTAAGGGAAGCTGACGTTGCAAAGACTGCCTTTCGTACACGTTATGGCCATTTTGAGTTCTTGGTCATGCCTTTCGGTCTCACAAACGCACCGGCGGTTTTCATGGATTTGATGAACCGCGTTTGCAAACCGTATCTTGACAAGTTCGTCATCGTGTTTATTGATGACATCCTGATTTACTCCAAGAACAAGACCGAACACGAGGAACACCTGCGCTTGGTTTTGGAACTTTTGCGATGGGAACAACTTTACGCTAAGTTCTCAAAGTGTGGAGAAGACCTTTAAAGACCTTAGAAGACTTTGGAACAAGTCTGCATCAAGAAGAGGTCAGGAAGACCTTTTTGAGTGAAAGGTCTTCCAAAAAACAAACAATCTGCAAACCCCAAACGTCTGCGCATGTCACACCCCAACCGATGGCGGAATACATCGTGGCGAGACTTGGGGTAGATTGTTCAAAGACTTCATCACACTAGAATTCGTGACAATATAATTTAAAGATAAAATTTCATTCATAGCATAATCATTGTCTAAAAAGATAACAGAATACAAATTGTTTCATAAAATGGAAAATACAACATCAAAATATAGAATTTAAACTAGCGTGTGTTTCTAGTCCATTCCTAAGTAGTTTTCTTGATAAACCTGCATTAAACATTTCCTGCAACATGTATAAAATATCCGTCAACACATAAAGCATTGGTGAGCATACTAGTTTTGAGTCTAAGTACATAGTATAAGAAAATCTACTCGAATCATCATGTTATAGGCATATGCACGTAGAACCATACAAACGGCAATAACACTCGATAACACAAAAGACTTCATCTTATCATGACCCATAAAGGGGGCGGCGTGCCAACCTATAACGCTATACATGTAAGGTGGGTTGTTAACTAATCGTACATTTGTATGTAAGACTTTGAATTCTAGCATGGCATAGCATAATAGCATTTAGATTGAGCATAATAGTTTTAAGAGTATGAAATCGTTTAAGTTTTGATAGTGATACATGTTGAGCCCCAAAGAATAAAAGGGGGACAAGTATGAGCTCACCTTTGGGTGCGTCTTGATATAGTTCCAAAGATAAGTCTAGGAATTTTAAGCTTTAGCTCCGATTAACTAGAATTAAGAATAAGGGTCTTAGGTTCGAGTTTAGATTATAGATTCACGAGAGTCATGTAAGCCTTTTAGGCAAACCAAAACACAAACCGCCTTTAAGGCAATCCGGATGGTCATGAGAATAAGTTAGACCAAGCACAAAATCATCATAGATGATTTGGATGGTATAAAGTTAGGAATGTGAATCCGATTGATATGTTCATGTCATAACCACTTCGCTTATGAGGTAAATGTGGGTTTTGGACACGGGATTTCCCCTTTCTAGTGTGGATAAATCCGTAGCACAAGAAGGGTCAAGAGAGTTGGTAAGGTAGGGTGTAACCACAAACCTTCCAAAGATTAATAATAAGCTAGTAAGATAGAAACTTGAAAGTATATTTTATATTATTATATAGTATAACTAAGATGTTTAAGTAAAAAAAAACCGATTTATGCACGTCTAAAAAGTTCTCAGGTTGATAAGTCTTATGTGGAATATTTTCAACTAACCTAACTTCCAATTTCATTTTTTGATATCACTGATAGAAATTTATGGTGCACTTGATTAGCAATTTTATTGCATTGCTTTTATCATGTGGAAAAAATTATGGGTATGTTTCTTTACAGGTTGATTACATATGAGCCATTCCAACCTCCTTTTAATGTGGATCTTATAAAGCTTTCTTCTCCTCGACAATCTCTCCAGATTTGGCACTTTCAACATATTGAGTGGGACTATAAGTGTAATAATAGTTGCTAATAAGTCAAACCGCTACTTCCATTTTTTTTATCGGCATGTAGGTCAAATTGCATATGGTATAAAGAACATAACATGCTATCATGTCTCCTTGTAGACTTTAAAAACTTACCCCACTACGAAGCACAAGTGCTTACACATTCAAGCATCATCATCATCATCATACTCAGTTAATCCCACCTATAGCAAAGCTAAGGTAGGGTCTGAGGAGGGTAAGATGTAGACAGCCTTACCTCTACCCCTAAGAATAGAGAGGCTGCTTCTAGTGAGACCCCCGACTCGATGTGGTTTGGTATCAAGCCTTAGACATAAGGTACAAAACACTTAGCAATCGGGACAAACCCGATCGATGCATGTACCCCTTTGTCTTTTGGCTATCCACGCCACCACATGATGCATGATTAACCGTCCGTCGTTTTTAACGTTATTTTCACGAAATTGGTAAAATAACGTTAAAACTAGTGCAACTTTACTTTTACCCCCCAAGGGCCACACATATATACATTATATGCTTACACATTCAAGCATACACCTTACATATTGATTCTTTTAATCATTTTAAGGTTTGAATATGTTTCCGCCCTGTATTGTCGACTCCGTCGCAACGCGCGGATTCCCTGCTAGTATTTCATAAAGTAATAAAGATGCCTATAAACTTACAGAGGTGCCAAGAATAAATATACACAAGTACACAACAACATAACGTGCATTGTGTTTCTAATCTACCCAAATGCGAGCTTGGGATGTTAAGACTTTATAGGGTGTTTGGGATTGCGTTTTTAATCTGATTTTTAGATTATTGCGTTTTGAAAATGCAGATAATCAGTTTTTAATGTTTGGGATTGCGTTTTGAGAACGCAGATAATCAGTTTTTTAGGCTACCAAAACGCAATAATCTATAAGCAGCTCCACCCCTGCTTTTCCAAAACGCATAATCTGTTTTGAATAATCAATCCCAAACACCCCCTTAGTCCAACCTCCATTTACGAGACCATAAGCTATCCATAAGCCCATAATCATTCAGAGCCTATAGAACCTCAAAGGCTCAAACACAATTAAACAAGACTAGTTTGAGGGGTGTAAACTGGAGGTATACAAATCGGTTTTTTTGTCCAAACCAGTTTGGTTTTGGACCGGTTTTGTCGGTTTGTAAGAGCGCTTTCAGAGACCGGTTTCGGTTTGTTTCGGTTTTGGTCCGTGAATCGATTCTTGCACGCAATTTTTTTTTAAAAGGCAACACAAAATTTTATTTTTTTTTACATAAAGTTCAACTTTTATTGATTCTTATAATTTTTTAAGGTGTATGGGTATATATTTGTAGGGGGCGGTTATTCTACAAAGTAAAAGAAACGTGCGAAGTATGCGAAGGAACTTTGTACATGATAATTACGTAATGATAATTACGTAATGATAATTACGTAATGTTTTTTATGTTCATGAAAACATTACGTAATTATCATTAAGTAATTATCATGCACTTTGTACATGATAATTACGTAATGATAATTACGTAATGTTTTTGTATGTTCATGAAGGCATTACGTAATTATCATGTACAAAGTGATCCTTCGCATCCTTCGCACGTTTGTATTATTTTGTATTTGATCCTGCCCATATCTACTATAATATATAAATAAAAGTAGATGAGGGACACTTGGCACCTTCTGAGGGCTTCATTTTACTTTTTCCCGCTCATTTTAGTGGGTCAATATGTTAGGACAAAGAGGATTGGTGAAACCACTTTTGGAAACCTTAGTCTAATTCACTTCTGTCATTTTGGCTAAGTATAGAAGTACTGAAGAGAAGACAAGAAACTGCTGAAGAGAAGATATGAGAAGTGCTGAAGAAGAAACGTCATCAGAAGTTCTGAAGTCCAAACCAGACAAGTTCACTTCAGAAGTACTGAAGACAAACTACTCATCAGTAGTTTGTCATTCATCAGCACTTTGCATCAGATATTTTCCACCGCCTTTTGCATCAGTAGTTTATTGTTTATTATTACTTTTAGCTGTATTTGTTTGATTCAATGTTGCAACTTGTGCAACTTGTTTCTGTTGTTTCTGTACTTGCTTTTTAGGCAAGATACATGTATGTAAACGTCTATAAATAGGAGGCTTCAACCTCCTGTTTTAGACATTGATTTTAATAGAAAAATCCTTCAAACACTATCACTGTTCTATTCCATTTCTGTATTTATTGTGAATCTGTCTAAGTATCTAATTCTCATTTACTGCTTAGATTCATAATAAATACTTGTCATTTATTAGTTTCAATCATCAAGGGGGAGTAATAACTCTTCCTTAGTATAAAAAGTGTTGCTTTAACTTATACATTCCGCTGTGCTTATAATCTGATTTACAAGGACTTGCTAAACACTTAAGTGTCAAGATAGCAAGTTCTTACTTAGCAAAAAGAGCAAACTGATCCAACAATTGGTATCAGAGCATTGGTTTATCTGATCACATATCAATCTAACAAATTGAGAATCAGACACAAAGCTCTTATTGATATTCAATAAAAAGATCAAAAGTTCACTTTTTATCAATATCCATCACTTAAAAGAGTCATCTGACAAATCTATACTCTTTAAAATGGATCCACATAATACTGGTTCTGCCACTAAACCTGCCATGCTTGTGAGAAATGAGTACAACATATGGCAAAAGAGAATGGCACATACCTTGTCACAAACCAACACAGGTTGTTGGAGATCTGTGATATATGGTCCTCACAAACCAGTAAATGTTAATCTTGAAACTAATGTTAAGGTCCCTAAGGACCCTAAAGAATATACAGATGATGATTTCCTAAAACTTGAGCTAGATGCAAAAGCATTCTCTATGTTGGCAATGGCTCTCCCAAATGAGATATACTCTGGGCTTTTACATTGTGAAAGTGCCAAAGAACTCTGGGATTGTCTTAAAGAACAGTTTGGAGGAACTGAAGAGGTGATTGCCAACACCAGAGAGATTTTAGCTCAACAATATGAAACATTTGCTCATATTAATGGGGAAACTTTGACTCAACAATTTGAAAGATTCTCCTCATTAATATCTGAGCTAAAGTTAAATGGTCAGACCTATACAACAGTGTCTATGCTACATAGATTTTTAAGGTCTCTACCAGACAAATGGGAAACATACTCCATTGTTTTAAGATCCTCACCAGATTTTAGCTCCCTCACTCTTACAAAACTACATGGGAGATTACTTACTTTTGAGAGAGAAATTGATCAAAAGAAGAAATTACAATCATCTGGTAAAACTGCTGATGACTACCTACCAGGTAGTACAGCACTTTTGGGACAAGATTCACCAACTTGTTCCTATGGATCTTATGACAATATTGACATAACCACTGGGATCTCATCAGAAAGATCTTTCCCAGGTTATGACAATAATGACCAAAGTCAAACTGCTGATAATCTATGTTTTATCATGGATGATTTGAAAAACTTTAGCAGTGATGACTTAGAAGAAATGGACATATTACACCAACTGGCCATGCTAAGCATTAAAACTAACAAGTTTTATAAAAGGTCAGGAAGGAAATTTCCAGGATTGACCAGTAATACAAAAATTGGTTTTGACAAATCTAAACTGAGATGTCACAAGTGTCAGAAGTTGGGACACTTTGCTAGAGAGTGTAGAAGCTCTAGCTTTAACCAATCACAATCTGGAAATAACTACAACCCCAATTATAATAGGAATAATGGAACTCAAGGGAGTGCTCATTTTGTACAGGCACAAGCTCCTCAACAGCAATACATGCCACAAGTACAATATGTTCAAGTGCCTGCTCAACAGATGCAGAGCCAACAATCAATCCCTCCCTTTCCAGCTGCTCAACATCCTCCACAGCCTCAACAACCCTCTCAACAAAGTCTTTTCACCTCAGGGTATGTTGACTGGAGCAGTCTTCCTTTTGACACCACAGAGTGCAATCCTGATGCAGACAACAAAGTGTTTGACATCAACTGGGGAGAACCAGACAATGGGAGAAAGAACTTTGCCTTAATGGCATTTGAAGGCTGTACTTCAAAATCTGCATTGTCACAGGTATCAAAAGAATCTTTGACAAAACTTTGCTCAAATTCTTGCAAAGAAACTTTTGCTCTCATAAGAGAGACAAATGTGCACTTACAAGGTAAAGCCAATGATTTAGAAAGAAAATACACACAGATAAAATGTGATTTAGAAAGAAAACTGTGTGCTAAAACAAAAGAAGTTTCTAAATTAACTGACTCAGCCATTGAAACCCAAGCACAAATCAAAATCATGCTAAATGACCTGGGAGATGTCAGACAAGAGCTTGCTGACACCAGGATCACATGTGAAAAATGGGTGGAATCTTGTAAAGGGTATCAATTACTGCTAAACAAACAAAGTGCTTCAAATGTTAAGTTTGGCATAGGATACCATCATGTTGAAACACCAACAGATTTCTCTCCCAAAACTACTGAAGATGGGAGAAGAATTGTTTCAAATGAAACTTCTGAAGGGAAAGAATGCACATCTTTCCATGAAAACTTTCTAAACAGAAATCCTGGCATTTTTAAAGAAAGTACTTCAGAAGTATTAACAAAATCTGACAACAAGCCATCAGTAGTTTCATCTACATCAGGAGTTGAGACCCTGAAAACTACTGATGAGCAAAATCTCTTCACAAATGTCAGAAATTTGCCTTTAGATCAAAAACAAAAGGCAAAAGAATGTGAAATTTGTGGTCTGTTCAACCACAAAACTGAATTTTGTAGATATAGAAAAGGAATTCAGTTCAATCAAAAATTTAAACAACAGGTTGTGGGAAATCAAATCAGAAATGATTATGAAAGAATCTTTAAACCCAAGAAACAACAACCTGAAAACACCTTTTCTCAGAAAAAGATAAAATCTCAACCAAAATCTTTTTCTCAAAATTCTTTGTCAGTAGTTAGACCTGGATCATCAGCAGTTTCACAAACTGCTGAGATACAAAATCTAATGAACATGGTACAACTACTGATGACCAAGGTTGATGGTGGTCCTGAAAAGGATACCACCATGGTTCTTAATGAAAAATTCATTGCCAAAAAGACATGGATTTCTCAACCTGGTCAAGAACAAACTGTAACTGTTCTCAAGAGCAAACCCAAAGCCAAACAGGCTTGGGTTCCTAAACCTAACTAATTTGCTTTTATGTGCAGAGAGTTTCCAGGGGCTTAAACAGCATATGGTATGTTGATAGTGGAGGCTCTATGCACATGACTGGATGCAGATACCTGATAAACAACTTTATCAGCCAAAGAGAAGGATCTGTATCCTTTGGGAACAATGCTAAGGGATATGTGCTAGGACATGGCAATGTCTCCTCTGGCAAAATACAGTTTGACAAGGTCAATCTGGTGGAAAACCTTGAATACAACTTGCTGAGTGTGTCACAAATGTGTGATAAAGGATATTCTTCCTTTTTCACAAAGACAGCATGCAAGATCATCTCACCAGAAGGCCAGAAGTTGATAGAGAAGATTATTGAAGATCATACTTTGCTGATTGCCAAAAGATGTGGCAATGTCTATGCAGTGGACATTGAGAAAGACAAAGTATTGAACAACACTGCCTGTTTCTTCTCAAGGGCATCAACTTCAGAAACAGATCTCTGGCACAGGAGACTTGGCCATGTGAACTTTAAAACCATAAATAAAGTCACAAAAATGGGCTTGGTCAGAGGTCTACCTTTGAAAGTATACCAGTGTCAAGAACACTGTGTATCCTGTTTAAAGGGAAAACAGCATAAGTCCTCCTATAAGTCTATTGAAGAATCAAAAACAACTGCATGTCTTCAACTACTCCATATGGACTTATTTGGACCTGTCAAGATTATGAGCCTTGGTAAAAAGAAGTACTGCTTAGTCATCATTGATGACTACTCAAGATTCACATGGGTATTCTTCTTATTTTCCAAGGATGAGGCTGCTGAAATCATCAAGTTCTTCATTCTACAAGTAGAGAAACAATATTCTCTATCTGTCAAAACCATTAGAAGTGATAATGGGACAGAGTTCAGGAACAAAACTCTGGATGAATTCTGTTTGTCTAAAGGGATTATTAGACAATACAGTGTTCCCAGAACTCCTGAACAAAATGGTGTAGTAGAAAGGAAGAACAGAACATTGATAGAAGGAGCAAGAACAATATTAGCTGATTCTGGACTGCCCTTGTACTTTTGGGCAGAAGCAGTTAACACATCATGTTATGTTCAGAATAGAGTTCTTGTGGTCAAGAGACATTCCAAGACTGCCTATGAAGTTCTTCATGGCATGAAGCCCCTTATCTCCTTTTTCAGGGCTTTTGGGTGTCAATGTTTCATCTTGAACATAAAGGAATCTATTTCAAAGTTTGCTGCCAAAGTTGACTCAGGTTACTTTCTTGGTTACTCTTCAACTAGAAAAGCCTACAAGGTTTTTAATTCTCACACCAGGATTGTAGAAGAAACATTGAATGTCAAGTTCAATGAGTCAAAACACACTCTTATTCCAGCACATCCTGCTGAACTCTTTGACCTTGACAACTTCCACTTTGGACCTGAAAAGACTGTTACTCCTTCCAAACCTACTTATTATGGTGATCAAAGGTTTGAAGATGAGGATCCTACACCATGGACTCCTCAAACAGTCATTAAGTTAACTTCAACACCATCAGAAGTTTCTCAAACTTCTGATCAAACAAATACTGAAGGCCAAACTCAAACATCTGCTTCAACACCTGCAACTACTGAAGAAGCTAAAACTGTTGAACCAGATATTATAGACCTCAGTAGTTTGTTTGAAGAACAAGAGCCACCTACACCTGTCAGTGGTTTACAACAACTGATTGAACACAGAGATCATCCACTTGATCAAATCATGGGTGATATAGCTTCAGGTGTTCTTACCAGAAACCAGCTCTCCAACTTTTGCCTATTTTCAGCCTTTATCTCACAGTTGGAACCAAAGAAGTACCAGGAAGCCCTCAAAGACAATAATTGGGTGCAAGCTATGCAAGATGAACTGCTTCAGTTCAACAAGCAACAGGTCTGGGAAATCTGTCCCTTACCTCCAAACAAGCAACCAATTGGCACAAGATGGGTTTTCAGGAACAAACAAGATGAAGCTGGTATGATAATCAAGAACAAGGCAAGACTGGTAGTACAAGGGTACTCTCAAGAAGAGGGAATTGACTATGATGAAACCTTTGCTCCAGTTGCAAGGCTTGAGGCCATCAGGTTATTTCTGGCCTATGCCATTTCCAACAAAATTAAAGTTTATCAAATGGATGTGAAAAGTGCATTTTTGTATGGAAAAATAAAAGAGGAGGTGTATGTCTGTTAGCCACCTGGGTTTGAGGATCCTTCTCATCCTGAGTGGGTGTACAGACTAGACAAAGCTCTTTATGGGCTCAAACAGGCTCCAAGAGCCTGGTATGATACACTCTCCACCTTTTTACTCAAAAATAACTTTACAAGAGGTGCCATTGATAAAACTCTTTTCATTAAACATGTTGGAAATCATGTCTTACTTGTTCAAATTTATGTTGATGATATCATTTTTGGTTCAACAAACACAAAACTGTGTGATGATTTTAAGAAACTCATGCAATCAAAATTTGAGATGAGTACCATGGGAGAACTGCAGTACTTTCTAGGACTGCAGATCAAGCAACAAACAAATGGAACTTTTATACATCAATCAAAATATGTTAAAGAATTATTGAACAAATTTTCTTTAAATGACTGTAAATCATGTTCCACTCCCATGACACCAATCACACAAGTTGAACCTGATGATCAAGGAAAACAGGTTGATCAAACCATGTACAGATGCATGATAGGTTCCCTTTTATACTTAACTGCTTCTAGACCAGATATTATGTTTTCAACATGTGTCTGTGCTAGATATCAATCAGCACCAAGGGAATCACACCTTATAGCAGTCAAAAGAATTTTCAGATATCTGAAAGGAACTCCAACACTTGGAATTTGGTATCCTGCTTCAAGCAATACCAAGTTATCAGCTTTTTCAGATAGTGACTATGCAGGGTGTAAGATGACAAGAAAGTCAACATCTGGTGGTTGTCAATTCCTGGGTAACTGTCTAGTGTCATGGCAATCAAAGAAGCAAACATCTGTGTGACATCCGTCACTTTTTCTTTTCATTTTATTTTTATATAATAATAATAATAATAATAATAATAATAAAAAAAATTAAGATTTTATATATACATTTTTTCTATCATCTCTAAACCAAACCATACCTAAACCACTTGAAAACCCATTATCAAACCACAACCAAACCCAAGCCCAAACCCTTTTTCTTTAATTATTTCGGAGCCCATTAGCCGGCCCAGACGAAGCAGCCCAACAACAGCGGCCCAACCTTCCCCTTACCTGTTTTAAAAAAAAAAACACGCCTCCCAGGACTCGAACCCGAGCCTGGGGGCGGTTCAATCCAACACACACACACAGACCACTTGAGCTATAGCTCATACTTGTATTAATTCCAACTCATAAAATATATAAACACACCTTTAACCTGTTTCTTTCCCCTTGGATGTTGCTGTTACACGAGCTGTGGTACACCCACATTCCACATTCTTTTTTCTTCAAACCTTTGACCATTTGATTTAGGAAATATTAATGATTAATAACACTTAGTTGACCAATTAATTAACGTGTGATAACAGCCCCTAAAGACCCGTGTATTAACTCGAATCCAAGCATACATCACGCATAATAGTTATGAACGGGTCAAAACTTGCCAAATCTTCAATTGGACCTTTACCCTATAAATTGGACGTGCGTAGACCATCTCTGAGCGCCGATAAACACTTCCCCACATCCAATTTCTGTTTTAAAACTATCATTGAAGCCATTCAAGTCGTTTTTTTTGGCGTTTTCTTTGACGAACTCGCAGACCCGATCATCGCTTGTGTTTGTAAGTATTTTTTTGTGGGTTATAACCTTCGGCACCTTGTGATCATTAGCCCCAAGGATTCAGAGGCTAATGATCACCAATTGTGTTGATTTGGAAATTAGGGCACGATTTGATTATAATTGGGGAAGAACACTTAAATTTGTCATTGTATATAATTATTTTCAATCCATGGATAAACAACCAGCTGGCATAGACCAGCTGGTATGCACGCGTGTGGGAAAAGGAATGAACCGGCCAGCGGCCAGGGTTCGAATCCCACATACTACTTTTATTTTTATTCATTTAAATCAATTATCTCATATAATCTATATAATTAATTCCAATCCAATATAATTTGTTCTCAGAGTGTGGCTCAGTTGGTGGCCACGCTTGTGATAAAACCCGAACCGTCCAGAGGCCCGGGTTCGATTCCCATAACCAACAAGTATTTTTTTTTTGCCACTTTTATATATATATTTAATACATTAAATCTTTTAAAATCAGTTTTAAATACTAAAAGTGCTTTATAAATTCTACAAAATTATCATATGATCTCCGAATGATAAAGTTCATTACCCAATTTTTAGTTTTTCAAAAATAATTTATTTAATATATATTATTAATAATACAAGTTTATTCATTTATATTTATTAAATTCTATAAAAATATCTAAACGATTTTATTAAATCTCACAAAAATTAACCTAAACTTGTATATTCATAAACATTTCAGAAATAATTTTTAATTCTGAAAAACCAACCTTTTTATATTTTTAATTAATTTTTGTTAGTTTTAATCAAAAATAAATCATAATAAATTCATTTTTCAATATTTTTACACCAAAATTTTATATAAATTATTTCTAACTATCTAGAACTGAAATACAATTTTTAATTCAAAAATTCTTTGATTTTAATATTTTTAGATATTAAAGTCGTATTTTGACAATTTGAAATAATTAGATTAAATATTCTATTTTCAAGAAAATAATTTTATAAAAATTATTTTCATACTTAAAACCTTATGTTGTGACTATATTCAACTTAAAATTTTACAAAGAGACTTTTATTTATTTATTCATTAAATTTCTTATATTTAATAAACAAATCGTTATTAATCAAATAAACGTTTATCCCCAAATTCGAAGCCCCTAGAAGTACATGTATTCTAGAGTTATTCCCTTACACATTATCAAATTCTTTAGGTTGATCATTTGAGATAATTTCCAACACCTATTCCGTTGT
This sequence comes from Ambrosia trifida, assembly GCA_028751855.1. Taxonomy (NCBI): domain Eukaryota; kingdom Viridiplantae; phylum Streptophyta; class Magnoliopsida; order Asterales; family Asteraceae; genus Ambrosia; species Ambrosia trifida. The sequence goes on along the minus strand of CM054128.1, from coordinate 119,700,152 downwards.
CCAAGTTCAATTTCAAGTTATTACGTGAACTGTGAGTATTTCCTATCCCCTTTTTGCTTTTATTCACTTTGGGGTGTTACATGTACACTTATACAAATTACAAATACAAGTTCACATTTTTTTACAATACAATTCTAGTACTATGTGCATTTGCTTACAAACGTGCTTTATGCTTAGACATTTCATGTAGAATACATTTGTACTTAGTGAAATCATTAACATTGTACAAGCCGACCTTAACATTGGATAGCGCTATTTGGATTGACAACCCGCCTAGATTGATTCTCCCCCTTTTTCATCGGAGAATCCGTGGCCAGTGTTAAGCTTTTATCCATTTATTGGATAAGTACACTACAGTTCATACAGTACATTATACAGTCACAGGGTTGATTTCGCTCATTTGTATGATACATGGTTTACATATTTGCACTGTAGCTTGCACTTGAATTGTATAACTTTTTAACCTACTATATATATCAAAACTAGGAATGCTCACCAACATTTCATATGTTGACCAAATCTATTTTTGTAAATGTTTCAGGTGCAGTTTGATCTAGTGCTTTAGCAAGGAACATTTAGTGCTTTATTTTAATTCAGTTATTCCAATGTTTACATTCCATTTAGACAATGTATTTTCCATTTCCATGTAAGACAATTTTGATTATTCAATAATATTTACATTTTAGTACCATGAGCTTTTGAACAATCGTCACTACGTGGCACCTCGATGATTCCGCCATCGGTTGGGGTGTTACAGATTGGTATCAGAGCCATGGTTATAGGGAACTAGGTTATTAGATAAAAGGCCTAGACTATAACCGAACTTCAACTTGCATGCATAATATTTCCTGAATTACCCTACCCCTCATTTCTCCCTACTTTCCTTCCTCTATATTTCCCTTCTTCTCTCTCTCCATTCTTCTCATCATGGTGCATAGAGACGGTGTCCTACAAGGAGTGCAAAGTCTACATCATCATGGAACAGGAGTAGTACCTTTCATGAAGACACTCTTAGGCATAGTGCTTACTCTTATTCTGCTCCTTCAAAGTTGTTGAACTTTAATGAGTGTGATAAGGACACGTGCAATCTGGAAGGGTGGACGCCTGTACACTGGGTTTTCTGGCATAGGCAAGCATAGCGCATAAATCCAATAACGGACCTGTTATGCTTACCTGGGGATTCCTGGAGTGAGTGTCCACTTATAGGCTAAAGCATGTCTTCTTTGATCACCATTGGGTTTAATTCCTTTGAAAAGTCAACGTTCTTGTTGAGCTTTACAGCTAGACAAGGGCACTCTAAGCATTTTGTACAAGTTTTTCCAATAATACCCTCTCGTTTCATATACAATACTTTGCATATCATGATTGCTTACAAGATCATATCTTCATAATCATCTATATGATTATACACTTACATTTTCTAATCTCATGATTATTAATTGACTACCTCATAGATGTCTGCTCGCCGCATGCTCCGTGATGCCAGCCAACGCCCTGTTCGTGCTTCGGGACGACGCTCTGATCGTCGCCTCGCATCTTTAGTCGCCGAGCAAATTGCTGTAGTAATCCCAAACCTTGTCAGTGAGATAACCCAGAATAGTAACAGTGCCAACACAGGGAGTACGACTCAATTTCGGTGCACTTTCAAACACTTTAACTCCTGCAACCCCACAAAATTCACTGGTGAGGAGGGTGCTACTGGCCTCCTCCAATGGTTTGAAAGCATGGAGAGTACTTTTGTGAACAGTGAATGTCCGGATGAACTCCGCGTTCGCTATGCTACTAGTGTTCTTCAAAAGGGGGCGCTAACCTGGTGGAATGGTGAAAAGCGCAATCAAGGAGCTGATGTTGCTTTATCATTATCTTGGGCAGATGTTAAGGAACTCATGATCGCCAAATTCTGCCCTAGGAACGAAATCAGGAAACTGGAGGAAGAGTTCCATGGACTGAAACAAGACAGTGGTGAGAATCTTGCGTATAATACTCGATATCACGAACTTAGCATACTGGTTCCACACATGGTCACCCCAGTCTCTCGAGCAATCGAAAAATATATCGAGGGATTACCTGACCTGTTTCAAGACGTTGTCACTGGAGGCAAAGCCACTACGATAGAAGAAGCCATCCAGCTTGCAGCCACTTTAACAGACAAACACGTAAGGAAAGGAAACTTGGTTAGAAAGGGCACCAAGACGTCTACTGAGAAAACCACCAATGTTGTTGAACAATCTAAGACTATTTTAGCAAAGGCCGCCACTACTGCTTCGAACTCTAAGAAACGAATGGGCGATAATCAGAACCAGGCTGTTGTGGATCCTGTGACTCAGCCTCCTAACAAGAAAGCCTACATGGGAATCCATCCTCAATGCAACACCTGCAAATATCATCACCCTGCAAATCTCCCATGTCGTCAATGCACTAGATGTGGAAGGTTTGGACACTTTGTCACTACTTGTCGTGTAACAGATTGGACGCAGGGTAACCATCAAACAGCTGCCCAGGAACCACTACGGATTACTAACGGTCGGGCATGTTATCATTGTAGAGACCCTAACCACATGTTACCTCAATGTCCCAAATTGAACAATGTAAACCTGGTGGCACATGGACGAGCTTTCGATATCGATATCAACGAAGCAGACGATCAGGATGACGTTAATCCCACTGGTTAAGCCATGGTGAAATCTTCCCAAGACTCGAGAATCCAATACTCGTGTTTTCATTTTCTTGATCCTATTATCATTTCGTACCCAATTTTGTCGCACTCATTAGCATACAACATCTAGAAATTTCCTTGCATACTATTGTGTATTAACACAGATTGGAAATTTATCATATTGATTACGTTTATTTTAATCATACAAGACTCTACCTTACATTAATTTGAAACGTTTAGACTTGACACTTGATCTTACAGAGCTTTTCTAAGAAAAACGTCATTGCATGATTGAAACCTGATTTTTCCTTAATTCGACTATCCATTGAACATTTAATTATTCATGATACTCGTAAACTATTCCCATAGGCCACTAAGATAACACTTACACTTAATAGTTGTAGTACTTACAAATTTGCTTGCATTATCCACGCAACTCAGATAAACATTTCATTTAAAAGGGGCTCCTCGGACGAGTGGTAGCCCATGCTTAAATACTTTTATGGTTACAAGTCATTGCAAACCCATGAAATTGACCTCATTGTTACATGGCCTCATTTCATTGATAACATCTCATTGTAACTCAACGTGTTTGTTGTGTCATCTTCTTGTGGAACTTAATTGTTTAATGTGTGTTAGATTAGGATCATAGAAGGACATAAAACCCTAATGTAAGGTAAATTGATGATTCCGGTCCGGAACGTAATCATGAATTTACAGGTACGTTAGGGTAGTGTGAAATTCTATTAGAGTTTTTGGGAAGACGTCCAGTACATTTTCAAGGTATCAAAGGTGTGGTGGGTTAGCTGCGGTACACCCTGTATACAAACACTAATGATGCATTGAAAGTGAGTCTGGAAGTCGGACCAGGAACAACTCCGGTTATTTGGTAGTTCATTTAGTCTTTCTGTAGTCAATCAACTCGTACACTTATCATAGGATTCCTAAAACTTGAAACTTGGTGAATTACTAGATCCTTATCCTCCTTATTATTCGAGACGAACTTAATCCAATCCTTAACTCACACCTGTCAAACTCCCTTATCCAGATCATTCGAATTTTCCAAACCACAGTTATCTTAATTTTACCCAAGCATCCATAACCCTATGTTACTATTAACTTCGGGACGAAGTTTCTAAAAGTAGGGGATGCTGTGACATCCGTCACTTTTTCTTTTCATTTTATTTTTATATAATAATAATAATAATAATAATAATAATAATAAAAATTAAGATTTTATATATACATTTTTTCTATCATCTCTAAACCAAACCATACCTAAACCACTTGAAAACCCATTATCAAACCACAACCAAACCCAAGCCCAAACCCTTTTTCTTTAATTATTTCGGAGCCCATTAGCCGGCCCAGACGAAGCAGCCCAACAACAGCGGCCCAACCTTCCCCTTACCTGTTTAAAAAAAAAAAACACGCCTCCCAGGACTCGAACCCGAGCCTGGGGGCGGTTCAATCCAACACACACACACAGACCACTTGAGCTATAGCTCATACTTGTATTAATTCCAACTCATAAAATATATAAACACACCTTTAACCTGTTTCTTTCCCCTTGGATGTTGCTGTTACACGAGCTGTGGTACACCCACATTCCACATTCTTTTTTCTTCAAACCTTTGACCATTTGATTTAGGAAACATTAATGATTAATAACACTTAGTTGACCAATTAATTAACGTGTGATAACAGCCCCTAAAGACCCGTGTATTAACTCGAATCCAAGCATACATCACGCATAATAGTTATGAACGGGTCAAAACTTGCCAAATCTTTAATTGGACCTTTACCCTATAAATTGGACGTGCGTTGACCATCTCTGAGCGCCGATAAACACTTCCCCACATCCAATTTCTGTTTTAAAACTATTATTGAAGCCATTCAAGTCGTTTTTTTGGCGTTTTCTTTGACGAACTCGCAGACCCGATCATCGCTTGTGTTTGTAAGTTTTTTTTTGTGGGTTATAACCTTCGGCACCTTGTGATCATTAGCCCCAAGGATTCAGAGGCTAATGATCACCAATTGTGTTGATTTGGAAATTAGGGCACGATTTGATTATAATTGGGGAAGAACACTTAAATTTGTCATTGTATATAATTATTTTCAATCCATGGATAAACAACCAGCTGGCATAGACCAGCTGGTATGCACGCGTGTGGGAAAAGGAATGAACCGGCCAGCGGCCAGGGTTCGAATCCCACATACTACTTTTATTTTTATTCATTTAAATCAATTATCTCATATAATCTATATAATTAATTCCAATCCAATATAATTTGTTCTCAGAGTGTGGCTCAGTTGGTGGCCACGCTTGTGATAAAACCCGAACCGTCCAGAGGCCCGGGTTCGATTCCCATAACCAACAAGTATTTTTTTTTGCCACTTTTATATATATATTTAATACATTAAATCTTTTAAAATCAGTTTTAAATACTAAAAGTGCTTTATAAATTCTACAAAATTATCATATGATCTCCGAATGATAAAGTTCATTACCCAATTTTTAGTTTTTCAAAAATAATTTATTTAATATATATTATTAATAATACAAGTTTATTCATTTATATTTATTAAATTCTATAAAAATATCTAAACGATTTTATTAAATCTCACAAAAATTAACCTAAACTTGTATATTCAAAGACAACAACTGGTGTCTTACATTACCAAGAACAGCAAGACTAAAGCCTATACACTCAAAGGACTCTCCATGCAAGAGCTGACAAGAAGAGCACAACTGCTTGCAGACAAAATGGCCATAAGCAAAGAAGGAAAGGCCAAGAGAGCCCAAATAATAGAAGAGTTAGTAGCAGAGGGCTATGGTTCAAAAGCCTCAGTATCCAGATGGAAAGAAGAAAGACTAATGGATACTTACAAGAAATACTTGGCTGCCAAGGCTGCAAATCCAGAGAAGTTTCAAACTGCTGATCCTTCAAGATCAGTAGTTAGAACTTCTGGTGTATCAAGAAGAACTGCTACTCAGAGAAAGAAGGCAGAGGACAATGTCAAAACTGACTTCAAAATGGTACTACTTGAAGGAAGTTCAATAGTCCATTCAGATTTTGACATTGAGGAGAAACCTCTGTTAAGACAATTCAGGGATCCTTCCACTTTTGCCTACCAAATACAAAAGACCATCAAAGAAAAACTGCATACCAGAGTAGTGACTGAACACCATCTCCCAACTGTTCAGATGCCTGATATGCAACAACAACAAGGAAGAGAATCCCACCTGAGGCTATCTGAAACTGAAAACATCCAGCACTCAGGACCATCAACCCAAGGGACAAGTCTGGTTCCCTATTCTTCTGACTTTAACAAGTCAAAGATACCTATCATCAGATGGTCACTTACTGATAACAACTCAGTATTGTTGACAAGAAGAGACCTCTCAAGCAGGGCTTACAAGAAGATCAGTGATCTGAAGAAACTGTCAACACAAGACCTGCTCACAATTCAACATCTAGAACCTCAGAGAGGATCTCTATCTGATGGTCAGTTAAACCAGCTCAAGAACACCATGTACAAAGAGATATGGAAGATTGTTCAAGACAGAAGAAAAACATAAGGAATTAGTAAGGTTTTGGCTTCATCAATCCAGGGGGAGATTGTTAGGACAAAGAGGATTGGTGAAACCACTTTTGGAAACCTTAGTCTAATTCACTTCTGTCATTTTGGCTAAGTATAGAAGTACTGAAGAGAAGACAAGAAACTGCTGAAGAGAAGATATGAGAAGTGCTGAAGAAGAAACGTCATCAGAAGTTCTGAAGTCCAAACCAGACAAGTTCACTTCAGAAGTACTGAAGACAAACTACTCATCAGTAGTTTGTCATTCATCAGCACTTTGCATCAGATATTTTCCACCGCCTTTTGCATCAGTAGTTTATTGTTTATTATTACTTTTAGCTGTATTTGTTTGATTCAATGTTGCAACTTGTGCAACTTGTTTCTGTTGTTTCTGTACTTGCTTTTTAGGCAAGATACATGTATGTAAACGTCTATAAATAGGAGGCTTCAACCTCCTGTTTTAGACATTGATTTTAATAGAAAAATCCTTCAAACACTATCACTGTTTTATTCCATTTCTGTATTTATTGTGAATCTGTCTAAGTATCTAATTCTCATTTACTGCTTAGATTCATAATAAATACTTGTCATTTATTAGTTTCAATCATCAAGGGGGAGTAATAACTCTTCCTTAGTATAAAAAGTGTTGCTTTAACTTATACATTCCGCTGTGCTTATAATCTGATTTACAAGGACTTGCTAAACACTTAAGTGTCAAGATAGCAAGTTCTTACTTAGCAAAAAGAGCAAACTGATCCAACACAATAAAATGGGTTATGGATACTCCTAATTGGTTATGGATACTCATAATACTAATTATTGTGGTCCCATTAAAAATAGGGGTTTTTGTTATGATTTTACCTGAACCGTTTCTATTTTATCTTTCCTTCATCAAAAGAATTAAATCTCATCTAAAAAAATTTCCTATCTTCTCTTTCATTCATCAAACGAACGACATCAAATGTAGGGTTTATATTTGATTCTTCAATCGTCTGATTCTCCTTCAATTATCAGCGATCTTTTTATCCTTTATTTGAATCCACATCTTCTATAATATATTGCCGTCGTTTTATGTGTTATGTAATGTAATCCATCGGTTCTAAAAACGATTTAGGGTTCCTGATTTGCTTCATCAACATAGTCAGGTACCGTCATTTTGTTCTACATTTATCGGACGTTTTTTCTACTGAATATCAATCCACATCACCATCGATAGCAGGTTCCATCAGTTTTTCTATTTTTTCCTCATCGTCTTGGTTGTGTCGATAGCATGTTCCATCAGTTTTGGAACACATTTGTTCACTTTTTTTTTATATATAAAGATTATGATTTAGTTATGTTTGCGTGACTCATTTGGTGGTCTTTGGAAGGAATTGAAGCAAAAGTAAAGTTCATGCTATGTTTGTTTTGTGATTAGGCTCTTTGATTTTGCTCATATTACTGAATAATATTGAGTAAGGGAGTGAAGAATAGAGCATTTCTCAGGTCTATCGACTGTCCTAATGATTTAATTTATCTCAATCACATCATATTTGTTTACTCTTATAATTGTTTGCAAGTATGTCTTTTTTACCTTTTGTTATTTGGTCGAATCTACATAAACTACATGTGATGTGAATTTATATTGCATGCATCTACGTTTTATGTGATATGTTTCCTCTCAAGAGCAGTTTTATCAAACAGTGTATGAGTTTTCAGTCATATGACATGTCTTAGATCACCAACATTTGTATACTTTTTCTATACATAATTATTAAAGAAAAAGGAAAGATATGTCATATGTGTAAACAGTTGATAATCAGCCTAGGTGATGCAAAATTAGAATAATTATATAAAAAATCAACAGGGAAAAGAAACTATGAGTGGATTGTAGCATGCAGACATATTTTTGTCACACCCACATGTCAATAAATCTTATTAAATGACATGTTTTCTTATGCAGAGGTTAGTAACTAAATGTTTTTGCTTTGTTTATATTTGAAGCAAGGATCACTACTATGTTGTTTTGTATTATGCTATAAAGAGTAAAGTTAAAGATTTAATTAAATGTAAACACGTCAAATGTGTTGAGGGTCTCTTTTATTATATATTTATGCCTTATACAACTTTAATTGACTGGAATTAGAGTACGAAGGTTTGCAACATATTGATCAAGGTACGCCACACTATATATACTAGACAGTTTTTTGTTGATCATTTGTATAATGTGTGGCTTAACATCTAATATGACATCTTTAGCTTGGTAGCTAAAGTTTTCACAGATGTATAACCATTTGTTAGGTCAGCTTTGGACAGGTATAATGTCTCTGTCTGCTTATGGGCATACATGTTCAGGAAAGACATACAATGGTATGTTGTATATTTCTCAACCCTATGCATGCCCTATGCATGCGTATGTGCTATTTAGTTTCAAATTTAACATGGTTATACGAACGTTAAGTGTGACTTATCTGTAGGAAGATTCTACCAATAATCGTGTTTGATTCCTTCACTTATTTTTAAGGCTTATTTTAAACTTTTGATTCGTCGAGTTTTGAAATGTAATTCACTTTGTGTTTGTATTCTTCATTTATACAACCCGCGTGACATACACCATTCATGCATATTATATGCAATTATCATTACTGTAGTATTTTGTATTATGCTACAGAGAGTAGTAAAGTTAAAGGTTTATTTAAATAGAAACGGGTTGAAGATATCCTTTATCATATTTTTTTTGTATTATACAATTTATATTTATTATATTGTTCAACCGTGTATAACACGGGAGATAACCTAGTATTTGTATATGTGGAAGCTTTTTTGTATAATTCTATTATATAAATATATTTTTTAATATAAAATTCAGTTTTTTTTTTATTAAAAATACCGGTTTTTTCATACCGGTTTTTTGGAACCGGTTCCCAAACTGGTTTGGTTTAAAACCGGTTTGGTTCGGTTTTTCTCGTGAAGATGGGGAACCGGTCAAGAAACCTACGGTTTTTTTCGGCCCTAGCACCGGTTTGGGTAAAAACCGGTTCCTATAGGAACCGGCTCGGGTCGGTTCCACAGGTTCCGGTCCTCAAACCGGTTTTTTTTAACACCTCTAGTGTAAACTAACCGAGCCGGGCCCGAGCTTGGCTCGGTTCGAGCCTAACACTTTGAGCTCGAACTCGGCTCGAAAGTAAAACCTAAGGGCTTGAGCTTGGCTCGACTTAGCTCGAAATAATTATAGAACAATTTAAAAGGAGCTAAAAGTTTGGCTCGAGCTCGCTTTGATAGCTTAAACGAGCCAAAGCTGACTCGAGCTCGACTCGAAAATGTTAAATAGTAAGTGTATTCTATATAAAATAATAATATAAAGTTTGTTTGGGTTCGTTTATGCTCGCGAGCCTAAGCGATTTTTGTATAAAAAGCTAGAGCTCGGGCTCGATAATTAAATGAGTCATGTTTCAGGCTCGAGCTCGTTAAGGCTCGGCTCATTCCAACTTTTTACCGATCCGATCCTAAATAACTTTCGAGCAGTTGCTCATCTACAAAAGAAAAAAAAAAGATGAGTCTTTAGCAGAATTTGACAAGTACAAAATAGGCCCTTGTGGAAACCCTCATCTGTACCGATTGCACATCCAGCTTCCGTCTTCTCTGCACCACAAGCAACTTCCTTCTTCTGTTAAGTATTTAAAGTAAGTCTCTTTCTTTCACCTTCGATTTAGGGTTTTGTTTCTGTGAGTATTATATTTCAATTACTCCACTTATTTACATTCTGTCTCGTGATTTTGTATTGAAAAGATCTGAGCTGCAGGTACAATTTACACACTCATCTGTTTATGTCTGTTGGGTGTTTTCTTTAGACTTTTGATTAATGATTCTTGTCACTAATCAGCTGTTTCGTCTGTCCTTTGTCTCATGTAAATATGCCCACCAAATGTTCGATAAAGTGCCCTAATGAACAGCTTTTGCGATTATACTTTAAGCTACTTCTTTCTTAAAGCGCCTTCATGGTTTGCAATTGGAGACACCTGGGCATGATGTTTGTTCTTTGAATTTGCATTCTATTAACTAGTTTATAGTCAAGAGTCTTAGTTTCTACCTGGTTTAAATTTGGATATTAATTCTCAGCCACACTGATTGTAGAGTCCAAACTTATGCTACAAAACTGCAAATTTAATCGAATTCGTGTGTTGAAATTAGTGAGACCGCTGATTAGATTTATGTGATCCTCTGATTTTCTGGCATTTATTTACCATACTTGGTTTAAGTTGGAATATGATGAATGAAAACATACGCTGCTGGTAAAGTGGTAATATAATGTGACTTGTATGTTTAGACAAGCATTGGTAAGCATACTTGTCGAAGGCGCTAGGCGCACCCAAGGCACATAGGTCTCGCCTAGGGCCTAGGCGCACGGTGTGAAAAAAGCCAGGGCTTGAGATTAAAAAACAAGCGAACAAAAGGAAAAAAGTAAAAATGTATTATGTTTTAGAAAAATAATACTATCCTTCAAATAAAATAAACAGAAGATATTATATAACATTTAATATCATCTAATTAGTATCAAAAGTTTTAAAATTCTAGTGTATTAGCGTATAAAAGTAGTTTTCCTTGGATAAAAGTTAAAATCTAGCTGGAATTTAGCCAAAACTTAGAGAATTTGGCTGGAAACTCTCCGGAATTTGGGATCTATGCCTAAACCATCACCTGGAGAATTAAGCGCAATTGCCTCACCTCGCCTTGCCTGAAAAATGGGCCTAGGCACAAGAGGCAATGGCTTTTAACTACTATGTTGGTTAATATGTGCATGTGGAACAAGTCAGAAGGTTCTGTTTGCTTACTTTAGTGATGTTTTCTTGCATAATATTGGTTGAAGCTTAGTGTAAGTCAGTGGTTGTTTCTTAAATGCAGATAGGAAATTTGAAGAATGGCTGATGGAGAAGAGGACTTGCCAAGGGATGCCAAGATTGTTAAAACATTGCTGAAATCAATGGGTGTTGAAAACTATGAACCTCGCGTTGTGCACCAGTTTCTAGAACTTTGGTACCGTTATGTGGTGGACGTGCTCACAGATGCGCAGGTCTACTCAGAGCATGCTGGCAAGTCTACTATCGATTCTGATGATGTCAAACTCGCTATCCAGTCTAAAGTTAATTTCAGCTTCTCCCAACCCCCTCCACGAGAGGTACCCTACGCAATATCTGTTTTTTATTTGAGTTTTTTTTTTTCATATATTCTGTTGTTGTGTTATATGATTGTGACATGAGTTATTTAAAAGGTCCTTCTAGAATTGGCTAGAGAAAGGAACAAAATTCCATTGCCAAAGTCACTAAGTGGACCAGGGATGTCGTTGCCCCCAGAGGCAGACACTTTAATCAGTCCAAATTACCAGCTTGCAATTTCGAAGAAACGAACATATGAAGCTGTCGAAGAAACAGAGGAAGATGAAGAAGCTAGTGATTCTAAGACAAACCCGTCTCAAGAACAGAGGACTGATATGCAACAAAATACCCCTCAACGAGTTTCCTTTCCACTTGGCCCGAAACGAGCAAGGTAAACCATGGCTTAATTTGTGAGTTCGTTTAGTGTTTATCTCTTACGTATTGTTATCTATTCCGTGTTACTTAAAAGTGTGTTGTTAGTTATCCATGTTTGTTTTAAGTAAAGGTGTAGTTTGAAGCTATTCAGTAGCATATATTATTGTGTTTAGTTTAGTCTATATGGAAACATTCATGGACACACGACATCAAGGCTACAAAACGTCATTTAATTATTTTTGCAAACTAATGCACAATATCTTCTTCTCAAAGTAACATCATTGAGGTATCAAGCAATCATTAAACCGTTGTCGAAGAACCTTTGCAATTCTCATGTTCTTTTTTTCCCTGGCAGTAGACAATTCTTGATATAGAAGATTTGTTTAGCTGATGCATCATTCCTTAAATTTATAACTGCCCACACAAATATCATTTCTCTTGCCGTTGTTGCCTGAGATAGCCATTATCAGTCCGAGTCGGTGGACTACCAAAGTTAAGATAAAAATAAATATTTTGGCCTAATTACGAACCTGTTTTTCCCAGTTAGTGTAACATGTTATTAGAGCAAGTAGAATGCATTGCACGATTGATCCGATTACTAGTCCGTCCCCATAAGCCTTTTCCTTTTAGGTGGACCACAAAACCCAAAACTAGAGCCATGGGGGTTCAAACGAGATAATACGATCCAAAATTAATGTAAGCTCCGATATGTTGCCATCCGCTCCCTCTGGCAACTCCTGTTTAGGGAAAACAATTGTCTTGAGCTTGTTACGGTTTTGGATTCCAAGTATATTTCATCCAGGTTTAAACTGCAAACAAACCTGAAAGTATTGCTTGTATTGTATCTGCAAATATGGTGAAACAAAGAAGAAGTGTGATGTCTTTGACATAGTCAACTAAATCCTGCTCGTTACCGAATGCATATCCCAAAATTGACCGTGAGCAGAAAAGCCTGGAGATGGTGATGGCTATGATCATTTCCACTGTTCCAAGACCTGTTACAGCCAAGAGAGCCGTTTTTGCCGCCTGTGGGTTCCCGGCTCCTAACTCGTTTGATATCCTTGTGCTGCAAAAGAGCGTATCTTTAGCTCGGGGCACTTGTCTTATTATCGCTTGGGTGAAACATTAAACATGTTAACAGCATACCTTGCAGCAGCCCCAAATGAGTAAGGTATGTAATAGTGTAAGGCACTAACTGTTAGACTGTTGCAAGTGTAGACACCTAGTATTTTAAGTTAATCTAAAATGTTCTAAGATCACTATATAATGGGTTTAGTGGAATAAGGATTACCATATTGAGAGCATTGAAGTCTCTAAATGAGGATTCGGCACGAGCCCTGATAGCAAAGCAATGATCTCAAACAGTGGCATATCCAGGACGGATTTCCAGGGGGTTCCTTTCATAGATTTTCACTCATTTTTCGAAAATTTTCACTAAATTTTTCAATTTTTTCCAAACCGAGGGGTTCCTTGGAACCCCCTAAAAGCCCCTAGATCTGCCCTTGATCTTAGACCACCACTCAAGGCTACACAAGAAAACAAAAATCTCATTTAATTAAGCACATTGCATGTGAAAATGTTGTTCAAGTTTTGAAAATGATGTGTGAATTACCATGTCATGAGAGCTGATGGGGTAGCGAAACGAATGAATTCGCTGATGGTTTTAAAGCCTTCCACTGAAAACGTGACGCGAGTCTTTTCACATGCTTGAGAGCGGTACAAGTAAAATCCAAGAAATACCATATTCAATGTGTAGGCGATTAGAATTGCTAATACAGCTCCAGCCGCTCCGAATCCTAGCCGGAACACTAGAGCCCAGCAAATGGGTATGTGGATAACAAGAACCCTGACTGGGCTCCAGACTTTGATATTGTAAGCATAGTGAACTATTCGAGCTTTAGTTTGGACGCTATTATGTAAAAGCTTTCGATCAAAATGATACTTTCATGATCCAAATTCAAATTCCAACCATTTGATTGTATTAAAGATTTGTGGTGGTAATGGGCCGCTCTTAAAAAAAGTATTGCACCTTGGTCCGTTATAATATGTTATCTAAATTACATTCAATGAGTGAATTTGAATTAAAGCTGAACTTTTGTGAGAGCGAAATGCCAAATGGCCTCCGTCATATACTATTACTAATCTAGATGGTGTTTGGGATTGATTTTTGAAAACTGATTATGCGTTTTGCTGCAATAGGGGTGGAGCTGTTTTTAGATTATTGCGTTTTGGTAGTCCAAAAATCCATTTCAAAACTCAACCCCAAACACTAAAAACTAATTATTTACATTTTCAAAACGCAATAATCTAAAAATCCATTTCAAAACTCAACCCCAAACACCCTTACTAGTGTTTGAACTATATATTATAATTATGATATTTTAGTTTTTATAATTATTTTTGGTTGAAATTAAAAAAAAGTAGGGGCTTCAAAGGAAGTACATAGATATAATTATGAATATGATACTTATGGTAGGACTAAACTACCGTTCGAGCGCCTGTAGAGGATACTGATTTATTTCCTGTAGTGGTAGGATTCCATCAAGGTTCTACATTGAGCACATTTCTTTTTATGAGCTTTACAAATCTATTAACGAGACAGTCCTCTGGTGCATGCTCTTTTCTGATGATATTGTGTTAGTTGTGGAGACTAAACATAATCCGAATGTAAGGGTAGAGGAGTTCTTTGTGTAGTCGCATTATAGTTTTAGTCGGTTAAGTTAGAATATGTAGAATGCAAATATAAGCTGCTGGCAACATAAGGTGACTTATAGTTTTAGACAAGCATTAGTAAGTATCACACATGTGAAATAGTTCAGAAGCTTCTGTTTGCTTACTTTAGTGATGTTTTCTCTCATAACATGGTTTACTTTGGCGCAAATTCAGTAGTGTTGACCACTTGCAGATAGGAAAACAAGGCTACAAAACCTCACTCAATTATTTTTGCAAATAAAGCAAAATAAGATGTTCTTAAAACAACAACACTGAGGCATTGAGCCATCATTAAACCGTTGTCGAAGAACCTTTGCAAATCATGCCCGGTTTTGCCTTTTTAGTTTAAATGTCCTTACTTGTCGATAATCGCCTGCACAAATAACCGTTCTCTCGCCATTGTTGCCTGAGATAACCATTATCAGTAGGTGAACTAACAGAGTTAAAATACTTTATAAATCATTGGGTCTCATGAAGAACCTGTTTTTCCCAATTAGTGGAACATGTTATTAGAGCAAGCAGAATGCATTGCACGATTGATCCGATAATTAGTCCACTCCATAAGCCTTTCCCTCTTAGATCGACGACAAAACCCAACACTAAAGCCATGGGTATTCCAGCAAGATAATACGACCCGAGATTAATGTAAGCTCCGATATGTTGCCACCCACTCCCTCTAGCAACTCCTGTTTAGGACAGAAACAATAAACAACTGTCATGAGCTTGTGACGTCGTTTTTGGATTCGATATATCCATCAAGTTATAAAGCGCAAACCTGAAAGGATTACTTGTACTGTATCTGCAAATAGAGTGAAACAAAGAAGAAGGGTGATGTCTTTGACATAGTCAACTAACTCCTGCTCGTTACCGAATGCATATCCCAGAATAGAACGCGAGCAGAAAAGAGTGGTGATGGCTATGATCACTTCCACTGCTCCAAGACCAGTTGCAGCCAAGAGAGCATTTTTTGCAGCCTGTGGATTCCCAGCCCCTAATTCGTTAGAAATTCGTGTGCTGCAAAAGAGCGTCTTTTTAGTCTGGCAACTGACTTATTATCATTTGGGCAAAATATTACTGGTTGATAGCTTACCTTACAGCAGCCCCAAATGAGTAAGGTATGTAGTAGTGTAACACACCAACTGTTAGACTGTTTCAAGAGATGGCACCAAGTAAGTTTAAGCTAGTCTAATCAATAGTTTATAGGTTTACTAGAAGAAGGATTACCATATTGAGAGCACTGAAGTCTCTAATTGAGGATTTGGCAAGAGCCCTGATAGCAAAATAACGATCTCATACGACCACCATTCAAGGCTACACAATAAATCGAAAATCCAATTTAAATAAGCACATTGCATGTGAAAATTCGGCTCAAGTTTTCTTGTTGATATAGGTACACCACTTACATAATATTGGTGTATGCTAGAAGTGATACGGGCCGTATAGCAAAGGGAATCTGAGTGATGCGGCCTGTTTCACTTTTTTGACACCAGTATAGGCCGTGTCACGTTTTGTTTTCCACCAATACAGTCGTAACAAGTTTTTCACTCATGACACTGATATGACCAATATTGAATGTATCACTTTTTTTTCACCTGCCAATACGGCCTGTATCACTTTTATTTTATTTTTTTTTTCAACCAGATGTATCACTTGTGGGGGTGGTGTGCCAATATAAGGACTCTTTAGAAAATATGTGTGAATTTACCATAACATGACAGCTGACGGGATGGCGAAATGAAAGAACTCCCTCATTGATTTCAAACCGTCTACTGAAAATGTGACACGTGTCTTTTCACATGCTTCAGAGTGGTACAAGTAAAAACCAAGAAAGACGACGTTCAAAGTGTAGGAGATTCCAATGGCTAATGCTGCTCCAGCTGTCCCTAACCCCTGCCAGAACACGAGAGCCCAACAAACGGGTACATGAATAACAAGAACCGCGACTGAGCTCCACAACATTGGAAAGATGAGACTTTGAGACAGTAGGTATCGGATGAATAGTTGGAGTATGGAGTAGGGGAATAGTGTAGGAATGAGCCAAACTGAAAATTTACGTGCTTCAGCCGAGATTAAAGGGTCTTGGCCTAGAAGGATTAGGAGTTTGTCGATGTAGATCCACAAAATGGAAATCGGGAAACATACTAAGATGAGAGAAACAATCGCGGCGGATGTATATGTACCGAGCCGATGGTATTGTCGTGCCCCGTAAGCTTGTCCGCATAATGTCTCTAATGCACTCGCCATCCCAAACTGTCAATTTGTATTAAAGTGATAAGTAAAGTTATAAAATGATATAATTAGCTGAAACAAGTGATTAACAACAATGTGAGAAACTAAGTGATTGACATTCAAGTAATATATGTTTTCTTTTATATGTTATAATCCATAAAACTTTAATTTTTTTTTTTTAACTCAAAAGTCAAAACCAGTTCACCCACTCAAATTAATTCAACTTGTAACACAACGTGACCAACCCAATGTGTCACAGTTAATTTAATTTAACCCATGCAAAGCGGTCCCATGAAGGGTCCGGTTTCACTCTAAGCGGTGAGCCTGGACATGTTTTTGTAATAAATAAATTGAAAATGACATTCACAACATAAAGAATAATGATTCTCATATGTGGACATGATAACAAAGTGTCGTGGAACATTTTTGTCTTCATACATTATATTCCTGTGTTTCTTATATTTTAATCATTTTTGCCGTTTTATGTGACTTAGAAAATCATTTCTAAGGATCTGATCATGGTTTTGTTCAAAACAACGTGCAATATATATTCTTTAAAATATAAATAATAAACTTAAAAGTTAGGTCACGTGATCCATTGATAATCATAATATACTCAATGTTAGTATTATTGTTTACGAGATTTAGATTTTTTTTTTTTTCTAGTCATGAATGGTGAAAAACATTTTTTTTAGAAATTTGTTACCCTTAGAAATAATAGGGAAAGTTAATTTGAGAACACATATATTTCGTGCGAACCGTGAAAACGCTACCTAAAACCATTTAAATTCAAAATTTCTTTTTACACTTATCTTTATTAGTAAAATACAATCTCAAAAACGCAATTTACGCTTATAAATTTAAACGTATACGAAAATAAATTGTTTTTACACATGTGTAAATTTACTTTTTATTTATGTGTAAACTCTTTCATTTGCACATGTGTAAAAAGTTAATTTGAAAGTGTTTTTTAATAAAAAAAATGAATTATTTGGAAAGCAAATTCATTTATAAATGTTGTATTTTAATTATAATGATGTTTGTATTAAAAGAAGAATTGATTTAGATTGATGTTTTTAGTTATTATGTTTTCACAATATTTAACGTTCTCAAAATAACTTTGCCCTAGACATGATAACATTAACTATGTTACTTCTAATGTTTCGAAAACAAGATTTTCAGCTGGACTGACAACTTTAATGATTTATCAATAAGTAAACACAATCATTTTTTTCTTGCTCGCTAAAAACACAGAAAAAATTGACATAGAAAAAAGGAATACAAAGCTAGTGAGAGAGATTACAAGGAGACTGAAGCCAGTGACATTAGTGAGGGAAGTAGCCACTGCGGTGCCTGCGAGTTCTAGTTGACCAAGGTGACCAACCATTGACATAGATGCCACTCGTAATAGGTTTTGTGACACGGTCACCACCACCATCGGCAACGCTATGTAACAACTTTTCTTCACTTCATCCCTCAATACAACATCCCATCTCCGTGGCTGCTCCGCAGTCGACAACAAGCCCTCCTCCATATGTATATGATCACAGTATGTCAATTTTCAATTCCCTTTGGTGGTAGCAAGCAAGTTGAATCATTTATAGGCACAATGGATAGGAACAGAAGTTGGTGGCCTCTTAAAAAAAGTTATTGCACCTGGATCCATTATTATATATTATCAAATTGCATTAAATGAACAAATTCGAATTGAATTTTAACTTTAGTGAGAGTGTAATGCCAAGTGTTTGTTCTCTGCCATCTACGCCTGTCAATTTCACGCGACAGCACGATAACATAACACGAACCTACACGATCTTAACAGATTGCATGTTTGATCTTAACAGGTTTTGTGTCTTTAATAGTTTGATACGATAAGACATTAACAGGTTTAGTGTTTAAACATGTTAAAAACCTATTAACATGACATGTTAATAATTTTATTCAAAAAAGCTATATATGGGGTGCAGGGCCGGCCCTGAAAATTCAGGTGTCCGGGCCGAGCTACAAAAATTTTTAAGCTACGATTAAAATAATATCAAATTGATGGATCAAAAGTTATTTCTCATTTAGGTTGTAGTCTAACGGTAGAGGGAACAAACCCTCTTGGGGGAGGTTGGGAGTTTGAACCCACAAAGTATGAAAATATAAATGGGTGAAAGTTTGAAAATTAAAAAAAAAAATTGTTTCATAACAAAAATAAAAATTAAAAAGGAAGTCAAAACCAACCGGTAAAAAAGCAAAACAACTAAGTATGAGCCCTCTTCATTTCGGGTATGTTTGGCAATGAGCTTTAGGAGCTTCAAGCTTCAAGCTTTTAAGAAAAAACTCTTACTCAATAAAAAACCTTGTTTGGTTGAAGAGCTGGAAGCTTTTAGGTTAGGAGAAAAAGCTCTTAGTTAGTAAATGACACAAATAACCATTCTATTTTAAAAACAAAATAAAAACCTTCCTTACAAGCTTTTAATTATGCCAATTTTAGTCATTTTATTAAAAGCTCCAGCTACTCTGCCAAACACCAAAATATATTTAAAAAGCTTCCAGCTAACAGCCTCCAGCTAGTTTTGCCAAACATACCCTTCATCTTCTTCATCCTCTCTAGTTCTAAACTCATTAATAAACCGGCAATTTTTTTCTCAAACCATTTCATTTTCTTCTTTAATTCTTAGCCTTTCTCAACATTTCTTTACTTTTTGTTTTAAATAAACTATCCTTCACTTTGATTAATACTTGATTAACAATTTTGGGGTTCAGACATACAAAAATCCATCGAATTAAGGACATCACTGTTAAGAAAATTTGAATTTCCGGATGGTCAATGTGCCCCCGAGAAATTGGGCTCGGGCCAGGAGTCCTCTCCACACCCCTTAAGGGCCGGCCTTGATGGGGTGGGGTATACCTTATAAACATGTGGACTAAAGATGAAGGAACCATAATTTACAATTTTCAAATCACATAGTATAGTAATATACATCGCTCAGGCATTCCTCCTCTTCCTTCTCAACTCCACCGTCGTGGTCACCTGCCCACCTTCCCCCGTCTACTGTCACCCATCACCTATCCTTCTTTTCAACCCCAACGTCGCCCAATCTCTCATTCATAGATTTTTAGATACGATTTCAGGGTTAATCTTTATAAAACAGGTTATCGTCTTATCGTGTTAACATGTTCGTGTTTCTATCTGACACGATATGTCAGCCCTAGCCCTACCGCCATCTAAAGTAGCCAACAAAACGTATGTGAATTTCTGAATTTTGGTTTCACCTAGTTCTCTTATAGAAAAGAGATTTTTTTTATGAGTTTGCCTATAAAATTTGTTTGTTTTTTTTTTTTATAGTTAGATCTACAATGTGTTTTTTGTAACTATTGTAGTTTTAAAACTAATGTAAAAAGTATTTTTGCTTTTCCAAAATAAAGTATTAAAGTGATGTGTAAAATATTTTACGTTAAATTTGGACCAATTTCTAAAAGAATGTAAGGTGTATTTTAAATCAATAAGAAAATAAAAATTATATATTTCAAATATAATGTGATTAAAAGCGAACATGTTACGATTAACAAATTCAAAGAAACTATTTTGTATGTGTCAATGTGAGGCTAGCTCACATGATAGAACACATGACTCTTAAGCTGGTCACTATAGTTGCAAAATTTGCTAGACGATGTCAACTTAGTTAACTGGGGAGTTGCGAGTAGTCGCTCATAGTCAGGGAGTATTCGGAGATGACTCACGGAGTACTCGGCCTAAGTGGGGAGTACTCAGAGATTACTTGTTGAGTAATCGGCGCATAGAAAGGATTTTTACAACCATGAGCAGGTGAGTGTGGGATCTAAAGCCCCATGGGGTTTTAAAGCGCCACATATTGGTAACTTGTCGGCTATGAGGCAACAATGATGCCCTCTTTAACATCCATAGGGTGGTTTATTGCCCCTTTAGAAAACTTTGATTGGCAATTAAGGTGGCTTCCAAACTCTCCCACACTTATAAACGTTTTACGCCTGTCGGCGGAGGAGGGGCGATGCTGTAAACGCCACCTAGCTGTGGCTGAGGGCGTTACCCCCACCTCTCAGCTTTTGAGGGGAGATATCAAGTTCAAATATAGGCAAGTGGTATAATTTAAAATAGCTAGTATAAATTTAAAAAACAACTAGTTTTGTGATTTTCTCAAGTATCTTTGTTTTAAAGACAAACTCAAAAAATTAATATTTTATTTACATAATAGTATTCCACATAAAATTGGCACATACATTATCATCCAAGTCAAGTGAAGCATGCGTGCGACCTTGTAAGGAGTATGTTTTGTACGCGTAGGCAAACCTACAACACATAACCCTGAATCTACCACACTTAATTCTCTATAATGTGTCACATATCATGTACATGTCCATATTAAGTGCTATCATAATTGAATGTTAGAAGTGCTGCCACGCACTTCAACCAAAAAACAAATTAACTTATAACTTATAACTTTTTCAAAAAGTTAATAAGTTCAGAAAAAATGTCTGGCAAAAGGAAAAGAACTTTTTGTTTCAACTTTTTGTATACCTATGATAAGTTGTTTTGAAAAAGTAGGAGATGAGTGACTTTTTGAACATTCTTATAACTTATTGATAGTTATTTACCTACATGTCCTTATATCCTAATACCTTCCCTCCCTATACCATTTTTGGTCATTTTACCTAAATAAGTTAAGCTAAACATTTTTTTACAAAATAACTTATAAACTTATTGTTTTCCCCCACCACATAAGCTAATCCAAACACTTTTCTAAAAACTCCTTTTTTAAAAAGTTATAAGTTAATAACTCCTTTTAACTAAAAGTCCTTTTTGACTCAAATAAGTTTATCCAAACATAAAGTAATTAAAATCGGTGATCAGTTTTTTTACCCTTAATTAATTTAAATTAAACAAACGGAAACCGAACAATTCATATATTCATTTACTAGATTTATATCTTGGGAGCGTCCTGGGTTGAGAAATCTAATATGACATATCAATTTTACATACGAAATAGACTGACGCGCTAACATGCAGGAAAGTTTCGGATAGCATCTAACCTAAAACAATTAACAATATATAACTCTAATATTAAAACATAACCTAAAACAATGTACAACTCCAATGCTAACATGTGTTGTAAATAGAATTCATATTTACTAGTTTGAACATAATTAATGACTTGCCTATACATGATTAATGAATAACCTAAACATTTTGTGTTTTTTTTCCTGTAGACAAAATTACACAGATGGTCCTTTATTTATTACCCAAATTGCACCTTCTGTCCCTTGTCTTTCATTTGCACTCATTCTGTCCTTTATTTTCTCAATTTGCTACACCATTTGTCCTTTAGCCTATCTAAGTTAAAAAAGTTGGTTAACTTTATTTTCTAATTTTACACTTTAACCCCTGTAGTTTTGATCGAACCCTAACCCTTGAACCCATTTTGATTGACCTCGAATTCGACCATGGTAATTAACGAAATCATAGGGCTATTATAGAACATCAAATTCCGATCAAAACCATATATAACATGATACTTGCTTGTTTGTTTAGAGGTGTAATCGACCGATTAAAGTTGCAACTGGGTTGTTCTTGTTCTTCAAATTGTACGATTTAGTGGATGTTTTTATATGTTTTTGCACAGAATTGATCGACTATTAAGTATGAATCTATGCAAGGTTCCAATTTATAGTATAATCGGCTGGTTTTACAAATGGCTTCGTTAAAGTTTTAAATTCGGAAATTTTTAACGCGCGATTTTGCAGATGTTAGTGCGGATTTCCAGATGTTAGTGCGATTTGGATCCAGAAATAGGTGGGTGTGCTCAGATCTGAGTTTGGGTGCGATTTGAATGAGTATGATCTGTTTTTGTTAATGCGGGTCAAGTTCAGTTCGGGTTTTGACCCGTTTTTCGGTCCGATTTGTATCGGTTGGATTCGATATAAGTTTTTAACAAGTTTCGGTCAGGTTTCATGTTTTTCGGGTTATGTTTGATGTGAATTCGCTTAACTTCGGTTATATATGTGTGTGTGTGTGTGTGTGTTTATATATAAAATGAGTTTTTGTAAAAACAATATATGTTTTTCATCAATCGTTTTACTTCAAAATTTTGGTTTTGATCGGAATTTGATGTAGTTTAAAAGCCCTATGATTTCGTTTCATGCCGCGCCTTAGTTTCGTTGTTTTATTTGAAGGCTTAGAAAAACTACAAGGGCTAAAAGTGTAAAGTTAGAAAATAAAGTTAACCAACTTTTTTAACTTAGATAGACTAAAAGACATAAAGTGTAGCAAATTGAGAAAATAAAGGACAAAATAAGTGCAAATAAAAGACAAGGGACAGAATGTGCAATTTGGGTAATAAATAAAGGACAATCTGTGTAATTTTGTCTTTCCTGCATGAACAAAACCTCACAAAAAATAGTCATTTTTTCTCCGTTTTTTATATAGCACTATGGTACTCGCTGGAAAGATAATAAAACGCTCTTTAATTTGGTGTAATTTTTTCTTTAAAAAATCTCGTATACAAAAGATATTAACGTTTAAAAATTATGGGATGAAACATGAGAGAGAAAAATCCAATTTTGTTTTTAATTTTTTTCCCTAAAATAACTCAATGGCACATTGGATCCTACATGGCACTCTTAAAGGGGAGAATGCATGTATGAGTGTTATGTAGGATTAATCCTTTTGCAATATATATATACTAGATTTATTCCCCGGGAGCGTCCCGGGTAGAGGTGTACAAAATACCCGAACCCGAAAAAAAATTCCCGAACCCAATACCCGGGTATTGTAAAACCTGGGTATTTATTACCCAACCCAACCCGACCCTACCCATAGGGTATTTTAAAACCCGGGTATTTATTATCAAACGAAGGCGTTAAATAAAGACGCTGAATTACTCCATTATCAATGAAGACTTAACTATCTATATTTTTTTATCACTTGTACTTAGGGGTGCTTAACGGGTCGGGTTCATAGGTTGGTGGTTCCAACCTGACCCGAACCCAAAATTTTTACATGAACTCGAACCCGAAAATTGTGACATACATATGAACCCGAACCCGACCTGAATATTCTTGGGTTGACTCGACCCGTTCAACCTGATTTTTTTTTATTTCTTCGCAAACTAATGTATTAAAATTAAAATTTTACTATAAAAAACACAAATATATATATATATAAAACATTTATGCTTTATTTATAAAATCTCATACTAATTTCTATTTTAAGTTATAAGTGTAGCATAAAATACCTAACCAATTTACTTTATAACATAAAACATATTGTAAAAAAACAATATATAGTATAAATAGGTTAAACGGGTCAACCCGCCCGGGTTGACCGGGTATTGAAAACCCGAACCCGACCTGAACCTGGTATATAGGGTATGGCTTTTCACGAAAATACCCTACCCGAACCCAACCCGGTTATTTCGTAATACCCGATTATACCCTACCCGGTCATACCCGAACCCGGGTACCTAACCAAACCCGGGTATTCAAAAAACCCGGTTTTGTGCACCTCTAGTCCCGGGGTTGAGAAATCTAATATGAAATATCAATTTTAACAATGTATCTCCAATATTAATGCCTAACCTTAAAATGTATAACTCTAATATTAAAACTTAACCTAAAACAATGTATAACTCCAATGCTAACACCTGCTGTAAATAGAATTCATATTTACTGGTTTGAACATAATTAATGACTTGTCTATACATGATTAATGAATAACCTGAACACTTTGTGTTTTTTTTCTTGTATGAACAAAACCCCACAAAAATAGTCGGTTTTTTTCTCCATTTTTTATATTGCACTATGGTACTCATTTGGAAATATAATAAAACGTTCATTAATTTGGTGTAATTTTTTTCTTTAAAAAATCTCTTATATAAAAGATATCAATGTTATGAGAGAGAAAAATCAATTTTGTTTTTAAATTCTTTTTTTCCTAAAATATCTCAATGCCACTTGGCATCATTTTTCTTTTTATTAATAGATAAAAACGAAATAATTCAAAAATAATAAAGTTTTCACCTCATTATGTCGCGTGGCACATTCAAAGAGAGGGGGGGGGGGGGGGTTGAGGCCACCATTGAACGTCACGTCACCGACTATTAATTCTTTTAAATATATTAATAGATTCTTAGTTTTTATTTCACTACTTACATTTCATGTATTTATATTTCATTTTCATGTATTTATATTTCATTTCATGTACTTCTAAGCAAAAAATTTATTCAAACGCCACGTCACCGACTATCAATTCTTTTAAATATATTAATAGAATCTTCGTTTTTATTTTAGTACTAACATTTCATGTATTTATATTTCATTTAATGTACTTTTAAGCAAAAAAATTATTCAAAGTTGTGGTTTCGGTTATTAACAAAAATTAACCTAACCGAACTTAAAAACGAAAATCTTACAAAATAAATCGAACTAATTAACCGATTGGTCAATAAGATCGATTAACCGATGACTTTGGTTTAGATTAAGATTAATAACCAAGTTGAACAGAACCATACACACCTTAGAAGTGTATCTGTTCCCCGTTGTATAGCGCGAACAGTCTCCTAGTTAATGCTTTAAAAACTGATTGATTGCCGTAATTAGGGTTGTAAACAAACCAAACGTTCGGTGAACAGTTCGTAAACCGTTCGGCGGGAAGTTCGTTTGTGTCCGTTTGCTTACTAAATGAACGAACACAAACAAAAAATTACGTTTGATTAACTAAACAAACAAACACGAACAAATGTCTCGTTCGTTTGATTGCGTTCGTGAACGTTTGGCAATGTGTTTGTTTACGTTCATTTATTTATATCCGTTCGTGTATGTTTGTTTATGTTCGATCACTAGTTAAAACTTAGGATAATTATGAACTTTTGAATTAGGAATATCATTAGGGCTGTGCAAAGGGCCTGGAACCGACCCGACCCGACCCGGACCCACCAGAACCGTATACCCTTTTAATGTTGAAATTAGGAACTACGAACCGAACCTTAATAGACTATGTGGATCCGGGTCCTAAAGGTTCTCATGGGTCGGGTAAAAGGGTCTGACCCTCTAGAACCCTTTAATGCAATAGCCACTTTTAGAGGATTTACATATTCCTATTCTTTTACCATGCTCGTAACAGAATTCCTCCATATGGTTTATAAGGTCGTCCGTTGTGGACGTGCGAGCGAACGTGCGCAAGCCACCAACGTGACTATCAAGTAATCCGGTCACTTGACCCCGTTGTGGCTGGAGGTGAGCAACGGCGCGACCAAAGGTCCCTTTTTCCCGCTAACCCATGCAACCACTATCGCTTGTGCTCGCGCCGGGACTGATCGTGTGGGGCTGTTGTGGTTGGGGGTGAGCACGGGCGCTGAAACCTCGTTCGCGTCGTGCTACTCGCGCTTCCACAACGGACAGTCTAACAATAGCCCATGAGTTTTTTTAAGTTATTTTTCGTTTCTCGACTTATGTTTTCGTAACAATTTTGTCATTCTCATCAATAGAAACATTATGTGAATCTGTTATGTATACATAATAAACACACACACACACATCAGAGTGGTATATATAAATATTTACTTCAAATTTGGATACAATATATATTATATAATATATCACATCTATGCATATCCATTAAGCCGAAAAATATTTCAAGAAAAATAAATTGTTATTATTATAAATAATATTTTTAATATTGTATTAACATTACATGAAATCGATTGCAATAAAACGTAAAAACGAATAGTGAAAAGACTAAAAAAGATTATTTTTATATTTTTAATTAAAATACAAACGGTTCTTGTGGTTCTTATATTAGAACCGTGGGTTTGGAACCGACCCGACCCGGAACCGATAATTCATACAAATCTAGAACCGGAAACCGACCCATAAATTTAAAAAGGTTCGGATCCAAGGTTCTCGTGGGTCGGGTCCAAGGTTCCTGTGGGTCCGAACCATGAAATGCTCACCCCTAAATATCATGTATTCATGCCCATGCCTAAGTAATTTTAGATAATTATGTCTATGTTAGTACAATTTGACTTATCGACATCATTTACTAGATGTACTTTGCCTAACGGTTAATATTAACAATGTTTTTTTAGTTAGTTGCATATTAAATGTTTGTTTTTGTTTGTTTGTGTTCAAGACCCGTGTTAACGAACAGTTCGCAAATAACTGAATTTCTTAACAAACAAACACAAACATAGAATTATGTTCGTTAGTGTGTTCGTGAACGGTTCGTTTGTCCAAGAAACCTTAACAAACAAACACGAACAAAGCCTTGTTTGTGTTCGTTTGGTTCGTTTACAGCCCTAGCCGTAATGTATAAAAATAAAATAAAAAACAGAGATTAAAACTGCGTAACAACAAACATATGATATTATTTTATTGTTAATATGCTTTCGAGATCTGAACGGCTGAAACAAGCTTGACAGGCGACCGAACATTGTTGTTATATTTAAAACCCATGGTTGTTTACTTTATTCTCCACCGCCACTCATCCGTCAACAGAATTGTTGTCTATTGGCTATTGCCATCAATAAATGAAAATTAAACATCTTTCAAATATTACCATTAAATTTGTTTCTTTATAATGCCAAATGTATTTTAACTAGTTTTATACCCGCCGTGCGTTGCCGCGACAGGGACAACCGGATACTCATATTTGACCCGATGGAAACAAAGGTACAGAACCGCGTCGCGCATTGCAGCGACAACCTAGCTTCATTACATGCATTACAATGATAACGCTAACATACATGCGTTACGATGACATCATTAAGTTCACAACTATAAACACCATTCATGCTCACGTGCCTCTACATGCACATATTTTAGACACGAAAATTAAGCATTAGGCGGGACGGTGATCACGGCGGGTTTTATCACACTCAATTATATTGTGTCAAATCAATTTTTATCATTTCATCACACTCACCACACTTCATCATCTCACTACCATGCATAGTTGTTAATAGCGATGGTAGCGACCGCGATCGCGAATAGCGTCGCGTATCGCCTAACCATCGCTATATTGTGTTTAGCGGGGTGATAGTGTGAAGATAGCGACTTACCGGCGACTATTCCGGTGACGGCGTCTGTGTTTACTGCCGGAAAGAAGGAGAAGGTTGAAGGTAGAAGATGAAAATGAAAAAAAGCGGCTGTGAATCTGTGATTTCATTTTAGGGTTAGCTTTTTAAGGTTAATAAAACTTTATTTATTTTCACAATTAACCCCTCTATCTTTCATTTGTTTACATTTGGTTTTAAAACTTCTAAATTTTATATAGAAAGTATAAAATTAGTTTGTGTATATTAACATTTGGTCCTTATACTTGTAAATTTGTACATAAAAAATTTTTAAAATTTTTAATACCTTATCGCTATTTACGAAATAGCGGGCGCTATTTCATCGCTATCGCTACGTAGCATATCGGTAGCCCGTCGCTATTTGTCGCTATTCGCTATCGATAACTATGCTACCATGATGGCTAAAACGAAATTCTTTCCTCGCACCTGTGACCGTTTGGTGGGGGCGATGGTCGTGATAGTCACAGCCATCACAAACCATCCCTCCCACCCTAAAACCACAAAGATTTCATGTCCCGACCCGCACTAACCATGTTTATAAGCTAACATATAACAACTCGAAAACTAATCAAATAAAGTATTACAACATCAATACATATAATAAACCAAAGCCATTTTAATGACATAACATTCAAAGAGGGTATTCTCTTCATTAAGTGTGTCATGTGTCATCCCATGTGGCAAGGCCTTTATTTTAGGAAAATAATAATTTAAAATTTAAAAACAAAATTAGATTTTTATCTCTAATGTTTTCTCCCATAACTTTTAAACGTTAATATCTTTTATATACGAGATTTTTTAAAGAAAAAAATTACACCAAATTAACAAGCGTTTTATTATCTTTTCAACGGGTACCAGAGTGCTATATAAAAAACGGAGAAAAAAACGACTATTTTTTGTGTGGTTTTGTTCATACAGGAAAAAAACACAAAGTGTTCATGTTATTCATTAATCATGTATAGGCATTGTTTTAGGTTAGGTTTTAATATTAGAGTTAGGGGTTGTTTGGTTGATTAAGTGTTGAATCATTAAGAAGTCTGAATGGGTAAGAGGCTCTGAATAATTAAGTGTTGAATGGTTCAGCTATGCACCAAGTCTGAATGGTTCAGCTCTTAATCATTCCATTCAGAGTCTTTTTTGGTTGAAACAAACAGTCTGAATGCTAAGCCATTCAGAGCTGAATGGTTCAGAGCCTCATTAAGAGGCTACCAAACAGGCCCTTATACATTGTTTTAGGTTAAGTGCTACCCGAAGCTTTCCTGCATGTAACTGTAAAAAGCATCAGTCTATTTCAGATGTAAAATTGATATTTCAAATTAGATTTCTCAACCCGGAACACTCCCAGAATATAATCTAGTAACGTTTATATATGTATTGTATTATTTAAACACAAAAGAGAAAGTGTTAACGACAAAGAAGAAAAGTATGTTGTACGCATTAAAAAAACACTTTTTTTTTTTGGACTTTTAACATGCAAGGCATGCTCTAAGACCCACCGTAGTGGTAAGGTATTTGGGCGCTATACACAAAAATGGAGCTCCCAACACCATTACATGGGGGCTCCATTTTTCAAAAGTTGGCCTTGGCGTTATATTTATGGCGCCGGAACAAATAAAGCCCCCCTCAAATCATCCTTTGCCACATCAGACTCTCTCTCTCTCTTTTTTATTATTTTATTATTTTTTTAATTTAAAAGATATAATAAAATATTAATAGGGGCTTTATAAATAAAGCCCCTACCACTACACCCCTTTTTTAGTTTCTCTCTCCATGCTGACTCAGCAGCCACGTGGACCAATCAGGAAGGGAGCTTTATAAACAAAGCCCCCCACTACGCATGGTCTAAAAGGGTCTTAAAACCTTTTTAAATATAAGTAAGAGAAAATTACGCAATTAGTCCATGTGGTTTGCCTTTAGTTTTATCTTTAGGTATTAAGGTTTAAAAGTTTCATGCTAAGTGTTTAAGTTTAGTTTTTGTTACATAATAGGGTATTAGCACTAACGGGGGTTAATATTTAACTGAGTTTACCCTCATCTGACAAATGGTCACAAGGACCAAATGTGAAATTTAAGTGGGGCCCACCTAATAATCTAAAATAAAAAAATATTCATGCTTGTGCCTTGTAGTGGGGGTCGAACCCGGGTTAATGACCGGATCAATCCTAACATCCAATGTTTCAACCAACTGAGCCACTTGTTGATTTGGTTTATTATTGAAACGTTTTTTATAAAAGCGGTTATCAGTTTGAACCTGCATACCCCCAAATCCTGTGTCCAGATGATCTACGTACATAGGTAATATCTATTATAGTTTTTATCAAGGTTTTATATGTATTTATTTTATATCAAAATTCAAGATTACCTACCAACTCTCACTAAATAACTATTGGTGCAGAATGCTACTACATGGCTTGAGTATTTTGAATCCAAGGCACTTGAACAATAAGAAGCTGCAAGAAATGGGACTCGAAAACCAGATGCATCCATAGCTATTAAAGGCCATCTTAGGTGTGTTGGCAGTGCCAAATTGTTAATATCAAACAATGAGCTGTTTAAATAATGACCACAACTTTACTATTAATATATGATGTGTAGTGTATCAGATTTGCTTGATTATATTAATCCAAGTCAAGACGGCCAAGGGACTGATGGCATGGGTA
Organism: Ambrosia trifida; assembly: GCA_028751855.1. Lineage (NCBI taxonomy): Eukaryota > Viridiplantae > Streptophyta > Magnoliopsida > Asterales > Asteraceae > Ambrosia > Ambrosia trifida. The sequence continues at coordinate 119,669,713 of CM054128.1, read as the reverse complement.
TAAAAATGAAAACCTACATTCAAAAGGTATTTTTATTTGTTTATATTTACAAAAAGTAATGCAACTGTATCTTAATATGCTATGTGGTCCATTTCAGTTAAAGGGGAAATCGTACCAAAACTTGGAGTTGACAAATTCTGATGACTCGTCAAAAGATCTTGTAAAAGAAGTTTCAGATGAAGAGAAACAAGATCCAGCTCTTGAACAAGAACATGACATGAAGGATTAGGATTATTATTATTAATACCAGGATTTGGAGGTTTGGGGGTATGCAGGTTCAATCTGATAACCGCTTTTATAAAAAAACGTTTCAATAATAAACCAAATCAACAAGTGGCTTAGTTGGTTGAAACATTGGATGTTAGGATTGATCCGGTCATTAACCCGGGTTTGACCCCACTACAAGCATGAATATTTTTATTTTATATTATTAGGTGGGCCCTATTTAAATTTCACATTTGGTCCTTGTGGTTTACCATTTGTCACATGAGGGTAAACTCAGTTAAATATTAATCTCCGTTAGTGCTAATACCCTATTATGATTTATGTAACGAAAACTAAACTTAAACCCTTAGCATGAAACTTTTAAACCTTAATACCTAAAGGTGAAACTAAAGGCAAAACACAGGGACTAATTACGTAATTTTCTCTATAAGTAACTCCTTTCATGTTTACAAAATGAACTGTTGACAACAATACACTCAAGTAGGGTTGTAAACGAACCAAACGAACACGAACAAGGCTTTGTTCGTGTTTGTTTGTTAAGGTTTCTTGGACAAACGAACCGTTCACGAACACACTAACAAACATAATTCTATGTTTGTGTTTGTTTGTTAAGAAATTCAGTTGTTTGCGAACTGTTCGTGAACACAGGTCTTGAACACAAACAAACATTTAATATGCAACTAACTAGAAAAAACATTGTTAGTATTAACCGTTAGACAAAGTACATCTGCTAAACAATGTCGATAAGTCAAATTGTACTAACTTAGACATAATTATCTAAAATTACTTAGGCATAGGCATGAATACATGATATTCCTAATTCAAAAGTTCATAATTATCCTAAGTTTTAACTAGTGATCGAACATAAACAAACATACACGAACGGATATAAATAAATGAACGTAAACAAACACATTGCCGAACGTTCACGAACGCAATCAAACGAACGAGACATTTGTTCGTGTTTGTTTGTTTAGTTAATCAAACGGAATTTTTTGTTCGTGTTCGTTCATTTACTAAACAAACGGACACAAACGAACTTCCCGCCGAACAGTTTACGAACTGTTCACCGAACGTTTGGTTTGTTTACAGCCCTACACTCAAGGAAAAAACATGTGGTGCCTCCCTTTTCTTCCTCTTCTGTAAATATTCTCTGCTATTTCCTGCTGTCTGCTTCTATTAAATACTTTAATATAAAAGTTTACGTATTTCATTAACTTTCTTTCTCTCATTCTCCTTCCTTCTCTACTTCAAAAGTTATTCCTCTCTCTACTCCTTTCTACCGTACACAACCATCACCTCACCATCGCAGCCACTTCGCCACCGCCTCTAACCAAACAACCACAATCATTCACTAGTTACACCACTACAATCACAGCACCACCAACTACCGACACCCTGGACGGGTGTCCTAGACCGTAGTAGTGAAGCAACCTATCTCCTCTCTCTCTCTCTAAAAGCCCATTATGACTCCTCCCCCTGTCACTCTAAAAACCCTGCCACCACCTTGTCTCTATAAAAACCTAGGCACTACCACCGCCATAGGCACAAAAATCTAAATGTATATATAATGAAGATGACGACTGAACATAACAACCTCCACCATCACCACAACCTCCTCAACACCGCCAAAGCACCCTCCTCCTCACCCAATATCAATACCAAAAAAAATACACCGATGTAGACTGTGTAAACATGGTGTTGAATCACCCCTTGGATTGTGTTTTTTTTTTTATCTTTGAAGTATTTTGTACTTATAACTTAATTTTATACCGCAGGGGCACTTTGAGCGGCGACGTGTGTTTTCTTTCTTCAAGTATTTTCTTTCTGTTTTCGACCTAAAAAAGATCTCATCTTGAACATCACTGGTTATAAACGCAAGAAAGTGAAAAGTAGATAAGGAAGAAGATGAGTCATACATGATAAACTAGATTGGAAGGATACGACAAAATTAAAAAAAAAAGTTGAAGTGTGTTACTTGGGATTTGTGTTGTGGTTCGGTAATTGTGCAGCCTTTACAGTAAATTTTAATATTTTAATATATAGTAATTGTCTCACGCTTTTGCACGTGATCCAAGTCAAATTCATTTTATTAAAAAACTTTTGAAGTCTAGAGATAAAATAAGGGCTCTTCAAATTATTATGGAATTTCAAGAAATGGTGGTTTTTTATGAGCCAATTAGCCAAACATATTAATTTTTATAATTATTACGACACTTTCAGTTCTATATCTAGTTCAACTGGTCCGACTAGGGAACCAGTAAGGATACCGGTTATGAAAACATTACTTAAAAGACCTAAAACTAAGGGGCACACATTTCACGGCGTGGCCCGTACACCTAAATTTTCAGGGCCAGCCCTGGCAGGGGCGACTGCCTGCGATGGTGTACGAAAAGTGTTTGACAAAGCTATACATCGATTTAATTATATTGTTTGACAAAAATATACATTGATTTGCATTGGCAGAAATAAGCTAGTTACATTGAATTACTGTTCGTCAGGCATGTATGTATTCATGTAGTCTTCACTAACCTCATTCGCTTGACCTCTCTTGTCTTGCGCGCACTTTTTTTTTTGCACCTTTCGCAACATAGGTCCCGATTAGTTTAGTTTCAAACCACATTCCAATTCTTTCATCTAAAAGAAATATTACTCAAACCTGCTACACATTATTCTTCATAAAAGACAAAATAGGAGTTTACATCTGATTCATGGATCGGTTGAGACAAAAGCAGTTAGAAAATACTCAAAATAGTAGTGAACATAGAGAGGACAAAGCTGGAGGGCTGATCCAGGACTTACTGTTAGAGCAACCAAGATAATAATCAAGAAAGAAATGCTTAGAATTGATGATTCTTATTCAATGAGAAACAAGGCCTTATATAGGCTTACAATCAAACGGTAACAATGACTAAATCAGAAACTAACAAACTAATACTGGAAATCAGGAACAACGAAAGACTAGAAATATTAGAGGAAAAAACTGAACAAACTTTGAAGCTTGACTTATTCATGCAAACGTTCGAATCATCCATGCACACACATGCACACGTGCACCAACGGTCACTTGATTGAATTACCTCCTTCAACACCCTCCTTTAATTCAATCATTTGAACTCCTAGAACTTCTCTTAAGTACTTGAATTGATCTGGACCTAGGGGCTTAGTAAACATATTAGCAACCTGTTCTTGAGTTTTACATGCCTTCAACACAATTTGCTTTGTATCAACAAGACTTTTAATGTAGTGGAACTTGATGTCTATGTGTTTGCTTCGGCTGTGTAATGCAACATTCTTTGACAAGAAGATTGCAGCTACATTGTCACAATAGATTTCAGTGGGCTTTTCTTGCTTGTATCCAAGTTCACTAAGTAACTGCCTCATCCATACTGCTTGGTGTAACACCCCAACCGATGGCGGAAACATCGGGATGTCACATATTGATGATTGTTCAGTAGCTCATGGTAAATAATAAATTTCATTATATGATTTAAATAAATTACATACAATTGTTCTACAAGAATTCGTACATCAAATTGAATAAAACTATGCACACATCTTCAAGCATTAATTCAAATCTTCAAGCAAGTAGAACCTGAAACATGTTAAGTTTGAAAATATTTTGGGTCAACAAAAGTTGGTGAGAATTACATAGGTTTTGATAATCGAATAAAATTGTTGTGCAATTCATGTGTCATGGCAATCTAGTCCATATGCAAAAACATACTAGAAGTAAATCGAGTGCATAATCAACCTTGTGACTGTTGTATTGTGGTACATCCCATACGCTCATGGTTCACTCGTTTATATTGCAGTAACAAACACCCACGTAACCTTTGTAGGAGGCACGTATCCGGGTGGGATTGTCAGTCCAATAGATCTATCAATGTATACCGTTTGGCTGATGAATGTTTATGCTAGAATTGTGCTTACCCTAGTCATGTTCAAGACATAATGCAACATAGAAATACACATAGACACATTGATGTTTGAATTGCATAAATATTGTTGTAACATGTTTCACCCCAAAATGGTGATAAATAGAAAAGGGGCTATGTAAAACTCACCTTAGCAAAATGTTATGTCTCGTGAAAAAAATAGAATAATGTGTTGTGAATGTATGCGAGGCGAATCCCAAAGACTCAACAACGTAGCTAGTCCAAATTGAAGAAAATGAAAAAGAAAGAATATCAAGCTTCCAATTTGCCAATTACAAGAGCTTTTAATCAAAGCTTCAATTGTAGAAGTAATAGACTATAGAAGAAAGGTATGAGGGAAAGTTTAATCGGATTGAAACAATTAGAGGTGCAAAGTATAATGGGTCATAGATGGGTTTTTATACTAGTTTTGGATTCAATTAGCCATTAAAATTGGTCAACACCATAAAGTAAGGTTTTATGATGAATTGACTATTTGACTAAGACTTTGACTGTTTGACTAAGACTTTGACTAGGACTTTGACTATTTGACTCAAGGCTTTATTTAAAAAAGAAATCTTGTATGTGAAAAAAAAAAGAATTTAGAATCATATTATTATTATTATTTATATACATTTATGTATGTATATAAGTTGTGAGTTAGGATAAATAAAGACTTAGGCACATTTGTATAATATTAATGATAAAGGTATAATAAATATATATATATATAAGGGCTTTTTATGTATTAAAATTTTGGGGGAAATTTTGCGATGTTACAGTCTCCCCTACTTTTGGAAACTTCGTCCCGAAGTTTATTGAAAACACAGGGTTGAAGGTGATTGGGTAGAAATTAGGACAAGGGTGGTTTGGGAAGTTTCGAGTTAAGGCATGACATAAATTTATAGGTAACAGAATAAACTGTTTCGAATAATTTGGGTAAGAGTTTTGATATGTGTGAGTTTTAAGGGTTGGATTAGGTTCATCTGAAATAGCAAGGAGAATAAGAATCTTAAGTTTTAGGACTCCTAAAAGAAATGCATGAGTTGATTGACTATAGAAAGACTAAATGAACTACCAGGTAACTAGAGTTTATAATTGGTTATTTACTGAAAACCTTGATAGAATTTCACACTACCTTAACGTACCTGTAAATTCATGATTACGTTCCGGACCGCAATCACCAATTTACCTTACATTAAATTTTTGCGTCCTTCTATATCTCCACTGATTGTTGAGCAGGTCCGATAGCCTCCACCAGTCGTGGAGCAGGTTGTAGGGCCTCTCCCGACTGTTGAAAAGGCATGGTGACCTCTATTAAGTGCAGCATTTATTATACACATAGGTTGCAAATTGATAACATGTTTATGCAAGCAAGTATAACAAGCACAGTATATGAGTTGTAGTTGTATAGATTTATATAATTAGTTCACATTCAAACAATCATGCACCATGTAACAACTCTCAGACAAATATTTTATTACTTGAATCAAATAGCGTCAATACATAGAATAAAAGCAACCAATAGTCAAATGGTGAGACTTGCGGTTAGGTAGCTGGAGGATCTTGATCTCTGTTTAGTTTAGGGCATCGGTTACGGAAGTGATTTGCGTAATGAATGTTCAATAAGATATGGGTTGAATGAAGGACAATGAGGTAATATAAGGAACGTAATCATTTATTCATTTAATTAAAACGAATAAACGAAAACGTTGACTTATCAAAGATTCTAAATTCTAATAACATATGAAGACATGCTTTAGCCTATAAGTGAACACTCATCCCGAGAATTCCCAGGTAGGCATCCGGGTCCCTCGTCTGATTGGGATATATGCGCAATGCCAGCCTAGACAGAAGACTCAGAATACAGGCGTTCACCCTTCCAGATTGCACGTGTTCGTTATTAAAATCTAGAACTTCGACGAGATCTCAAGGGGGTTTAGGTTAAACCTGAGGATTTTGTCCTATTAGTCTGAGAGTGGATCCAGTGATGGAGAGCAACCTTCTCGTAGGGATGAAAGTAGGGATAAGAAGTAGGAGGGAGATAGAGTATAGCAAGTAAAAGAAGCAAGTACTGGTTAAATCCTATGGTTATAGACTAGATTATTTTTCTAATAACCTAATTCCCTATAACCATGGCTCTGATACCAATCTGTAACACCCCAACCGATGGCGGAAACATCGGGATGTCACGTATTGATGATTGTTCAGTAGCTCATGGTAAATAATAAATTTCATTATATGATTTAAATAAATTACATACAATTGTTCTACAAGAATTCGTACATCAAATTGAATAAAACTATGCACACATCTTCAAGCATTAATTCAAATCTTCAAGCAAGTAGAACCTGAAACATGTTAAGTTTGAAAATATTTTGGGTCAACAAAAGTTGGTGAGAATTACATAGGTTTTGATAATCGAATAAAATTGTTGTGCAATTCATGTGTCATGGCAATCTAGTCCATATGCAAAAACATACTAGAAGTAAATCGAGTGCATAATCAACCTTGTGACTGTTGTATTGTGGTACATCCCATACGCTCATGGTTCACTCGTTTATATTGCAGTAACAAACACCCACGTAACCTTTGTAGGAGGCACGTATCCGGGTGGGATTGTCAGTCCAATAGATCTATCAATGTATACCGTTTGGCTGATGAATGTTTATGCTAGAATTGTGCTTACCCTAGTCATGTTCAAGACATAATGCAACATAGAAATACACATAGACACATTGATGTTTGAATTGCATAAATATTGTTGTAACATGTTTCACCCCAAAATGGTGATAAATAGAAAAGGGGCTATGTAAAACTCACCTTAGCAAAATGTTATGTCTCGTGAAAAAAATAGAATAATGTGTTGTGAATGTATGCGAGGCGAATCCCAAAGACTCAACAACGTAGCTAGTCCAAATTGAAGAAAATGAAAAAGAAAGAATATCAAGCTTCCAATTTGCCAATTACAAGAGCTTATAATCAAAGCTTCAATTGTAGAAGTAATAGACTATAGAAGAAAGGTATGAGGGAAAGTTTAATCGGATTGAAACAATTAGAGGTGCAAAGTATAATGGGTCATAGATGGGTTTTTATACTAGTTTTGGATTCAATTAGCCATTAAAATTGGTCAACACCATAAAGTAAGGTTTTATGATGAATTGACTATTTGACTAAGACTTTGACTGTTTGACTAAGACTTTGACTAGGACTTTGACTATTTGACTCAAGGCTTTATTTAAAAAAGAAATCTTGTATGTGAAAAAAAAAAGAATTTAGAATCATATTATTATTATTATTTATATACATTTATGTATGTATATAAGTTGTGAGTTAGGATAAATAAAGACTTAGGCACATTTGTATAATATTAATGATAAAGGTATAATAAATATATATATATATATATATATATATAAGGGCTTTTTATGTATTAAAATTTTGGGGGAAATTTTGCGATGTTACACTTGGCAAGCTGCTCCATTTGCTGAAATGTACTCAGCTTCAGTAGATGAGAGGGCCACAACATGTTGCTTTCTTGAACTCCAGGATACCACACCACTTCCAACAGAGAATACATATGCTGAGATGCTCTTCCTATCATCCAAGGAGGCTGCCCAATCACTATCAGAAAATCCAATTAGCTTCACATCCAGACCTCTTTCATACCAAATCCCATACTCAAGTGTAGCTGCAACATATCTCAGGACCCTTTTTGCTATTCCATAGTGTTTAACAGTGGGAGATTGCATATATCTTGTGATAAAGCCTACTGAAAACGCCAACTCAAGTCTAGTGTGGGTCAAATACAATAGACCTCCCACCAAACTTCTAAACTTAGTACCATCAGTCTCAGCACCTTCACCTCCTTGCAATTTCTCTCCTTTGTTCATTGGTGTTACTGCCCCTTTGCATCTCCACATACCAAATTTCTTCAATAACTCAATTGCATACTTCTTTTGAGAAACAAATACACCCTTCTCAGTCTGATGAATTTCTAACCCCAGAAAGTATGACAACTTTCCAAGATCAGTCATATCAAATTCACTGATCATGTTTGCCTTGAATTCTTCTAACAAAGATTGTGAAGAGCTTGTGTAGATAATATCATCAACATAGATGCAAATGATAATTACCTCACCTTTCACAAATCTCTTAACAAATATTGTTGGCTCACATGTCAATTTTAAATATGAATTGCATTGTAAATAAGAATTAATACAACCATACCAGGCTTTAGGTGACTGCTGTAACACCCCAACCGATGGCGGAAACATCGGGATGTCACGTATTGATGATTGTTCAGTAGCTCATGGTGAATAATAAATTTCATTAAATGATTTAAATACGTTACATACAATTGTTCTAAGAATTTGTACATCAAATTGAATTAAACTATGCAAACATCTTCAAGCATCAATTCAAATCTTCAAGCAAGTAGAACCTGAAACATGTTAAGTTGAAAATATTTTGGGTCAACAAAAGTTGGTGAGAATTACATAGGTTTTGATAATCGAATAAAATTGTTGTGCAATTCATGTGTCATGGCAATCTAGTCCATATGCGAAAACATACTAGAAGTAAATCGAGTGCATAATCAACCTTGTGACTGTTGTATTGTGGTACATCCCATACGCTCATGGTTCACTCGTTTATATTGCAGTAACAAACACCCACGTAACCTTTGTAGGAGGCACGTATCCGGGTGGGATTGTCAGTCTAATAGATCTATCAATGTATACCGTTTGGCTGATGAATGTTTATGCTAGAATTGTGCTTACCCTAGTCATGTTCAAGACATAATGCAACATAGAAATACACATAGACACATTTATGATTGAATTGCATGAATAATGTTGTAACATGTTTCACCCCAAAAATGGTGATAAATAGAAAAGGGGCTATGTAAGACTCACCTTAGCAAAATGTTATATCTGTTGAAAAATTGGATAATGGTGTTGCCCAAATGTATCAAGTATCACCCTATAATGAGGTAATAAATATGTCTAAGTCTATCAAGTCTACAAATGTATAAGTTTCTAGGGCTTCGAATTTGGGGATAAATGCTCGTTTAATTATTATTAAAAATGTTTGATAATTGAGAGAATATTAATAAATAATTAACCAAAAATCTTTTTATGAAATTTAAATTTAAGATGGTCACAATGATGTGTTTAAAGTGTAAAAATAATTTTTACAAAATTATTTTCTTTAAAATAGAATATTAATTCTTTTTATAACAAATTGACAAAATTTAACTTTAATATTTAAAAATATTAAATTAAAGAATTATTAGTTTAAAATTTATATTTCTGTTCTAAATATTCAGAAATAAATTGTATAAAATTTTGGTGCAAAAATATTAAAAATTGGATTTATTAGGATTTAATTATGAATAAAACTAACAAAAATTGATTAAAAATATTAAATAAATGATTTTTCTGAAATAAAAATCATTTCAGAAAAGTTTATTGTTATAAAAACTCAGGATAATTTTTGTGGAAATTAATAAGATCGTTTTGATATTTTTATTGATTTTTATAAATAAAATGGAATAAACTTGATTTATTTATTATATATATTAAATAAATAAATTTTTGAAAACTAAAAATTGTAAGTTGAACTTTTACATCAGATTTACTTAAAATAATTTTTGTAGAATAATTAAAATAGTTTTGGTATTTAAAAAAGAAATTTAAAAAAAATAAAGAAATATATATAAATGTGTAAGTTTGTTTGTCAAAGAAACAAAACAAACAAAAAAAACTGTGGCTGCAGGGAATCGAACCCGCGCCTACTCGGTAACAAAGCAACAACACAACCACCTGATCAGGATCAGTGGTTGTGTTAAGTTGTATATTTTTAATATAAATAACCAACCCTGCGTGAATGTTCTTCCCCAAAAAATCCCATTCGAGCCCTAGTATTTTCAATCGGTCAATTTACACCATGTTAATCTAATTAATCATAGGGTAAATACTGAGTAGGTGCCGATTAACGAAACCCACAAACAAAATTAGACTTACAACGTTGTTTCAAGCTCGATTGATCGGTCAACCCTCGAAGTCAAAGACGCGATCGTGAAACAAGAACAGATGATATTTAAGAAGAATTGGAGGTTAAGAAAGGAGTATTGGCGAGTGTAGCAGGTTTGGGAGCGTTCAATTTATAGTGTAATGTCTCGTATGTTCGAATTGGAAATCGTTGACTTGGAATTGAATGTACACGCGTAAAATTGATGATGATTGACTAAATTCGTTGCTGTTTTGATGTGTAATGGACGCGAATCATCCGTATCATTCATCATTCAAGTCTTAACAAAAAAATTAACGCGGATTGATTGAGTATTAGAGGAAAGTGGAATCGCAGGTTTGACTTTTTGGAGTCAACTGATACATATTAGTTTTCCTATATAATTAATAGCGTGGTATTTGAAACAGATGTGATGTGTGGACCAGATGGTGTGACGCGTGTGTGTGAGGGTGTTTGACTCGGGTTCGAAACTCGGCAGAAACGAGTTTCTCTCTGTTTTTTTTTTTTAAATCAGCGAATGGGGGAATGGGCCTTGGCTGTGTTGGGCTCCTGGGGTTGGGTGATGGGCTGCAGAAGTCATGGGCCACTGAAATGGGCTCCGAAAATTGTTGATAAGGATGGGATTGTTTTGTTTTGTAAGAGTCCACTATATTTTAGTTATTATTATTATTATATATATATATATATAGTTAGGATAACGGAGACTTAGGTACATTTGTATAAAGTGTAACAAAAAAAAATAAAGGGCGTTTATATTTGGGGAAAATTTTGTGATGTTACAGTCTCTCCTACTTTTAGGAACTTCGTCCCGAAGTTAAGAGAAACACTAGGTTTACAATTGGTCAACTACCGGAAACCTTGATAAAATTTCACACTACCTTAACGTACCTGTAAATTCATGATTGCGTTCCGGACCGAAATCACCAATTTACCTTACATTAGGGTTTTGCGTCCTTTTATGACTCTACCGATTGTTGAGCAGGTCTGATAGTCCCCACCAGTCGTTGAGCAGGTGGTAGGGCCTCTCCCGACTGTTGGAAAGACATGATGACCTCTACCAATCGTTAAGTAGGTTGTTTGATAGTTAACTAATTGTTGTACAAGTAAGCAAGTATGATTATAGATATAGCAATTAGTTCACATTAAAACAAGCATGCACACAGATGTTATGATAATACTTGAATTTATTACTTGAATCCAAAAAGTGTTAATACATGGAATTAAAGAGAAAGTAGACATCATTCAAATGGTGGGGTTTGCGGTTAAGTAGCTGGAGGGTCTCTAGCGGGGTTGTTTGGAGCAGCAAGGGCATTTGCAGCAGGATTTCGACAAGCGTCCGCAAGATGCCCATACCTTTGACAATTGGTGCACTGTCGACAGGGAACTTGATGGTGATACTGGCAGGTGTCACACTTAGGTAGCTTCCCGTGGTATTGTTTCTTGTTGGGTGGGGCAGTAGTGTCTATTGCAAAATTCCTGACCTTACACTTCCCGTTGGTTGAGGCCTCAGTTTTGATTTCAACGGCAGGTTGGGAAGTATCCTTTGCAATAGTTTTCTTCTCCCCTTTTCGGGTCAGGGTTCCTGCCTTCACATGGTTATCTGTTAGGGTGGCGGCCAAACGCTTTGCTTCCTCCAGAGTAGCAGGGTTCCTTCCCCACATTGTATCCTGAATCTTCATGGGTAAGCCACCAATGTATTTCTCGATTGCAATATGCAAGGGAGTGACTTTGTGTGGTAGCAGTAGGCTAAGTTCGTGGAAACGAGTGTTGTAGGCAAGATTTTCTCCACTATCTTGGACAAGATCGTGAAACTCGTCTTCCAACTTCTTGATTTCGTTGCGTGGGCAGAACTCATTTTTCATAATCTCCTTGACTTGATCCCAAGTCATACCGAGTGCAACTTCGGCTCCCCTGGTGCGTTTTTCCTCATTCCACCAAGTGAGTGCTCGTTTGTGAAGAACACTCATAGCATAACGGACCTTAAAGTTATCAGGATACTCACTGTTAATGAAGGTATTCTCTATACCCTCGAACCATTGTAGGAGGCCAGTAGCTCCTTCATCTCCACTGAACTTAGGGGGATTACAGGAATTAAAGTGCTTAAGAGTGCAAGCTGGGAGACCATTCCCATTTCCATTTCCGTTCCCATTGTGGTTTCCATTGCCGTTTCCGTTTCCGTTGCCGCTATCGCTTCCGTTGCCGTTTCCGTTGCTGTTCATCTGGATGACTTGAGCCACCAAATTAGGAACCAGGGTTGCCATTTGTTGCGCCATTTGTTGAGAAATGATCGCAGCCAGTTGGGCATTAATGCCATTGTTGTTGTTGTTGTCATGGTTGTCGTGGTTATGGTTGTGATTGCTACTCCCTTCATCATGATTGTCACCACTGTTAAGGCGAGCACTGCGACGTGGAGGCATGATCTGTAAGAGACACAATGATTTGAATGAGATTATATAAGGAATGTAATCATTTATCCATTTATTGAAACGAATAAATGAAAACGTTGACTTATCAAAGATTCTAGATTCTAATAACATATGAAGACATGCTTTAGCCTATAAGTGAACACTCATCCCGAGAATTCCCAGGTAGGCATCCGGGTCCCTCGTCTGATTGGGATATATGCGCAATGCCAGCCTAGATAGAAGACTCAGAATACAGGCGTTCACCCTTCCAGATTGCACGTGTTCGTTATTAAAATCTAGAACTTCAACGAGATCTCAAGGTGGTTCAGGTTACACCTAAGGATTTTGTCCTATTAGTCTAAGAGTAGTTCCAGTGATGGAGAGCAGCCTTCTTGTAAGGATGGAAGTAGGGATAAGAAGTAGGAGGGAGATAGAGAATAGCAAGTAAAAGAAACAAATACTGGTTAAATCCTATGGTTATAGACTAGATTATTTTTCTAATAACCTAATTCCCTATAACCATGGCTCTGATACCAATCTGTAACACCCCAACCGATGGCGGAAACATCGGGATGTCACGTATTGATGATTGTTCAGTAGCTCATGGTGAATAATAAATTTCATTAAATGATTTAAATACGTTACATACAATTGTTCTAAGAATTTGTACATCAAATTGAATTAAACTATGCAAACATCTTCAAGCATCAATTCAAATCTTCAAGCAAGTAGAACCTGAAACATGTTAAGTTGAAAATATTTTGGGTCAACAAAAGTTGGTGAGAATTACATAGGTTTTGATAATCGAATAAAATTGTTGTGCAATTCATGTGTCATGGCAATCTAGTCCATATGCGAAAACATACTAGAAGTAAATCGAGTGCATAATCAACCTTGTGACTGTTGTATTGTGGTACATCCCATACGCTCATGGTTCACTCGTTTATATTGCAGTAACAAACACCCACGTAACCTTTGTAGGAGGCACGTATCCGGGTGGGATTGTCAGTCCAATAGATCTATCAATGTATACCGTTTGGCTGATGAATGTTTATGCTAGAATTGTGCTTACCCTAGTCATGTTCAAGACATAATGCAACATAGAAATACACATAGACACATTTATGATTGAATTGCATGAATAATGTTGTAACATGTTTCACCCCAAAAATGGTGATAAATAGAAAAGGGGCTATGTAAGACTCACCTTAGCAAAATGTTATATCTGTTGAAAAATTGGATAATGGTGTTGCCCAAATGTATCAAGTATCACTCTATAATGAGGTAATAAATATGTCTAAGTCTATCAAGTCTACAAATGTATAAGTTTCTAGGGCTTCGAATTTGGGGATAAATGCTCGTTTAATTATTATTAAAAATGTTTGATAATTGAGAGAATATTAATAAATAATTAACCAAAAATCTTTTTATGAAATTTAAATTTAAGATGGTCACAATGATGTGTTTAAAGTGTAAAAATAATTTTTACAAAATTATTTTCTTTAAAATAGAATATTAATTCTATTTATAACAAATTGTCAAAATTTAACTTTAATATTTAAAAATATTAAAATTAAAGAATTATTAGTTTAAAATTTATATTTCTGTTCTAAATATTCAGAAATAAATTGTATAAAATTTTGGTGCAAAAATATTAAAAATTGGATTTATTATGATTTAATTATGAATAAAACTAACAAAAATTGATTAAAAATATTAAATAAATGATTTTTCTGAAATAAAAATCATTTCAGAAAAGTTCATTGTTTTAAAAACTCAGGAAAATTTTTGTGGAAATTAATAAGTTCGTTTTGATATTTTTATAGATTTTTATAAATAAAATGGAATAAACTTGATTTATTTATTATATATATTAAATAAATAAATTTTTGAAAACTAAAAATTGTAAGTTGAACTTTTACATCAGATTTACTTAAAATAATTTTTGTAGAATAATTAAAATAGTTTTGGTATTTAAAAATGAAATTTAAAAAAAATAAAGAAATATATATAAATGTGTAAGTTTGTTTGTCAAAGAAACAAAACAAACAAAAAAAACTGTGGCTGCAGGGAATCGAACCCGCGCCTGCTCGGTAACAAAGCAACAACACAACCACCTGATCAGGATCAGTGGTTGTGTTGAGTTGTATCTTTTTAATATAAATAACCAACCCTGCGTGAATGTTCTTCCCCAAAAAATCCCATTCGAGCCCTAGTATTTTCAATCGGTCAATTTACACCATGTTAATCTAATTAATCATAGGGTAAATACTGAGTAGGTGCCGATTAACGAAACCCACAAACAAAATTAGACTTACAACGTTGTTTCAAGCTCGATTGATCGGTCAACCCTCGAAGTCAAAGACGCGATCGTGAAACAAGAACAGATGATATTTAAGAAGAATTGGAGTTTAAGAAAGGAGTATTGGCGAGTGTAGCAGGTTTGGGAGCGTTCAATTTATAGTGTAATGTCTCGTATGTTCGAATTGGAAATCGTTGACTTGGAATTGAATGTACACGCGTAAAATTGATGATGATTGACTAAATTCGTTGCTGTTTTGAATTGTAATGGACGCGAATCATCCGTATCATTCATCATTCAAGTCTTAACAAAAAAATTAACGCGGATTGATTGAGTATTAGAGGAAAGTGGAATCGCAGGTTTGACTTTTTGGAGTCAACTGATACATATTAGTTTTCCTATATAATTAATAGCGTGGTATTTGAAACAGATGGGATGTGTGGACCAGATGGTGTGACGCGTGTGTGTGAGGGTGTTTGACTCGGGTTCGAAACTCGGCAGAAACGAGTTTCTCTCTGTTTTTTTTAAATCAGTGAATGGGGGAATGGGCCTTGGCTGTGTTGGGCTCCTGGGGTTGGGTGATGGGCTGCAGAAGTCATGGGCCACTGAAATGGGCTCCGAAAATTGTTGATAAGGATGGGATTGTTTTGTTTTGTAAGAGTCCACTATATTTTAGTTATTATTATATATTATTATTATTATTATTATTATATATATATATAGTTAGGATAACGGAGACTTAGGTACATTTGTATAAAGTGTAACAAAAAAATAAAGGGCGTTTATATTTGGGGAAAATTTTGTGATGTTACAACTGCTTAAGACCATAAAGGGCCTTGTGATGCCTGTAAACTTTATGCTCATTCCCCTTAACTTCAAAGCCAGGTGGCTGTGATACATACACTTCTTCTTGCAGTGACCCATTCAAGAATGCAGATTTAACATCTAGTTGAAGGATTCTCCATCCTTGTTGGGCAACCAAAGATAAAATCACACGAATAGTTTCAAACCTGGCCTCGGGAGCAAATGTTTCTTCATAGTTGATGCCATATTCTTGAGCATATCCCTTTGCAACAATTCGAGCCTTGTATTTCTTAATCTCTCCACAGGCATCTAGCTTGACCTTGAATACCCATTTGAGCCCAATAGCTTGTTGACCATGTGGTAAGTCAACTAGAGACCAAGTTTTGTGTTCTTCCAAAGCCTGCAACTCTTGCTTCATAGCTGCATTCCAGTGTGAACTTTATGTAGCTTCTTCATAGGTTCTGGGCTCTAGGCAAGAAAGAACCAGTTGACATTCATACAACTCTTGTACTTGATCATTGCTTAATGGCATAGTCTCCTGATACAATTGATTAAGTGACCTTGTCTTGGTGTTTCCACTACTGCTACTGCCATTTGATGCATCTTCACTTGCTTGTGAATCTTCTTGAGTAACAGTCTCCATATTGTTGTTGCTACCTACTTGAACATTGTCTTCAATGGAATCATTGTTGTTGTTTCCATTCTCTTCTTCTTCCCAAACATTGACAAATTCAGCTGGAAGAGTGAACTTGTCATCTTTCTTATCACTCCACTTTGCTTGCTCATCAAATACCACATTCCTGCTAGTGGTAACTCTTCTTTCAAATGATGAACTGAAGGAATGTGATTGTACCAGACCTGAAATGGAGTTGCCTTATCTAGTGCCTTGGTTGGTGACAAATTTCTGAGATAAACAGTAGTAGCAACTGCTTCACCCCAGAAAACATTGCTCAAGTTCTTTTCATGCAACATGCTAAGAGCCATTTCCACCACAGTCCTATTCTTCCTCTCTGAAACCCCATTGTGTTCAGGTGTATAAGGGGGTGTTAAATCCCTCCTTATACCTTCTTGTTCACAAAATGCCATAAACTCTTTTGAACAAAATTCACCTCCTCTATCAGTCTTGAAAGCCTTGATTTTCTTGCCTGCTTCAGTCTCTACTTTGGCTTTGAACAATTTGAACCATAGTCACAGAATTCGTAAACTTAGAGCTGTATTTCGTATTGGTACGTTTCGTACCATACGGAATTCGATAACGAATTAATTCGCTACCAATACGCGAATTCAAGGATCAAGTCGGCTGATTCATTTAAACAATTCGGTGATCCCGTTGATCAATTCGATAGTTCCCATAAGCTTGGAATTCGATAGTGGTTCGATATTTATTACGTATTCCACTGTTGAATACGTTTAGGAAAATTGGCGGAATAAAATTGGCGGGAAAACACAACAGGGAAACAGAATCGCAAGAATCTCTCGTATTCCAAAATTCTCTTAGTTTCCTAACTAAATTTATAGCAATTATAACAATAATTATGTATAAATATACGATGCTTTCAGCCAAATTAGATCACCCCCATCACCCAATTCAGTTTCTCATCTTGTAATTTAGTGTTTCATCTTCAACTCAATGGCTTTTGGCAAAAAAAAAAAAAAAAAAAGAATAACAATGGGGATGATAGCGAGGCACGTGTAAGTGAGACACGAGATTACATTGACCTTGATGATGGGATTCAAGAAACATCGGCAGCTGCTGGAAGTCAAGCGAAAAAACGAACTGAAGAAACATCAGGAACCACTGATCCAACTAAGCCGCTCCTTGATGAAGTAACCTACAAGGGTGTTGGTAAGCATCGTTTTCGTTTTGATTATGGTTTCAATCAGATTTATAATTAATGTTTTTCGTTTATAGATGTTAGTTTATGATTATGGATTTGTGGTTTTATTGGTTGGTATATATATATATATATATATATATATATATATAGGTAAAGTATATGGAGGAAACCCTCCTTATTTGGTAAACTCTGGAAACTCTGACTTCCCAACATTTTTTTGTTTTTGAAAAAAATAGGGTATGTAATATACATTTTTTTTAAGCATTTCGGGCCAAAAAAATCGAAAAAGCGTCGAACGGTTTTTTTTAAAAAAATAAAAAACGTCTACTGTTTACATATAGTTAACACATTGTTAACACCTGTTATTAGCGCTTAACATGTGTTAGTCAAAATTTTATTTATTTTTTTTAAAAAAAAGTACTCGGCGCTTTTTTAATTTTTTTGGCCCAAAATGCTTAAAATCATGTATATTACTTGCCCTATTTTTTTCAAAAAAAAAAAATATTGGGAAGTCAGAGTTTCCAGAGTTTACCAAATAAGGAGGGTTTTCTCTATAACCATTCCCTATATATATATATATATATGTGATTATGAGAAAGAAAAAAAGATACATCTCATGTTGTTGTACAGGTGTATGATGGGTGTTAGGTGTAAGCATCTTTTCTTTACACCTGTTATCAAGAGTTAAGACTCAAACCCACTTTATATTAAAAAAAAAATACAGCACTTTCAAGATTGAAGTGTATAAAATATGATGTATTATAATATTAAATATAGGATTCCGATATATTTTGTAAACCATACGTTTATAGAATGCAAATGAATTTATTTTTTTTGAAACGAAATACTTATCCTCCACCGGCTCTGTTGCAGCTTGCTTTATTCTACTCACACATTAATAAATATGATATTATGATGTATTATGTTTCTAGAGTTTGATTATGTTAATTATGTAATACGCTTAGATGTTTGTATGAACATATTATTTATTTTAAATGTTTAGCTTAACATTTTTATTTTTTATCATCACATTAATATAGTAATGATCTAATGGATCTAAATCTAACAGGAAATAGCAAGAATCCCGGAGGTTGTAAACAATGGGTTTGCAATTACTGTCATTGCACGTATACGAGCACTTACACGAGAATTCATTACCATTTTTTTGGGGCTGGTGTTGGAAAAAAAAAAGCTGATATTAAAAGATGTCCGGCCATACTTAAAGATAAAGAGAAGTTTGATAGGCTATCGAACAAGGTAAAAGAAGCAGAATTTGGCGGAGTTTCAAAATCTTTAAAGAATTCGGTACTCTCCAAAAATGCGTCTTCAAAGAAACGCCTTGAAGAATCTTTTGGCCTATTAGAGAGAAACGCGGTGGATTTGAAGATCATTAGAGGATTGTGTGCTAACGGGATACCTTTCAATGTATTACGTAACCCACAGTTTCTTGAAATGGTGAGTGCCATCAATCATGCACCCGATTCATACAAACCCCCATCTAGTGAAAAAGCGAGAACGGTATTGCTTGATGAATGTGTACGGGATGTTGAGAAGGAGCTAACATCGGTTAAAGACACATGGTACACACCCTGAGTTTCAATCGTCTCGGATGGGTGGTCTAATGTTAAACATAATCCACTTATTAATGTTCTTGCAGTTAATTCTCGAGGTGCAATGTTTATGTACTCAGAGGACTTTCTAGGTGTGGAAAAAACGGGTGTGGTGATTTCTAAGTTTCTTATTGGAGCAATCGAGACCGTTGGACCAAGCAATGTCTTGCAAGTAGTAACAGATAATGCGGCTAATTGCAAAAAGGCGGGGAAGGAGGTAGAGAAGGTATATAAACATATATTTTGGTCGCCTTGTTGTGTGCACACTTTAAATCTTATTTTTAAAGACTTGGTGAACCAATTTTATTGGCTACATGACACATATAAGCAAGGTAAGGCTATTGTTAAGTATTTTCTTAACCATACACATGCCTTATCAATTTTTAGAGAAAACTCAAAGTTGGAGTTGTTGAAGGTTGCAAAAACTCGGTTTGCATCACATTATATACTTTTGAGAAGGCTATTGGATTGTAGGGAGGCACTTGCCACAACTATCGTCCTCAATTCTTGGCGAGATTGGGTCAAAAGTGGGGATGAAAAGACTCGAAAAGATGGGGCAAACGTCACCGATAGGATTAAAGATGATGGGTTTTGGGAAGCCGTGGAGAATATTTTAGCGATAACAAAACCCATTTATTTACTAGTTAAGTTTTGTGATGGTGAGGGTCCTAGAATGGGTGAAATTTATGAAAAAATGGACAACATGCTAGGAGAAATAAAAGATGTTATGATGGATAATAAATATTCAAGTTATTACTCTGAAGTTAGACAGATTGTTGCGGCTAGGTGGGACAAAATGACAATCCCACTTCATTGTTTAGGGTTTGCTTTAAATCCAAGGTTTTATGACAAACATTATCTAACAGGGTTGGCACCGGGTGGCATGGAAAGAAAAGCTCCGAATGAAGACACGGAAGTTGTTAATGGTGTTCTTGATGCGTTTAAAAAAAATTCGGAAAATGAAGCGGAAGATAGTTTGTTGCGGGCACAATTTGCCACGTTTCATATGAAAAAAGGTATTTATTCGAGGACCGCAACACAAGCCGATGTTGTGACAATGGATGCAATTGATTGGTGGGGTACATATGGGTCAAAGACACCAGAATTGGCGGAAGTAGCCAAAAAAGTACTCTCCCAACCGATTAGTAGCTCTTCGGCGGATAGAAACTGGAGTACATACTCCTACATCCATAATGTGAAGCGTAATCGTTTAAATTGCAAAAGAGCGGATAAACTAGTTTTTATTCACTCTAACATTAGGCTTCAATCTCGCTTTTTAGATTCTTATAAATCTGGCCCCCACAAAAAGTGGGATATTAATCCGGAATGCACGTATATTGAAGGGTCAAGTGCTCGTTTGGAGGAAATGGTTTGGGAGAATCTTGATGACGAAGACGTTAGTAATGCAAAAGGAAAAAGGCCACGTCTAGATTAGAATTTTGAAACTTTTATGTTTATGTTTATGTTTTCTATTAGGTAATATGAATTTGGATTTTGGTTATTTGGATTAATGAATTTATTTATTTTTATTTTTGTTTATGTATGTCGAACCG
The DNA here is from genome assembly GCA_028751855.1 of Ambrosia trifida. Lineage (NCBI taxonomy): Eukaryota > Viridiplantae > Streptophyta > Magnoliopsida > Asterales > Asteraceae > Ambrosia > Ambrosia trifida. Next base: position 119,649,026 of record CM054128.1, on the reverse strand, counting down.
AACTCAATGGTACACCGTACCGAATCGTACCGAAATGAACCTACTCCCCTCCGTACCGAATTCGTCCCACCTAACGAATGGTGAACCCGAACCGCGTACCCGAATCGGAGCGAACCGCGAATTAGGTGACTATGATTTGAACTTCTCATAAACTTCACTCTTTTCTTGCAGAAAATACACCCAAGTCATTCTGCTCACATCATTAGTAAACAACAGGAAATATCTACTACCTCCCAATGATTTTGTGGACATTGGTCCACACACATCAGCATGTATAAGGTCAAGTACCTCAACTGCTCTACTCCCTTGTGACAGGAAAGGAGCCCTTGATATTTTTTCACTGACACACCCTTCACAAACATTCCAGTTTCTAATTTTTGGTAACCCATACACCAACTGTTTGGTGCTCAAACTGTGCAAACTTCTTTCATTTAGATGGCCAAATCTCAAATGCCATATATATGATTCATCCACAATTGTGGCAAATGTAACATTATTTGCATTAGAAACATCAAGTGGAAATGTATTGTTACTAGCAACAGGAATCATGCATACCTTTTCACCTGTTTCCTTCTTGGTAACTATGCAAGCACCATCATCAAACACTAGCCTGTGTCCTGTCTTCATTAACTGCCCAACACTCAGTAGATTATATCCAAGATCAGGAGCATACTGCACGTCTTCTAAGGTTTTGAACTTGCCTCTTGCAACTTCTAACTTAATGGGTCCCTTTCCTTGAACATTAATTGTCTTGCCATTGCCCATTCTAACCGCCATGGTGGAAGTTTTATCCACCCTTTTAAACAAGCAGAGCTGGCCAGTCATATGGTTTGAGCATCCACTATCAAGAAACCAGATAGTGGATGGTCTTCCTTCAGTCTTGGAAGCCATCAATGCATGTTGCTCATCATCATCTTGAACAGCTATAAATAGTTGCCCTTCTTCATCTTCATTATCATCTCCAATAGCAGGTGATGCTTGTGATTCAGACCAGCAATCCCTGCTAAGATGCCCAAACTTATTACAGTTATAATACTGAATACTTCCCTTACCTCTGCCAGTTCCTCTTCCTCTACCACGTCCTCTACTCCTGAAAGGACCACGTCCTCTTCCTCTCATTAAGAGACTAGTATCATCCTCTTTGACTTGCAACACTTATTCTTCAGCCACATTTTCTCCACTTCTATTAACTCTAGCTTCATGGGACTGCAATGATCCCATCAACTGATCAAATGTAAGCACACTAAGATCCTTAGACTCCTCAATGGCTGCTACAATATGATCCCATTTCACCGGCAAACTTCTTAAGACCTTCTCCACAACTTTCTGATCAGTAATAATTTCACCATAGGCTCTTTGTTGATTGACAATCTTCATGACTTTTGACAAGAAATCTCCAACCTGTTCTCCCTCCTTCATATGCACCGTTTCAAAATCTCTACGAAGCCCTTGTAACTTTATCATCTGGACTTTGGAATCTCCTTCATACTCATTTTGTAGGAGTGTCCATGCTTTCTTTGATGTTGTAGCTCCTGCAATACGAGAGAAAAGCTCATCATGGACACCAGATTGAATAAGGGTTAGTGTTCTTGCATCCTTTCTCTTGTGTTCCCTGAGTCTGGTTCTATCAGCATCTGTATCGTTGAAACCATTTTCAACAAACTCCCAGAGGTCTTGTGACATGATAATAGTCTTCATTCGAATCTTCCAGAACTCATAACCATCGCCTTTGAATGTGGGTAGAATAGGATTGATTACACCAGAATTAGTATTAGCCATTTAGAGTGAAAGAAAGAAAGTAGTGCGAGAAAGAAAATGAGGATGATTAGAACCTGGTTAGCTCTGATACCAACTGTTAGAGCAACCAAGATAATAATCAAGAAAGAAATGCTTAGAATGGATGATTCTTATTCAATGAGAAACAAGGCCTTATATAGGCTTACAATCAAACGGTAACAATGACTAAATCAAAAACTAACAAACTAATACTGGAAATCAGGAACAACGAAAGACTAGGAATATTAGAGGAAAAAACTGAACAAACTTTGAAGCTTGACTTATTCATGCAAACGTTCGAATCATCCATGCACACACATGCACACATGCACCAACGGTCACTTGATTGAATTACCTCCTTCAACACTTACAACGCTCCTCCAAAGTAATAAATTGCTCGCCGCGCGTTGCAACGATGCGCAACTGGTTAAAACATGCAGTAAGACAGAAATGTAAAAACAATCGCATTTCGTGGCGAGAGACCTAATGATAATCGAACTTGCGTTTGCGGTTGGATACAAAAATGATTTTTATGAAAATTCAAATAATGATGTAGATAGCAAAAACCAAGAATTACAAAACTTTTCAAAATACATCAAGGTTATTACTAAATACAACATTATGAAGTCAAAATACACCAAGGCGATTACCAAATACGACATTGGTTTTAGACCAATGGTTACAAAATAGAACCATATGCACTTGAGACTATTTACCAAATTTTTTTATCAGTCAAAATATACAAAATAGGTTGCTAGTGAGACAGTTAATGATTATAAATTTTTTGAGAGAGATTTTCTGAACGAAGTAAAAAAATACTTTCAAATCCAAAGTGGAGTGTTCTAATGTTTGGTCTTCTTTGTGGATGTTCCCGATTTATGTAATAAGAAGGGTCAATTTCAAAAAAAAAAAAAAAAAAAAAAAAAAAAAGAAAAAAAACTAACCGGACTTGTATGTCACCGTGAGGAAAGGTGGGTTGGCCGGAGGGTCACCACCTATAGTTTCGTCCCTGAGTGGTGGTGATGATGATAGTTAGGGAAAAGGTGACAAAGAAAGAAATAATATTTTATTTAGATTCACGGGCTCACATCCGTTAACTACAACCAGGATTTGGTTCACGGATCCACTACCAGCACAGGTGGCGACGGTGTTACCGTGCTGGTAATGGGGTACTCGTGAGCAAATCTGGTAGCGCCTCGTCCCCCTAATGTAACAAGCAGGGTTCATTTAGTGGGTTTCCGCGGGGACTTGATGAAAATTCCCTTGGGCATCGGCTTACGGTATCATATATGCTACACTAAGTCAAAAAAAAAAAAAAAGCTAAGAAAATAAAGTCATAACATGAACAAAACAATATATATGTGTTTGTTTTGTTAGGGAAAAAAGTAACCACTAAAGAGTTCCTGCATTGGTATACTTTTAATAATTTTCAATATTTTATATAAACATTATGGGATTAGAAAATATAAATCAATCAAAAAGATATACTCGAATATGGACACGTGTTTGATTCGCCACCTTTTTGTTTAAACCGGCGTGTAATTTATTCACTTAAATTTAAGGTAAAAGGACGAGAGAATTGTATGGTTGGTTCCTATGCTTTCTAGAAATTGTATTCGTGATCTCATTGGTTCAATAATTGCACTATTGGTTTTAAGGGTTGTAAACTTATTACTAACATGATCCAAATGTATTAATTTCGTTACTTTATTGGTCCTTGCCCATAACGATCGTTAAAATTCTCTGTTAAATAGATATGAAATGTCTATTTTGCCCTTATAAAAAAAAACATTGTAAATAAATAACTACACCACCACACCCCACTCTTACCTTATCTTCTTCCCTAACACCACCACCCCACCACCACCACTGTCACCCACCTCTCCTTGCCTATCTATCTAACCAGATGTGATACCTCTCAGACCACCATCGTTCGCCCGTCACCACTAACAACCTAAAATCAAACCTCCAACTAATTGCTTAACATTTAAGAAACTGCATGGACTACTACTTTTTGTTAAGAACTGCCATTGTTTCTCTCTGTTGGTGACCATGCCCCCACCCATCGCCAAAGAACCGTCACTGCTCAACTCTCCTGTTCGTTCAAGGTCACATAGTCAACCATGTGTTCTTCAATCACATCATAGAATCAAGATTCTTTGTTGATTCTCCTTCTGCTACTTTCTTTATGTACGATTTTATCCCAAAAAAAAACAAAGTTCACAAATTGGGTTTGTGGTTGTATACGGTGGTTGAAGAGGTGGATGATGGTTGCAAATGTGGTGGAGAGTATAGAGAGAAAATGATGAATGTCTATGGTGGTGGTAATTTTGGCAGAAGTGTGGTGATGGTGGTTTATATATTTATTTTTATTATGTTTTTAATTGTTTATTTGTATAATTGAGGGCAAAAATGTAATTTACTTATTTTTTTTTTTGAACGATCAACTAAAGTATTGCTGGGTACTCTGTACGCGGCCCCCAATGGCCGAAAGGGGCCCCAGACGGCCTCTAGTCCGTACGGACAGAGCCCTTCGGCCCACCCGTCTCCTGTTCCAGGGAAAACCCGGCCCACAAACCCGTCCGAAGGCACGACGGTAGTGAACCGGTAAAACCTGGAGGGATCAGGAGTCGAACCCATGACCACAAGGGTCAAGGGTCTCTCCATCACTTCCCAACCACCTACCTCACCACAAGGGTGGGGGTATCCATCACATGCCTCCCGTGGGAATCGAACCCGGCTCCCCCAAAGAAAGAACCGGCCCTTTTACCACTAGGCCACATGATCAGGATTTTACTTATTTTTAATTAGGAAAATTGCCGGCAGTTAGGCGTAAGGACCACACAAGCGCAATTTTGCTAAACTCAAGGACCAGTAGTGTAATTATTGAACCATTAGGATCACGAGTGCAAATTCTGGAAAGCACAAGGACCAACCATGTGATTCTCTCTAAAAGAATTAACCCAAAAAAGCGAAAAGCGATATAGTTTAGAACTAATAGTATTTTTTTTTAAATGTTAATAATAGAGTAAATAACAGAAATCGTTCTTTATGTTTATGACGAATTGCAAATCATGTCCTTTAAAAAGAAAAATTGTACTTTATGTTTGAAAATCATTGCATGGTTAAACTTGACCAAGTGAACCTCATATGAGAGAAAATTAGTCTTATTACCCTTTTATTTAAAAAAAATGACAAAAAACAAAATAAAAACACCTACCTACACACAGTGTTCCATCTGCTTCCAACCACCCTCCCCAAATCCGAATCTCCGGCCACCACCACTACCATCGCCACCGCCACCACCACCACCTCCGCTCAACAACGCCACGTTCAAAACCTCTGTCAATTAGCACCCCCCCCCCCTTACGATGTTAACACCACCCTTACGATGTTAGACCTGAACGTGGTAATGCCATTTTTACCGCTGATCTAGCCCTGAATTCACCTCCGTCGACCAGCTATCGCCGCCACAACGTCGATCACCATATGGAAACGATGGTTGTAGTGAACTTGTGCACTTTACTCGACTTATAGTAAACAAATGACATTCACGTAATTAACTTGTAAATAAACGAATCTTTAAATGGTGTTTTCGTAATTAACTTTAAGTTAAAGGGTATGGCATTATTACGTTGAAAATAGAAGTTTCTTAAGATGTCTACCAATATTGCATAAAAAAAATAAAAGAATATTGAATTCTAAGTTAGAACCAAAATTTAAAATACATTTCAAAATCCTACTATAACCACGTATGTGGTTTTGAGACGCGTGTTTATCTTTTTACCAACTCCACATGACAATTAGTCAAAACAGGGGCTAGATGGTTATTAAAACCATTTGCTACTCAATTCACAGTGTTACTGTCTTTTCTCTATCATCTAACCGGAAACCACCATAGGCATCCAAATCTATCACCACAACCATCGCCGGCCTCGCTAACGCACCATATAAGCTGCTACAAACGCATTGGTTCTACAGCCAACAACCACCAAAACCATCGACATGTCGCACGTGATAACGGTACAGTGGCAAGCGTCGCGGACAGGTGAATCGACTTCAGGTCCGAACTTCAGCAGGCAGTGGTGACGGAGCAGACAACGGCGCCGTCGATAAAGCTGTTGGGTTTGACCAGAACGGTAAAAAAGGGAAAAGACGCGCGAGAAATCGGCGACTAACGTAATCGTTATTTTACTGTTCGACGTCATGTCAGTGATTAGCCACACGAGCGTCAGCAACTACGGCTGAAGAACAGCCCAAGCCGTCGGCACTGTGAACGACCACCAAACGACGGCAATTGGACGAAGGGCAGTCCGGTAATATTGCAGGTCATGAAGAGGGTTGTTTTGTAATTTCGTGGGTTCTGCACGTGCAGCAGTAGAAGCTGACTACTGTAGCGATGAAAGTGACGGTCGCTACAGTGTTTTTGTTGATAGTAATTGTTATATATAATAATTCTTAATATGTAAAGTACTCACTCCGCAAGTTTTATCAAGGGCATGAATATGTGACTTTAGTTTCTTTCTGCACCCAAAAAAACACATATACATCTCAATAGGTCTTTGCAAATGGATACACACTAAATCCTTTACAAATCAATAACATTTATCCATCATATATTAAACCATAATCAAAACTATCCCTAGCACATAATTTTCTTGTCCATCATTCATCATCAATAAGCGCCTCCTTAAGCATCCTTTCTCTTGCCTTTGTTGCCTAACACATCAACAAAACCAATTACACTATAAATAATTAACAAAGTTTTAGAATCGAAACAATAGATTTGTGGGTCATATCAAGAACCTGTTTTTGCCAATTTGTGAAACATGTAACAAGTGTTAGCAAGGTGCATTGCATCATTAATCCGATAGTTAATCCACTCCACAATCCTTTCCCATTTAGATGGCACACAAAGCCCAATACTATAGACATAGGGATTCCAACCAAATAATAAGACCCAAGATTAATGTAAGCCCCTATATCTTGCCACCCACTCCCTCTTGCAACTCCTGTTTACAAATATATGTAAAAACGTTCATGATCTTTGAATAATTATTGTTTAACTTTTATTAAAGTTTAATTAACTATGATTATACCTGAAAGGATTGTTTGAATTGTGTCTGCAAATATAGAGAGACATAGAAGAGGAGTCATGGCTTTGACATAGTTGACTAGCTCCTTATCGTTACTGAATGCGTACCCAAGTACAGAACGGGAGCAGATGAGAATGGTGCTTGCTACGATCACCTCCATTGCTCCGAGGGCTGTTACGGCCAAGAGAGCCATTTTCGCAGCCTCTGGATTCCCGGCTCCCAGTTCGTTGGATACCAGGGTGCTGCGAAAAGGAAAATGTTTACTCTTAACAATACTGGTCAATGAGCCAGTTTGGTTCTATGATATATTAAACATGTTAATAACTAAATACAAACCTTGCAGCAACCCCAAAAGAAGAAGGTATGTAGTAATGCAAGATATCAATTGTTAAACTGTTGCAAAAGATGACAACGTACGTACACATAATGTTAAATAATTAGTCAAAAATCAAAACTTTGTTTCGTTAGTTAAATTCAGGAGAAGGTTACCATATCGAGAGCACTGAAGTCTCCAGTTGGGCATTTGGCAAAAGTCCCGAGAGCAAACCAACAGCCTCATATGACCACCATTCAAGACTACATTAAAAAAAAATTCTAAAAATCCCCATGAATTATTAACAACATAAATCAAGCAATCAATAATTGAAGATTACTCTCCTCTCATTTATTCACCCAAGTCAAGATTATTGACCCCATGATTCTTGCCCATGACTCATGCTCATGATTCATGTCTTTGTATTTACTTTGTACCTTTTCATTCAACTTGTATAGTTGTATTCCTTATATATTGTAATGTAAATCATTGTACTAAATAACAATTCAATACAAAAACCACTTTGTATATATGGTATCAATAGCCTAAAAGCTCCCTTGAGCCATCTTCGATCCCAACCTACTCGACAGACACCTTCTATCCGCATTCTGTTTTTTTTTTCTTCTTTCGATTCACCATAGCCAAACAAATCACCCACATTACCGCTGCCACAACCCGAAACCAAGGGCCACCTCGAACTACCAATACCAACACTCGTCCGACTCGCAACAATAACACCTATTGCTACCATTGTAACATTCCCGGACATGACACTAAAGATTGTCTCAAACTTAGTCGCTTCCTACGAGAACACAATGTCTCGCCTCAAAATACCAACACCCCGGTGGTTAACTACACCACCCCTCACCCAACGGCTACAACCTCATCTTGGATGTGGGACACTGGTGCGTCCAACAACACCACGAACAACAACCAACAATTTCCCGTTCTTTCCGAATACGGAGGACCCGATAAGATCGTGCTAGGTGATGGTAAAACTCTCCCTATAACTCATATTGCTCAAACAACTATTCCAACAAAATTTCGCCCACATCTTTTAAATAACATTTTAATTGCTCCTAATCTTCGAAATAATCTTATTTCTGTTGCCAAAGTTTGTTGTACTAATCGTGTTTCCGTCGAATTTTTTCCATATCATTTTTTTGTCAAGGATCTACGCGCGGGGGCGCGCCCCATGCGGGGAGTGAACGTCAATGATGTCTACTATGGACCAATCTCCTTGTCTCCTCAAGTCAACAACACCCAAACAAACTCTCTTCTCATGTGGCACTACATACTTGGATATCCATCGCTTCAAGTGTTCAAGTCTTTAATTTATTGTTGGGACTTCGTTTTAATAAAGTGACCCATGAATCTTTCCATTGTACTTCATGTTTCTTAAATAAAAGCGACAAACTACCTTTTGGCAAAAACTCTTTTTTTGCCAATCAACCTCTACAACTTCTCTACTCCGACGTATAGGGTCCCGTAAAAACGTCAATCGATGGCTTTAAATACTATGTCATTTTTTGTTGACTATTTACATTTGGTTATACCCAATCAAACGAAATTCCGATGTCAAAATTCTTTTTTCACAATTTAAATCTCTTGTTGAATTTTTTTTTAAAACCAGCATTGTTGCGTTGTTCACTGATAATGGGGGTGAATATGTGGGTCTTTCACCTTATCTTGCCTCTCAAGGTATCTCCCATTACAAGAGACCACCTCACACACCGGAACAAAACGATATTGCCGAACGATGTCACCGACACGTTGTGGAAACCGGCCTTGCATTACTCTACTATTCCCACTTACCACAACATTTTGGTCCCATGCCTTTCAAACCGCAACCCACCTAATCAATCGTTTGCCTACACCCATCCTTAACAACAAATCTCCCTACGATATGTTGTTCAAAACCGCTCCTACTTATTCCAAACTCAAACCGTTTAGTTGTCTTTGCTACCCAAGGTTACGACCCTATGCTACTTCCAAACTCCACTCTCATTCAACGGCGTACATATTTCTTGGGTACTCATCCTCCAAATCGGCATTCAAATGCTATGACCCAACTAGTCATAAACTATACCACTCTCGCCACGTTGAATTTAACCCACATATTTTTTCATCTCAAATCACCAACCCCCAACCCAAACGCATGTCATTTGACTCCTTCCTATCCACATACCAATCGGCCCAATCAACATCCTCTTCTAACCAACCCACTCCAGACCCAAACATTTTGCATCATCCAGCCCCTACTCTACAGCCCACATCACCCGAAGCCCAAACCCCTATCCCTCCACAAACCCACGGCCCACCTCCTCTACCTCCTGCACACAGCCCACCCTCCCACACAACAGGGCCAAACAGCCCAACCTCCCACACAACAGGCCCTACACCCCAGCCCACCGAGACACCCTCACCAACTGGCCCACCGACTCCACCCGATAGCACCACCCCTACCCCAACCGATTCCCATTCCACCAACCCCACCTCACCAATGTATTCATCCAACACATCCGATGATCCCACGAACTCACCTCCACATAACCCTCAACCACCTCGTCGACAACCAAAACCCAACTCAAAGTATTACAACCCTAACTTTGTTAACTCTGCCGCCATTCACCCTCTACCCGTTTGTCTTAACCATCCACTTATACTCAAGCCTTGAAAGATCCGGATTGGCGCCATGCCATGGATCTTGAGTATAATGCTCTCCTTCATAACAACACTTGGGAACTTGTCCCTCACACAACCCAAACTCCCATTGGTTGTAAATAGGTATTCCGAATAAAACGCAAACCCGACGGCACGATTGACAAGTACAAAGCCTGTCTAGTTGCCAAAGGGTTTCACCAACAATATGGAAAATACTATCATGAAACATTTAGTCCCGTTACTAAACCCGTTACCATTCGCACAGTTCTCTCTATTGCTCTTTCAAAAGGATGGTCTTTACGTCAACTAGACGTTAATAATGCGTTTCTTCATGGGACTCTTCACGAAGATGTCTTTATGATGCAACCTCCCGGGTTCACCAATACGGAATTCCTACATCACATTTGCAAACTCAAAAAATCCCTTTATGGGCTTAAGCAAGCAACGCATTCTTAGTACATCGAACTAACCAACTTTCTCACTCGTTTTGGCTTTAAATATGCATTTCTGACCCCTCTCTCTTTGTATACAATCTCAACAACATCACTTGCTACCTCCTTGTGTATGTTGACGTCATTGTCCTCACCGGCAATCACAATCCATTTATGGATTCCTTTGTTCAAGCCCTAAGCAACCAATTCTCTATCAAAGACTTAGGCCCCCTCCATCATTTTCTAGGAATCGAAGTCATTCCTACACTTCATGGTCTATTTCTTTCCCAACATCTCCACATTCAAGATATTCTTACCACCTTTAAAATGGATGGTGCAAAAGAGGTTCTCACTCCTTTAAGCACTTCCGACTCTCTTTCTTCCTTTGACTCCACTCCCTCAGTCGATCCCACTCCCTACCGCCAACTTGTAGGCACTTTGCAGTATCTTGCCTTCACACGTCCCAACATCTCATTTGCCGTCAATAAATTATCTCAATTCATGCACTCGCCTAAACAGTCACACTGGCAAGCTCTTAAACGGGTACTCCGCTATTTGAAAGGAACAGACCATCATGGGTTGTTCTTGAAACGCAATACTAACCTAAACTTGCAGGCTTTTTCGGACTCGGACTGGGGGGCGGTATTAATGATGGGGGACGGTCCACTACAACATATCTCATATATCTTGGGTCCAATATCATCTCTTGGAAGTCTGCTAGACAAAAAACTGTCTCTATATCATCTACCGAAGTTGAGTACAAAGCACTCACTAATGATGTGGCTGAACTCTCATGGGTTAAAAATTTACTTGGTGAACTCGGGCTCCCAATTAAGAGCACCCCATCGCTTTACTGTGACAACACCAAAGCTACTTATGTATGTGCAAATCTTGTTTACCATTCCCGCATGAAACATATCGCTCTGGACTATCACTTTGTGCAGAAACAAGTCAAATCCAGGAAACTCAAAGTTCTTCATGTAAGCTCCAAGGATCAACTCGTGGATGTCCTCACCAAACCGCTTGCACGTGCACCCTTCCTATATTTTCGGTACAAAATTGGAGTCTCCAACAGATCCTCCATCTTGCGGGGCGTATTAACAACATAAATCAAGCAATCAATAATTGAAGATTACTATCCTCTCATTTACTCAGTCAAGTCAAGATTATTGACTAATCCTTTCATTTACTCAGTCAAGTCAAGATTATTGACCCCATGATTCTTGCCCATGACTCATGCCTATGATTCATGTCTTTGTATTTACTTTGTACCTTTTCATTCAACTTGCATTCCCTATATATTGTAATGTAAATCATTGTACAGAATAACAATTCAATACAAAAACCACTTTGTTTATATAAATAATAATCAATCTTGCATATGTAAATAATTTGAAGTTTTACCAAGTCATGACAATTGATGGGATGGCAAAGCGAAGAAACTCCTTGATGCTCGCGAAGACGTCCCTTAAACACACGGCACGGGTTCTTTCACACGCTTTGGAGCGATATAAGTAAACCACGAGAATAACCACATTCAAAGTGTAGGAGAACCCTATGGCTAATGCGGCTCCAGGTATCCGAAAGCCTAGCTTGAACACAAGAGCCCAACAAACGGGTACGTGGATAGCAAGAACCATGAGTGAGCTCCATAGCATTGGAAAGATAAGACTTTGAGACGATAGGTAGCGCGTGATCAGCTGTAGAATGGCGTAAGGGAAAAGAGTAGGGATGAGCCAAACCGAAAATTTACGTGCTTCAGCCGAGATTAAAGGGTCTTGGCCGAGAAGAATTAGGAGTTTGTCGATGTAGATCCATAAGATGGAAATTGGGAAACAAACCAAAATCGAAGATATCATAGCACCATATGTATATGTACCGAGCATATGGTACTGTCTAGCGCCGTAAGCTTGCCCACATAAAGTCTCTAACGTGCTCGCCATTCCAAACTGTTGATGTTTAAAGTTGGAAAAACAAAGAAAATGTAAAATTACGAAAGTGGCCATGTTCTAGAGCATGTAATTCTATATCATTAGGGTTGCAAACAAACTGAACTTTCAGCGAACAGTTCATGAACCGTTCGGCTGGAAGTTCGTTTGTGTTCGTTTGTTTAGTAAACGAACGAACATGAACAAAATATTTCGTTCGTTTAGTTAAATGAACAAACATGAACAGAGGCGACGTTGGTTCGTTTATGTTCGTGAACGTTCGGTAACGTGTTCGTTTATGTTTGTTTGTGTTCAATAGTTTAAAAATGTTTTTAAGTTTTATAAATTGTGTTGATTTTCTTTTATTTTTATTTATTTTACCCAAATAAATAAATAAATAATTTATATGAGATAAATATATGTATGTGAATTTGATTTTATTAGAAAGTTAATATATGTCCGTTTGTGTTTGTTTCCGTTCATAAACACTCTTTTGTGTTCATTTGTGTTCATGAACACTTGTTTGTATTCATGAATGTTCGTTTGCGTTCGTGAACAAAATTAACAAACGGACACAAACGAACATGAACATGAGTGTTTTCTTAACAAACGAACACGAACATAAAATCTCGTTCGGTAAGTGTTCATGAACTGTTCGTGAACACTTATTTTCCTTAACAAACGAACACGAACAAGGCCTTGTTCGTGTTTGTTCGGTTCGTTTGCAGCCCTATATATCATGTTAGAAAAAATAATATTCATGCTCATGTCATAGTGAACCATTATTTTAAACTCATGCCTAATTTTTTTTTTGGGAAGGTGATTTTCTATGTTGTGGCAGAGTTCATCACAACTTTCCAGAAGGGATCCCCTAGCCACTCTACAATAGTCAGACTATGTTGTCTTAACCGGGTCAACGCTGACGCGAGAGTGGCCGACCTACAAGCGAGTCGAGGCTGCGCATAAGGGGCACTAAGGCTTCCACCCGGAAAATTTCTCGCCGCCTGCCACTTGACAGATATTGCACCCTCCACAAGAGGCAAGTCTCTCTGGAGTAAATGCACGGTAATAGAAAACCAGGGGACCATCGGAATCAAACCTGGCCCCTCCAAAGAGGGTAGGCTCAACCATCACTTAGCAAAATATCCAACCATAAATGTTAGAAATGAGAATTGAATCCTTAATCACCTAAATGAACATATACACCTATTATTTTCGTCTTTATCTTGTACGAGTAATATAACCAAAAAATATATATATAACAAATCTCATGATCTTGAATAAAAATATTCAGTTTCATGATCCCATAGCTTTGTCAGTTCCCTTTTGTACTTTTTTTTTTTTTTTTTTTGCCTTGCAAAGAGATAAAAAAATTGTTTTGAATTTTTTATTATTACACCTAGTTAATTCCCGTATGCTTGACGTGAAGGCACCCAACCACTGTCCATGTCATCATCACCTCATGCATATTTTGCTTTCGGGGGAGGTGAGTGGATCCATATTTGGTCTATGCTTTAGGGCATGACCACACTATGTAATGTTAGGGTGGTATAGAACAAATCTGAAGCTGTTTCAGAATTTTTTTGAGGTTCAATCGCTGAATCAGGCTTGCACTGCCTCGTTTATTGCTCTAATTCCGAAAGTTGAGGACCCGAAGCTTTTCAAGGATTTTAGACCCATAAGTCTCGTGGGTTGTATTAATAAGGTGATTTCTAAAGTACTTGTGGCTAGACTTAAAAGGGTTATCGGAACTTTAGTGTCTGAGGAGCAATCGGCCTTTCTAGCTGGCCGAAATATCACCGACGGACCACTAATGTTGAACGAAATCGTGGCATGGATGAAGAGAAGGAAGAGGTGTGGTATGATTTTCAAAGTCGATATAGATAAGGCATACGACTCAGTGAATTGGGGCCTTTTGGAGTCGGTGATGTCACAAATGAATTTTCCGACGGTGTGGATTCGGTGGGTGATGGCTGTGGTTAAGTCGGCCTGTGCTTCGATACTTGTAAACGGGTCGCCGACGGGTGAGTTTAACTGTGAACGAGGTCTAAGACAAGGGGACCCACTGTCACCCTTTCTATTTGTCCTAGTAATGGAGACGCTGACGGGTATTATGAAGCGAGCGTGCTCGGTTGGGCTGTATAGGGGGCTGGTTTGTGGGGATGGTGAGTTAATATTATCGCATCTTCTATACGCGGACGATGTTGTCTTCCTAGGTGAATGGTCCATGGCTAATGCTTTGAATCTAAGGAGAATATTGCGATGTTTCCATTTGGTGTCCGGGTTGAAGGTGAATTTGAACAAGTGCAGTATAGTTGGCGTGGGGGTCGAATCCGAGGAGGTGCAAGGCTTAGCAAATATATTAAGTTGTAAGTGTGGGAATCTGCCATTTAATTATCTCGGTTTGATTGTGGGAGCAAACATGAATTTGGCGAAAAATTGGAAGCCGGTAATGGATATGTTTCGTAAGTGGTTATCCTTGTGGAAGGCAAATCAGTTATCATGTGGGGGTCGGGTGGTTTTGATTAAGTCGGTGCTGAATTCGCTCCCGGCTTATTTTTTTCTTTGTATAAAGCGCCTTTATGTGTGTTGGATTGTCTGGACAGAATGCGTAGAGTATTTTTTTTTTTTTTTTGGGGGGGGGGGTTCTGAAGATAAAGTGTAACATCCGGTCCCTCTCACCACCAATATTGTCCGCTTTGCCCCGATGGGTTGCCCATCCAGAGCTCACGGATTTGTTTTTGGTCGCCCCGGTGGAGACTTCCCAGGAGGTCACCCATCCTGATACTACTCCCACCTGAGCACGCTTAACTGTGGAGTTCTCCTCTCATCCACTAGCATTAAGCCCAAAACGCGTTGGTGATTTAAGAGCCTTTGGATTACTTATGAACCAAGGATCTCTCCTGGCCACGGCCGATGTGGGATTTGCCTAGGGTGTCATACAAAGGTCCATGTTAATCTTCTCAGAAATCAGTACTGTTACAATCACCCCCCTTAGGGACTCATCGTCCTCGATGAGGTTTGCCCCACCATCCCGAACGGCACAAGAGTGGCTCTGATACCATTTGTAACATCCGGCCCCTCTCACCGCCAATATTGTCCGCTTTACCCCGATGGGTTGCCCATCCAGAGCTCACAGATTTGTTTTTGGTTGCCTCGGTGGAGACTTCCCAGGAGGTCACCCATCCTGATACTACTCCCACCTGAGCACGCTTAACTGTGGAGTTCTCCTCTCATCCACTAGCATTAAGCCCAAAACGCGTTGGTGATTTAAGAGCCTTTGGATTACTTATGAACCAAGGATCTCTCCTGGCCACGGCCGATGTGGGATTTGCCTAGGGTGTCATACAAAGGTCCATGTTAATCTTCTCAGAAATCAGTATTGTTACATAAAGCGCGAATGAATTGGGTGGCGTGGGAGAAGGTAACTGGGTCGGTTGAGAATGGTGGTCTCGGATTTGGATCGCTTAGAGATGCGAACTTGGCAATGCTAGCGAAATGGTGGTGGCGGTTTAAGACGGAGAAAGATAGCTTGTGGCGTAGAGTTATTTGGGTTATTCATCATTCATCAAGGGATTGGAACATGGTGCCGTGTAGATTGGCTGCTCCGGGTCCGTGGAAGTATATAGGAGCTTCAATTCAGTTATTGAAGGATAGCGAGGTGGATGTTGCGGGTGCTATACATGGGTGGGTGGGTAATGGGTTGGGTGTAACATTTTGGTTGGATATTTGGGCGCTTGAGGTTCCTTTGGCGTCCAGGTTTCCGACCTTGTTTGCTGCAGAATCGGATAAGTTTGCTACGGTTGCGGATCGGGTTTCGTCTAACGGGTTGGGTTGGCATTGGGAATGAGTCACTAATGGGTTGGGTTCACAAGCGCTGCTGGAACTGCAGGAATTGGTTTCGACGATTCCACTTCCGGTTTTATCAGCTACAAGGGACAAATGGGTCTGCAAATTGGGTGGGTTGGGTATCTTTGAGGTTAAAGCTGTTAAAAAAGGACTACAAGGGCTGGGGTAGTTTGGTAATAATAATATGGTGCTGGAAAGAAACTCTTGGTCTCCAAAGAAGGTTTGGCTAGTGGCGTGGCGAGTGGCACTTGGAAGATTACCGACGAGGGTGGCTTTACGCAGACGGAATGTTATTGTGGAGTCAGAAATGTGGCCGTTTTGTGGCGAGCTTCCAGAAACTATAGAGCATCTTTTTGTGTCGTGCGGGCTGGCACAATCTGTTTGGCAGTTAATAACGCAATGGTGTAAGGTTGGGAATATATTTGCCTTCGAATTTAAAGACTTGCTGACGCTGCACAAGTTTAGTAGCGGCTCGAGGAAGGTCAAAAAGATCCTGTACGTGGTGCATCTTACGGCTATTTGGAGTATCTGGACTAACCGGAATGAGGTGGTTTTTAGACAAAAACAAGGTTCGCTTCAGAAATTATCGGTGAAATTAAAGCGTTTAGTTACCTTTGGGTGAAGAATCGGGCCAGAATCGCTGATTTGGACCGGGAGAATTGGCGCAGATTTAGGTTGGATCCTGTTTAGTTATTTATGTCATTGGGTGTTAGTTTATGTTTTGTCTAGTTTATGTTCTGTTATGTGCTGTTATTTGGTGATAGTATGATATTGTAACTCGGGTGTTTGTTAGTATCCCGCTAGCGTTGGTGGTTAATAAAATTATTCTGTTGGCCGTTCAAAAAAAAAAAAAAGTATAGAACAAATCTATGTTAAGGTAGTATAGAACAAATCTGATGTGATAACATGTGATAGGAGGATGTAGGGTACTTTACACAACCACACCCTCCACCCTAAGTAGGGTAAGAATGATGTTGACATTTTATTTTACAAATCAACGCTTAAGATGAAAATGTAAGAAAATATATGGATGGAAGAGTATTTTTGAAATAATATATTTGTTAATTCTCTTTCTCTATATGCAAGACACATGCATATTTTCTCTTATTTTTTAAACGGCCATAAGTTTTTCACACGCCCTTATTTTTTTAAAAAAACTTGCACCCGTCTTTTTGTTTATGATTTAAGTACCAAATTGCTATGTTATATAACATTTTGGTGGTGAATTCTTTTTTGTGCTAGATTTTTGTACAAGAAATTTTTTTTGTACTATATTATTTTTTGTGCTGAACTTTTTATACTACATTTTTTTGTGTTTGATTTTTTGTAATATATTTCTTTGTACAACATTTTTTGTGTATGACTTTTTGTACTACATTTTCTTTTGTGTTTGGATTTTGGGAAAACAAAAGGGTAAACATTTGTATTTTTAGACCAAAATCCTTTAATCTAATATAATGAGTGTCACATGTGATCTCTATAATCCTTTTTAGACTATTTAAGCAAAATCCACTTTATAGGAGATACCCCAAATATGAAATAACTTGACAAATTTGCAAAACTATTAAAACGTGTTAGAAGTTTATTTCTATATGTATTTGATTAACAATTAATCATGCATAAGTTAATAAAAAAATAAAAACTTCCATGATCTTAGATAGGTTTTTATTTTAATTAAATGATAAAAGAAAAACATTACAAGAACGCTGAAGCCGGTGACACTCGTGAAGCACGCAGCAACCCCCGTTCCTGCGAGTTCTAGTTCACCGAGGTGACCAACCATCGAAATGGATGTCGCGCGCAATAGGTATTGCGACACCGTCACCACCGCCATTGGCAATGCTATGTAACTGCTTCTTTTCACCTCCTCTGCCAATATATCCCATCTCCGTTGCATCTCCGGCATTATGTGTGTATTACTTTTTTTGTGCTACAAAGACACGTCATTTATAGATATGTCACGCAAAGTTGGGGACAAAGATTGGAATATAATAAAATATATATTCTATGTTGCATGTGCTAAAATACTTTGCTAATCTATATTTAACTTTGAATATGTTCTTGTTAGAAGCAAATATGTTGTTAGTTACGTGGTTAATTATATACCGTGAAGTCTTTATGTGCATTTTGCATAAATATATCCAAATGGATCAATTATTTTGTAGAATATCTTTTTATCGGTTAGAAAATAATTCTTGTAATTTTTTAATTGTAATTTAAATATGGGAAACATAATTACTTATACCGGCTATTCGAGGTTCGTATCCTAGATTTATACTCTGGTCCATTAAAATATTGGTACAACATAAGCCGTTTATGGTAGTGACTTGTTTGTACGCAAATAACTATTGTTTTTTGTTAGAAGAACATGAATCAAAGACTTGTAAAAACTTTATTAACTTTGAACAAAACAACGAATCTGAAAATACAAACCCTAACCAGTATCTTCTCTCTACGATTACAGACCTTATACTAAACAGATCAACAATATACAGGATACTCAATATCTTGTAGATACAAGGTGTATCTAACCAAGAATAAACCCTAGATTGCTATGACCAAAGGAATAACCAGAGAGAAGATCAAAAGACTGAAAAAATATCAAGACTCGTAAACTAATATCGAGACGAAAACACAAAGTATTTATAGGTGAAAACTTGTGTTTCTTCAGTAGATCCAATGGTTCAGAATAGAATGATCCAACGGTGGACTCACGTTTGTGCATCTTCACACGGATTGCCAAGTCACCTATCTTTGATATTATTGGCAGACTTATGTATACGTGTATAAAGTCAAGTGGGCTAAGTGAGCTGGGCCACGAGGCTTTATCAGAAACTTGGGCCGCTTTATCAGAAACTTGGGCCGCTACTCAGCTACATCCTTTGGGCCAGTCCATCTGCTCAGTCCATCTGCTCAGCTACTTTCAACACAGCTACATGATCTAGTCCACTCCAGTCCAGTCCAGCAAACCATTTCCTTATCAAAACAATAATAATAACCAACCTTAAGTATTAAAAAGTATATAAAAGTATAAAATTGTATATTAGAAATGTATATTTCAACACCCCTCCTCAATTTTATACACTAAATGGGTCAAAAAGAGATAAAGAATTACACAACCTGGAATGATCTGAAGGAAGAAGTCCTTTAGTTAAAATATCTGCAGGTTGTTTATCAGATGTAATAGACCTTGTCTTAACAACACCTTTGGAAATTTGATCTCTCAAAAAGAACAAATCTATTTCGAAATGTTTTGTTCGTTCATGAAAAACTGGATTTTCAGCTATAGACAAAGCTGCAGTGTTGTCACAAAATAAATCAACAGGTAATAAGACCTCACTACCTAATTCTTTCAACAGATTAATCAACCACATTAACTCACAAGTGGCTGCACACATAGATCTGAACTCAGCCTCAGCTGAAGATCTAGACACAGTTGCTTGTTTTTTACTTTTCCAACAAATCAGAGATTCACCCAGATAAACACAATACCCAGTTATAGACTTTCTAGTATCCAAACATTTTCCCCAGTCAGAATCTGAATATGCCCTTAACTTCAAATCATTAGACTTAGAAATAAGAACACCTTTCCCAGGAGCACCCTTAAGATATCTTAATAGCCTAAAAGCTATCTTAAAGTGTCCAACCGTGGGCTTATGCATATACTGGCTTAAGAAGTGTACAACATAAGCTATATCAGGTCTGGTGTGTGAAAGGTAGATTAATTTTCCTACAAGTTTTTGATAACTTGTAATATTAGTTAATAAACTACTTTTTTCTTTACAAAGATTAGTAAGCACATGATTAGGCTCAATTGGGGTACTAACTGGTTTGCAAGCAGTCAACCCAAACTCAGCCAATAACTCAAGGCAGTACTTTCTTTGTGAAAGACACACACCTTGTTCAACTTTAATCACTTCTATACCCAAGAAATATTTTAGATCTCCTAAATCTTTTATTAAGAATTTAGATCTCAGATTATCTTTTACTTTAGTTATCTCTTCATAGCAGTTTCCAGTGATGACAATGTCATCCACATAAACAAGCAAAAACACAGAAATTGAATCTTTATTTTTATAAAAAAGAGAGTAATCACTCTTACTCTGTAGAAAACCAAGCTCATCTAAAACAGAAACCAACTTATGGTTCCACATCCTAGGAGCTTGTTTCAATCCATACAAATACCTATTTAATTTACAAACTCTTTTTTCATTTTTATCAAAGTAACCATCAGGTAATGACATGTATACTTCCTCATTCAATTCACCATACAAGAAAGCATTATTAACATCTAGTTGATACAAATTCCAACCCTTTTGTATAGCTAAACTAATAATACATCTAACAGTGATTAATTTTACCACAGGTGAGAAAGTATCCTCAAAATCAACCCCTTGTTTCTGGCTATATCCCTTAGCCACAAGCCTAGCTTTGTATCTCTCAATCTCTCCACTAGATTTATACTTGATCTTGTATACCCACTTACATCCTACTAGACTTCTACCAGTGGGCAACTCAACAAGATCCCAAGTATGGTTTCTATGAAGAGCTTCTATTTCCTCATTCATGGCAGCCACCCAGTTAGGGTCATTGGCTGCTTCAATGAATGAGTTAGGCTCTTTTCCTTTATTTAAGGAAGCAACAAAACATCTATGTTCACTAGACAACCTAGAATAATTGACAACCCTCTCCACCCCAAACTTGACCTTACTATCTATAACATAATTATCTATATTCTTAGGTAAAACAGTTGTTCTAGCAGATTTTCTAACAGTAGTCTGAACAGGATCAAGAACATCTGAGTGTCCCTCAGAATTGAAAGTTCTCTCATTTCCAGATTTCACACTCTCTGCCCTATCTAAGGAGTGGTCTGCAGTACTAGGCTGCTATGATCCAGTCATACTAGGCTGGTAAGAACCAGATATGTTAGGTTTATCAGACCCAGCCATAGAGGGCTGAGATTCAGCCAAGCCATTAGTCTCTACTATCCTACTCCTAGATTGCTGAGATCCATGTGTCTCTAGATCATCCTTAGAGTTTGCCCTTCTATCATCATTGGGCATTTCAGGCTGTTCTTGGTTATCCTTTTCATACCATTCGAAAAAATTTAAGTTTGTTACTTCAGAAAAATTATTTTCATCAAAAGTTTTAAAAATATTACTTTCTTTAAAGGGAAATACATCCTCATAAAATTTCACATCTCTTGAGAAAGAGATGGTTTTAGATTCTAAGCTAAAAACTTTGTATCCTTTCTTTTCTGTAGAGTAACCTAAGAAGACACACTTTTCAGCCCTACTATTAAGTTTATCATGTTCATTTAGAATGGTACAAAAACATAGACAACCAAACAACCTAAGATGTTCTAAAAAGGGCACAAAACCATACACTACCTCATAAGGAGATTTTCCACTAAGCACAGAAGAAGGAGTCCTATTGATCAAGTAAGAAGCAGTTAAAACACAATCTGACCAAAATTTTACAGGTACACCACTTTGAAACATAAGAGATCTTGCAACATTTAAAAGATGTCTATGTTTCCTTTCAACTATTCCATTTTGTTGTGGTGTATAAGTGCAGGTTGTTTGATGAATAATACCCTTATCTTTACAGAAATTATTAAACAGTTGGTTAACAAATTCAGTACCATTGTCACTCCTAAAACATTTTACCTTTTTTTTCAAACTGAGTTTCAATGATATTTACAAAATCTACCAAATTTTCAAAAACTTCATTTTTGGTTTTCATCAAACAAATCCATACTGCCCTAGACCAATCATCCACTATTGTTAGAAAGTATTTAAACCCTTCTCTACTACTGACCCTATATGGACCCCACACATCAATATGAATTAATTCTCCTAAACTGGTAGACTTGTGATCACTCATAGGAAATGGCTCCCTATGTTGTTTAGCCTTGTGACATACCTCACAAGGATCATGATCACTTATATCTCCTAGATTTAATTTAGTTTTATACACTTTTAATGCTTGTATGGAAGGATGTCCTAATCTAGCATGCCATAAATCAGATAACACAGAACTGTTATAACACACCTTGTTACTAACATATGAATTGCCACAATAGTATAATCCATCAACTTGATCACCAGTCACAAGAACTTTCCTTTTGAGTAAATCCTGGATATAACATTTGTGTTCATCAAACCCCACAAAAAGTTTATTGTCTCTAGCTAGTTTATGAACAGAAATCAGGTTTACATTGTATTCAGGAACAACAAACACATCCTTTAGTACAACATTATTTGCAAGTTTCTTATTTCCTATCTTTGTTACCAAAGCATCAGTCCCATTAGGGTGTTTAACTCTAATGTTTAAGTCAGAAACATCTATGCAATCAATTAAATCATCACCATCTTTTATCATGTGTTGATTTGCTCCTGAATCAGTTATCCAACCCAAACACCTCCTCCCTTTGTATTTACAAGCAAAACAAAACACAGGTTTGCAAAACACATTGGCACAAAAAAATCTAGACACACTACCTGAGATACTGCTGCTCTGATTGCTCTCAGCAGGTTTCTCACTAAGTAGGCTTAGTAATCTATTGACCTGATCATTAGTCAAAGAACTAATAGCATCACTATTATCAGACACACTACTATTTGCACTTGCCCTCTTACCCTGCCCATTCCTTGGTCTCATCCAAGATGGATATCCAATAATTTCAAAACATTTTTCAGCAATATGTCCTACTTTGTTACAATGAGAACATTTTAATTTTGATTTGAAACTTTGTTGTTTTTCTTAAACTCAGGGACAGAATTAGTTTTAGACATTAATGCTAATGACTGACTCTTTTTAGAAACATTACTAGCATTTCTATGAGATTCTTCTCTAGAAATGATAGCAAATGCCTCCTTTACAGAGGGCAATACATCTCTTATCAACAAACTAGTTCTAACAGTTTGATAAACACTGTCCAACCCCATTAAGAACTGCATAAGTTTAATCAAATTACTAAAATTATTAAACTCAGTTGCAGCATTACAAGTGCAAGAGGGTAATTGCAATATTTGATCTAGTTGTCTCCACATAATATTGAGCTTATGATAATATTCAGCAACAGATGACCCATTTTGACTAAATGAATTAATTTTTTGATATAAGTCAAAAACTACTGACCCATCTATTTTATCATAAGTTTCCTTTAACTCAGACCATACATCACTAGCCAATTTAGAGAAAACATGTCCCATATATAGGTCTTCACTAATAGAATTTAGGATCCATGTTAACACAATTGAGTTACACCTATCCCACTGTTTTTTAAGAACATCATTTTCAGTAGACCTAATACAAGTTTTATCAATAAATCCCCATTTGTTCTTAACCTGTAAAGCTAGTTGTAATGAATTAGCCCATACAGTGTAGTTTTCTGTACCTTTTAGTTTAACAGTTATGATACTAAGATTAGCAGAGTCACTTGGATGTAAATATAAAGGATCACTTGCATCAAGTTTACTGATTAATGTGACAGGTGGGTCTTCAGGTCCAGGTAAGGGTTGTGGTTGTGGTATAGGTTGGTCTTCTTCCATATTGGTTATTTACACAATCAATGAGAAGACAACACAATCAACAAACAAGTAAACCAAGACACACACACAATCAGAGAAAACAAACTCAACACACGCAAGACGAAGCTGTATCAGAGGCCAGATTCCTGGTTCATCACTCAAAGGGTGCCAAGACAAGCATAATACAGGAGTCTTCTAATCCTAAAAGAAAATAACACCAAGAAAACAAAAACAAAACCAATATCACACAAACAACAGACAAGCACGTAGTCGGCTCAATTACCGGTCCCCTAACCCGGTCAAGTAGCCTCTAGACACACAACTTGAAAAACTACAAAAAACTAAAAGATCAGGAACAATCTCACCGAGATGGGGACCCAAGTTAGGGTTCGCCAAACTCACAGCCTGTACCTTCACTTAGGGTACAGAACTGTGAGGCAATTGTAGCTAAAAGAAAACAAGCCTCCAACTCCAATCCAAAGCTCCTTGAACAGTACCAAGATCCCTTTTAGTAGATCTGACCGTAAGTCTCTATAATCCGATCAAGATACCCAAAAAACAATCAAGAACCCAACGGAAGCTCCAAGATCCAGATCTACACGAACAAAACCCTAGATCTAAGGATAATGAAACCAGATACACTCAGAGACTCAAGAACTCAACGATGGCTCTGATACCATGTTAGAAGAACATGAATCAAAGACTTGTAAAAACTTTATTAACTTTGAACAAAACAACGAATCTGAAAATAAAAACCCTAACCAGTATCTTCTCTCTACGATTACAGACCTTATACTAAACAGATCAACAATATACAGGATACTCAATATCTTGTAGATACAAGGTGTATCTAACCAAGAATAAACCCTAGATTGCTATGACCAAAGGAATAACCAGAGAGAAGATCAAAAGACTGAAAAAATATCAAGACTCGTAAACTAATATCGAGACGAAAACACAAAGTATTTATAGGTGAAAACTTGTGTTTCTTCAGTAGATCCAATGGTTCAGAATAGAATGATCCAACGGTGGACTCACGTTTGTGCATCTTCACACGGATTGCCAAGTCACCTATCTTTGATATTATTGGCAGACTTATGTATACGTGTATAAAGTCAAGTGGGCTAAGTGAGCTGGGCCACGAGGCTTTATCAGAAACTTGGGCCGCTTTATCAGAAACTTGGGCCGCTACTCAGCTACATCCTTTGGGCCAGTCCATCTGCTCAGCTACTTTCAACACAGCTACATGATCTAGTCCACTCCAGTCCAGTCCAGCAAAAAGTATATAAAAGTATAAAATTGTATATTAGAAATGTATATTTCAACATTTTTCCATGTCACTTAATAATAAGAGAAATAAAGTCTTCTTTTTTGAGTCTTTTAGTATTTAAGGTATTAAATTCACATGATAATATGTTATACTATAAAAATGTGTTTTCAAAGATATACTATAAAAATGTTTTTTTAAAGATATCAAAACATCATAAACAACATTTTTATTATGTTTTTTTTTTTCCAAATCATTCATTGTTTTATCTCCAGCCTCAAATGGACGACACTAAATGGAAATGATACAGACTCTGACGAATCAGCCGAGTTGTCCTTCTCATTGGGGTCCTCTTCCATGTTCTCTTGGCACAAGCATCGATAGTCATCTGATTAAGTACCTTTTCGTCATCTAAGCGAGACCGGTGGACTTTCTTTCTGATAGGCCACGTGGTGAGAGTACAGAGGTACGACAAGGGATTAGACAGGTCACATTGTCCATAACGAATGCATCCCCCAACCTTAGTTTACAAACCACCGAGACGAGGGGATGCAACGTCTCAATATCTACAAGGACTGATGGAAAACACTTTACATCTATTGTTGCCCAAATAGATAACTAGTTTCGTCACCGTGACGAGGGTGGTTAACATTCAACATTGCAACAGGAGCAAAGGAATAGTCGGTGTCCCATGGATAAATTTATTTTAGCAGAATAGCATGACCGCTCCCAACTAGGGTTCTTAACGAACCAAACGAACACGAACAAGGCTTTGTTCGTGTTTGTTTGTTAAGGTTTCTTGGACAAACGAACCGTTCACGAACACACTAACGAACATAATTCTATGTTTGTGTTTGTTTGTTAAGAAATTCAGTTGTTTGCGAACTGTTCCTGAACACGGGTCTTGAACACAAACAAACAAAAACAAACATTTAATATGCAACTAACTAAAAAAACATTGTTAATATTAACCGTTAGACAAAGTACATCCACTAAACGATAAGTCAAATTGTACTAACTTAGACATAATTATCTAAAATTACTTAGGCATGAATACATGATATTCCTAATTCAAATGTTCATAATTATCCTAAAAATTGTCTAGATTCATCAATATCCAACTTTCCTAAACACTACACATTCTTCGATTTCTTGTGACCATATAAAAACAAATATTAATTAGACAATGATACATAAACTTGCATTATAACTATGCAGTCAAAAGTAGTAGCATCTTTAATTATCTACTAAGGAATCTTAACAAAAGGTTGAGATTTTTCATTAGTATAGTAAGACCAACAGCTAAAAAGATTTGATGTTTTTTAATGCGAGAATGATCAAAACATTACTTAAATATTTAATGTGGGAGGGAAATAAAAGTTAGGAAAGAAACTGAAAGACTATAAACTTTTAAGTTTTAACTAGTGACCGAACATAAACGAACAGATATAAACAAACGAACGTAAACAAACACATTGCCAAACGTTCACGAACGCAATCGAACGAACGAGACATTCTTTCGTGTTTGTTTGTTTAGTTAATCGAACGAAATTTTTTGTTTGTGTTCGTTTATTTATTAAACAAACTGACACAAACGAACTTCTCACCAAACAGTTTACAAACTGATCCCCGAACGTTTGGTTTGTTTACTGCCCTACTCCCAACAGTCAGTCATTTGATTTTCAAGGGGATTTCAATGTCATCAGAAGGCGTCTTGCGACATTTTACAGTTACTGAACACACACTTTACGATTTCGGTTCCCGAAGTGTGGCTTCACTCCCCATAATTCATGACGAATTCAGACACAACATACGCATCGAATATACTCAGGCGTTCATCGGCTCGAGCGAGACTATCAAGAGTCCTTGAAAAACAAACAGGTGGATGCAGGTGGAGGAGTCTTACGATAACCTTTGCACCTCAAGAAGGTAGGACATAAGCATCAAACTGCTAAGCCTATCACAAATCATCTTCTGGAATACGATCCAGCGCTATCGTAAAGGGTGTTGAACCACACGCGAACGCTTAATACATTGAGAAGTGGCTTCCCATTGGTTAATCGTATGCATTTCCGAATGAGTCCATAGCCAAACGCGGGCTTGGGCTAGCCTTTACACTACACGCTATCATCATAACATTGGCCAACGCTGCCTCGGTCATGATCAGTGGCTGAAATCTTCAACACTATTGAAAATTATCAAGACCTTATGACTCCTAGATGATCGATATAGCCGAATGATTTCATAAACCAGTCCACTACTACATAGGAATAATCACT
Source organism: Ambrosia trifida (assembly GCA_028751855.1). Lineage (NCBI taxonomy): Eukaryota > Viridiplantae > Streptophyta > Magnoliopsida > Asterales > Asteraceae > Ambrosia > Ambrosia trifida. Next base: position 119,621,888 of record CM054128.1, on the reverse strand, counting down.
ACTGTTGGTTTAGACGAGGGCTATCAAGCCTTTAAGATAAGGATGATCAAGCCTCTTAACTCGGCAACGTCGATTATGTCCTTCAATTGGAGAAGAAACACCCGGTTCTCGAAGACAACTTGGGCATATGTTAGATCGAGAATGACTTATTCACAATAACAACACAGCAGCACACGGGCCACGAGTCTCATAACTGATCCACACAGGGTCCCGTACCAAACATTCATCGCTTTGGTAGGTAGTATGTCCTCACACGTCTGCTCCTTTGGAACACTGTGTGGTGAAGGCATTCAACTCCTATACCAGGAAGCTTTCGTCTCCCGTCCCTATCCGATGCGAGGGTTTACGTCAGATTACTCATATAAACAAACGTTTGAGCTCTTTTGTGTTCGAACCTTAGAGGTAATTTTGAAAAAGCTCATTGGGTTTATTAGGATCGAAATCAAGGGATATCAACAAGACCTCCCTTTTAACCCGTTGGCCAATCAAAAGTTAAGTCTGAACCTAGAGAGAAAGAACAAACAAGACAAGGAGTGATCACCACCCCCGGCCCTAGCGACCACCAAGGTTACTTTGCACCCCAAATTATTATTACGTGTGCACCCGTAATGATAATCTATGTTGCCAGGTAATCTCGATGCCTGCTAGTTCCTAGCTTTATGATCTAGAAACAAAGAATTCAAACAACAAAAGACTTGAATAAGATTCGCCTCCACAACATAAACAACGTGGCGCCATCCACTCGAGCGATAGAGATTAGTCCGTCCGATCATCCCGTCCACAGGTAAGCGGGTAAGTTCATCGCAGACCACAACGTCCTTCCCACTTGTTGGTACTGGTGATCGATGCAAGAGTGCGGATTAAGGTGAAGTGTGACACGACATCCTTACAGGAAAAATATCTGTACTACTTATATGCATTAACTAGCCCTAGTTAGAAAATCGGATCCCTACACAACATAAACATTCCTATCCTTATTTTCTAACATTTCATATATTGACACACATGGCTAGTCAGTCGGATTTTCCCCTTGTACAACCCATGTACAATTCTTTCTTTTCTAAAAATATTTCGTTGTGTTTTAGTTTTGAAACTTTTGTTTTCGAGCCAAAATCGGTTATAGTCTAGATTTTCTAAAATACTAGTTCGCTATAACCTTGGATCTGATACCATTTCTGTCACACCACGCTAATGGCGGAAACACGTGGTGCAACGCTCGAAAGCATATCAAAGTCAAGATTAACACAAACCATATTTAATTAGAAAAAGATTATTTTATTAAGTTGTCGAAAATGAATACCTTGTCACAACATTATGCAAAACAACATACATGAAGTTCAACATGGGGTTTTCCGTCTATGTCCCAACCTAATGGCGAAATATAGATGAAACCCCCGACCTGTGCCCGACATCCCAAATTCCACCGTACAAGCCTCATATCTATGCAGCACTTAGTTACCTGAAAGATATGTTTAAAAAGACGTCAATATATAAAATATTGGTGAGTTCACAGGTTTTAGTTCCATAACAACAAAACATTTTAACAACATGTGCGGAACAAGCACAAGCAGTGACCTTTGTAAAGAGTAGCTAACTCCTACAAACTATGACGAGCAATCCCTTAAGCCCATAACCAAACCAAGACTAATAATTCCCCACGAGCAGAAGTTAGTTCTCGGTAAATAACAACTTAGTTCAGAATACGTGTACCCCTGGCATACACAGTTGCACAATCGACACTATCGATTAGGGGTGGGCCTTGTCAGGCACCAATAGTACTATCCAAATATTCCTTCGGTTCTCGCTTTCACACACACAACACAAGAGTAAATGGTTACAATAGCGAGGGCTCACCCCGAGTGGTGTACAACAAACCCAAGTACTCATCATGCCACTTATCTTATTTTAACCCTTAAAAACATTTTGACATGTAACAACATTTGACAAAACATATATTTCCCTCAAAACAAAAACAGTAATAAGGGGCCGTGAAACTCACCTTAATTTCCTTGCTTAGCTAGCAAACAAAGCTCGAAGCTTTGACCGACTTCCTCGTGCCCTAATTACCAACAAAGGACACCTTAAAAGTCTAACACATATAAGCCTAGATTATTTTCCGGTTAAAAGATAGTTTATTTAACTATCTAGACTCGTGTGTACTAACCCGAGTCTTAAGTGCTTTAACTCGACGAACCGATCGTGACTTAAATTAATGCATGTGTTAACATACGACACAGTACCCAAGTTGCGGACCTGTTACTATTCGTGTGTAACCATATTGGACTATTACCACGAAACGTATAACTCCTCCTGAGCCGTAGCTCGTCTTGAATTTCGGATAATTATATTTGTCTTGTATAATTATTTTTGGAAAATATACTTTGGGGAACCAAAAATATAGTTATTAAAATCGATTAATAACAATTGTTACATTGTCACACCCCGCCAAGGCGGAAACACAAGGTACTAGCAATACACACAAATTTATTAATAAGTACCAACAACGGATGATCATTGTCATAAACTTATTAAAAACATAGTAACATTGTCTAAAGCAAGTAAATTGTCTGAAATTTATGAAGCTGAATTTACAACATTACGGGATTGACAAAACCCCCATCCATAGTGGTACCACCCGGTGCATGCTTGGACCCCTCTCTCAAACCCCCGCTGCTCTCCATTAGTTACCAAAAAATGCATAAAAGATTTGTCAGCATAATGTTGGTGAGTTCACAGGTTTGTATGTAACAAGTAAAATAATTATGTAATTCGTGTATGACCAATCATAAGCTAGCTAAGCGAATGATCACTGTGCAAACCAAGAGTCCCGTAACCAAACCTCTTGACTGTTGTGCCTCGTGCATTGTACACCAAAGAAAATGTATGTATGGTAGAATACTAACACTCTTTTGTATGTAACTGGTTAGAGCGACTAACCAAGAGTGGGGGTGTCAACCCAATAGATCTATTAAAGTGTTCCATGGCTTTGATAGCTAATGGTTATAGTGTAATGTAAGAACGAGGACTATTGAGATCTCATGAACCAATTGTCTCATGTTCCACATGGTAGTCAAAATAGAATATACACCCGAATGATAATGAACTAGTTGTAGCATGTTTTTCCCTAAAATGTAAGAATAGTAAAATGGGGCCGTGAAAACTCACCTGATAGAGATATATGTGGTCTAGTGAAGACTAAATATGAGGCAATTATCGTCCAGACATTAATTGCCCTATGATTACTGAGGACATAGTAAGTTGTGTGTTCTTGTTCATCATACATGTGGGGCACCCGTTATTGTGAACCGTGTCATTTGATGTGGATTGTGTTTATGTATGGGAGGCTTATAGTAGATCATGAAGTGGACCCATATGAGCCCCATGTAGAGTCATGGGCCACATATTGTCTCTAATCTACCACGTAAGGTTGTTTTAATTGTAAAAACAAGTATTTTAACATGAGTCGAGCCTTTAATATGTTCAATCATGTGTTAACATGTGTTTTAGTTGAACTTAACATGTGTTAGCAATTGATAGTCGTTTATACCACACAATGTAGCATCGTAAATGATTAGCTAGGGGCTAAACTTAGCTTGTCAAGGTACCTACGACCCATTACAAGATGTGTTAATGTGTGATTTTGTGTTGGAATCCGATTGTACACCTCGATTAGGAAAGCTTTATCTTAAAATACAAACTAAACACGTTTTAGTTAGAAAAACCGGTGCCTAGTCGATAAGTTTATGTGAGGTTTGAGCCAAGATGTTCCAAAATTCCATATGTAAGTATGACCGATTGTTTAACATGTTTTGATCATATATAAGTAGAACAAAGTGTTTATAATGGGCGAGACTTAGAAGCTTGGTTTAACCGATTACTAGCACAATTCAAGGGCCGATTGTTATGATCAAAAGACTTGGGTTTGGGTTCACAATAGGGCCGATGGGACATAAGAGACATGGGTGATTAGGACTTACCTTAATGCTTAGTGATCGGGAGGGGAATCCATGGCCTTGTAGCTTCCTAGAGTGGGTCTTGTATGGATTGATTAGAGGCTTTAAGAAGTGGTTTAGGGAGGGCCGAACCTTGTGAGAGCTGTAGTGTTTGTATTGGTGCAATGGATTGATCAAAAGGCCTCCTTTATATAGAGACTCAAGTGGGTAGTGGACAAAGCAAAGAGGGTAAGTGTATCCTTGTTCTAGGGATCGATCAAGAGGTATAGACACCAAATGCATGTTTATGTTTTGACAACACATCATTCCTTGTTCCATCCCTTTCTTCGGCTAGAATAGAACTCAAAAGGGGTAGGTGCTTCCTTCTTGGAGAATGGAGTGTATCTTTGTCCTATACTTAGTTTCATGATATCTTATGTCATGCCTTCTCTTCCTTGTCCATAACCGAGTTAGTACAAGTGTTCACAAAGGGAAAGGTGGACTTGCAAAGGGGTGTTAAGAAGGTTTGTTGTATAGTCATTTTGGTGTAAGATGACAACAAGGTATGAGCTTCCACTTGTCTTGCATCGGCCGAGAATAAGGGTAGGAAAGAGGTGATCCAATCTTGATGATAGTGATGTTTTAGAAGCTTCCTCATCTAGTCCCTTTCACAATGTGTTGGCCGATGGGTGTCATGGATTAAAAAGGAAAGGGGTAGTTGTTTAGGGTCTTGATAGATTAAGTGGTTCTTTCCATTTGGATGCATGCTTTAACCATATGTTTGAAAGTGACTTGAGGCAAGTGTGGTGTTATGAGTTTCGGCCGATTGGTTTGTCACTAAGATCATCATTCTTTTGGCAAGTACTAGGGTCTAGGATGTAGTTATAGGTATGATTAAGACCTCGTCGTGTGAAATGATAATCACATGCTTTTGTGTGTTTGGCTTCGGCCGTGGATGTAGACAAAAAGGGAGATAGTTTTGATAAGCGAGTAGGATTGCACTACAAAGTGAGGCAAGGTGTTTCTTGAGTTTGTGTACAAGGGTGTAAGTCTCAATTTTTGGTGAAATGTTAAGACAATAAGATCTTTAAACACACACACACATATGTATATATATAGGCCAATTCTAAATTGAAAACCACCTCCACTTGAGAAAACCAATTAAACCCCTTTCCATGGCCAATATTTCTCCACGTTTCCATTGGTGATAAAGTATGGAAGGACATTTTAGGTACTTTACTTAATTTAAAACCTCTACTTTTCTGCTCATCATGCTCAATCTGACACATAAAGAGTCTCTCTCTCTCTCTCTCTGTATATATATATATATATATCTTTTGTCTATTTTTTCACTCTCTGGATACATAGTACATAATAACACATTCAAAGTCTCTCACCTAAACCACTCATCTCTCTTTTTCTCAAGACAATGACACACACACACACACAAATCATTAGATCTCATCTTTCTCACATTCTCTAAACCACCCATCATTCTCTTTCTCTTTTCTCTAGATATTGACACACACATAAATCTTTCATATATTGGCGAGAAACCATGATGTTTAGACAACAGCAAGTCAAGATCTAACGAGGTGTTGGTGCTTGTAACCTCACGAATTTTCCCATTTATTTTGCATTAAAGTATTTCCCGATCCATGATATAAAGTCTAATTTATTTCTAAGTATTCTTATCTTTATCCGTGCACTCTATTTTTCTAAGTTCCTTTTATTATTGTACTTAAAAAAAATCTTCAATCATGACATATGTCCTATCCTAATTCTATTTATAAAATCGTCATTTTATAAGACGGTGTTTTTTTATTTTCTAATTCAAACTAATGATTTTTTTTATTTCTTAAATAAAGCCTTGAGTCAAATAGTCAAAGTCCTGGTCAAAGTCCTAGTCAAAGTCTTAGTCAAACAGTCAAAGTCCTAGTCAAATAGTCAATTCATCATAAAACCTTACTTTATGGTGTTGACCAATTTTAATGGCTAATTGAATCCAAAACTAGTATAAAAACCCACCTATGAACCATTACACTTGCCACCTCTAAATCGATTGTTTCAATCCGATTAAACTTTCCCTCATACTTTTCTTCTATAGTCTATTACTTCTACAATTGAAGCTTTGATTATAAGCTCTTGTAATTGGCAACTTTGGGGCTACACATATTCTATTTCTCGAGACTTAATACTTTGCTAAGGTGAGTTTACGTAACCATGTTTATGCAATTCTTTATACTTGCAACATTATACTTAAGCAATTCTACATACATGTCTAGTTGTAAACTTTAATGCCTCATGATTTAGACAACAACAGTTTCAACGAGTTTCAACATTACATAATCATTAGCTATGGCCAAGCCGGCGATACTCAATAATAGATCTATTGGATTGACAATCCCACCCGGATACGTGTACCTCCTACATAGGTAGCGTGGGTGATTGTTATCGTTCCAACATATCATTAAGGTGAACCGTGGATGACGGGATGGACCTAAACTAGTCGGAGGTTTGATTATGTCGATTCAACATATCATGTTTATTCATGTAGACTTAAACTTACGATAGACATATGAATTGCTAAACTTTTATACTTAAACTATTTGCTTGACATGGCTTATGTATTCTCACCAACTTCTAGTTGACCCCCCCATTTTTCCAAACTCAACAAGAAATACTGATGCTTGAAGTCTAGAGCTAGCATGAGGAGATATTTGAAGTTTTAAGCTTTGTTTGATTATTTGATGTAGACTTTAATGTAATTCAATTTTGTAATGAAATAAAGGATTATTTAAACATATGTATTACCATGAGCTACTGAACAATCATTCATTCGTGACGCCTCGATGTTTCCGCCATTGGTTGGGGTGTTACAGATTGGTATCAGAGCCATGGTTATAGGGAATTAGGTTATTAGAAAAAAAAATAACCTAGTCTATAACCATAGGATTTTAATCAGTACTTGCTCCTTTTACTTGCAACCTTACTTGTTTATATTCTCTATCCTACTTCTTATCCTTACTTTAGTCTCTACAAGAAGAGTGCTCTCCATCACAAGATATACTCATAGACTAGTAGGACAAATCCTCAGGTTTAGCCTGAACCACCTTGAAGATCTCGTCGAAGTTCTAGATTTTAATAACGAACACGTGCAATCTGGAAGGGTGAACGCCTGTATTCTGAGTTTTCTGTCTAGGACTGGCATTGCGCATAAATCCCAATCAGACAAGGGACCCGGATGCCTACCTGGGAATTCTTGGGATGAGTGTTCACTTATAGGCTAAAGCATGTCTTCATTATGTTATTAGAATCTAGAAGTTTTGATAAGTCAATGTTTTCGTTTATTAGTTTTAATTAATGAATAAATGATTACACTCACTTTCCTTAAACTAAGCTCTAAAATCTCAAAATTTTACAACTTAAATCAATCTCATTTCATAACCATCTATGGATTTTACAATCACACTTCACGTGACCATCTTAGCCACTTTTTAAATATTCAACACCCTACCCAAATCATATTATTTCATTTCTCCACACGTTACTTATTTTTTTTAAAAACTATAACCTCATACCTTAGCACAAACTAAAGATTTCTAAATCTTGTTGTATTTTCATTACCTAGTAACTTTACAAAGTACATATTTTTGTCAAAAGATGTCCTCGAACTTAAATTCAATTGTTTATTTATTGACGTAACAAACAATTTTCTATATAATGCTTTAAACTATTAAAAATCACTTAATAGAACCTTGATCTTCAAAACCTAATGTCATGTTTGAAATCTCCAACTAACGGGAATATTTTAATCAAAGCCCACTTAGCTTGTACTAATTAACAACTTTTGCTTTATGTATAAAACCAATTTTGAAAATAAGATTTTTTTTTTAGGAATAATATCTAGTCTCTAAATTCTCCATCGACACTCACTCATTTTCAACTTGTTCAAATTTTTACAATATTTGGCATATACCACAATCATGTTTTCTTATACACTTGATTATAACCTTTGATCCAAACCCCAAAATTTACATTGCTACATAATCTCCTTACTATAAAATAAACTCTTTATCAACTATCTTCACATTCACTCTCTCACAACCTTGATTCTGCTTCAAGATTTTTCATCATCCTCTCAAAAACTAAATTCATATCCTTCACCTTCTCACTCATGAGCTAGTTACCCATGATAACCAAACTATTGAAACTTGATTGTGTGTTGCATCAAACATAATCCTTAGTTATACATAAGGATTTCACTATCTACCATATTTGAACATTTGAAACTAGAATTCGTGGAATATAAACTATTTGCTATAGACACACCTAGAGTCATTAACCTTGTCTAGGGCAACTCTATTACAACTCGTATGATATACTTGATACTTGATTGCTTACATGTACATATTATCAATTTGCAATTCATGTGTGTAATAATTGGTGCACTTAATCAAACAACTGATAAAGGATGAAGTACTTGCTCAACAGTTAGTAGAGTACCAAATAACCTACTAAACGATTGGTAGAGGTCATCATGCCTGCTCAACAGTTGGTAGAGGCCCTACAACCTGCTCAACGACTGGTAGAGGCTATCGCACCTGCTCAACAATCGGTAGAGGTTCTTACTCACTGACTGGTAGAAGTCTTTTTCCTGCTCAACAGTTGGACTCATTTTTGGATACATTGTATACGATTCAATCACAAGGTTATTTTGCATTACTTACATGTGTGTTTAGAGTCATAGAAGGACACAAAACCCTAATGTAAGGTAAATTGGTGATTACAGTCCGGAACGTAATCATGAATTTACAGGTACGTTAAGGTAGTGTAAAATTCTATCAAGGTTTTTGGTAGATAACCAATTATAAACTCTAGTTACCTGTTTAGTATTTCTATAGTCAATTAACTCATGCATTTCTTTTTAAGACTTCTAAAACTTAAAGTTTAGTGTTTTGCTAGATTCTTATTCTCCTTGCTATTTCAGACGAACCTAATCCAACCCTTAAAACTCACAGATAACAAACCTCTTATCCAAATTATTCGAAACAGATTATTCTATTCATGTCGTGCCTTAACACAAAATTTTCCAGACCACACTCGTCCTAATTTCTACCCAATCATTGTCAACCCGGTGTTTTTTTTATAACTTCGGGACGAAATTTCTAAAAGTAGGGGAGACTGTAACCTCACGAATTTTCCCATTTATTTTGCATTAAAGTATTTCCCGATCCATGATATAAAGTCTAATTTATTTCTAAGTATTTTTATCTTTATCCGTGCACTCTATTTTTCTAAATTCCTTTTATTATTGTACTTAAAAAAAAAATCTTCAATCATGACATATGTCCTATCCTAATTCTATTTATAAAATCGTCATTTTATAAGGCGGTGTTTTTTTATTTTCTAATTCAAACTAATGATTTTTTTTATTTCTTAAATAAAGCCTTGAGTCAAATAGTCAAAGTCCTGGTCAAAGTCCTAGTCAAAGTCTTAGTCAAACAGTCAAAGTCCTAGTCAAATAGTCAATTCATCATAAAACCTTACTTTATGGTGTTGACCAATTTTAATGGCTAATTGAATCCAAAACTAGTATAAAAACCCACCTATGAACCATTACACTCGCCACCTCTAAATCGATTGTTTCAATCCGATTAAACTTTCCTTCATACTTTTCTTCTATAGTCTATTACTTCTACAATTGAAGCTTTGATTATAAGCTCTTGTAATTGACAACTTTGGGGCTACACATATTCTATTTCTCGAGACTTAATACTTTGCTAAGGTGAGTTTACGTAACCATGTTTATGCAATTCTTTATACTTGCAACATTATACTTAAGCAATTCTACATACATGTCTAGTTGTAAACTTTAATGCCTCATGATTTAGACAACAACAACAGTTTCAACGAGTTTCAACATTACATAATCATTAGCTATGGCCAAGCCGGCGATACTCAATAATAGATCTATTGGATTGACAATCCCACCCGGATACGTGTACCTCCTACATAGGTAGCGTGGGTGATTGTTATCGTTCCAACATATTATTAAGGTGAACCGTGGATGACGGGATGGACCTAAACTAGTCGGAGGTTTGATTATGTCGATTCAACATATCATGTTTATTCATGTAGACTTAAACTTACGATAGACATATGAATTGCTAAACTTTTATACTTAAACTATTTGCTTAACATGGCTTATGTATTCTCACCAACTTCTAGTTGACCCCCCCCCATTTTTCCAAACTCAACAGGAAATACTGATGCTTGAAGTCTAGAGCTAGCATGAGGAGATATTTGAAGTTTTAAGCTTTGTTTGATTATTTGATGTAGACTTTAATGTAATTCAATTTTGTAATGAAATAAAGGATTATTTAAACATATGTATTACCATGAGCTACTGAACAATCATTCATTCGTGACGCTTCGATGTTTCCGCCATCGGTTGGGGTGTTACAGTGCTCCGACAACGTTAGTGGTGGTGGTGCTCTCTTTGTGTTTTTAATCATCTGGGAATGTTGGTGGTGATGGTACAACTGTTTATGCACTTGGTACAACTGCCCAAAGCAAGAACAAGACCAAACATAGGCAAAGTTGGGTACTTATTTTTGTGTTTCATTGTTAGGGAAGCTTAGCAACAATGGTGATGGGAATGCTTTGGTGGAAGCACTTCATGTTGGTGCTTTTCAGAATCTATTGCTCATGTTGCAAGTCAACTGTGGTGAAGAGACAAAGGTGAAGGCTATTGAGATGCTGAAGTTGATAAACCAATACAAGAATAAGTTGGAATGTTTTGATTCTCCATATTATAGGTATCTTATAAAGTCTTATTGAGTTTTGGTAGATTGTAATTAATTTTGAGAAGTGTATTGAAGAAAACGAGTAAATTGTGTATAACGTGAAGGAGATGCCAAAATTTTTTAACTTGTATGAAGAGACAATAATTGCACCAACTGAATGAAATATATTTTTCATCTAAGAACATTTGTTTTTAATATAAAAACATATGTTTTTTTTTCGTTTGGGATCATAATTTATATATCTTTTTGTGTTTGTGTTATATTTTTCATATGTTTTTTGTTGTTTGAGGTTTAATTTATCCTATGTTACAGACTATAATTTACATCTATTACCAGAAAACATATGTTACATACTACAAGTTTATGAAAACATACGTTTTTGTTGTGGGAGTATAATGTTTTTATGAGATAAGTTTATGAAAACATATGTTTTTATTTGTGGGGTATAATTTATTGTATGTTTTTGTTGTTGGGGTATAATTTTATTATATATTTTTTTGTGAGATATAATAAATGTTTTGTTTGTTTTTACACCTATTACATATTTTAAAAATCATAAAAACATATATGACGTTTATTGTACAATGGTTTGTAACCATTTACCATAAACAAATCTAATTTTCATATGTTATTTTGCAAAATGGTATGAGCAATCCTATTTACATGTTTATAAATACTAAAAAACATATACCTACAACCCTATTTACATATTTATAAATACTAAAAAACGTATTTGATGTTCGTTGTTACACTTGTAAGATACTATTAAATAATTTAAAAATCTTAAAAACGTATGTGATGTTCATTGTTACACTTGTAATATACAATTTACATATTTAAAAGCTTAAAAAACGAATGTTTTTGTTTGTTTTTACACTATTACACCTATAACACACTATTACATAGTTTAAAAATCCTAAAAATACATATTTAAAAAACTAAAAAAAAACAAATGTTTTTGTGTGTTTTACACCTAAACACACTATTACATAGTTTAAAAATCATAAAAACATATGTGAAGCTTATTGTACAGCTCTAACATTTACTTTGTTTATAATAAGTCTATATATTAAAATTAAATAATAAAAAAATGCCAAAAGTTAATAAAGCATTTGTATGGTTTTTTTACAATATCCATACAAAACCAAGATTTTAAATAAAATAAAATAAAATAATGTTTCTATGACTTGATGTCACTATCATGTTGACGTGATGTCACTTTTTCATGTTCAGACATGCTTTTTCCAAGATTTTCACTTTTATTGGTATGCCAAAATTGCCCTTTTCTTCCCTTTTAGCTTATATTCAAACAAAACTATAAAGTTTTAATTGAACAAATATTCTCAACCGTTGATGATTGTAAATGGATGGCCAAGATGAAGGTTTCTTGGGTTTTCTTAACTGGGGAGAGTTTTCAATTTATCCCTTCCCTATATATATATATATATATATATATATATATATATATATATATATATATATGTGTGTGTGTGTGTGTGTGTGTGTGTGTGTGTGTGTGTGTATGTGTGTACGTGTATATGCATATGTATTGGGTGCATGGTTGTGAATCGTTTTAAGACATCATGGTTAAGAATTTGACAGAACTCGTGAGCTTAGTGGTTGATTATCCACGGATTAGGTGATCAACATGTATTAGCTTCGTTAGTTATTGAATTTTATGAGCACTTGTTTGTTAGATGTTAACACATGTTAGTCTTTTTGGGCGATTTCTTACATGTGTTAGTGATGAGTTACCGTATGTTAGAGTGTGGTAACCTTATGAGATGCTTTCTGGTGAGTGTCTGGGTGTTGTATGCATAAACAGTTCTTCTTTGTTGAGTTTTCTGAATAACTCATGCTTCACTAGACTAGGGGGTGGGGGTATTGTGTGTGCAAAACATCTAATTATGCACATATAATGACAATAATAAATGGAATGCGTACGAATGTTGACCTGGATCGTTGACTGTTGTCACATACATCTTTTCCCAAATCCGAGTATTTTAGCAATAACATAACATTGCTTTATATAAAAGTTTCCCAAGTATATTTAAACGTTTTTTGTATTTTGAATCCAAACAACAAACATTGTTTAATTACCGATAACCGTTAAAAACTCATCATACTTGACGCTTGGTAAAGAAACTATATATTTGTTTTGGAAATGTTATTCGGGATTCACTATTATTGTTACAAATAATCTTTGTCGAAAACGTCACGATTTTTTATAAAGTACATTTGTCACACACTTGGAAAGTTATTTTATAAAAACACACAACAATGTCATATTTATTGCGCTTTGGATCTTTATAAAAATTTTGGCAGAGTTTCATCTGTTTTTGTACAAACCAAACAACACACGTCGTCTACAATTGTCCAAAATCAATCCCAAAACAAGTCAACCGAATTCTATTTATCCGCAATTCAATTTATGAGATACGTACTACACGTTTCGATATTTTATATACATTACACATATTTATATATATATACACACACACACAACGTAATAATCCAAAAATAAGTCTGATATATGATATTATAAGTCACGTTTTTATTACACAAACACCAATTCATCCGATTTACACTTTTCGTCTGTTATTAAACTTGGTTCATTTCGTGAGCTATTACCGGTTATTATTTCATATTGCGTTCATATTTATAAATATAACACAAAAATCACCACAAAATTAATTATACCGAAAGCAGGAGCATTGACAAAGTTTACCAGCAGTTGACCGAGTTTACACACGTTGACCGGTCATGAACAAGCCAGATCTGACCTGAACCACACGAATCTGACCCGAACCGCACGGATCTAACCGGAGCCAGGCGGATCTGACTGGATCTGGCCTGTGTGATACAAACTTAACCCGAAACAACTAGATCTGGAGGCAACACCCATGCCTTGACCCAATATGAACCAGCACCACCGAACACAACACCACCATCACCTCTGACATACCCCACCGGACCACCCAAACCTGAGCCGCCTCCAAAACTCATCAGCTCCGAACCACCACCAAGAACCACCTTTAACATCACCATCATCGGTCACCTATTAAACCACTGAACCAACCCTTGACCTGAAACCCTTGTGCCCAACGCCTTGAACCACCATAACCGGCCAGATCTAAAGCACCAAACCACACCCTTCGAGACTGACACAACCACCACCGTGACCACCAAAACCCGTCGAGACGACCATCAGAACCACCCATCGAACCAAACTAGGTCTCCATTGAACTCCTTTCCACCCGACGACCACAATCACAGCCACCAAACTCCAAATCCGACCCCATTTCTTTCGTATTCGTATTGTGTCTGCTCGTTTTTGGGCCTGGAAATCACTACCGCCGCCACCACCAGGCTTGATGAGAGATGATAGGGAATTGAGGAGAGAGTAGAGAGAGGAATCTAGGGTTTGTGATGGTTGCACAATGAGGAGGAGGAGAGGAGAAGATAGGAGTTTTATACCTAGGGTTAAGTAAGTGTGGTAGGTGGACACCGCGTTTTCGAACTCGTTTTAACGTAACAAGTCTCGGTTTCCTTCCCGGTTCAGTCATTTAAACCATATGTTTCCTTTCGGAACTTAATAAATGAAATTATTTAAAATAAATAATTATTCCCAAAGTTCGATAATGGTTAAAACCACCCATTTTGATGTCCATTTCCCGCGTTAGTTACTTTCCGCGTTTTCCAAAACGCTTCGTTTTTAACCGTGTTTCGCGCCGATTTCACATTCGATCGCTTCAATAGCAAATACGTGTCGTATTTACATAGAATGACCTTATGCTAGTCCAATTTGACAAATTTTTACCGATTTCAGTTCGTTAACGTTAATTGCGCGAAGTCTTTCTTTAAAGCCATCAAGGCTTCTACGAACTTTGAGAAGGCATCGTATGACTCATAACGGCTCAATTAATCCAATTTACTTTAAACCATGTTAATTACTTCAAAGGCACGATTAAAATCACGTTAAACGTTGTACAGAATTTGCCGGTTGTCACCACTCTATGGTACCATCATTGGTTGGGTTGTGTTAGCTATGTTATGTCTTGGAATTTGATCCATGGAATTTCAGACAATATTTCGTTTTCAGACAATGTTATGTTATTTCTAATCATTCATGACACTGTTTATCTTTTGATGGTATCTATTTAATCTACATCTTATGTGTTGCTCGGACCTTGTGCTTGAAAACCTTTCGAATCACATCCCCGTGTTTCCGTCTTGGCGGGGTGTGACAGATTGGTGTCAGAGCAGAAGGTTATAGCAAACTAAGATTCTTTTGTGTCAACTATAACCTAAACATTTTTCGCAACGTTTTCACAAAGTACCATATTACCTCGCATTGCACCTCTCAAGTCTTAAGCTGCTCCATGATGACGCACGGGTATAGTAGTTCATTTATTGATATTCATGTTCATTCATATATGCATACATTTGACAGCATCATGGCTGTAACATTTCGCATTTAATCCTATGTACGTTGCGATTATTATTGTATAAAACGCCAAATTTTTATCAATATCGTGCCCTTTAAAAATTTTTCGTGACGCATTGGACCCCTAGTATCATACTATAAAGTTATATTATATATTTATATGTGAAATAATTGTCAAAAAAATTATTGCATGGGCCGGGGTTCGAACCCGAGCCCATGGCCGATTCAAACACACACCACAACAGTCCCACCATCTGGTCTACAGCTTCAAGTTGAAATAATATTGAATTGAAATATACTTATATTCAGATTAGAACTTCAGTTGACTAGCGAGAAGTCAACTGCGAGTCAATCTCCCATAATCAACATTCAAATCCGCGTTATGAGTTCGATTCAATTATGGTATGATTAGGTTGACCTCGTCTGCTTGATCACCATGCCAATTAACCATTAAAGCATACCTATTTCAGTTTAAATTACGCGTATAGGAGTAATGTGAGTCAAACCTTCCAATTTGTTCGATCCGTAGGTTAATCTATAAATTGAGCATCCCTCAACAAGCCCTATGTGTCGAAATAAAAACCCCCACATCCAATTTCTTCTAGCAAATCGTTTTTAATCCAGAATCGTTCGCATTTGACTTTTCTGTGTGACCGAGCAATAATCACGAAATTCTTTTTTGTAAGTTGTCTTTTTTTTATCGGTTTTGATCTTCGGCCACCTACAAACAATAGCCCCCATCATATCAGGGGCTATTGCTTGTTAAATCAGATTATTGAATAACCTAGGGTTCGAAGGGTATGATTTGGGGATAAACCTTCTGCAGTCTTGTTGTAACACCCCAACTGATGGCGGAAACATCGGGATGTCACGTAGTGATGATTGTTCAGTAGCTCATGGTGGATAATAAATTTCATTAAATGATTTGAATAAATTACATACAATTGTTCTACAAGAATTCATACATCAAATTGAATAAAACTATGCAAACATCTTCAAGCATCAATTCAAATCTTCAAGCAAGTAAAACCTGAAACATGTTAAGTTGAAAATATTTTGGGTCAACAAAAGTTGGTGAGAATTACATAGGTTTTGATAATCGAATAAAATTGTTGTGCAATTCATGTGTCATGGCAATCTAGTCCATATGTGAAACCATACTAGAAGTAAATCGAGTGCATAATCAACCATTGTGACTGTTGTATTGTGGTACATCCCATACGCTCATGGTTCACTCGTTTATATTGCAGTAACAAACACCCACGCTACCTTTGTAGGAGGCACGTATCCGGGTGGGATTGTCAGTCCAATAGATCTATCAATGTATACCGTCGGTTGATCAATGTTATGCTCGTATTGTGCTTACCCTAGTCATGTTCAAGACATAATGCAACATAGAAAAACACATAGACACATTGATGATTAAATTGCATAAATGATGTTGTAACATGTTTCACCCCAAAAATGGTGATAAATAGAAAAGGGGCTATGTAAAACTCACCTTAGCAAAATGTTATATCTGTTGAAAGATTGAATAATGGTGTTGCCCAAATGTATCAAGTATCACCCTATAATAAGGTAATAAATATGTCTAAGTCTATCAAGTCTACAAATGTATAAGTTTCTAGGGCTTCGAATTTGGGGATAAATGCTCGTTTGATTAATATAAAAAATGTTTGATAATTGAGAGAATATTAGTAAATAAATAACCAAAAATCTTTTTATGAAATTTAAATTTAAGATAGTCACAATAATGTGTTTAAAGTGTAAAAATAATTTTTACAAAATTATTTTCTTTAAAATAGAATATTAATTTTATATATAACAAATTGTCAAAATTTAACTTTAATATTTAATAATATTAAAATTAAAGAATTGTTAGTTTAAAATTTATATTTCTGTTCTAAATATTCAGAAATAATTTGTATAAAATTTTGGTGCAAAAATATTAAAAATTGGATTTATTATGATTTAATTATGATTAAAACTAACGAAAATTGATTAAAAATATTAAATAAATGATTTTTCAGAAATAAAAATCATTTCTGAAAAGCTTAATGTTATAAAAACTCAGAATAAATTTTGTGAAAATTTATATAATCGTTTGATATTTTTATAGAATTTTATAAATAAATTAGAATAAACTTGATTTATTTATTATATATATTAAATAAATCAATTTTTGAAAACTAAAAATTGTAAGTTAAACTTTTTCAGTAGATTAACTTAAAATAATTTTTGTAGAATTATTAAAAGAGTTTTAATAATTTAAAACGAATTTATAAGATATAAGTATTATATACATAATTAATTTTAATTGGTTTTGATTAAAAACCAAAAAAAAAGGGCTCGCCACCGCTGGGTATCGAACCCGCGTGGCTCGGCTAATGGGCACCAGACACAACCACTTGGTCCAGACCAGTGGTTGTGTTTTGCTTTAGTTCGTTTAATATTTATAATTAAACCCAAATTCGTGTTCTTCCCCAAATTGAGACTTACGAGCCCTAGCTTTGAAATCGATCGAATTACACAACATTAACCCAATTAATCATGGGGTTAATGTTGTGTAGGTTCCGATTAACAAAACCCACCACAATAATCACACTTACAATTTCGTTTTGATACTGAATCGTTCGGTCAAGGCCGAAGTCAAACGCGATCAATAATTCAAGAACAGAAGATTAACAGGAGGAATTGGGGGTTGGAAGAGAGTAGTCGGCGAGGTGAGGAGGTCCAGAAGGGTTCAATTTATAGTGTAATGGCTTGGTGTTCGATTTGGTAAGTTTTGACCCGTTATTGATTGTTTACGCGTATAATAGCTTAAAATCCGGTATGTTTGACCACGAATCAGTAGGTAAGGGACGCGTATATGATTGATAATCACACAATCATTCCATATCGGAATCACAGACGCGTCAAACATGTTAATTATGGTTGATTGTGGTTTCTGTTGACCTTGCAGGTCAACTGTGAAGATCCTAAGTTTGTGTTATAACAATAATGTGCTGAGAAAAATACAAAGTGTGTGTGTGTTGAGCAGCTGGTTTGGTGATCGTTTGACTCGGCCATGGGCTCGGGTTCGAACCCCGGCCCATGCAAACATTTTTTTGACTATTATTTCTTTTATATATATATATATATATAACTTTATAGTATGATATTAGGGGTCCAAATGCGTCACGAAATATTTTTATAGGGCACGATATTGATAAAAATTCGGCGTAACGTATATAGTATTTAATGCGAAATGTTACAGTCTCCCCTACTTTTAGGAACTTCATCCCGAAGTTAAAAGAAAAATACCAGGTTTACAATTGTAACACCCCAACCGATGGCGGAAACATCGAGATGTCACATATTGACGATTGTTCAGTAGCTCATGGTAAATAATAAATTTCATTAATTGATTACATAAATTACATACAATTGTTCTAAAAGAATTTGTACATCAAAATGAAAAATACTAGATACACATCTTCAAGCATTAACTCTAATCTTCAAGCAAGCTATATCCTGAAACATGTTAAGTTTGAAAATATTTTGGGTCAACAAAAGTTGGTGAGAATTACATAGGTTTGAATGTTGAATAAAATTTGTACAATTCGAGTGTCATGGCAAGTCTAGTCCATATGTGAAAACAATACTACCCGGTAAATCGTGTGCATAATCAAACCTTGTGACTAGAATATTGTGGTCCATCCCATACGCATATGGTTCACTCGTTTTTGTTGCGATAACAATCACCCACGCTACCTATGTTGGAGGTAACGTATCCGGGTGGGGTTGTCAGTCCAATAGATCTATTATTGTGTATCGTTGGCTTGTACGGAGTTAATGATTATGCTAGAATAATTGTGCTTACCATAGTAATGTTTAAGACATAATGCAACATAGAATAACACATAGACACTTATGTTGAATTGTAAATTCATGTTGTAACATGTTTCACCCCAAAATAGTGAAATGGTAAAAAGGGGCTATGTAAACTCACCTTAGGTGCTTAATGAGTTCGTGAGTTTTCTTGAGCGTGCAAACACTTAGTAATAATGCCTTGGAAAACTCAGAACTAGCTAGAGGAGATAATGATTGATGAAAACTTTAGTATGTGGGAGATGGGATAATAATGTTTTTTTTTAATTGAATGTTATAAAGAGTTGAATGGTAAGCTATTGTATTTATAGTGTAGAAATTGGAGTTGTAATTTGGGACTACATTGACTAGGCTAGAATTTAGGAACAACTTTGACTTGACTAGAAGACCATATTTACTAACACTTTGAATTGACTAGGAGACCATATTTACTAACACTTTGACTTGACTTGACTAAGAGACTACGTTTGACTTTTCAGGTTTGACTAAGGGACCTTGAAAGGGTTTAAGTTTAATTGGTTTTAATTAACATCACAAAACACCAAATGGTGTAGTGGTTTGTGTGGTGTGGTTAAGGTTTAGCCCGCCAGGGACTCAAGTTCGAATCCTGGCTCAGGCAAACATTTTTTTTTAACGTTTTTAAATCAGAATTTTTAATAAAATCCAATTTAATATTGATTATAAGTCATTATTTAAACAAAAAAATTAATAAAATGGATGGGAAAGATAATGTAAACATGAATCGGATGAATAAACGAGGGAGTTCTATATATATATATAAAAAAAATTGTGTGATGTTACAACAATTGGTCAACTACCGAAAACGTTGATAAAATTTCACACTACCTTAACGTACCTGTAAATTCATGATTACGTTCCGGACCGTAATTACCAATTTACCTTACATTAGGGTTTTGCGTCCTTTTATGACTCTACTGATTGTTGAGCAGGTTCGATAGTCCCCACCAGTCGTTGAGCAGGTTGTAGGGCCTCTCCCGACTGTTGGAACGACATGACGACCTCCACCAATCGTTGAGTAGGTTATTTGGTAGTCAACTAATTGTTGTACAAGTAAGCAAGTATGATTATAGATATAGCAATTAGTTCACATTCAAACAAGCATGCATTCAGATGTTTATGGTAATACTTGATTTTATTACTCGAATCGATAAAATGTCAAT
The DNA here is from genome assembly GCA_028751855.1 of Ambrosia trifida. Classification (NCBI taxonomy): domain Eukaryota; kingdom Viridiplantae; phylum Streptophyta; class Magnoliopsida; order Asterales; family Asteraceae; genus Ambrosia; species Ambrosia trifida. The sequence continues at coordinate 119,601,649 of CM054128.1, read as the reverse complement.
ACATAGAATTAAAGTGAAAGTAGACATCATTCAAATGGTGGGGTTTGCTTGTTAAGTAGCTAAAGGGTCTCAAGCGGGGTTATTTGGAGCATCAAGAGCGTTTGTAGCAGGGATTCGACAAGCATCCGTAAGATGCCCATACCTTTGACAATTGGTACACTGACGGCAGGGCACTTGGGTTGGATGGTGATACTGGCAGGTGTCACACTTAGGTAGCTTCCCGTTGTATTGTTTCTTGTTGGGTGGGGCAGTGGTGTCTATTGCAAAATTCCTGACCTTGCACTTCCTGTTGGTTGAGGCCTCAGTTTTGATATCGACGGCAGGTTGGGGAGTATTCTTTTTCATTTCCCCTTTACGAGTCAGGGTTCCTGCCTTCACATGGTTATCTGTTAGGGTGGCAGCCAAACGCTTTGCTTCCTCCAAAGTAGCAGGGTTCCTTCCCCACACCGTGTCTTGAATCTGCATCGGTAAACCACCAATGTATTTTTCGATCGCAATGGGCAAAGGGGTGACTTTGTGGGGTAGCAGTAGGCTAAGTTCGTGAAAACGAGTGTTGTAAGCAAGGTTTTCTCCACTATCTTGAGCAAGATCATGAAATTCATCTTCCAGCTTCTTAATTTCATTACGAGGACAGAACTCTGCCTTCATAATGTCTTTAGCTTGATCCCAAGTTAAGGCTAGTGCAGCTTCAGCTCCGCGAGTGCGTTTTTCTTCATTCCACCAAGTGAGTGCTCGTTTGTGAAGAACACTCATGGCATAACGGACTTTAAAGTTGTCGGGGCATTCACTGTTGATGAAAGTATTCTCAATACCCTCAAACCATTGTAGGAGTCCCGTAGCTCCTTCTTCACCACTAAACTTTGGGGGATTACAAGAATTAAAGTGTTTAAGGGTACAGGCTGGAAGACCATTCCCATTCCCATTGTGGTTTCCATTTCCATTCCCGTTGCCGTTCAACTGGATGACTTGAGCTATTAAGTTGGGAACCGGAGTTGCGATTTGCTGCGCCATTTGTTGAGAAATGATTGCAGCCAGTTGAGCATCGACACCATTATTGTTGTTGTGGTTGTTGTTGTTGTTGTGGTTAGTGTCATGGTTATTATTGTGATTGCTACTCCCTTCATCATGATTGTTACCACTGTTAAGACGAGCACTGCGACGTGGAGGCATGATCTGTAAGAGACACAGTGAAATGAATTAGATTATATAAGGAGTGTAATCATTTATTCATTAATTAAAACGACTAAACGAAAACGTTGACTTATCAAAGATTCTAGATTCTAATAACATATGAAGACATGCTTTAGCCTATAAGTGAACACTCATCCCGAGAATTCCCAGGTAGGCATCCGGGTCCCTCGTCTGATTGGGATATATGCGCAATGCCAGCCTAGACAGAAGACTCAGAATACAGGCGTTCACCCTTCCAGATTGCACGTGTTCGTTATTAAAATCTAGAACTTCGACGAGATCTCAAGGTGGTTCAGGTTAAACCTGAGGATTTTGCCTTATTAATCTAAGAGTGGATCCAGTGATGGAGAGCAACCTTCTTGTAGGGATGAAAGTAGGGATAAGAAGTAGGAGGGAGATAGAGAATAGCAAGTAAAAGAAGCAAGTACTGGTTAAATCCTATGGTTATAGTCTAGATTATTTTTCTAATAACCTAATTCCCTATAACCATGGCTCTGATACCAATCTGTAACACCCCAACCGATGGCGGAAACATCGGGATGTCACGTAGTGATGATTGTTCAGTAGCTCATGGTGGATAATAAATTTCATTAAATGATTTGAATAAATTACATACAATTGTTCTACAAGAATTCATACATCAAATTGAATAAAACTATGCAAACATCTTCAAGCATCAATTCAAATCTTCAAGCAAGTAAAACCTGAAACATGTTAAGTTGAAAATATTTTGGGTCAACAAAAGTTGGTGAGAATTACATAGGTTTTGATAATCGAATAAAATTGTTGTGCAATTCATGTGTCATGGCAATCTAGTCCATATGTGAAACCATACTAGAAGTAAATCGAGTGCATAATCAACCATTGTGACTGTTGTATTGTGGTACATCCCATACGCTCATGGTTCACTCGTTTATATTGCAGTAACAAACACCCACGCTACCTTTGTAGGAGGCACGTATCCGGGTGGGATTGTCAGTCCAATAGATCTATCAATGTATACCGTCGGTTGATCAATGTTATGCTCGTATTGTGCTTACCCTAGTCATGTTCAAGACATAATGCAACATAGAAAAACACATAGACACATTGATGATTAAATTGCATAAATGATGTTGTAACATGTTTCACCCCAAAAATGGTGATAAATAGAAAAGGGGCTATGTAAAACTCACCTTAGCAAAATGTTATATCTGTTGAAAGATTGAATAATGGTGTTGCCCAAATGTATCAAGTATCACCCTATAATAAGGTAATAAATATGTCTAAGTCTATCAAGTCTACAAATGTATAAGTTTCTAGGGCTTCGAATTTGGGGATAAATGCTCGTTTGATTAATATAAAAAATGTTTGATAATTGAGAGAATATTAGTAAATAAATAACCAAAAATCTTTTTATGAAATTTAAATTTAAGATAGTCACAATAATGTGTTTAAAGTGTAAAAATAATTTTTACAAAATTATTTTCTTTAAAATAGAATATTAATTTTATATATAACAAATTGTCAAAATTTAACTTTAATATTTAATAATATTAAAATTAAAGAATTGTTAGTTTAAAATTTATATTTCTGTTCTAAATATTCAGAAATAATTTGTATAAAATTTTGGTGCAAAAATATTAAAAATTGGATTTATTATGATTTAATTATGATTAAAACTAACGAAAATTGATTAAAAATATTAAATAAATGATTTTTCAGAAATAAAAATCATTTCTGAAAAGCTTAATGTTATAAAAACTCAGAATAAATTTTGTGAAAATTTATATAATCGTTTGATATTTTTATAGAATTTTATAAATAAATTAGAATAAACTTGATTTATTTATTATATATATTAAATAAATCAATTTTTGAAAACTAAAAATTGTAAGTTAAACTTTTTCAGTAGATTAACTTAAAATAATTTTTGTAGAATTATTAAAAGAGTTTTAATAATTTAAAACGAATTTATAAGATATAAGTATTATATACATAATTAATTTTAATTGGTTTTGATTAAAAACCAAAAAAAAAGGGCTCGCCACCGCTGGGTATCGAACCCGCGTGGCTCGGCTAATGGGCACCAGACACAACCACTTGGTCCAGACCAGTGGTTGTGTTTTGCTTTAGTTCGTTTAATATTTATAATTAAACCCAAATTCGTGTTCTTCCCCAAATTGAGACTTACGAGCCCTAGCTTTGAAATCGATCGAATTACACAACATTAACCCAATTAATCATGGGGTTAATGTTGTGTAGGTTCCGATTAACAAAACCCACCACAATAATCACACTTACAATTTCGTTTTGATACTGAATCGTTCGGTCAAGGCCGAAGTCAAACGCGATCAATAATTCAAGAACAGAAGATTAACAGGAGGAATTGGGGGTTGGAAGAGAGTAGTCGGCGAGGTGAGGAGGTCCAGAAGGGTTCAATTTATAGTGTAATGGCTTGGTGTTCGATTTGGTAAGTTTTGACCCGTTATTGATTGTTTACGCGTATAATAGCTTAAAATCCGGTATGTTTGACCACGAATCAGTAGGTAAGGGACGCGTATATGATTGATAATCACACAATCATTCCATATCGGAATCACAGACGCGTCAAACATGTTAATTATGGTTGATTGTGGTTTCTGTTGACCTTGCAGGTCAACTGTGAAGATCCTAAGTTTGTGTTATAACAATAATGTGCTGAGAAAAATACAAAGTGTGTGTGTGTTGAGCAGCTGGTTTGGTGATCGTTTGACTCGGCCATGGGCTCGGGTTCGAACCCCGGCCCATGCAAACATTTTTTTGACTATTATTTCTTTTATATATATATATAGGGTAGGGTTCAATTGAGAACCAACCCTTAGTTAGGAACTTTAGGAACCAATCTCATCCATCCATCTTCAATGGCATGATGGTAAATATGTTAAACATTAATTAACTTTTTAATTAAATCAAGGGGTAATATTGTCTTTTGGTATGTGAGTATTAATAGGTTATTTAGTATACATTGTAACTGACAAAAACCACAACTAATATCATTTGTGCGTACAAAAAAATTATACTGTACGATAAACATTAAACAACTATACGTCAGTGTATATTCATATTCCAACAATTATACATCAGTGTATATTCCAATCATTGCTACAAAAACATTATACTGTACGATAACATTAAGACAACTATACGTCAGTGTATATTCATATTCCAACAATTATACATCAGTGTATATTCCAATCATTGCTACAAAAAACGTTATACTGTACGATAAACATTAAACAACTATACGTCAGTGTATATTCATATTCCAACAATTATACATCAGTGTATATTCCAATCATTGCTACAAAAACATTATACTGTACGATAACATTAAAACAACTATACGTCAGTGTATATTCATATTCCATGCACTCACACGAACTGATAGGTTGGTCTTATCAAGAGTAACCTGAAACAAAGAAAAAGGTTGTTTAGCATATACATCAGTGTATACATACAATATACATCAGACCCCAATAAAATTGATGCTATAGAACAGTGTTTAGTATCGTCATATTCAAACAATTATACATCGGTGTATAGTCCAATCATTGCTACAAAAAACATTTTACTGTACGATAACATTAAACAACTATACGTCAGTGTATATTCATATTCCAACAATTGTACATCAGTGTATAGTCCAATTAGTACTACAAAAACATTGTACTGTACCATAATATTCAACAAATATACGTCAGTGTATATTCATATTCCAACAATTATACATCAGTGTATAGATGAATGTTAGTGTATCTGTACGCTTCAACATGATCTGAATTATATATCGGTGTATACTTCCAAAAACTAAACTAATATACGACAGTGAATAATTGTATAACTCTTTGTACGTATGAAAACTGCTATAACGCAACATGATCTGAATTATACATCGGTGTATAATTCCAAAACTTTGTACGTACGAAAAATTTTTGCACGTAAAAAAAAAACTGCTCTGCAAACTGAAACCCTAATTGCGAACAAAAAAAAATTAAAAAACTAAAAAAACATTACACAAATACCTTGATTCTCTGCAAACTGAAACCCTAATTGCGATCAATCTATAACACCTCGTACGAGAAGGGTCTCGAAGGAAGGAGACGGTGGTTAGGGTTTGGAATTGGGGTCTCGCAGATAAGGATGGTGGTTCACGGTGGTGGTTTTGGTGGATCATTGTAGCGATGGTGGTGGAGATTGATGAAGATTTGGGATTGATGAAGTTGTGTTTGATTGAGATTGATGAAGATTTGGGATATAGTTTTGATAACTGATTATTGGAATTGGGGAATATATAGGGGAGCATTTTTTTTTTAAATTAAAATATAAAACATAATTGTTCAATTACCATCCTACCCTTAGATCAAGATTAAAAGATGAATGGCTCAGATTGGTTCCTAAGTTCCTAACTAGTACCTTGGTTCCTAAATGATCTTTTTCCTATATATATATATATATATATATATATATATATATATATATATATATATAACTTTATAGTATGATATTAGGGGTCCAAATGCGTCACGAAATATTTTTATAGGGCACGATATTGATAAAAATTCGGCGTAACGTATATAGTATTTAATGCGAAATGTTACACTTGTGTATATAATTATTACAGAACATAATCATCACCAACTGATCAACAGATCAGTTGGTGTGACCCTTACACTCAAGAGGCGAACCGGCCGGATGGCCAGGGTTCGAGTCCTTCAACACGCGTGTAATTATTTTTCATTTAAAAGGATTTTATAATCAAATTTCAAGTTATATATATATATATATATATATATATATATATATTTTAAACCAAGATTTATCGTTCTCAGGGTCTAGCTCAGTTGGTGGCTAGGCTTGTGATAAAAACACGAACTGGTCCCAGACCCGGGTTCGATTCTCGGCATCAACAAAAACATTTTTTTTCATTTAAAGCTTATTATATATTCACCTATATTTTTAAAATTAGTTTTAACATACTAAAACTCTTTTATAAATTCTACAAAAATTATTTTATGTTATTCTAGTAGAAAAGTTTAACATACAATTTTTAGTTTTCCAAAAATTATTTATTTAATATATATAATAAATATTTCAAGTTTATTCTATTTTATTTATAAAATTCTATAAAAATATCAAAACGATTATATAAATTTCCACAAAAATTATTCTAAGTTTATATAACATTAAACATTTCAGAAATGATTTTTATTTCTGAAAAATCATTTATTTAATATTTTTAATCAATTTTTGCTAGTTTTTAATCATAAATAAATCATAATAAATTCATTTTTCAATATTTTTGCACCAAAATTTTATATAATTTATTTCTATTTATTTGGAACAGAAATACAATTTTTAATTTAAAAATTCTTTAATTTTAATATTTTTAAATATTAAAGTTATATTTTGACGATTTGAAATAAATAGATTTAATATTCTATTTTTAAGAAAATAATTTTATAAAAATTATTTTCATACTTAAAACTTTATATTGTGACCATCTTTAATTTAAAATTTACAAAAAGACTTTTGTTTATTTATTTATCAAATTTCTCTTATTTATTAAACATTTTATTTATTAATCAAACGAATACTTATCCCCAATTCGAAACCCTAGAATATACTTGTAGACTAGATAGACTTAGACTTATTTGTTACCTTATACATAGGGTAATACTTGGCAACTTTGGGGCTACACTTATACTTTTTCTCGAGACTTAATTCTTTGCTAAGGTGAGTTTACGTAACCATGTTTATGCAATTCTTTATACTTGCAACATTATACTTAAGCAATTCTACATACATGTCTAGTTGTAAACTTTAATGCCTCATGATTTAGACAACAACAACAGTTAGACTCGTTTCAACAATACATAATCATTAGCTATGGCCAAGCCGTCGATACTCAATAATAGATCTATTGGATTGACAATCCCACCTAGATTCGTTGACCATCTTTTATGGGGAGCGCGGGTGATTGTTATCGTTCCAACATAATATTAAGGTGAACCGTGGATGACGGGATGGACCTAAACTAGTCGGAGGTTTGATTATGTCGATTCAACATTTCATGTTTATTCATGTAGACTTAAACTTACGATAGACATATGAATTGCTAAACTTTTATTATTAAACTTAATTGCTTGACATGGCTTATGTATTCTCACCAACTTCTAGTTGACCCCCCCCCCCCCCATTTTTACGACTCAACAGGTAATACTAATGCTTGAAGTCTAGAGCTAGCATGAGGAGATATTTGAAGTTTTGCTTGATTATTTGATGTAGACTTTAATGTAATTCAATATTGTAATGAAATAAAGGATTATTTAAACTTGTGTACTACCATGAGCTACTGAACAACCATTCATATGTGGCACATCGATGTTTCCGCCATTGGTTGGGATGTTACAATGGCTATCTCCGTTGACCTTACCCTACCCTCTAACCCTGAGGATGATTTCCTTGTCGATATCACTCCAAAGGATGACACCCAGCACACCGCTCCTGCGCAGCCTGCTCCTATTCCGTATGAGGCATCTGATTTTCCACACCACGGTGGCAACTTCATCTCGGACGACTCTGACATGGATGTGGATCCCGAGCCCGTTCACCGCCATGTCTCCGACGACGACACCGAGGATGACGCCCCTCCTGATCTTGCTGACCCTAACGTCCATCCGGCAACCGTTCCTGCCTCGGACCCGACACCCTCTTTTCGCTCTTTCCGCCCCTTCCCAGACGGTGTACGCCAGAAGTGCACCGCTAAGAAGCGGGCGAGACAGCCGATCATCCTTGCCGTTCCCGCTCTTGCTCCGGTCCCTGTTGCTCCCGGCGAGCCCGACCATCCTGTAGGTTTTTTTTTTCTTTATACATTGGCATTTTCTAATGTCTATAATACCCCCCCCCCCCCCCATCATTTTCTAGTATTTATACTATGCCATCATCTTCCTCTAAAAAATCCCTTTTATACCCTAAAACACCAACACTATGCACATATCATTTTGATTTTTCCGGTGAATTCTATTTCACTATCCGTCACTGTCGCCGGTCACAGTGCCCCCCCTGGAAATTGGGCCCGGGCCGGGAGTCCTCCCCGCACCCCCTCAAAACCGGCCCTGGGTGGTTCCATTACCTTGACCAACCAAACAACCATTTTTTTTCATTCCATAGCAATAATCCATTCCATTTCACCTCTCATTCTTTTGTACCAAACGCTACCTTATATATTAAGATAGGTTGGTAGTTTAGCTTTTGTATATATGCTTGGTGTATGTAACAATGGGTGTATGGCTATAAATTGGGGTAATATAAGTCGCAACTCCCATTCGACCTAACTTAAAATGAAAATTTTGTTGACCGTTTAAAAAAAACTAATACAAAACACTTTTTTCAATAATCACTTTTATCGCAAAAGTAATATAAGAGGGTGTTTAGGATTGCGTTTTGAATCTGATTTTTAGATTATTGCGTTTTGAAAACGCAGATAATTAGTTTTTAGTGTTTGAGATTTCATTTTGAAAACGCAGATAATTAGTTTTTTAAACTGCCAAAACGCAATAGCAGCTCCACCTGTTCTTTTCAAAAAAGGAACAATAATCCCAAACACCCCCTAAGTCGCCACTCTCGTTTGACCTAATTTATCATCTACCAGGTACCACACCTGTTTACTGCCGCCATATTTCTCCGTCTACATTTGCAGGTTTAGCTTTCTCCGATTACCGTTGCCCTCACTCTTTTAATTTATACTTAATCGTAGTAGCAGTAGCACAACTATTACTAGTTATATTTCAATCCATGTTAATTAAACATAATTCCTTTACTTGTTAATTGCTTGCCTCCACCTTTTCCATTTACTTTATAAATTAGGGCACAAATGAATAGTAATAGCATATCCTTGTAATTATTAGTTTACACTACATTACCTGTATTACTAGTTATATTTCAATCCATGTTAATTTTGTATTTTTTTGTTAAAAAGATTGGAACTGTATAGGGTTTCTGAGTTGATGTTAAAAGGGTCTTTACTGTTTTTGTTTTATTGTTGTTGTTTTGGCAAGACTAGTTTGATTAGTGGAAGAAATGATTAAAAGGAGGTTTTACAAGCATGAGCATGGTGATAAAGATGTTGCTTCGGATTCTTCGTCGTCCTCGTCTTCGGACTCTGATCTGGATGCAGAAGCATCAGTAGATACAGAAGAAGAAGATGATGATTATGATAATGATAACATGGGCATGGATTCTAAGAAGAAAGACCAGCCTTCCTCGTCGTCTTCTGGTTTGTTATTATTTCACTCCCTGTTATCAGTCACTTCAGATGTTATTAAGCTTTTTTCCTATTTCATGTTGATATCATTGTTATATTATATCCCATTATGTTGAGCAGCCGGCCCTAGTGACTAGGCACATTTCCTAATTTATGCCTTTCGTGTTCCCAAAAGTTATTTACCCTAATTTTGTATTATAAATAGATGGGTAGCGCATTGTAATGACTTGAGTACCATAAATGCTTGAATAAAAGATAAACCCTAGTGGCAGCTGTGAACGTAGGTCAGATTAGACCGAACCACGTTAAATCCTTGTGTTGTTTATTGCTTTCCTTCGTGTGTGCTTAATCCTAACACATTAAAAATTGCAACACGTCTCTTTTCAGGAAAAAAGAACTTTTGGATAAAGACCCCCCCCCCCCCACACACACACACACACACATAGGGGTTGTTTGTTTCAACTTTTAATGGAACAGATGTCTGAATCAGTTAGACATAGTTCATTCAGATTGTTTGTTTCACGAGCATATGTCTGAAATCAGTCAGACATTTACCTCAGAATGGGTAAGCATTATACTGAGTCTGAATGGTTCAAACCTCTTACTGGTTCAGCACTTACCCATTCAGAAGTTGCCAAACAGCCCCATACTCATGTCATGAAGTTTAGAACTTTAGATTCAGCTTAATGGTGGTTGAATCATTAAACGGTTTTCTTTATGGAATATTGTTTTTCAGGATATGAGAGTGAAGATAGCTCTGCAAATGAAGTTAATCTTGACTCTTCAGGTTTGGATTAACTTTTTAACTTTAAGCTGTCTAAAAGTTGCTTGCTTTGTTTGAAAATTCTAAACCTCAATTTATTTAGTAGCCGTGGTGATGTTATTTTTACCTTAATCATATGATGATCAGTTGATTCCTTGCTCATTGTAGTTATTAGAATTGGTTGACATTCTTTTTTAGCAAGCATTGTTTAAGATAACACGTTCTTTATGTTTTCTAGTAATTGTATTTGTGCAATGTTTCTTAATGTCTGAGGAAATGGTGATTGGCAGGTTCACCAACAAAGGAAGATGATAGTGAAGTTGAGAATTACAAACGGGCCATCAATGGCTCACTTGTGTCCGCTGAGAACCGTCTTGATAAGCCTATAGCACAAAATGCGGAAGCTGATAATGATGCAACGACAAACGATGCCCTAGACTGTGTATTAAAAAGTAAATCAGTATTTAAGTGCAAGTTATGCCCAAGAATCGTCTGTCTAACAGAGGAAACATTAAAAGCTCATCTAAAATCCAAGGTTGGCAATCTCTTCTATTTTTTTAAGCAATTATGAAATTGAAGCTTTTAATAAAAAAAAAAAAAAAAAGTAAAAAATTGTTTGTTTTGTGATTTACTATAGAGGCATGCTCGGTCTGAGAAACTGTTAAAAGAAGGCAGGCTAAAGATGATGCTAAACAGTGACGGAGAAATAGAGGGACTAGAGGAAGATGGAATAACTCACCAGGAGAGGCATGCTGCTACTCTAGCTCTTGCAGAGGTCAGTGTTTTATGCAATTTAAATGCAAATATATGTGATCGATAACTTTAGGTCTCTTTTATTTCATTTTGTGGGAATTAACCAAGAGTGATTATGCCAGTCAAAAAAGAGTGCAACAAAGAATAGCAAAGGGAGGCAGAGACAGAGGAAAAGGCAAAAGAAGGTACACTGCTTATTACTCGTGACATAGTTTATATACTTTATGAGACCAAAATTTAAAGAAGTATGTTGCAGAAAACGTCTGATGATGTGATGCCTAACAATACAAAGTCAGTTAAAAGATCAGCCAAGAAGAGGCGCAAAAGTGATACCTGAAGAGTGGTGACCATGTATTATTATATGCTGCAAGTAAGGATATTTTACAGAAGAGTTCCTTCCACCGGAATCTGCCATGTTCTATCATCGCATGGAAAATTCCAGTTTTGTTTGTGTTCGAAGTCACTTGAAATGTTGGTTTTGTTAGTTCAGTTTTGCTAGACTTAATCGGAAACATTGAACTTGGTCTTGTGTTTCAAGTTTCAACTGAATCTTATACCATTGAGTTTTACATGTTCTCATTGAGATTGTTCTGTTCAATTTACACCCGGTTTCGCCAGAAAAGTTGTGAAAATGTGTTACAAACCCAAAGCTGGGTTAGAATGGGTCGGAGCAGAGACCCAGTTGCTGGTTGGCAGATTAAAAAATGATGGGAGGTGACATAGTGGGGTTAGTGATGCTAAAAGAGGGGAAAGTAATGGCTTTAGCATAGTTAATGTTTAAAATTTTCTGCTCTTATTCTTTAGTCTGTTGTCTTGTTTATGTTTTAGAGAGTTATCATCGTACCTGGAGACTTGATCCATCGCGAATTGGACTACAATATGTAGCTGACTATTTATCAATTCCATCTTTTATTCCCATTGATTTTTCTGGGTTCTTTCATTGGATCCATTTATTGGAACTTTCAAGGATTTGGAATTCACCATCACCAAATCATACGGTTGCTCTCGCTGCTCAGTTAGCAGCCATTGCAGCCCGATTAGACTCTGCGGTCTGCGGGATGAACCTGAAGGCGGACAGCCCACTGACAGATTTGTGCAAGGAGAAAACCAAAGAACAAAAGGAAATGGAGGATGCAGAATCTATTGATGTGATGTGTCTATTGATGTTGGTGATTATCTTTCTTTATCAACACTCAACCTTATTGTCACTGCATCGGTTCTTGCCTACTGCACGGCCACCCTATATTCTAGAGCTGCTTCGTTACTTAGGGTCTGCCACTTTTCGAGTTGAGGACAAGTCGTTTCTTAGGGCAGGTGGGTAAGAACAGCGATCCAGTTGTTGGTGATTGGCAGATCCAAAAACGTTGGAGGTGACATAGTGATGCCGAAAAGAGGGGGTTTAGCATAGTTTACGTTTAAATTGTTCCGCCTTAGCATAGTTTATTTTTTAAAACGTTAGCAAAGTTTACTTATAAAATGTTAGCATAGTTTACTTTCAGAATGTTGTGCTCTTATTTTTTAGCGTTTTGTCTTCTTTATGTTTTAGAGTTATTGTACCTGGAGACTTAAATCCTTCTCGAATTGGACAACAATCTACTGTAGCCAACCAGTTACTAATTCCATTGTTTATTCCCTTTGATTTTACCAGTTTCTATCATATAATTTGCATAAGTGAGATGGTGAATATATGAAGGTGATTTTTTTATATTATATTGTATACAGGCTCTTTTTGCATCCATATTTTTTTTTCAAAGGCACTGCCGCTGCAAGAAAACATGTTTGTATTTACACTAGCAAAAACACAACGTTAACCATTTAGTTACCACCCTGAACATCCATCTTTCGGGTTTGCAGATGAAACATTTCAGCTATATCTGTAGCAGTACTACAGTCACTTGGCTTCTTATCTGACCTGGATCTAACAAATCTTGGGAATCTCACAGAAATGCCACGTGTGGGATGCACTAAACCCATGCCAGCATGGTGAACCGGCGATACAGTGAAATCAGCACCTCGTATCTCCCAAACCACTTCAGGACTAAACCACATATCAGGCTCCTCACCTGTTTGATAATACATTGGTTTATCTTTTTTACATAGAATCTTGTCATCAATGAAGAACTCTTTCATCTGCAAGTTTCAAAAACAAAAACAACAAAAAAAAAGATTATTACTCATATAAAAATAAGCTAGTTTTTAATCATATTAATACATTGGTTCTGGAAATTTGTCGTTCAATAACAGCAAACCTCTATATAGAACGCATCGGAGAAGCCAGACATTACACGGCAGACACTTTGATATTCATCAGTGTCGGGATCATAGCATGCCATGAGAAATGGACTGTACCTATTATATATAACTCACAGAACATACAACATTGTAAGAAACTGACAATGATAAAAGCAATAATATAGCAGTAACATATATAAGTTGTTACCATCCAGCCTTCCTTCCATTGCCATACCAAGCACCAATAGGAACCAAGTCCAAGGAATCATTTAAACCTTCTACGTAATCTCGCTTCACCTGCAAATGATATTATACCCATTGAGCATATAAAATAATTTAACACCAAGTCATGAACAAGCACCCCTTTGTTAATAACAAACCTTTAACCAAGAATCCGAACGCTTTGACGGGAGATAACCAGCTTCAACATCAAGAGATTTAACCATGATTCCTTCACATGACGAATGAAAAGCGTCTTCAAAAAATTGATTCATTTTAGTCACTGTGGCTTCATTTGCAATGTAAGCATCATCCGTCTCCACCTACAACACCATGGTAATTTGAGAATAATATAGAAGAGTAAAGTGAACACGGATCAACAAATAGCAACATAATGACAAGATCCTCACTGTTATTTGCTTGGAATATTCAAAATACCCCATCTTTTCTTCACCAAACAAATCTTTCAGATCTGAATTAACAGAATAATGCATTACGCCCTGTTAGAAGAACAATAACTGCAGATACAAATACGTAATCTCACATTTTCTTCTTTGACGCAGAGGTAAACCCAACAGCCTGCCATGGATAAAGAGTGTGTGAAAGTTAATCATCAATTATACAGTATAATGCATGAAAAAATCATCATATATCAAAGAGCAGGATCAAGATGATTACTGTTCTCCATTAGCAAACATGACATCAAAAGCGAAGACACATATATCAACCTGCAAACAATGAATATCCGGAATAAGTAGACACCAAAAAATCCAATCATATAAAAAAATTCAGAAAGAGTTAAATCAATATAATAACTAAATATAGAACGCGATGCTTAAAAAAACATGTTCTTGATAGTAATTTTTTAGGACAGACCTTTATGTTATCTACTGCGATTACAGAATTTTTGCCACCTCTATCACGGGAAGATAGTTCTTGGAATGACAGAAGTTTGGGACCACTTTTTCTATCAACAGCAACCACCTGTGACCGTGAGATTTCACCCAAAAATACCAAAAATAAACTACATATTATATATGGAATAAGGAAGTGAGGAACATAGAGATGAGGAATGTCAGGTTCAAATCAACACTTACCTCAGCATCAATTATGAAAGTCATAGTATCAGACTTGCAGACTTCATTTATTATACTTATTACATCTGGAAGTCTAGATGTTGTGTCGTCCCCGTTCCGCGAAAATACGCGTATAGATCCATCAGCTAATTTATGAACTTGGGCACGCTGACCATCATATCTATTACACAGATAAGCAGACTTATAAATGTTTCCATTTTGTTTGCATGGTTAGATAGGAATTATCAAATCTAGTAATCAAAACTTTACTTGAATTCACAGGTTAGTGCTTTTCCCTGAAAAAGCTTCAACACTTGAGGCACTCCATTAGTAATTCTATCAAATCGACAAAAACATTAAATCGTAATCATACAAATAAATATTTTGTGAAAAAAAGGCTGATGGCAGTAGATTGTGTATACTTTGCCAGCATTGGCTTAATTGGTATGCCAGGAACCATAGACAATGTTTCTGAGGAAAATTCTATCCCCTTGTCCATAACAGAAGGAATGAGCAGATCCTGGAGAATAATGGGTAAGCGCATCACTATAATAGTCGACTAAAGTAGATATAGAAATCCAATGCAAAAGAAAAGTTACCAAATTTGGGAGTATATTATATGCCTCAATAACTGCGGCAGAGAGACCCTAATAGAAAAGAAAAAAAAGAGCATACTAGTAGCGCTCACTGATAATATGAACCAATGATGAGGCCTAAAATCATTAATAAGAACTAACCTGAAGCATTTCTTTGAGATTTTCTATGGGTTTTCCATGGCAAGAGTTCATAACAATTGCATGAGCTAATGCAGGCAGAACAGTTCTCATCATGGCTCCAATTCTTAAATTCCTGACCTATACATCACCAAGAAATCCAAACATAGAAATCTAAATATGTTGCATGATCAAAGACAACTATAACAACCAACCATAGTATATCATTTGCTATTGAATTTTCATGTTGTCATTAAACTCTTATGTCTTAAGTCAATTTAATCAATCTCTAAGCAAAATTTCATATTCCTGCACCACATATGTATGACCAAATGTCACATTGTTTCAGACATAAGTTAGCTGACATAAGAGTGTAGGTTAGGAATTTACGAACTAGTTGTAACAAGCTCATATTTGTATTGCATCAAGCAGCATTATATACCTTATTCTAGGTAGTCTTAATCGTTGGTTGTTCAAATAAGATAACATCGATTGAAGTACTAACTACTAGCTGATCACTATTGTTTTGTTCTTATTTGTATTCTCATGTACCCATATTTTAAACATGAACCAAAGGACAGTTCATCTTTTCTTTTACAAAACACATCAAATTGAAATACGAGATACTAACAGGAACATGTATCTAGTCAATACCTATTCAAAGCGGAATACAAAATGATGTTCATGTTAGAGAGGGAAGACAAAGGTAATTACATACATATTTATGAGAAAGGTTTCTCATATTTTTAGTGATGCATATGTTTTATAATTTTTGTGCCTTTTTATATGGATTTGTTATACGTATTCATTGAGAAAATAAGACCAAAATAACAAATGAGGCCTATCTAAAGATATATGTGCACAATAAACATGGTTTTAAATGTTTGAAGGGTAATAATAATTATCATGAAAATGTTAAGTAGTTAACTTTTTAAGGAGTGTCGAAGAGATTTAAGATATTCTGTTGGGAGCATGTTTGCTGATGGGCCTCTTAAAAACTTTTTTTTCTGGGATCATGAAAGGTCAAGATAAGACTATATAAAATTTAGAGACTTTGTCGTGTTTGGCATGATATGACTAACAAATTTATGAATGTCATTAACTCCATTTATTGAGGTAAATGGTCATAGCCAATCCATACTCTTGGTTGATGTGCTATTAAAAATAAGGGGAAAACATTCAAAATGAGTATTTCATAATTCATTTATGTGCATATTGAGTTATTGACAAAGTATTTATTTGATCATAAAGCTTGGGCGCTGCAATTAACAATTTTCTAAGCAGTTACATTTAGTGCATGACACATTATAAACAAAAGCATCATAGAGCGCTTACAAGTGAGGATTTTAAAATTGAATGGGAAGTTATATGTAGAAGTATAACCTTCAAAGTAAAATTTCGATAACAAAGATGTATAACCCATGTAGCCATTGGGATAACACCTTCTTGAAAGATGATTTCTTCAATGGCATGAAAACAAGCAGACAAATCTTAATAGTTACCTCCTTAATTTTACAAGGTTTCAACCTGAATTGCCATGCCTCATTTCCTTGACATAAAAATAAATTACAAGCCATCAAGCAGTAGAACTTACGACAAGAACAGTGTTTCATTACTTTAGCAAGTGTAATTGCATTAGTTTGGCAAGCGTAATGCTTAAATCATGATTGTATTTAATATTATAAGTATCCATTAAAAAAAATTGTTTCATAAGCGGTCCTTAGATCTCTTCAACATTTTTTAACATCCCTATAATAATATTGCCCTTTAAGCAGTTAAAACCATATTTGTTTATATATATATCGGTAAGCCTCTTTGTTGTCCTATACTTATAATCCTGATGAATGCATATAGCAAATTCAAAAGGCATAACCGTTATATCATGTGTGTGGTCAAAGGTAGTTTTTTACTGAAGTTGTAGTAAATTTATCAGCAAACAAGTAAGGCTTAATGAAAATATAACATCTACAGCCAGCAATAGTGCAACACAATCCACAAAGTGACAAAACTAACTATTCATATATCCCAACCAAATTTCAAGTTGTTGAAATGCAAAAGTTTCATAACCAGAATATTCAATTATAAACTTACCAATGTTCTGACTATAAACTTGATCTCCATCTCTCTACAAGATCTCATTAGATTAACAATGAGGCTTCTCTTTCTCATGGTACTTCCGCTACCTGTTTGCACACTGACCAATTCTATATTAACGTGTAAGAATTAGTAGATGATTGCTTATCAGATAAATACATCATAGAAAAATCTCGACTTTAATCTAAATTCATATATGAATCCCACACCTTATCTCCCATAACACCGAATAAACACCTCGAATTGAAAGTGGAGCTGGAGGTGCAAGTAATCTTTGTGTCTGACGACAAAGTTGAGCAACATCACCTTATTCAGAAAGATTATTTAGAATGAAAAATAAACGCAACATGAAAAAAAATGTTGGGATGGACAATCATAATCACATACCAAGATCACCTAAGCTGTTGTACAAATCCCGAATCTTTGATCTGTTTGTACCACATGCTTCTTCCAACGCTGCTGTGACAACACTTCCACCGATGTTCAGTTCCTGCATCATAATCACATGAAAATACAAGATCATGCTGTTATGCATACACAATTACACAATTTTTTTTTCTAGAAAGAGATTTCATTCTATACTGTGAAAATTACATCAAGATAGCGGGCGGGCAGGAAACAAGCTGCGCTGTCACCCCTTTATGAATGGCGAACCCTAATCTACTAAAAACGAAACCTTGCCCCCCAGAGTCGATAAAATTAACAAATATATAACCAATCATGTTCAAGAAAAGACGTATTTACATAACAACATGCTAGCAGGCACACTAACCATGTTTTCATGGTCAGGTGCAATCTTGTTTGTGCACAAGTACACGGCTGGCAGTACATCCTCTGGTGACAAAACTAACAAGCTGCTTAAAAAAAGTGAACATTGCAGGTAAGGACAACAAAAATCTGAGGAAAAAAATAAACAGAACCACTGTTGTACAAATTGTTATTTCGATGATGAGATTTGTACTGTAATTCAGAAAGGAAAATCAAATGTATGCCTTGTACAGTAACAGACCTCCTAAACATATTGCAAAGCATAGATGTAGCTTTAATCTTTCCTTTTTCGTCTTCCAACAAACTGAATGTCCTGGCAAGATGTAGATAGGGAGCAGACTGGTCCTCTTTCCAGCAGGCTGCAATAAGTTATGAAGTTAATAACTCCATTAAATGTTGTGATTAACTTCATCGATAAAACGTTGTCTGAAATTATTCCTGTTTCATTGATATATAACTTCTGGTAAACATGTAATACTGTAATCAACCATTTACAACAGTAACTAAGACCAACCATGGTCTGTGGGAGAATACTTCTCAGGTGGTAGCGATACAAGATCAGAAGCAACATTGCCAGCCGGCGGTTGAGGTGTCAAAGACTCCGTTGACCGCTTGGAACAGGACTTGTCACAATTATCTTTAACAGATATTTCAGTGTCTTCAACAACACAGCTACTCTGGGCTATCGTCTTTTTAGTTTCACTTTGCGTATCTTTGGATTTGGTGTAATACAAGTCGAGAGCTTTATTAATATCACCCTTTGTTTCCTCTAAGATAGTGGTAGCATAACTACGCAATGACTCACTGCCATTTATGATTTGAATAAACTGATCCACCTCCTCTTTGTAATCTGCAATGACAACACTTGGCAACACCTTGTCATCGTTTTGGGACTGTTCAACCACAGGTGAAAGCTTATTGAAGAATTTAGTTATTGTATATTGCTTCGGCCCACCAGATTCAGGTTGTGAAGTGATTATAGGCTTCTTGCTTGACTTAGTTTCACCGGTCTTCCTCTTTTGGCTAGGAGAAATGCTTTTCTTACTTGATGGTTTAGCGCTGGATGGTTTTTTTCTTTTACTTGAAGGACTGCCCACACTTTTTAATTTAGTTTTAACAGGAGCTGAAGATGATGCAAAGCCTGTAGAAAAAGTTTTAATTGGTGTGCGGGTGGTTGAAGCATGAGCAGTGACCTGCTTAAGTATCTCTACTGAGCTTTCTTGTGAAGCAGAAGCAGAGCAACTAGTAATGACCTGTTCATGAAATTCAGTTTCATGTTCAAAAAAATAAGATGCGGCTTCAACAACGTTTTTTCCTGATTTACTTATAAGATCCATCATCTGATCTCTAGTGACCCAAGCAGGCAAGCAATCACGAAGTTCCTGTAGCATTTCATCCACTTCTTTGTCCGTTAACAGTATCGAATCCTGTGAACCATGTTCCTCTTTTTCAAACTCCGGCACTTTTTCGCTTATGTTTTGTGAATTTTTCTCAAGGCTCCCATTCAGTTCCTTGGGCCCACGATGAAATCCCATCAAAAAATCTTGCTTGATGGCCATTTCATCAACCAACCCAGCAAAATGCTTCAGCATTTTATTAACATGCTTCCCATCAACATTCTCAACATCCACACCAACTGTCGGAATAACCCGTTTTGGTCTTAAAAACTTTACATACTCTCTAAGTTCTTCATAATTAGAATGTTCACTATACGGTACTAAATGTATCTCAAACGAATCTTTTACCCTAACAGCAAACTTATTACGCTTCACTTCATACGTCCAACCCGTAGGAACAAACCCCACCACCTTCGAGTAACCTCTAGCCTCCATAATCTCCTTCATCTTCACAAAATTCGGTTTAAAATACGGCCAAGTTTCACCTAAAACATTCCACCCAACAACATGCACATCACTCTCACATTCTTCACTAGTAAACACCCCATCTTCCCCAAACCCAACCGTACGCAAAATCCCCAATTTCCTCTCTTCAACATGTATCTTCCTACCACACCTACGCGCAATCTCAACCAAAATCTTCTCTTTCCCTATAACATAAGTAGCAACAAGAAACAAAACAGACTTCAAACCACTCTCAACGCTATATTTATTAATAACATTAACGACATAATCTATCGACTCGTCTTGCGAAGGAAACACGTATTTCGGATTACAATAAGTAGTATCTAAAAACACAGCATCAGCACCAATAAACTCATTCAAAACAGGATCACATTTCATGTCACTACAATACCTAAAGTCACCAGTATGCACATACCTAACACAATTCCCACCCTCAGTCCCAATTCTAAACAAAAACTGAACCGCACCGGGACAATGATTAGCATCAATTAAAGAAACCTCACAGCCGTCGATCAAAAGCTGTCGAGAGAGCGGTAAGGGCACAACGAAGGATTCGGAAACGTTGAGGACTTGAACAACAAGGCGGGCGGTGATCGGGGAGCAATAAATGATGCCTTTGTTCCAGGTGGAATTGAGGCCGGTATAGTGATCGGAGTGGAAATGGGAGAGGAAATAGGAAACGGAGTAGTCGCCGGGTAAGCGGAAGGCGTCGATGAGGAATTTGGTGGTGGGGATGAGTTTATGGAGGGGGAAGGATGTGGGGATGGGAGGGAGAGGAGAGAGAGAGGAGAGGAGAGAGAAGGAGAGGGGAGGGGGAGGGGGAGTGGTGGTGGTGGTGGAGTGTGGGGTGTTAAGGAATAAGGATGTGGAGTCTAGGGTTAGGGTTTGGGTTTGGGTTGGGGTTAGGGGTTTGGAGTGGGGTGATGATGAAGATGGTGATGACATGGTTGGTGTTATGCATTAAGATTATGCTGAATTAGAAACAGGTGGCAGTTTTAGGTTGGTTGGTTGGCCGGAGAAGGTGGCGGAGAAAGGTGGCTTATGGTGGCGGTTGGAGGCGGAAGTGGGAGGCGATACTGATGGCGCCAAAAGTGTTATTGCTAGCAAAGACAAACGAGTAAACTTGTCAAACATGTTAGAAGCCACCACTTTTGATACCGGTACCAATTTCATAATCAGTAATTTCGGTATCAAACCGTATTTAACTGATTTTTGTAAAAACTTGGTATCAATTTCGGTACCAATCTCATGATCAGTAATTTCGGTATCAAATAGTACTTAACCGATCTCATTATTGATTTTTGTCAAAACTTGATATTGATACTGAAAATATACGGTACGGTATCAGTATGTTAAGGTAAAATACCACTACCGAATAAAAAAATACCAATAATGATTTTTGTAAAAACTTTGTACCGAATATACACCGGCATCAATATTTTCGGTATCATAATCGGTATTTAATACAAAAATGCTTATCCCTAATCCCTGGTCTGATTTGTTAGGATATCCTCACTAAACAAGCACTCGAAATAAAGTTTAACTACCACTTTTTTATCGGTAATATTTATATCGGGATACACCTACTTATTCAATATTTTTTTGTTATTTTATGACACGGGGAATAAATGTTTTATATTATTTTTTTTCATAGTTTGACTAGGTTATGTACCCGTGTGATACACAGGTTGAACAATTTAGTTTATATATATATATAAATTTGTAAGTATAATTAAGAAAAGTTAGATTACATATTATACTGAAAATAAAAAAAATGTATTTACGACCGAAAAAATATAAAATATTAATCAGCCACTTAATAATTTATTGTAAAAAAACATTCATATTCACGTTAAACTATTTTCAAACTTTCGAAAATATATCTTCCATACCGTGGTTGTTAACTTGTAGACTGTAGGTACAACAAAATAAAAATATCAAAAGTAATAAGAATAAATCTATTTAGGTTAAGATATAAAAAATGAAATTAATTTGAAAGTAACTCCTCATACGTTTAAAATATTGTATTTCAAACAATGATTTTCATATATAAAATGTATTTATTATATTTTAATTGTTTAAAATATTGTACGAAATATAGTTTTAAATATAGAGTGGAAGACCAAATATTAAAAAATAGGTTAATTTAAGGTACACGATTTATATTTAAATTTAATAACATATAACTATGCTATCTTAAAAAATAATGAATATTTTTTTTAATAAAGTTGACTTCAGTTAGTTAATAAATAAGAATTTCAGCAATTATATTAAAATAAATGTATTATTTTAAATAATAAAATGGGAGGTTTTATGAAGGAATTCCATATACCCCATGTATTATCTTTTATTAGTATAGATAGAAAAAGATTAATGTTGATTGGTTTATTTTATTATTTATTCATAACAATATAAAAGTCTCATAAAAGCTTAACTAATTAATTGTGTTATTATTAATTTGTTTATTTGACTTTTAAACTATTTTTAAGATCTAAAACTAATAATATTTGGTGTGCATATTTAACATCTAAATAATTAACCAAAACCAGTAACATTAAAGCTTAAAAATCATTTGTCAATCAATCGTACATGATTTAAATTTGAAGTTAATGACATATAAATGTATTATTTTAGAAAAGAATCAATCATTTTTATAATAATGTTTAATTCGATTAGTTTTTTTTTCCATGCGTAGACCAATGATAAACCTCTTAGCTAGAACCCCAACCCCCCGAATCGAACCCTTCCTCTTTTTATAATAATGTTTAATTCGGTTAGTTTTTTTTTCAGGCGTAGACCAATGATAAACCTCTTAGCTAGAACCCCCCCCCCCCCCCCCCCCGCGGATCGAACCCTTCCTCACACACCGGTCCCTTTCAAACCAATTGGGTATATTTTTTTTGATGGACGACGAGACTCTAACCTGGGAACCCTTCCGAGTAGGAACCATGCATAGTTGGTCTGGACATCATTAGCGTTTTATTTGGTTAGTTAATAAACTTTTCAAAGTATGTCTAATAGTTTATTTCTAATTTTGTATTAAAATATAATTTTATTAATTGAATTTTAGTAATTGTATTAATAATTGTAGTTGTAACAAAAATTATTAGAAACATATTTATCTACATTAATAATAAAAATCATTTAATCAGGTTTTAATGAAATCTGTTATAAGTATGATTATTGATTATTAATAAAATTACTTAAATTCAATTTGGTATATCTATATTTTGTTTCCAAAAATCAATTTTTTTTTTTTGAAAGGCAAATTTCATTAAACACCGCCGCAAAAAATACACGACAGGAAATCTCCAAGGCGGAGATCCCAAAACCAAGACAACATTACATTACATCAAAAATAAATCTTTGCCAATCCCTCCAACCCACCGACACCTTATTACATCTACTAGAAAACCAAAGAAAGCCTAGAATTTTAATATCTGTGACAATGTCAACCACGTTCCGATTATCATTCTTGAAGATCTTCTCATTCCTTGCTTTCCATATTTTCCAACATGTGATAACTACAACACCATGTAACTTTGGATTTTAATCTTATAGAAATAATATATTTTTTCTTGTCGTAAACTATACCGATTTCTATAACTAAATAAACGTCGCCCGTAAACGTTGGTACCAATATCCGTGGATACAACTTTTGTGTAATTAACCATTGTAAATGAATTTTTATTTTGGAGTAAACTGCCATTTTCGTCCTTGAGGTTTGGCACTTTTTGCCAGTTTCATCCAAAAGATTTTTTTTTTTCAACTGGCTCCACTAGTTTTCAAATTCTTGCTGGTTTCGTCCAACTCGTTAACTCCATCCATTTTTTCTGTTAACTTTTAGTTAAAAGACCAAAATACCCTTTTATATATTTTTAAAAAATACAATAAATCTTTAATCATAATTATTCCAAGTTTCTATGGCAGCCAAACCTCCCTTTTGACTTGATATTAACATTCAACTCTCTTGTAGAACTACAACTCCAATTTCAGATCTACTTCCATGGAGTTCCTCGACGAAGAAAGCAGACCCAGATTCCTCCTCCAATCCAGATCAACCCCTAAACCCAACCCAGAAACCGATAATAATAATAATAATAATATCCACAAACCCACTCTCTTCATCTCCCTCTCTCTCTCTGCACTCCTCTTAACCCTCTCTCTCTTCTACTTCAAATCCGACCCACTTCAATCAATCTTCCTCTGGTTCTCCTTATCTCTCCTCATCGGCCCATTCGCCCCTCCTTCCCTAACCGCCGGCGACATCCGGGTCGGCCTGGGCCCCACCCTCCAACCCGAAACCCCTGTTCAACAAGATTCTGACCCACCAAAAAGATCCAGGAA
The DNA here is from genome assembly GCA_028751855.1 of Ambrosia trifida. Lineage (NCBI taxonomy): Eukaryota > Viridiplantae > Streptophyta > Magnoliopsida > Asterales > Asteraceae > Ambrosia > Ambrosia trifida. The sequence continues at coordinate 119,577,347 of CM054128.1, read as the reverse complement.
TATTAAGCAACGAAAGCCCGATCAAGACCATATTCCAGTACCCTTTATGGCTGTGGAAAAGACCCAGAAGCCGATTGTTGAAAAGATTGTTGTGGAGGAAAAAGATTGGACCTTTGAGGATCTTGAATTGTTGAAGAAACAGATGGTTAAGTACCCGGTTGGGATGCCGGGTCGATGGGAGGCGGTGGCAGAGGGGTTTAATGGGAGGCATAAAGTGGAAAGTGTGGTGAAGATGGCGAAATCGATGGGGGAAAGGAAGTTGAATGATTCGGATTCGTTTATGAGGTGGGACAAGATTACTGCTGCTGTTCCAGGGAGATCGAAGGCGGCTTGTATGAAAAGAGTTGCTGATCTTAAGAAGGATTTCAGGAGTTCGAAAGCTAATTTGCAGGCTTGATTGGTTATGGGGTTTTGAATCAGTTAAGGTTTAAGAGGTAATGGTTGTATCAGTTGGTTATGAGATTTGATTCTGTAGCAATTTTGGTTATTGATAAGGGATGAGTGATGTAATTACTATTAAAAGCTTATAACAAACTTTCTATAAAAAATAGCATAACAGTCATGTGAACAGAAAAAATGGACGAAACATATAAAATATAAGGGTATTTTAGTCTTTTTACAAAAAGTTAACAGAAAAAATGGATGGAGTTAACGAGTTGGACGAAACCAGCAAGAATTTGAAAACTAGTGGAGCCAGTTGAGAAAAAAAAATCTTTTGGATGAAACTGGCAAAAAGTGCCAAACCTTAGGGACGAAAATGGCAGTTTACTCTTTATTTTGTATCAAAAAACATATAGACCTACCGCTACTGTAATGAATTGGGTTGTGTTTATATTTTATGTATCATCAACTATATCTAGCTAATTACTGATCCACACTACCATAATCGTTATGAAACGATGTTGATCGAACAACTCTATTCGCTTTTATGGCCGGTTTAACATAATCACATACATTGAATCCAATCGGTAGCATATTACATAAAAATTACTATTTTTGTGTGCAATGTGACAAAAAAAATATATGGGAAAATTGCGAATCTAGCCATTGACCGAGTTGTTTTTGCCAAAATAGCCCCCTTTGCCGTTTTTGGAAAGACGGTTCCCAGTTCCCGAGGCGTCTCAGACGTCTTTAGATTCTGAGTTACTACGGACCAATTAAACCCCGCCACGTGTCCGACAACCTGCTAGACGACTTAAAGTTGTCTCGGGAAATGGAAGGGCCTTATTTAAGTCGTCTCGGGCTGAGGGAAGTCTCAAAGTCGTCTCGGGAAAAGGGACGAGTGAGACGACTTTAAGTCGTCTCGCGGATGAGTGAGACCATTTTAAGTCGTCTCGCAGGTTTATCGGACACGTGGTGGAGTTTCATTGGTCCGTAGGAAAAGAGAATCAGAAGTCGGCTGAGACGCCTCGGGAACTGGGAACCGTCTTTTCAAAGAGGGCTAAGGGGGTTACTTTGGCAAAACAACTCGGTCAATGGCTAGATTCGCAATTTTCCTAAAAAATATTAAAGCAAAGTCAAAGCATTATGTTACAAAATAATAAAACAAATTTATGATTTATCTCCTGAAATGCAGTAAAGTTTGAATTCGTCATATTAACTTGTCCATCGGAAATGCAAAACTAAAACAAACCTCCACCCTCTGAATCAATCAATCTTTACAACAATATTATCTCACTCGTAATTCACTCATCACCTTTTCATTCGTATACATTATCATTCATTACCAAAACAAAAACACTACTAATCTCATATGGCTTCCCGGAGGCTTCTATCCTCCTTTCTCCGCCGTATTAAACCACCCTCCCTCACCAAATCCCACCCACCAATCCAAACTCCACGTTTCCCTCCTTCCCCGCTCGGTTTTTTATTAAACCGAGCATCTGGATTCGCCACGGCTGCAGCAGCAGCAGCCGTGGCGCCAACATCTCCATCATCTTCCAATGCAACCGGGAAAATAACGGATGAGCATTCGGGTACGGGTGCAGTGGGACACGTGTGTCAAGTGATCGGTGCAGTGGTGGACGTAAGATTTGAAGATGGCTTGCCACCTATTCTAACTGCATTGGAAGTTATGGATAACCCGACCCGCCTTGTGTTGGAGGTGGCTCAACATATGGGTGAGAATGTGGTAAGGACAATCGCTATGGATGGGACTGAAGGACTTGTTAGAGGCCAAAAAGTTCTTAACACTGGCTCACCTATCCTTGTAAGCTTATTAATTATCATACATTAATTGTCACCTTTAATTTATAGTTAAGACATGATATATAATTTGTTGTTTGTTTTGTCACAGGTTCCTGTTGGCAGACCGACACTTGGTCGTATTATTAATGTTATTGGAGAGGCTATTGATCATAGGGGTGAATTAAGTATGTGTCCGTACATATTAATGATCCCTTTGTTATGATTTTATTAAACTACTAACGGTTTTTTTTTTTTTTTTTTGAAAATTAAAGAAACGGATCACTATCTACCGATTCATCGTGAAGCTCCACCGTTTGTAGAGCAGGCAACTGAACAGCAGATCCTCGTTACCGGAATAAAAGTGATTATATATCATTAACTTATTATAACCTTTGAACTGTTTTTCGTGTTTATGTTTATGTTTAATTTTGTTTTGGGTATGTATAGGTTGTGGATCTACTTGCTCCCTATCAGAGAGGTGGTAAGATCGGGTTGTTTGGTGGCGCGGGTGTGGGAAAGACAGTGCTTATTATGGAACTAATTAACAACATTGCAAAGGCCCATGGTTTGTTAATTTTACTCTGTAGACTAATTACAAGTTTAGAACTAGCTAGCTAGCATGTTTGATATGAGCAACTTTATTTAATCAGGTGGTTTCTCGGTGTTTGCTGGGGTTGGTGAGCGGACTCGAGAGGGAAATGATTTGTACCGAGAAATGATTGAAAGTGGTGTGATTAAGCTCGGAGACCAGCAGTCCGAAAGCAAGTGTGCTCTTGTGTATGGTCAAATGAATGAGCCTCCTGGTGCTCGTGCTCGTGTTGGGCTCACAGGACTCACTGTTGCTGAACACTTCCGAGACGCTGAAGGACAGGATGTGCTTCTGTTTATCGACAACATTTTCCGTTTCACTCAGGTTAATTAATTTATACAACAGTTTCTGTATATAGCTTAATTTCATGGTTTGACATATTGGACTTATTATCTGGTTTTGTTGTTTGTTATAATATAGGCCAACTCTGAGGTGTCTGCTTTGTTGGGACGTATCCCCTCTGCTGTAGGTTACCAACCGACGTTAGCAACGGATCTTGGAGGCCTTCAGGAACGTATAACCACAACGAAAAAAGGTTCCATTACATCTGTGCAAGCCATCTATGTGCCTGCAGATGATTTGACGGATCCTGCTCCTGCAACTACTTTCGCTCATTTGGATGCCACTACCGTGCTTTCTAGACAGGTACCCTCATTATTACATGATCATTTCCCACACCACATAACTATAGAAAACCGTCTATCCTAGAGGATAGAGAGGCTACTCACGCTCTTGAAACCTTTTTTTAAAACGTGCAGAGTGTAGCGTTTTAGTCTAATATTGTGCTACAAATTAACATACAAAAGGATCTATTCACCGGTTTATTTTTGCTGATCAATATGGATAAAATTTAATGTAGATCTCAGAGCTCGGAATCTATCCGGCTGTTGATCCATTGGATTCAACATCTAGAATGCTTTCTCCTCGTATTCTCGGTGAAGAGCATTATAAAACTGCTCGTGGCGTGCAAGAAGTTCTCCAGAACTACAAGAATCTTCAGGATATTATTGCTATCTTAGGAATGGACGAGCTTAGTGAAGACGACAAGCTCACAGTTTCACGTGCGCGTAAGATTCAACGTTTCTTGAGCCAACCCTTCCATGTTGCCGAAGTGTTCACAGGCGCTCCTGGGAAGTACGTCGAGTTAAAAGAAAGCGTCGCAAGCTTCCAGGTACCTATTCATCTTATCATATCAAATTATTTTATGATGTTTGTTAACGTGTTATATATGTATGTATGTAGGGTGTTCTTGATGGGAAGTATGATGATCTCTCAGAACAATCTTTCTATATGGTTGGTGGAATTGATGAGGTGATTGCTAAGGCTGAGAAGATCGCCAAGGAGAATGCTGGTAGTTAATTCTTATGTTAACGTCGTCGTTTTATCTATCTATGATAAACTTATTTGTGGCATCACGACCATATAGTCTTGAGCGTTTTCTGTTGGTGCATTCCTTATGGGTTACGACCCAGTTTTTGGCACGGGAGGTGCATTTTAAGGCGATTAACTTATGTATTCTGTTTTTGGACTAGTAGAAATAAAATTTTGCAATGTATGTGTACAACACATTTGTCTGCTTGGTTGCGGTCTAAGTTTTCTTTGGTCTAGTGTTTTTCGGTTGTCACATACATGCACGTCATCTAACTATTTTTCAAGCTCCTGCTCGGTTAATTGAGAGTGGTTTGATTTCATATATCATGATTTGGTCGACTAGGCCACATCATGAGTGAAATCTCATGATCGGGTCGACTAGACCAGATTATGAGTGAATAGAAAATCGAAAAGGTACATAATAGAGCACAAACAACGCAGCGCTTTAAAAACGAATTCAAAGTTTTTTCAAAACAAAATAGCCTAAATACCTCTCACAATACCAGGTTAACCTTTTAGCTATAGCCACAAACACTTTACTAATTATCTTTTATTTATATCTTTATACAACTAACAACTTAAAACATCCAACAAAATATAATTAACTTCAACTGAATAAAAGAAATTATCCTTTTTATATACTTATTATAATCAACAAGTTGCGCTTGCCCGCGCATTACGGCGGGATCTTGATTATAAATGTTTTAGTATCATCAGATGAGTGCAAAAAATTCTTAACTTTATTCAAACCATTGTAATTATTCGGTGATTTATGAGTGTAGCAGTTAAGTGGTAATTGATGTCCCTTTTCGGAGGATGCTACCAGAACAAACGACAGTTCTATAAAAGATGCAACGCATAGGTTAGGATTTTGCAATAATATGCACCTCTTCGTTGGTTTTTTGAACTTGTTCATTATTCAAAGGAACAATAAAGAATACTTACATGAAAGATGAATCTGGAAACGGTTGCAAACAATCATAAATTGTGTTGGTGAAAATGAGATGTGGAAAGGAAAGATATTGGAGCGGGTTATTAAAATCAAATGGATTTGGAAATAAGAAAAAAAACATTGCAAGTCGGAATCGGTGCTTTGTGATATGTATTGTTTTTTGTGCTATGGTGTTGCAAATTGTATGTATAATAATTTGTGAAACGGTGGGAAGGGACGGGAAGGTTGGTGACTCTTAGAAGTTGCCGAAGTTGCTAATTGTAGGAAAGAGCGATGACTCTAAGAGGAGATTAATGTTGATAATTAATTTGTGAAAATGTGTCAAGTGATGAGGAACGGCGGTGACTCTTAGAGATGACTTAACTCACTAATTTGTGAAACGGTACCAAGTGCTGGGGAAGGGTGGTGACTCTTAAAGGTGACCCAACTAACTAATTTGTGAAACGGTGCCAAGTGACGATGAAGGGTGGTGACTCTTAGAGGTGACCCAACTAACTAATTTGTGAAACGGTGCCAATTGATGATGAAGGGTGGTGACTCTTGGAGGTGACCCAAGTTGCTAATTGTATATATATATATATATATATATATATATATATATATATATATAATATCATAATAAAATCAAAAGAATATCATTATCAGAAACGAAAATACAAACAAGTATCACCAATTTGCTATCTTTTTTTCACCCTAAAATAACAAAGAACACAAATGAGCATTCACAAACAAGACATGTGTCCGTCTTTATTCGTATATATTTAAATGATGATAAAACGAACTCTTAGGTAAGTGAACAAGCATATAAATGACCTACATGTCAAATTGTTCACTAAACATTATATTCATCTTCAAACCTACCTTTTTTATCGGCGAATAACTGTGTGGCAACCACCCTTACGGGACGTCGTGCCCAAGAATCTACAAATCTACCTACATTTACAATTTTACTCTTTCAGTAATTACGTCAATCTTTCTAAAAGTACAATTATATAGTTACATTTTAGTTGCTTTAATAAACCTACACATCATAGTTTAATCACCGTATTTCAATAAATAAAGGGTAAATATCATGTACAAAGGACGTTAACATTTGTACAAATGATAAGAATGGCTCAGAGCGCAACACGTGGCACTAGCCAAAAAGGTATTCTTGTCCACCACCAAATAATCACGCAAATTATCAATACAACAACAAAAAATTGAACAAAACTATAGCAATAGGGTATGCAAATGAAATAGGATAAAATGTTTGTTTTTATGGTGTATTTTTTTTTTTTTAAATAATGTATTATGAAAAAGTTATGGACGTTTACCTAGGGGTGCAAATGAGCCTAGCCGAGCCCGAGCTCGACCAAGCTCGAGCTCGATTAACTTATGAGAGCTCGAGCTGTGTTACCAAGGCTCGAGCTTGGCTCGTTGGTAATTTCTCAAGCTCGAGCTCGCCTTGTTTATTATCTAGGTGTTAATATATTAAATACAAATAGAATAAATAATATACTCGGGTAGACTCGTGAGCTCGATAAGTGAAGCTTGGGCTTGTTTACTAAACAACTTTAAATGATGGGTAAATGTTATTAAACATCAATAAAACTAATTATACACTAAGGCTCAATAAGACTCAACGAGCCTAGCGAGCTTCACTTGTTTGGCTCGAGCTCGGGCTCGATAAGGCCCAGCTCGTTTAGAGCCTTTTACCGAGCCAAGCTCGAGTAGCTCACAAGCGGCTTAACTCGTTTGCACCCCTAGCTATACCTATTTACCCTTCCCCACTTCTAATTCCTCTATATTTTATCTTTCAATCTCATCCATTAATTGTTCAAAATCATTCTTATTCTTTTTATGCTAAAGATAGTTATTACATAATACTTTGTCTGAATTACCAATATGAATACTTAAGTCATTAACTCCAAAGATATCTCGACTCAAAGATCGGATGTTATTAAATGTTATATTTGCTATTGAGGTAGTGGTGAAGTGGTTGGGGAAAGAGTTGGTGTTTTTTTGTGACCCAAGTTCGATTCTTACTCTTCTTATTATTTTCTGCGTCATTCAAGTGAAGAGCAAATACGGGTGACGCCGGTTCGACTCAGATGGGAGACGAGGTTTTACGGCTTATTCCACTATCATGCTTTCGGGCAAGTGGAGGTCGGGTTTCCACGCATCTGAGAGGGTCAAAGGATTGACGACGGCCGAGTAGTCAACATCAGCATTGTTAAAGTGGTTGGCATGTCGTTCCTTGGCGTTAAAAAAAAAGTTATATTTATTATCCGACGTGGAGATGGAATTGGAAATGAGAAAATCGTTTTATTCGTCAGCCTTTCTCTGTCTCTATCTCCAAATCTCGTCCACTTTCTCTCTCTAGGGTTTCTCCCTCTCTCTCTCTACATTTTCAAAATTTGTTTCTCACTCCATCAGCTTCAACCCATGGCCGGAATCCGATTACCACCGGACGACACCGACGTCTCACAGACGACGAGACAGCCGTTAACCGCCGATCTAATCTCCGACGATGACCGCTCTATTGCTGCTGACTCGTGGTCAATCAAAAGCGACTACGGAAGTACTCTTGATGACGATCAACGTCATGCTGACGCATCTGAAGCTCTCGCTGCACGTAACCGTGCCGCCTCTGACTACAGGTTATATTACTGTTTGTGTATTTATATAAAGTCTTGTTTAGATCTTTTGTTTTATGTTAGTTTGACTTGTTGTTTTAATTAGGTTTAATTTGATGTAATTGATTTAACTTTATATAATGAGTTGCTTAGAAATGGTAATATTGTTATGGTTATTATTCATAACACTGAGTTGCTGATATAACTTTATAATTTATATAATGTAGGTAAAGTTAAATTTAACTTAGGAAATGAGTTGCTTAGGTTTAATTTGTTACGGTTATTTACTTATTCATAACATACACTGAGGTGCTGATGGAGTGGATGTTATGTTAGGAGTACTAGATTTTGATGTGGTTAGTTCTAAGGTGCGGTTTTGTTCAGTTTGTTGAGGTTCAAGTGTGATTCGGTATCCAAAAGTGCGGTGAAGCCTTTTGACGGTTTATATTGGGGTAAATGTCAGGTGCGGTTCAATTGGATTTACAAATGGACGTAAAATTTTTAACAGTTTATTACATTAGTGATTGACATACTGCTATGTAGTTTTAGACAGCTAGAAATAAGCAGAGCTTTACATGGTAATATTGTGTCGCTTAGAGTTTTCGAACACCTTTGACCACTGTTTTGCTTTTGTGGGAATTTCTGCGGAGAGAGCGTTTGTTTTGATATTTATGCTGCAAATGACTGGTACTATGTTTATCTGAATTTGCATTGTTGGCTATGTAGTTCTGACAAGGAAGAGCCTGATGCTGAAGCAATTCCATCAATGTTGGGGTTCCAAAGTTACTGGGATACTGCATATGCAGATGAGTTGACAAATTTTCGTGAACATGGACATGCTGGTGAAGTTTGGTAAGTTGAATATGTTTTCGTACAACCTTTAGTTTTGTTGATTGATTGCTAGTTAGGGTTTTGGAACTTAGCTTTTATACGAAAACAGGGGAAGATGTGCTTTAGTAAAATAAGTATATCTTTTTGAAGTTTAAAAAGTTGTTTCTTTTCCTGTCTCCTGAGTCCTGATTTAGAATTGGGATTGTTGCTGTTTTCTAGGTTTGGTGCTGATGTCATGGAAATGGTTGCTTCTTGGACAAAAGGCCTATGTGTTGACATTGCTCAAAAGCAAGTGCAAAATCATCATGACAGTGAGAGCTCTGAGACTGGTAGTGAAGGTGATAAAGATCTAGCTTCATGGACCGTTCTTGATGTTGGAACTGGTAATGGACTGCTTCTTCAAGAGCTTGCTAAGCAGGGGTATATTCTTTTTGCTTTTTTTTTTTTTTTTTTAATTATGTGATCTAGTATTTCTTTTTTTCTTTTTCTATGATTATTAAAGGATGAATGGTATGCAGCTTTTTGAAGCACGTAGTTATAAGTTAACATTTCACATGTGTCTTTGGTAATGGTATCATCTACATGAAACTAGCTGCACATAATTATGTTGACACTGGCCTTGAGGACATTTGGTAAAAATGTACAATAGTTTTTGCATATGATGCGCTCTCTTGGATATGATGGTTATTAAGTTAATTGTGGTTTTTATATTACATATTGTAATGAATAGTTATATCATCTTTCCTGATATGTGTAGCTCTTGAAAAAATCTTCCTCATAGTCGTTCCATGTGAAGATTTTATGTTTACTGACTGTTTTGTATTTTGATTAGGCGCTCTCTTTCTCATGGTAATATTAAAATTGTTTATCAGTTCATGCATAGTGTTAAAATATACAGGGCTTAACTGTTGATGTGAATGAATATAGGTTCTCTGATCTAACTGGAACTGACTATAGTGAAGGAGCAATTGACCTTGCTCAGAGCCTTGCAGAACGTGATGGATTTGCTAGCATAAAGTTCTTGGTATGTTACACTATAGTGATGCTTTTAATTAATTATTGGTCCTGATTCGTATCAATGAAGATGAATTGTATCCAGCTTATCTTCATGAATGGAAATTTGACACTAGAGTTCCTTTTTACTTCTTTTACATGATAGAAACTATACGTGACATGCACACACAGAGATCCTTTTTCAGGTTGATCCACCAAAACCTTTTTGTTTCTTTTTTGGAGTTTTATTAACAATTAATGTATTCAATATTCATTATCATTCTAAAATGTGTTCTATTATTAATAATAAACATATCTTTATGCTAACACAATTTAGGAGCTTTAAACATATGAAAACACTTTGACAACATTTAACCTGTTTGATATGTTTTAGTTGTAGTTAACTTTTGAATTTTACTTGTTTAACCGGTTAGAGATAAAGTATTACCCACATCGACCCATCTTTTCGTTAATTGGGTCGAAATTGCCACCCTAGCTTAATCTAGGATCTTTTCATGCATTTTTGCCAATTTTTATCAGTATGGTGAAAAGGAAGCTGCATGCATTTTTTTCTAGGTAAGTTGTTACTCATTTTTTTACTTGCCTGTTTGTTTGGTTCTTAGGTTGATGACATTCTTGAAACGAAGTTGGATAAACAGTTTCATCTGGTTATTGACAAAGGTACTTTGGATGCCATTGGACTGCATCCGGATGGCCCTGTTAAAAGGCAAGCTATTATATCATTATTCATTTATTTGACCATCATCCAAAGGTCAAAATTACATTCTTATTTATATATTAATGGATTACAGGATTATGTATTGGGAGTCCATTTCAAAACTTGTAGTTCCTGGTGGTCTAGTGGTAAGCATCGTGTTTTGGCCCGCCTTTATGTGTTAATCACTTAATTGTCGGTTAAACAAAATCCAGTTCGACCCATGTTCTCACTTTTCAGTTTTAACCAATTTTGTATGCTTTAGGTGATCACTTCATGCAACAATACCAAAGATGAATTGGTGCAAGAAGTGGAAAACTTCAATCAAAGTAAAGCCGTGACCTCTCAGGAGACAGAAGCCCGTGGTGGAGGATCAGATGCATACACAAACCCCACTGTCTTCTCCTACTTGGATCATATTCGTACCTACCCAACATTCATGTTTGGAGGATCTGTTGGGTCTCGTGTCACCACCGTGGCATTTGTGCGTAGCCAGACTGGTTGATACCTAGCGTTGTGTTTGTGTTTTTGGGTGGGTGTGTTGTGTTGCTCGGTAGTTCGCCATTGCTTACTTGACTCGACTTGATATGACATTTAAATGGCTTATATTTTCTGCTAGGGGAAGCGATATCTTAAAACTGAATGAAATGAAAGAATATTGAAAAAAGCCTGCATCTTGTTACAAATGTTTAACTTTTAGGTCCCGAGTTTGAGCTAAGTCTCTTTTAATGGCTTAATATTTATATTTTTCTAATGGCTCGATTAGAGTTATACGAGCCGGGAAGTTTAGGCTTGTTTATTAAACGAGGTATAGTCAGACTCGAGCTTGTTTTGATATAAGTTTTTGACAAACCAATCTAGTTTTTGACACCCAGTCTTGAGTAGGTCCACTACTATACTAAATGTAAGTATGATTTCTTGTGGTTCTCAAGTAGCAAATGTATAGGTGTGCTATAGTCTATTATAAATATAATAGACTTATTCATGTTATTCTAGTGAATGTTAATGATGATCAAGTGTCCTCTACCTCATTTGTATGATACTTGGTGAATGAAATCACACAACCTCTCTTACTATATAATTCTCATACCTCAAGTAATTCACTTATAATCTAGCTTCACAACATCAGTATCTATATCTACTAATAAATAAGTAATTGTTACTCATGTAGCAGTACATAAGATAAACAATGACTATAGTATGAGAATCAAAGTGTTTATATAACGAGTTATATAACTAGAGTAATTATATAATTACTCTAGTTATAAACGGCACCACGTGCTTTTTCCTTCAATTCGTAGAGTTCATACAAAAAAAGTTGTTTGTATTTGATCTTTTGTCTAAATAAGTAATTGTTACTCATGTAGCAGTACTTAAGATAAACAATGATATAGTTGAAGTTCATACAATGACTATGTCGTATGAAAAAGCCACTTAAATTGAACTACATAGTTATCATACCATTGTAGATGTGACACTTTTTAATTTATCTAAAACAAGTTAGACGAGTTAGAATTATCACAACGTTTTGAATAACATATTATAAATCAACTTATAATGAAAATTGTGGGGCATGATGATGCATTCAGGTGTCTCTAGGGCTGTGCAAAGGGTCCGGAACCGACCCGACCCGACCCGGACCCACCAGAACCATATACCCTTTTATTGTTGAAATTAGGAACCACGAACCGAACCTTAAAATGCTATGTGGTTCCGGGTCCTAAAGGTTCTGATGGGTCGGGTAAAAGGGTCTGACCCTCTAGAACCCTTTAATGCAATAGCCACTTTTAGAGGATTTACATATTCCTATTCTTTTACCATGCTCGTAAAAGAATTCCTCCATATGGTTCTAAGGCCGTCCGTTGTGGACGCTTGAGCGAACGTGCGCAAGCCACCGACGTGACTATCAAGTAATCCGGTCACTTGACCCCGTTGTGGCTGTAGGTGAGCAACGGCGGGACGAAAGGTCACTTTTTCCCGTTAACGCACGCGACCACCATCGCTTGTGCTCACGCCGGGACTGTTTGCGCGAGGCTGTTGTGGCTGGGGGTGAGCACGGGCGCTGAAACCTCGTTCGCGTCGTGCTACTCGCGCTTCCACAACGGATAGTCTAACAATAGCCCATGAGTTTTTTTTAAGTCATTTTTCGTTTCTTGATTTATGTTTTCGTAACAACTTTGTCATTCTCATCAATAGAAACATTATGTAAATCTGTTATGTATACATAATAAATACACACACCAGAGCGATATATATAAATATTTACTTCAAATTTAGATATAATATATATTATATAATATATTACATCTATGCATATCCATTAAGCCGAAAAAAATTTCAAGAAAAATACATTGTTATTGTTATAAATAATATTTTTAATATTGTATTAACATTACATGAAATCGATTACAATAAAACGTAAAAACGAATAGTGAAAAGACTAAAAAAAATTATTTTTTAATTTTTTAATTAAAATACAAACGGTTCTTGTGGTTCTTATATTAGAACCGTGGGTTTGAAACCGACCCGACCCGGAACCGATAATTCATATAAATCTAGAACCGGAAACCGACCCATATATTAAAAAAGGTTCGGGTCCAAGGTTCTCGTGGGTCGGGTCCAAGGTTCCTGTGGGTCCGAACCACGAAATGCTCACCCCTAGGTGTCTCTGTCTTCTATATAGGGAAGAGATAACGTGCATATCTTCTTTAACGTGAGAAGCGTAGGAAGCATTCTCAACTCTTAGATATAGGCGGTGACATGATGGTAATTAACAACCCTAATCATGATCGGCTTAATCTAACCAAGGGTAAATTAGGAAAAAAACGTTTAATTTTTTTTTTATTTCAACGGAGAGTTAACCGAAGATTAATTTACAGGATTTCAAATCGATTAAACATTATAACAGAGTTTGAATAAAAAATCAAAATAAAAAAACAAGAAGAAGAAGAACAGAGAGCCATTAAAAAAAAAACCAGAGCATATACTGAATGTTAAAAGAAGAAGAAGTAATGAATAAACGCTCGTTATTGTTGTGAAATACTTTCGATTATATTTCATGAAGAACATTTTAACATAAAACAATTATGTTAACAGATGTTGCAAAAGAAAATGGTGATAACAGAGGGTGTAAAAACGCACGTACATGTATGTTCATTATTATAAACGCACGTTGTATATTTCTTTAAACGCACTTGTATATTCTTTAAAAGCACATTGTATAGTCTTTAAACGCACGTTGTATATTGTTTAAACGCACGTTATATATTTGAGTATGGATAACAAACGTACGTTGTATATTCTTTAAACGCACGTTATAAAAAAAACAAACGCACCTTTAAAAAAAATTGAAAATGCACCTTTGAAAAAATTGAAACACACCTTTTAAAAAATTGAAACGCACCTTTGAAAAAAGAAACGCATGTTAGATTTTTTTTTTGTTGGAACAACATCTTGTGGCGTGCATTGTAAGAATTCTTCTTCGTTTGCTTTCATTTGACTGCAAAGTAGTAATACGTGCATACATATGTTTTTGTTCCCACATTAGCCTTATCATTTTTAATGTATATTAGATTCCACCACAACCTCCCATTCCTATGGCTTCTCATCTTCATCATCTTTTCATTCTTTCATTCAGTTTCTCTTAACCATCAACCACTTACTACCTGCACAAACAACCCAATCCCATCAAGTCTTAACCTCGAAAAAGACCACCAAACACACCAATACACACGGTGGTTGTTGTGGTCAATGGGACTCACGGCGGCGGATTTGGTGGTTCTGGATGAAGGTAACGGTGGTGACGATGATGCACTGAGAATGGTTAGGTCACGAACATCAATGAACCGTGTAAGTTATAAGACCTTCCATATTTTATTCTCAATCTGTTCAGTGGTGATTGTTGACCAGAGCTCCGCCGTTGATGGCGGTGGAGAGGTCTCGGCTCCTCCCCTCTCTTTCTGTTCTCTAGTTTGTGTGAGTGTGTTATAACAGAGAAGGGTGGGTTTGGGTGTTTTATAAAAGTCTAGAATACTCTTTTAATCAACCATGATTGAGTTAGTTAGAGTTAACTAGGGTTTACACGAGTCAAGCTGTGGTGGCTTCCTACACTTCCTATGTTAAGGGGACTTTGTATCATATACTTTCTCTTCTATATATGATACATTAACTAGGTTAGAAACCCGGGTATATATTACATGGGTTTAATAAAAAGAATATTAAACAACTAGTAATAAAGATTTAGGAATTACAAGACGATATTTTAAGATAATATATGATTGAGAACTTGACTTTCTTAAATTAAAAACAAAATCTGAAGGGGTAAAATAAAAAAAAAAAGCGAGAAAAAAATATTGGCCTCATAAAATTGTGATATGTAGCGCAACTAGATATTTATTAGTCTGTATAGTAGTGGTTGAATGTAATGATCCTGTAGGCCAACCTGATTTAGATTCTGATTCTAAATTTGAAGATCTACTTAATCAGGTTAAGGGGAAAACAACCATTGATGACATTGATGCCAATCCCTCTATTACTTTGGCTAAGTTTTTTGTCAATTCCGTTGATACAAAACAGGATGACAATATGGTAGATGACCAAGAACATGATGATAGTCAGGACTCTGATTATGTTGTTGATAAAGAAGATGAAAAAGAAGATGAAACAGAATGTCATGAAACAGAAGATGAAAAAAAAGTTCATGAAACAGAAGATCAAACTGGTTCTGAACAGGATGATAGTGATGACTCTGATTATGTTGTTGATCCTGACAATATGGTAGAGGACCCAGAAGTGGATATGAAACATTTTAGGTCTGCTGTAGATGATGTAGAAGATGACTTGGAGATGCATCATAATGTGGACATTGATGCAGATTACTTACATGTAGACCTTGATGACTTTGATAGTCTAAGTGAATATGAAGAAGATGAGTATAAACATGAAGCATCTGTGAAAAGGAAGCAGAAGAAAGGAGGAGAAAAAAGTTGTAATCCATTTAGTGTTGGTGATTTGTTTGAAGATAGGGAGGAGATCAAACTTATTATTAAAGAACATGTTGTGGAGACAAGGAGGCAACTTCATATTGTCAAGAATGAGATTGTAACACCCCAACCGATGGCGGAATCATCGAGGTGCCACGTAGTGACGATTGTTCAAAAGCACATGGTACTAAAATGTAAATATTATTGAATAAACCAAAATTGTCTTACATGAAAATGGAAATTACATTGTCTATATGAAATGTAAATATTGAAATAACTGAATTGAAATAAAGCACTAAATGTCTCTTGCTAAAGCACTAGATCAAACCGCACCTGAAACATGTACAAAAATAGGTTTGGTCAACATTTGAAATGTTGGTGAGCATTCCTAGATTTGATATATATAGTAGGTTAAAAAGTTATACAATTCAAGTGCAAGCTACAGTGCAAATATGTAAACTATGTATCATACAAATGAGCGAAATCAACCCTGTGACTGTATAATGTACTGTATGAACTGTAGTGTACTCAACCAATAAATGGATGATAACTTAACACTGGCCACGGATTTTCCGATGAAAAAGGGGGAGAATCAATCTAGGCGGGTTGTCAATCCAAATAGCGCTATCCAATGTTAAGGTCGGCTTGTACCATGTTAATGATTTCACTAAGTACAAATGTAATCCACATGTATTGTCTAAGCATAAAGCACGTTGTAAGCAATGCACATAGTACTAGAATTGTATTGTAAAAATGTAAACTTGTATTTGAAATTGTAATAGTGTACATGTAACACCCCAAAAATGTATAAATGCAAAAAGGGGTAGGAATACTCACAGTTCACGTGATAACTTGAAACTGAACTTGGACAACGAAATATGTGTTGGAAATTATCTCAAAGTATCAACCTAAAGAATTTGATAATGTGTAAGGGAAATAACTCTAGGATACATGTATTTCTAGGGCTTCGAATTGGGGATAAACGTTTATTTGTTTATTAAACAAATTGTTTATTAAATATAAGAAATTTAATGAATAAATAAATAAAAGTCTCTTTGTAAAATTTTAAGTTGAATATAGTCACAACATAAGGTTTTAAGTATGAAAATAATTTTTATAAAATTATTTTCTTTAAAATAGAATATTTAATCTAATTATTTCAAATTGTTCAAAATATGACTTTAATATCTAAAAATATTAAAATCAAAGAATTTCTGAATTAAAAATTGTAATTCAGTTCTAGATAGTTAGAAATAATTTGTGTAAAATTTTGGTACAAAAATATTGAAAAATGAATTTATTATGAATTATTTACGATTAAAACTAACAAAAATTGATTAAAAATATTAAATAAATGATTTTTCAGAAATAAAAATCATTTCTGAAAAGCTTAATGTTATAAAAACTCAGGATAATTTTTGTGGAAATTAATAAGATCGTTTTGATATTTTTATAGATTTTTATAAATAAAATAGAATAAACTTGATTTATTTATTATATATATTAAATAAATAAATTTCTGAAAACTAAAAATTGTAGTTTGAACATTTACATCAGATTAATATAAGATAATTTTTGTAGAATTTTTAAAAGGGTTTTAATAATTTAAAACGAATTTATAAGATTAATGCATAATATATATTTATATAAGGTTTGTTAAAAAAAAGAATGAAAATAAGTGGAAAAAGGGCGCCACTGCCGGGACTCGAACCCGGGTGGCTGGTGTAATAAGCATCAGTCACAACCACTTGGCCTAGGCCAGTGGTTGTGATTAACTCTGTTTAATTAAAAATAAATATGCAATGCCAAATCAGTTTATCCCCAATTTCAAATGCCATGAACCCTAGTTTCTGCAATACTTTGATTCACACATCAATAGCTCAATTGATCATAGGGCTTTTGATGTGTGAACGCCGGTGATCAAAACCCACAGAAAAGATTTAACTTACAATGTGGAATCGAGCTCGATTGGTTGGTCAAAACAAAAAGTCAAACTTAATCGCAAATCAAGAACAAAGGATAATTCAGAAGAAATGGAGGTTGAGAGAGATGTAATGGCGAGTTGTAATGGTTCGAGAGTGTTCAATTTATAGGGAAAGGGCTTGGTGTTCGATTTGGTAATCGTTGACTCATCCATGAATGTTGACGCGTTTTTAATCACAATTGGTAAGTTTTGATTGACAAATTAGCGTGTGTAATGGACGCGGAATGATTGGGCAACCCAGTCAACATCAATTAATTGATTTAATTATCCTAAATTAAGCAAGTGAGTAAAAATCAAAGAAATTCTTTGATTCCTTCTGCTGCACGTCGAGCAGGAAGGGGAAAGGAGGGGTGGTTCAATGTTTAGGAGGGGTTAAATACATAATTGTTTGGGTTTAAATCAGAAAGATGATTGTGGCTCAATGGTTCAGTGCGTGTGTTGGATTTGGCTCCGCGCGGGTTCGAAACCCGGCTGGAGCGCTTTTATATTTTTTTTTTCTTTTTAACAGAATTGGGGATGAGGGATGGAAGATGGGCCAGGTTTAATGGGTCTGGGCTGGGCTGCATTTCTGTCTTGGGCTCGAAATAAAAATGAACAAGGTGGGCTTCAAGAATGGATAAAGGGATATGGATTGGGTTGTGTTGGGTTTTAAGAGTGGTAAAAAAAATGTATAATAGAAGCTGAATTTTTTTTATTATTATTATTATATATAAAATATATATATATATATATATATATATATATATATATATATATATATAATGAAAAAGTGACGGATGTCACAGCATCCCCTACTTTTAGAAACTTCGTCCCGAAGTTATTGGAAACATAGGGTTATGGATGCTTGGGTAAAAATTAAGATAACTGTGGTTTGGAAAATTCGAATGATTTGGATATGGGGTTTGATATGTGTGAGTTAAGGATTTGGATTAAGTTCGTCTCGAATAATAAGGAGAATAAGAATCTAGTAATTCACTAAGTTTCAAGTTTTAGAAATCCTATGATAAATGTACGAGTTGATTGACTACCGAACCACTAAATGAACTACCAAGTAAACAGAGCTTGTTCCTGGTCCAACTTCCAGTCTCACTTTCAATGCATCATTAGTGTTTGTATACAGGGTGTACCGCAGCTAACCCACCACACCTTTGATACCTTGAAAACGTACTGGACATCTTCCCAAAAACTCTAATAGAATTTCACACTACCCTAATGTACCTGTAAATTCATGATTACGTTCCAGACCGGAATCATCAATTTACCTTACATTAAAGTTTTGCGTCCTTCTATGACCCCACCGATTGTTGAGCAGGTTCGATAGCCTCCATCAGCCGTGGAGTAGGTTGTAGGGCCTCTCCCGACTGTTTGAAAAGGCATAATGACCTCTACCAATCGTTGAGTATGTTCGATAGCCCCCACCAGTCGTGGAGCAGGTTGTAGGGCCTCTCCCGACTGTTGAAAAAGGCATGATGACCTCTATTAAGTGCAGCAATTATTATTCACATAGATTGCAAATTGATAGCGTGTTTATGCAAGCAAGTTTGTAAGTACTACAACCATTAAGTGTAAGTCTTATCATGAATAATTAAATGTTTACGAATATCATGAATAATTAGATGTTCAATGCGTAGTCAAATTAAGGGAAAAATCTAGTTTCATGTAATAACCAATGATGTTTTTTTTAGGAAAGCTTTGTAGGATTAAATAAGTATTTTGATTTCCATGGAAGTCAAGACCAAATGTTTCAATAAAATGTAAGGTAGAGTCTGAAACTTATATGATATAAAATAAACGTAGCTGAATTTGATAAATTTCCAATCTATGTTCGTACACAATAGTATGCAAGGAAATTTCTAGATGTTGCTTGCTAATGAGTGCGACAAAATTGGGTACAAAATGAAAATAGAATTATGAAAATGAAAACACAAGTATCAGTGAATAGTCAAGTTAAGAGGAAATCACGTTTCACAAAAAAAATGTTGTTTTGGAAAAAATCCTGTAGAATCAAGTATCAGGTTTTTAGTAGTTTGATTATCATGGGTAACTAGCTCATGTGTGAGAAGGTGAAGGATATGAATTTAGTTCTTGAGAGGATGATGAAAAATCTTGAAGCAGAATCAAGGTTGTGAGAGATGGTGAATGTGAAGATAGTTGATAAAGAGTTTATTTTATAGTAAGGAGATTATATAGCAGTGTAAATTTTGGGGTTTGGATCAAAGGTTATAATCAAATGTATAAGAAAACATGATTGTGGTATATGCCAAATATTGTAAAAATTTGAACAAGTTGAAAATGAGTGAGTGTTGATGGAGTATCTAGAGACTAGATATTATTCCAAAAAAAAAAAAATATATTTTCAAAATTGGTTTTGTACATAAGGCAAAAGTTGTTAAATAGTACAAGCTAAGTAGGCTTTGTAATAGTTTAAAACATTATATAGAAAATCGTTTGTTACGTCAATAAATAATCAATTGAATTTAAGTTCGAGGACATCCTTTAAAAAAAATATTACGTACTTTGTAAAGGTACTAGGTAATACAACAAGTTTTAGAAATCTTTAGTTTGTGCTAAAGTATGAGGTTATAGTTTTTAAAATAAATAACATGTGGAGAAAAGAAGTAATATGATTTGGGTAGGGTGTTGAATATTTAAAAAGTGGCTAAGAGGGTAAGGTGAAGTGTGATTGTGAAATCCATAGATGGTTATGAAAGTATGAACTTGTAAGCAATATATGAAAATCGTGAAATACAAAATATTGTATATGAACCGAGAGAGTATTATTGAAAAAGCTTGCATAAGATGCTTGGAGTGTCCTTGTCTAGCTGTAAAGCCCAACAAGAACGTTGACTTTTCAAAGGAATTGAACCCAATGGTGATCAAAGAAGACATGCTTTAGCCTATAAGTGGACACTCACTCCAGGAATCCCCAGGTAAGCATAACAGGTCCGTAAATGGATTTATGCGCTATGCTTGCCTATGCCAGAAAACCCAGTGTATAGGCATCCACCCTTCCAGATTGCACGTGTCCTTATCACACTCATTAAAGTTAAACAACTTTGAAGGAGCAGAATAAGAGTAGGCATTATGCCTAAGAGTGTCTTCATGAAAGGTACTCTCCCTGTTCCATGATGATGTAGACATTTCCACTCCCTGTAGGACTCCATTTCTATGCACCATGATGAAAGATAAGAAGAATAGAGAGAGAGAAGAAG
Source organism: Ambrosia trifida (assembly GCA_028751855.1). NCBI lineage: Eukaryota > Viridiplantae > Streptophyta > Magnoliopsida > Asterales > Asteraceae > Ambrosia > Ambrosia trifida. The sequence goes on along the minus strand of CM054128.1, from coordinate 119,556,913 downwards.
GGAAAGATAGAAGGAGGAAAGTAGGGAGAAATGAGGAGTAGGGTAATTCAGGAAATATTATGCATGCAAGTTGTAGTTCGGTTATAGTCTAGGCCTTTTTATCTAATAACCTAGTTCCCTATAACCATGGCTCTGATACCAATCTGTAACACCCCAACCGATGGCGGAATCATCGAGGTGCCACGTAGTGACGATTGTTCAAAAGCACATGGTACTAAAATGTAAATATTATTGAATAAACCAAAATTGTCTTACATGAAAATGGAAATTACATTGTCTATATGAAATGTAAATATTGAAATAACTGAATTGAAATAAAGCACTAAATGTCTCTTGCTAAAGCACTAGATCAAACCGCACCTGAAACATGTACAAAAATAGGTTTGGTCAACATTTGAAATGTTGGTGAGCATTCCTAGATTTGATATATATAGTAGGTTAAAAAGTTATACAATTCAAGTGCAAGCTACAGTGCAAATATGTAAACTATGTATCATACAAATGAGCGAAATCAACCCTGTGACTGTATAATGTACTGTATGAACTGTAGTGTACTCAACCAATAAATGGATGATAACTTAACACTGGCCACGGATTTTCCGATGAAAAAGGGGGAGAATCAATCTAGGCGGGTTGTCAATCCAAATAGCGCTATCCAATGTTAAGGTCGGCTTGTACCATGTTAATGATTTCACTAAGTACAAATGTAATCCACATGTATTGTCTAAGCATAAAGCACGTTGTAAGCAATGCACATAGTACTAGAATTGTATTGTAAAAATGTAAACTTGTATTTGAAATTGTAATAGTGTACATGTAACACCCCAAAAATGTATAAATGCAAAAAGGGGTAGGAATACTCACAGTTCACGTGATAACTTGAAACTGAACTTGGACAACGAAATATGTGTTGGAAATTATCTCAAAGTATCAACCTAAAGAATTTGATAATGTGTAAGGGAAATAACTCTAGGATACATGTATTTCTAGGGCTTCGAATTGGGGATAAACGTTTATTTGTTTATTAAACAAATTGTTTATTAAATATAAGAAATTTAATGAATAAATAAATAAAAGTCTCTTTGTAAAATTTTAAGTTGAATATAGTCACAACATAAGGTTTTAAGTATGAAAATAATTTTTATAAAATTATTTTCTTTAAAATAGAATATTTAATCTAATTATTTCAAATTGTTCAAAATATGACTTTAATATCTAAAAATATTAAAATCAAAGAATTTCTGAATTAAAAATTGTAATTCAGTTCTAGATAGTTAGAAATAATTTGTGTAAAATTTTGGTACAAAAATATTGAAAAATGAATTTATTATGAATTATTTACGATTAAAACTAACAAAAATTGATTAAAAATATTAAATAAATGATTTTTCAGAAATAAAAATCATTTCTGAAAAGCTTAATGTTATAAAAACTCAGGATAATTTTTGTGGAAATTAATAAGATCGTTTTGATATTTTTATAGATTTTTATAAATAAAATAGAATAAACTTGATTTATTTATTATATATATTAAATAAATAAATTTCTGAAAACTAAAAATTGTAGTTTGAACATTTACATCAGATTAATATAAGATAATTTTTGTAGAATTTTTAAAAGGGTTTTAATAATTTAAAACGAATTTATAAGATTAATGCATAATATATATTTATATAAGGTTTGTTAAAAAAAAGAATGAAAATAAGTGGAAAAAGGGCGCCACTGCCGGGACTCGAACCCGGGTGGCTGGTGTAATAAGCATCAGTCACAACCACTTGGCCTAGGCCAGTGGTTGTGATTAACTCTGTTTAATTAAAAATAAATATGCAATGCCAAATCAGTTTATCCCCAATTTCAAATGCCATGAACCCTAGTTTCTGCAATACTTTGATTCACACATCAATAGCTCAATTGATCATAGGGCTTTTGATGTGTGAACGCCGGTGATCAAAACCCACAGAAAAGATTTAACTTACAATGTGGAATCGAGCTCGATTGGTTGGTCAAAACAAAAAGTCAAACTTAATCGCAAATCAAGAACAAAGGATAATTCAGAAGAAATGGAGGTTGAGAGAGATGTAATGGCGAGTTGTAATGGTTCGAGAGTGTTCAATTTATAGGGAAAGGGCTTGGTGTTCGATTTGGTAATCGTTGACTCATCCACGAATGTTGACGCGTTTTTAATCACAATTGGTAAGTTTTGATTGACAAATTAGCGTGTGTAATGGACGCGGAATGATTGGGCAACCCAGTCAACATCAATTAATTGATTTAATTATCCTAAATTAAGCAAGTGAGTAAAAATCAAAGGAATTCTTTGATTTCTTCTGCTGCACGTCGAGCAGGAAGGGGAAAGGAGGGGTGGTTCAATGTTTAGGAGGGGTTAAATACATAATTGTTTGGGTTTAAATCAGAAAGATGATTGTGGCTCAATGGTTTAGTGCGTGTGTTGGATTTGGCTCTGCGCGGGTTCGAAACCCGGCTGGAGCGCTTTTATATATTTTTTTTCTTTTTAACAGAATTGGGGATGAGGGATGGAAGATGGGCCAGGTTTAATGGGTCTGGGCTGGGCTGCATTTCTGTCTTGGGCTCGAAATAAAAATGAACAAGGTGGGCTTCAAGAATGGATAAAGGGATATGGATTGGGTTGTGTTGGGTTTTAAGAGTGGTAAAAAAAAATGTATAATAGAAGCTGAATTTTATTTTATTTTTATTATTATTATTATTATATATATATAATGAAAAAGTGACGGATGTCACAGAGATTCTGCGGTTTAGAGTTGTGTGCAGGGGGCATACCCCTGTGTTCACAAGTGAGGAATCTTCACAAACCCAAGGTGGTCCCACCAAGAGAAGAAAACATGCTGCTAGGAAAAAAAAACCAACAAAGGATGCTGGTCAAAGTAGTATTAATAAGCCACCTACTCCAAAGAAAAAACCAAGAATAAAGTATCCAAAGCCCACTTGTCCTTGGGCTGTGCAAATATCCAGACCCACTGAAAATGATTTATGGGAGGTGAGGACTTACAACCCAAAGCACCAGTGTTTGCAGACTAGGGTAATAAATATGTACACAATGGGTTGGATGGCAAGAGAGATTGCACCAATAATTGATGGTAACCCTACAATAACCTTTACCAAGTTAAAGGACCTACTTCAAAAGAAACATCAGATCCAGATCTCCCTCATGAAAATATCAAGGGCCAGATCTATTGCAAACAAAAGGATCAATGGTGATTACCAAGATCAGTATCATCTGCTTAGAGACTACTGTGAGGAGTTACTTAGATCTAATCCTGGATCCACTGTCAAAATTGACGTTGAACCTGAACCCAAACCAAATCCTCCTACTAGGCAGTTTAGGAGAGTTTACATCTGTTTTGGGGCATTAAAGGCTGGTTTTAAGATGCTTGGGAGGGACCTGCTAGGATTAGATGGGTGTTTCATGAAAGGTCCATATCCTGGACAGATCTTGACTGCTGTTGGAGTTGATTCAAATAATGGAATATATCCTCTAGCATATGCACTTGTGGAAGCTGAAACATTTAAGTCATGGTCATGGTTCTTAGAAAATCTAGGTGATGATCTTGATCTTGATGCTAGGTCCTATGTCACTTTCATAAGTGATAGGCAAAAGGCAAGCTCACAACAGTGCTCACAGTCAGCACCTCAAGATTAAGTCTGATGATGTTTTAAACTGATTATGTTTCTTTTGATGGTGAACAATGTTTAATTGTCCTGTTTATGTTTCTGTTGTCTGAACAATCATGTTTTCTTGTTGAACAATGTTTAATTGTCATGTTTATGTTGTTGAATGAATGTGCAAATGGGTCAGTCAAAATGTGCAGTTTTTATGGTCATATGAGATTTCTGAATGTATGCAGGTTAATGTTCAAATGGGTCAGTCAAAATGTGCAGTTTTTATGGTCATATGAGATTTCTGAATGTATACAGGTTAATGTTCAAATGGGCCAGTCAAAATGCAAGTTAATGTTCAAATGGGTCAGTCAAAATGTGCAGTTTTTATGGTCATATGAGATTTCTGAATGTATGCAGGTTAATGTGCAAAGGGGTCAGTCAAAATGTGGAGTTTTTATGGTCATTTGTTAACTGCAACTATAAACACAAATGGGTCAGTCAAATGGGTCATTCTCATTTTATTCACAATCAAACTTATTACAAGAACACAATTCATACACCTACATTAATCAACAATTACAGATGATGTACAACACAAAGAACAACCAACTAAAAACAAGCATAATCCTCAGCTTCCTTGCCTCATACCCTCTTGCTTTTGCTAATTGTTGTTGTTTGTTCAAATTTTTGAGTAATCCGTTGATGACCTTGGAATTACCTTCACTAACTGGACCCTCTGCCCATGTCACAAACCCACATCCACTTACACAACAGTAAAACCTTTGACTAGGTTTGGCTTCAGTCCATGATGTTCGAACCTGTGTTTCAGACCCACATCTGCAAATTGGAGGAACATCAGTCCATCTTTCAACTCGTCGATGATAATTGGAGCTCGAATTAGACATTGATGATCTGCTATCCCTCGAATTCGACATTAGCTTTTGTGGGATTAGGGTTTAGAAAGAAAAAAAAAAGGGAAGAAATGAAATGGGGAAGATGATAACACTGGTTAACGTTATAATATGAGACAAAATGACAATAATACCCCTCACGTGAGGTGCACGTGAGGGTGTTGTAACGGCAGAGGTGACAGACGTTAGGTCGAGGGATGTAAACTGTTAGAAAATGAAAGCACAGGTACTCAAGGTGTTAACACTGGGCTGAACCTGTTAGTTTAGGCAAACCACAGGGACCAAAACTGCAATTTCACTACAAGAATTCGAAGCATTAGCGACGACATTTGTCGTCGCTATTAGTTAGTCGCTATTGCCCACTTTTTCGTCGCTAATGCTTTTGTCGTCGCTAAAGCCTTGTCGTCGCTAATATTATTAGCGACGATGTTTTCTGTCGCTATTGACCACCTTTTCGTATTTGTGTAAGTCACCTTTAGCGATGACATGTCGTCGCTAAAGCCTTGATTTATTTTTCCAGGTTTTTTTTCAGCTTTTTTCTGCCCAGTTTTTTGCAGTTTCGCACCTGCGCATTCCTGTTTTAAACCTGCTCATTTCTAGTTTCACGGCACAACGAAACAAACATAAACTTAAATATTTTACGTCACAATCCAAACGAACATAAACATAAATAGTTAGCATCCTAATAAGTCACAATCCATATCGTTTCAACCACAAATTGTTGTTTTACATCAACTCCGCATCATCGCTGCTTTCATCATCGGCATCTTCATTTGGAACCTTGGTGGAGTCTAAACTTGGGTTCGAAGCCAAATACCTAGCAAGTTCCTCGCGAAACTCCGCATTTTCAAAGAAACTTTTAAAATAACCCTATTAAAATATCAAAATAAACCAAATTAACATAATACCAACATTAACCCAACGGCAAACTATCAACATAATAAAACTAAACTTACCACATTTATATTGCAAACATATACAACCAACATTTACCAAACTATCAAACATTAACCTATTCACAAAGTACCAACATTATAAATCTAAATTTACCAAACTACCAACCTAACGTGCATTCGTCGATCCTTATATAAGTTCTTAAACTAAAATAAGCTACTTTACCTTCGGATATTGTCGAGTTTGCGACTCCTCACCAAAGACACATGGCGCTTTACTAGAAGAAAATATATAATAATGCCACATTTATAAACAAAACATTCAACAACATCAAATAAACTATCATAAACACTAACATATTTAAACACATTTATAAACAAAACATTCAAAAGTAAAGATTACATATTTAAACTGTAGGAAACAAGCAGATCTACGAAGTTTAACTACGTAAAACAAATCATATAAGTTTAAGAGCAAGTGATTCCGAAATGTGTTAACTTGAATAATTAGGTGTGAAGCAGTCGTTAACCTGAAGTTTAATCCATAATTTAGAGTTCACGAACGGAGGGGGATGGCCGGATTTAAGCTTCAGTAGCCGGATTCGGGTGGTTTGTAGGTGACGGAGGGGGACGGTTGGGACGGTGGTTCACGAACAGAGGGTGACGGTGGGGGACGAACAGAGGTGATGGTGGGGGACGAACAGAGGCTGACGGCGGGAGATAAATGAGAAGCAGGGAGGGAAGATTGAGGTTTTGTGATAAATGAGAAGCAGGGAAGGAGGGAAGGGGAAATAATAATACGGCCCTTTTTTCGAGCAATAGCGACGACCCGTCGTCGCTAAAGGGTCGTCGCTATTGAGTGATGTACTTTTTTCATCCCAGCCGTCAGATGATATACAATTTAACGGTCCAAATTTATCCGTAAAAAGCAAGCTGACAGTTGTCCTTTTGTGAGCAATAGCGACGCCGTCGTCGCTAAAGCCGTCGTCGCTAATGCTTCATATTCTTGTTGCAGTGTTTTCTCTTAAAAAGGATTGTTACATCTCACACAAAGAAATTATTGATGATACGTGATTATAATTTAGTATGATCCACACATAATCATTCCAAGAGTGTCTTATATACAAAATGTTTAATCTACGCAAGATTGAGTCGCATAGAACCAAAGTGTGCAACTTTATTTTTCACCTTGAATCGAGTCGCTGTGTAAAGAACCTTTACCGTCACCTAATTAACCTTTCAACGAAGATTCAAACACATATGATTCACGCAATTGACTAGGTATACATTATAACTAGAAATGAGATATTGGTATTACATTATATCAAGATAATCATTGACTAATCTACAATAAGTCGACTTCAGAAAAAAACATCGAATACTACAAAATATGTATAATCAAACTTCGTTTTACAAAAACAACACATTTTGCATGATTCTAGAATCTAGGGCCTGCAATATAATACTAGTATTATCCAGTAAACTTAAAACTATTTCCATGCCTATAACATTTAAAATCACATAACAAAATTATTTGATTTGGTAATTACTCATTCAAATCAATTATCTTTAATCTTTATTTTTATCACATTTGAATTTTCTATCCAGAAAATGATGACGGCGTAGCTTGTTGCCCGGCCCGCCTACCTACCATCCTTATGTAACATATCCTTTTATTTTAATGAAATTTATAGTAAATATAATTTTTTTTTACTAGTTTGCAGAATCATGACTTTTCTGGAAGACCTAAATTTTATTCTTTTGACCTTTGGAAACAGAAGAAGGTCATTAGCAAAAAGCCATCATAAAAAGTTAAAAACCATACACATATTTATTATATAGTATTTTAAATGACTAATTACATAAAAAAAAATGAAATAAATTTACATGAAAAAGTGCAAACCCCATCCATATTAAAAGATCAATTACCAAAATAACTTCATAAATACTTGACTTTGTTTTGGCGAAATACTAGCTCCTTTCGATTGTGCTTGTTTATATTTAGAGATGTACAAGGACGGAAAAAATACAAAGAAAAACTGTGCCGATGAAAATCGATAAACTAGTCGCGCCACACATTAAAGCTATTGTTTGTAGATATTCTGATTGTTTCGTAGGAGATTTTTGTATGTGTTTTTTTGATGCATAATCCCATCCGTAAGGTATATGTCTCCGCTCCAGTCGCTCTTTTGCTCTAATCACCTCTATCCTCTCCTTCAGAAGCATTATGTTTGAATCCACAAGATTACTCGATCTCCCTGTCAAGAAAGAAAGCAACCCACAAATTCAAATAACACATCACATATTTGAACATCAATGCCTATGCTCACATAACATTTTAACACACATGAATAAAACTAAATAAAAAAAAAACACAACACAACGCTAATATCTATATCATGTTCCTTGAATAAAAAATAAACACAATTAATATACTTTTTGGGTACAAAAATAACGTCATTCACCTTCATCTCGTAAGCTTTGGGCTTTGACGTCTAAACGTGTACACACCTTATGCTCCTTCCGAAGTGACAAAACCATGGCACACGCAGAAGAAGGTGTCGACATCAACATCTTTAGCTTCTTGGTTTTTGTTGACCGAATTCGCAGTATTTTGAAGGAAAACTTGGAAGATTGGTCTGTTAATTTGTGAGGAAAGGGTAGTGTGGTGGTTTTTGAATGTTGTTGTATTAAAGTGTATATATATATGGTGCAATTGGTGTGTTTTTAAATTAGTTTAAATGTTTTGCTAGGGACAAAACACGAGTCGAACATGATCAATATAGCATGGTTCTTGTCAAACTTTGACGAGGTTCTCGACCCATTTTATAGCCGCCTACATCACTTAAAATAGTACGAGGCTCTTGTCTTATTGAGAAACAAAGGTTATTAAAATATTATGAAGGTAAATAGCTAAAAATCATTAAAAACATGTTAGCTTAGTTTTAATATCTATCTATACATATAATAAACCAAAGCCATTTTAATGACATGGCACTCAAAGAGGCATTCTCTTCCTTGAGTGTGCCATGTGTCATCCCATGTGGCATTGAGATATTTTAGGAAAAAAATAATTTAAAAACAAATTGGATTTTTCACCCTCATGTTTCCTCCTATAATTTTTAAACGTTAATATCTTTAATATACGAGATTTTTTAAAGAAAAAAATTACACCAAATTAACGAGCATTTTATTATCTTTCCAACGAGTACCATAGTGCTATATAAAAAACGGAGAAAAAACGACTATTTTTTGTAACATGGCAGGTATTGTGTTAGGTTTGGAATTAGTTTAAAAAAAATTGTGGGTTTGGGTCGGGCCTGGGATTCGGTGATACCCGACCCAATTACCCTTTTTTTATATTAGAATATGATAACTTATGGCAGAGATTTGTTAAAAATAATAATAATAATCATATATAGACAAGTCACTAATTATGTTTAAATCAGTAAATATGATTTTTTTTTCAACTAGAGCCGAATAGGTTAATAGAGTTATACGTTGTTTTAAGTTAGGTATCAATATTAGTATGTTAGAGTTGTACATTTGTTTAGTCTTTAGGATAGGTGTTAATATTAGAGTTACATTAAAGTTTTACATTCTTTTAGGTTAGGTGTTAGCATTGGAGTTGTACATTGTTAATTTGTTTTTGGTTAGATATTAATATTAGAGTTATACATCAGTCTATTTCATATGTAAAATTGATTTATCATATTAAATTTTCAACCCGGGACGCTCCCGGGGTATAATCTAGTATATAATAAGTTAAAGAAAAACTATATACTATAGAATGTTTAAAAGATTTAAGATCTTTCAAAATAAAAACTTTGTGATACAAGCATAGTGGCACGGGGTTATGATACGGTCCTCGTGTAAAGATAACCCCGTGACAAAAGACTATCAAAACTCTTTTAAAAACAAGGTTAGTACCATATTTAAATACCAACATATGCTCTCGTTCTGCTAGAAAATCTCTCAATTTAATTTTGCTATATTAAAATTTACAAATTGTCGAAACACGCGTGTATGATGTACTGTAGGTTATATCAATGATACCCATCGAATTTTAGCATTATCATTACATAAGTGGTAGACTAAAATTTATTAAAATGATGTATTTTGAAGAAACATATGTAAGGCTGGTGCTTTTGGGGATCGTCTTTGGTCCGTCTTGGGTTGACCGGACCATCCCACACCGTCAGGCTGGTGTAACGCCCCGAGTTCTATAGAATACGATTAACCGCGATAATATATTTATGGGGCCTAAATGATAATCAAAGCAAAGATGAATCCTATGAGATATGCATGTCTAACAAGCTAATATGTAACTAGAGGGGCTGAAGTTGTCATAATTGAAAGATTGGTTTTAAAACAAAACAAATCAAGGCAAGGATTCATTTTTCCTTGCTATTCATATCACGCCAAACACACCCACGCTTCACAAACAAGTTCTCTCAGCTCCAAATCAAGGCAATTCAGCCAAGAATCAAAGCTTTGGACTTTGCATGAACCAAATGATGGTCATCTAAGGCCTAATAATCATCTAGGTATCTTTTATCTCATCTAATTTGGTGTATTATAGCCTAGGTAATGATGAGCAACATTCTTGAATTCATGATTTAGACAAACTAATGATTCTTGAAGGTAACCCTCGTGTTAGGGAACCTTAAAACAAGTAATTTTCAGTTAATCATGTTAATGCAACCCTAAATGACATGATATATGATGGGTTTTATAGGTTTGTTGCTTAACCAAGAGTTCTTGGTGAAATTGAGTGTTTAAGGACTAAAATCATTAATCTCATTGTGAAACTTGTTATGAAACTTGTCATGTTATGAAGTGAATTGGGTTACAAAATCTCAATTGGGGTAATGTGGATCATAAAACACATGGGTGCTAGCTTGGTAAGGTAAAAAACGCCTAGTGTTTGATCAACTGTCTAAGTAAACTAAATTATGACCAAAATCAGTAAAAACTATGAATGACAAGTTGTGTTCCATAAATGATTGTCAAACCTTGTGTAAACTCGTCAAAGAATGTGAACAATGAATATCTAGGTTCTAAGGGTGAGTCCTCGGGGAATCTTAATACCAAGGAAGCTTACGGTAAAGGGCACGCGTAAAGGTAAGTCACTCGATGACTCATGCTGGTTTAAATATCAAGTTATATGCTTTTAGATTTAATTTGTAACATCGCAGATTTTCCCTAAATTTTTAATTAATAAAAAGAATGTATTTGCTTTAAACAATATATGTTTTAACCACCTTAAACTAATAGTTACTTAATAAAAACGTCGCGTTTTGACATTCTAAAAATATTTTGGGGCATATTTGGGCTTATATGATCATATTATATAAGTATGTTAATATAATAATAGTAAATTTAATTACCAAAAAATATATGCTTGGGCCGGGACTCGAACCCGCGCCCAAGCCGGTTCAATATACACCCCAATGTCTTAATCAACTGAGCTACAATCTATTTTGTGTTTATTATGGAAACGGATTATTCTTAAATTCTTTCCAAAACCTTTGGTCAAAATCAACTTAGTCAAAACCCAGGTCAAACGCGAGTATAATTCAAAATCAAACCGCGTTTTCCTTGTTTTTGGAAACGATTCAGGCATATTAGTGACCGACAATCAATTTCCAATCATTTAACGCGTTTAATTACATTAAAAACATTCCAATTATATGTATATACGCGTATGTATTTTGGGTATGGGTCAATCATTCCAATTCTTTCAATTCGTGTGTTTGGGTATAAATTGAACCCTCTATTTCCCTCTAAGAATGCCGATTTACACAACCATATGCCCAATTCTTTCTGTTTTTCGTTACAATCATCGATTCAAGTCCTCTTTGAGTTTCTGATTTGACTCGCGATTAGAAGCCTTACGTGTCTGGTATGTTTTAATTTTTGGTTGTAGTATGTTAATCGGCTCTTAAGCTTCATTAACCCTATGGTTAATTAAGCTATAAAAACGTAATTGTTTCGATTAGGATTCTAGGGTTTGTTCTTAATTATTTGGGGATAATGTGCAATTTTCGTATTCAATAAAGATGTTGACAAATGAAAAACACAACAGATCTGATTCCCAGATCAGTTGGTTAGACGCGTTATCATAATCATCGAACCAGGCACACCCTTTTCTTTTTAATCCCAATTAATAAAGTTTAACCTAATTAGACTTTATAATTAATTGAAACCAACTGTAATCGTTCTCAGGGTCTAGCCCAGTTGGTGGCTAGGCTTGTGATTAAGCCATGAACCGGCCAGAGGCCCGGGTTCGATTCTTGGCACATACAACCATTTTTTTTTTATTTTCTTTATACCTATATAACCTACAATTATTTTTAAAAATAGATTTTAAATACTAAACATGGTTTATAAATTCTACAAAATTTATTTTAAGTCAGTCTTATGATAAAGTTTAATATCCAACTTTTAGTTTTTCAAAAATCATTTATTTATTATATATAATAAATATTACAAGTTTATTCTATTATAATTATAAAATTCTATAAAAATATCAAAACTATTTTATAAAATTTCACAAAAATTATCCTAAACTTATAAAACAATAAAAATTCCAGAAATGATTTTTATTTCTGAAAAATCATTTATTTAATATTTTTAATCGATTTGTTTGTTATTTTAATCATAAATAAATCATAATAAATTCATTTTTTATTATTTTTACATCAAAATTTCACATAAATTATTATTAATCACTTAGATCAGAAATATAAATTTTTTATTCGAAATTTGTAATTTTTAATATTTTTAAATATTAAGTCTATATTTTGTTAAATAATTATTAATATAATATATATTCATTAATTAAGAAAATAATTTTAGAAAAATTATTTTCACATTTACTACATTTTAATACAACCATCTTTAATTGAGAATTGCCAAAAATCCTTTTCTATTAATTATTTCTTTATTTAATTATGTAATTAACAATTATTCTAAATTAATTACCAATCAATTATCAATCCCCAAATTAGGAACCCTAGAATACCTTTGGAATAGAAAACTTAGACTTTTAAGTTCTCCCAACACTTATGTTATTGCCTTAAACATAGGGTGATACTTGGAATCATTGTGCCACATTTATTCTATATCAAGGGATTCAACACTATCATTAAGGTGAGTTTACATAGCCCTTTTTTCTGTTTTACATTTTGGGGTGAAACATGTTTAAACATTTTATACACTATCATTTACTCATTCTTACATTGTTGAAACTTGTGATTCAATTACACTATCATTTACTCATTCTATCATTTGACTGTAACAAAAAGACACAGTACAATCATTAACATTGATCAAGCCGCCTGTTTAGATTATAGCGCTATAGGTATGACAAACCCATCTCCCCGCATAAATTCAGGGATGATCGATAACAGTAACAACATTTAACTAACTTGCGAGTTAGTCTCAGTCGACACAAGGTTTGATTGTACAAAGACGCATTGTTACATGTCGGGCTCATTCTCTATCATTATACAACTGTGATTGTTGTACAAACTATTGTTATCTACTATATTCGAAAACCTATGTATTCTCTCCAACTTTTGTTGACCCAAAATATTTTCAAACTTAACATGTTTCAGGTTCTACTTGCTTGAAGAGTTGAGTTAATGCTTGAAGATGTGTACATAGTATTATTCATTTCGATGTACGAATTCTTGTAGAACAATTGTATGTAATTTATTTAAATCATTTAATGAAATTTATTTTTCACCATGAGCTACTGAACAATCATCAATACGTGACATCCCGATGTTTCCGCCATCGGTTGGGGTGTTACATAATTAGCCACGCCTGAACAATTACACACGAGCTTCACGATGGGAAGCTTGTATTCGAATGCAACTCGATAGGAACGACCTTAGTCGAAGGTTGGAAACATGCCAGGTAAGTCATTATCATGACTCTAACTCCTTGTGTAAATCATGTAGTAGTTGTTAAGAATCTTTGGGAGATGGAATGATATTGTGATTCCCTAGTACCTTAATAATTGCAAACGAAAGTGAAGTGTAAGTCAATCGGGTCGGGCAAGGACTGATCAAGCATGTTGGCACACGCGGCCAATAACGCGAGACAATGCCACATCGGTAGAATGACTTAGATGGATGCACCCACACCCGAATCAATACTTGATTGGGAAAAATGAAGCATGCGATGCAAAGGTTGGGGAATCACAAGCAATTGCTTGATAAGATCACCGAAGGTCTAAATCGATTACGTAGTGGATGTTGATTGGAACGCTAGATACAAGTCCTAGATCTAGAGTTCGCTTCCTTGCATGGTAATCAAGCCAAATGACCAAGGTGGAACCTTGTAGGTACTTATAGCTATGGTTAGATCAGGTTGTGGCATGATTATGGCTTAACGGGTCAAATTGGGTTAATGTTGATATATGTCATATTAGAACATGTTAGGAATCCAGAAAGAAATCATTGTAGGTGGTCGTTATTTAGTTCTTGTTGAAGCCTCAAAGTCGGGACTTGGTACTCCTTGATTCCTTGACGAGTTAGGCGAAATCTAAGGCATTTTGGGATGCAAAAATGCAGCAAAGGAGTCTATACAGCAGCACAGGACCGTAACCTACGGACAAAACATCCCAAATGGTCCGCCTGCCCCAACCGTAACCTACGGCCAACCAGTTGTAGGCTACGGTTGCCCTTAAACAAAATAACAACAACAGATACTAACCGTAGGCTACGGTTGAAGCACCGTAGCCTACGGCGGGGGTCTTAAGGCCTCAAAACCATTCTTGCTTTGTTGCTTTAATACATGTTTATCTCATTTTACGTGTTTTGTTTATGCTAATTGGGTTTTAGTGCATGATTAACCCCATGTACATCTAGGAGTCGACTGTCAGAGATGATCAAGGCTAGTGATTGAAGATCAAACGCAAACATATGATGCATGGTTGAAAAGACTCACGTTCTAGTACTTAAGTTTGAGTTTTTAATGTGCATTTGAGTCTTGAATGATCTACTTTGATAAGATTTATGTTTTACAGGTCTTGATAAGTTTAGAGTGCATTTTGGGAGTTAAATGAGGCATTGGAGTGAAACTAGGAGAAAGTGGGTGCAAGAAACAAGCAATCGGGAGAAAAGACGAAGATTGGATGTGTTTTGAAAAAAAAATACAAGAATTGGAAATGAAAATATCTTTGTATGGCATGAAAGAGGATTGAAAAACGAAGACGTGGCTACAAAAATGGAGGAAAACGGAGTTGAAACGAATAAGTTATGAAGAAACAAAGAGAATCAATAAACAAAGCTGTTAAGCATGTCGGCGACTCCACTACAGCACGTCGGCGACCCAGGCTTCATGAGTCTACCACTTCGTAGACAGTCAGAAGTGGAGTCGGCTACACAAGTGTGTCGGCGACTCCCCTCCAGCGCATCGGCAACTCAGTGTCTCAGGACACTGGTCAACATATTTGAAAATCGAATTTTAAGGGGAATTTATGGCATTTTATGGAGCTTTTGACCAAGAACTCGAGAAAGAGGTTATTTATTCGAATATTAGGGATCATAATCATTATCTTTCATTCCCAAATCACCATCATATCATACCATTTTTTTCCATCATGAATCATCACCATTTAAGACCTTTATTTCTCAATATTTTTCATGACCGGGACTCTTGTTCTTTTCATCATCATTGAAGTTTCCATTATCATGAGCGGCTAATCACCTTTGGATTTCTTAATTTCTTTTGTAATCTTGATTTGAACAAACTTGTTAAATGCGTTAATCTGGTTTTGAATTCTCTTTGATAATTGTTTCCTGCACCAATTACTAGGGAAATGAATTCGGTTAATTATGCTTTAACTTGTTATTAGGGGTAATATATTCTAGAGTAATGAAGTGTAGTTTAGTACATCTTTGATGTTGATGACACTGGACACCAAAGCCTATTGTAACAATTAACCCGTTAATCCTAATTGCAATTTCTTTATTAATCCCAATTTGTTATAGAACTCTAGGTTACTTATTGAACCGGTGTGATATCCATTTTCCTTATTATTGTTTTAATCAACCATTTTCAACCAAGTCTTTTCCTTTTATCAAATCAATTGTTTTTACTATTTCAATTACAATCTTGAATCACTTGTTGGTTCTAAAAACTTTCAATCAAAAATCTTAAACAAACAACAATTGTCACCTTCATAATTGACAACATCTTCATAAAAGTGACATTCTAAATCAACTAAGAACCTTAATCACCAACCACATACTCTTCGTGGTTCGACACCCTTGTTATCAATAACTACATAGTTTGGGATAACTAGGACTCTGTAAATACTATTTTTAACCTGACCCCAACATCCGATCAAATATCTTAGCGCTTCCGCACTCATGTCTTTTCCGAGTTCAAATGTCATTAACATAACATTTCTAACTACCTAAATACTCTCGATTCATGTTCAAATGTGATGACGTTTTGTGTAAAAATTTTGTTTAACGTAATTTGAACCTGATATTTTGACGTGTAATATAATGATGTTTTGATATTGTGAACGGGGTCTTATAGCCGAGCCGGGTCGTCTCGTCCTTTTCTTCCAATTTCGGACGATTAAGACGGGCCAAAAATAGAGAGAGAGGGAGAGAGAGAGGGGGCCAAAAGAGGGGGGACTAGCTAAGGATGACCACCCCACACCCTTAGTTATTCAACTTGTGAAGTACTACCCTCCTTAATGATGTGGTGGCTTATGTGGAGGGTAGTCCTCCTTTAGAGAGAGGTACATCCCTACACCCACCAGCATAAGACTACTCTTTTTTAAATATCAATTTCTGTCAATGCAGGGCTAACCCACTTAGTAGAGTCATGTGATTTTTAGATGAGAGATCTCCAGTTTAAATCTAAGAAATTGTGTAATTTAGAATTATTAAAGAGTAGATACAATATTTGTCATCTAAATAAAAAAAATCTATATCTATATCTATACATATAATAAACCAAAGCCATTTTAATGACATGGCATTCAAAGAGGGTATTCTCTTCATTGAGTGTGCCATGTGTCATCCCATGTGGCAATGGCTTTATTTAGGAAAATAATAATTTAAAATTTAAAAACAAAATTAGATTTTTATCTCTAATGTTTTCTCCCATAACTTTTAAACGTTAATATCTTTTATATACGAGATTTTTTAAAGAAAAAAATTACACCAAATTAACGAGCGTTTTATTATCTTTCAAACGGGTACCATAGTGCTATATAAAAAACGGAGAAAAAAAACGACTATTTTTTTTTGTGTGGTTTTGTTCATACAGGAAAAAAACACAAAGTGTTCAGGTTATTCATTAATCATGTATAGGCAAGTCATTAATTATGTTCAAACCAGTAAATATGATTTTTATTTACAACATGTGTTAACATTGGAGTTGTACATTGTTTTAGGTTAGGTTTTAATATTATAGTTATACAGTGTTTAAGGTTATGCACTAACATTGAAGATACATTGTTAATTGTTTTAGGTTAAGTGCTACCTGAAGCTTTACTGCATGTAACTGTAAAACGCATCAGTCTATTTCAGGTGTAAAATTGATATTTCAAATTAGATTTCTCAACCCGGGATATATTAGTTTAAAAAAAAAATTATGGGTTTGGGTCGGGCCTAGGATTAGATGATACCCGACCCAATTACCCTTTTTTATATTAGAATATGATAACTTATGGTAGAGATTTGTTTAAAATAATAATAATAAAAATAATAATAATAATAATAGTAATAATAATAATAATATTCATTAATCATATATTAGCAAGTCATTAATTATGTTGTCATATTAGATATTTTATTATGTCATATTAGATATTTCAACCCGGGACGCTCTCCAACAGGTAATTGCTATGATTGTCCACTGTTTATCTTTCCGTTGCGCAATGACTATGCGCTTTGTTATATCGGCTTTTGACTTCCATTAACAAATCAAATTTTTAGGCACCACAGCAGCATAGCTATAACCTAATACATCTAAGAACCTAAAATGACCTACAGTTTCAGTCTAAAACAATACATAATAACAAATTCACTATTTCCATTTAGATAGTCTAAATCAGTAATCAAGCAAAACTAATTACCTCTTTAGCCCAACCAGCCAAACACCCCTTCACATTTTCCATCAAAAGCAATTTTCCGGTCCTCGGACAACTACAAATGTACAAAATCCCAGCCTTCTGTTGCTCAAGATACTGCCAGTAAAACTCAACTATCCTTTTCTGCTCATCCTCACGGCACACAATCATAATAGACGGTGTTGTCGATACATGCAACGCCTCTTTCGCCGCACTCAATTGCTCTGAATCTACACAAAACGAACACATCTTTCAACAAAATCACATACATTAACCTACACAAAAGAAAATTAAACCAAAATATACCTTTTCTCCCTTCCTTTCTGAGACTTTGCACAACCCACCACCTATTAACACAAAATCAAACATCCATCATATAATTAAATGCAAAATTACTAAATTTCAAACATAAAAATTGAATAAAATATAATAGTATGCTAATATTTGGAAATATAAAGGTAATAATTATGGATGAGATGTGTACGTTAATGGTGCATTGGAAATTTTTGCTAATTTTTTTTGGGTATTTTGAGGAAATTTAGCACCCACCATCTCTAATCATCAAACTCACCACCAGACGTCCGGTGTCCGGAGGTCATCTCTGCCGTCAACGGTCATCACCACGACCTATAATCACCATTTCAACCAACAGATATAGTCTCAAACGTTATTTCAATGTTGAATAAAAATTAGGTGTGGAAGATGGGTTTTACCTTAGTGTCCGTATAAACACATCTGAGACTAAGACCGGTTTCCTAAAACCTTGTCGTTGCCGGAGCTATCCTAGACGCCTGTTGCAAGACCTTCCGGAGATACATCCACATTCGTATGTGTGTAGTGGAGTCGTCACCATCTTCGTCTGCTATAAATTCCCAAGATCTCTCTCTCTCTCTCTCTCTCTCTCTCTCTCTCTAAATTCCCAAAACTGTGATATTCCGATACGTTGTTTACATTGATCGAAAAAACCTATTGGCTAGTACTAGGTTCGATTCACCAGGGAATCACCACAATGATAACACTCATATAGCCTGTGATACCAAGGAAACACTATATTTTGAATATCACCTTGCTCTCAGCAAAATCTATATCGAAACACCATAAAACAATTAAGCAAGTCACGTATAAACACTCTATTTCAAATGCCACTCTACTATGAACAAAAGTTATATCGGAACGTTAGTAAAAATTAAGCAAAGTCACGTATAAACACTCTATTTTGAATGTCACTATGCTCTTCACACATTTAGGTTGATCAAGGTCACATATTTAGGTTTCTTCTTTAAAGTTATTAAACGCGAGTTATTAGAGAAAAATAATATAGCATATATATAATAAAAAAGTAGTAAGAAAATCACTAAAAAAGTAATTATTATTCATTCACTTGGTCTATTAATAAAAAATAATATAATATAATATAATATAATATAATATAATATAATATAATATAATATAATATAATATAATATAATATAATATAATATAATATAATATAATATAATATAAGGAATTTGTTCAAATGAGAACATTTGGCCAAATTGAAAACTGAGATAATCATTCTGGACCACACATTTCTCTAAGGTAAAAAAATTGCTTTAATCGCTGCTTTTTATTAAGAAATTTTTATTTAATTTTTTTTCAATATACACATATGTATAGCTGAAAATGTAATATACACACATGTATAATTGCTATGTACGCATATGTATAAATCTAGTATACACATATGTATAAATAAAAAAAATTAAAAGAAAATAATTTTTTTCTTGCATAAAAACGTGCGATTAAATATATATATATATATATATATATATATATATATATATATTTGCCTTTATAAAAAATATGTGGTCCAGAATGGTTCTCTCAGTTTTGAAATAAGGGTTGGTTCTCTTAAGATCCATACCCTATAATATAATATAATATAAGAGTATTCACAATAGGTTACTCATCCTCAATCCACTCATAACTATTCATAATCACATATTACACCAAATATCATGCAGTTTTTCTCTTATTTACTTACAACCACTTTCAACAAATATTAAAAAATGAATACAGGAAAACTGTTTTCCCCAAAATATTCCCAAATATCCTTAAACACCAATAAACAATAGGTTCTCATTTTCTCCACTCACGACTAGGGGTGTAAATCGTGTCGGGTTGATAGGTTGGCGGGCTTACGGGTTGCGGATTGGCGGGTTGGTGGGCTGAAATCTGCAACCCAAACCCAATCCATATTATTATTCGTGTCAAAGATTCCAACCCTAACTCGCACACATATAAATTCGGGTCAACCCGAACACGACCAATTTAATCCATATTTTTAAATGAATCATACATTTTGACGAATTATAAGCGGGTTATTAATAACGTGTGTAATGGTGAGTACGAGTGTGAGAAGTATATGCAATGGTGTGCTAAAATTAACACTATTATAAATAGCCATGTAAAATTAAAACGGAAAAAATAAAACTAAAATATAAAAGATTTTTTTTATAAATACTTAAATAGGTTAACGGTAGGGGTGTTCAGAATTTGATTCGAATTCGAAAAATTCGAAATTCGATTTAGTTCGATTCGATTACCAAGAATTCGATTCGATTATTAAGAATTCGAATTCGATTCGATTCGAATTCGAGTCCAGTAAATCGAATACGAATCGAATACGAATTTATGATTTTAAATTCGATTCGATTCGAAATTCGAATAAAAAATTGTACATGTATATTTTTTTAAATATATATACACATATACACATTATTATATACACAAGTATACACATTGGAAAAAAAAAAACTTCTAAATTTTGGTCAAACTCTAAAAACCCATAGTGTCTATAACTTTTAGCATAACCATGTTTTATATATTTACCTTATATATCACAAAACTCTATAAAACTATACTCTCTACTATTTTTACTATTCTCGTATTTGACATATTGTTGTTTATCAATTTTGTAGATTTGTATTTTATATGTTAAAAATAATGAGTTTGTATTAGTTTTAAAACTAAAAGCAAAACAATTTGTTATTTAAGGTGAATTTGAACTAAATCGAATTTATTCGAATTCGATTCGAATTCGAGTTTCTTATTCGAATCGAATACGAATCGAATAAATTGAATTTTAAACGAATACGAATCGAATACGAATTCAGGTAAAAATATTAAAAATTCGAATAATTCGATTCGAATAATTCGAAAATTCGTTATTCGATTCGTTGAACCCCCCTAGTTAACGGGTCAACTTGTTTTTATGTGTGTCGACCCGAACCTGCCGTGTTAGTCTACCCAAACCTATTTTTTTTTTGTGTCAGATTCGGGTTAGGTTTTGGGACATGTCATCAATTGCCGCCCCTACTCACAGTCACAACCCCTAAAAAATATACGGTTTCTCTCACAAAATTACGAGGTAGCAAATGTGAGTGTTGTAATGTAATATTACGCACAATAAAAAAATTATATCGGAAGAATTTCCTATTACAAACTCTTTCCAAAACAACAAAATCATCGGATATGGTTAGAACCTTAACCTTGCAAAACCTTCACTTGTCAATGTTTTCTTTCGTTTCTTGCACTATCTTGCTATAGATTGAGATGGGCAATGACCGAGACAATATAAAGGAGAGTCGTGCCTATTAGAACCGATAAACTCGACGTGCCACATATTAAGGCTATTGTTTTTGTAGGCTCGGTTTGTTTGTCGTGTTTACTTATGTAATTTGAATCGTAGTTCCATCCATACGGTCTACATTTCTTCTCTAATATCTCTTTCGTCCTTATTACTTCAATCCTGTCCTTCAAAATCTTCATATTCGAATCAACAAGATTACTCGATGTCCCTGTCAAGAGAGTAAGCCAACAAACATGATCAAATATGTCGATAACGATGTTTTGATACATCGTACATGACTATTGACTGATCATAACTAGTCCTTTAACGGGTTCTCACGTGTATAAAAAAAATCATGTTTATCTAGAAACTCGAACTTACCCTCGTCCCCTAAGCTCCGAGCTCTAATCTCTAACCATGGACGTAGCCCATGCGCCACCCGAACTGGACGAACCACCACCGCACACGCGAAAGAAGGTATCATCGTTGACATCCTTTTTTTTTACTAATGTTTTTAACTTTATGAAACTTTTTTTTGGCAGAAGTAATTGGGTTGTGAATTGTGATAGCTGTTTTTGAATCGTGTCCAATATATGAATGAAGTGTATATGTATTTATATAGTTGAAATGACGTATGTATGTATGAATGTATGCATATGCAATTAAATTCTAAACATTGAGACGGACAAAACACGGTTCAAAACATCGTATTCTTTCCTGACATGACATGTGTCCGGAAGCTGTCAACGTACAATTCGCTTTCCCAACAATTTTAGCTGTCCATGGTCGATTGCAACAATAAACATTCTTTCGCTTTTATGATATTTATAACAAACAAAGGTTTTACTTTTTTTTTTTTTTTTTTTTTATAAAGTTTTAACATTAGAATTATCTGCTTGATGGAAATTATTGTTAATGTTCCTCTATTTTGAAAATTAACTAGAACTTTTTTCTTCTTTTTTTATGCGTAAAGTCAAACGTTATGGCACGCTACGATTAATATGTAAAAAAACATGTATATGTATTATCAAGGTACAACATCCATGACAATACTAAATTATTGTATTGTCCGATGTTAAGTGTGTTACATCGTATTTAAATTTCACATCGGTCACGAACATGAGATGTGTTTGAGTAGTTCATAATAGATATTCTGCCATCAACATGTTTTTGACACGTTGGCTGCGAGTGTATTTATGGATTTACTTGAACCATGTCTAAATTTGACACCTTGATTGAACTTTTGAATGTTAATCTGTTCGAGATCAAGAACAGATGTTGATCTAGCTACACGAAAACACTAAGATCATAACGAATTGAGTAGATGAATTGCTTTTTAATCATCTACTGATTATAAACATCGTCCTAAAAGATTCATAATTAATGTTTAGCTTTACAATGCTCTATGATTAGTTATATATGCAGACGTCAATGGATATGAACGACGTGCAAATGAGTATCTGCTTCTGGTAGATTGTTCTCTTCATCCGAAGGATTATGATCCTACCGAAGAATCAAATCCCAAATTTAGAGTCCCAATTTATAAAAAGATTAGAAATCAAATCTCATATTCCAAATTAAATTGTTAACCTGCACTTGCAGGCGGCGTTGAACCGAAGCAAAAGCTCTAAGCATGATATACATTGATAGCAGAACACCAATGCTTCTTAACATTATAAACTGCATCAAAAATAAATTTAAAAGTTAAAAAATAATTAAAAATTAAAAAATAACCGTTTGAGCAACATTTCATGTTACCGTGAACATGGTAACAGTGTATCCTTGTGTTCCATTGATAAAGATGGGTAGAGTGTGGCGCAACAAGAGAAGAGTCATAAACTGCAGTTAGTTTATTATACATGAATAAACTAAATTTTGATGGAGTTTAGTGTTTAGCAGATGAAATTAATATTGAGATTACATACAATTATAGCAACTACACGGCAACAAATCAAACTTTTAGAGCTAAGAGTGATATACTCATCAAAGTCAGGCTCATCATCACCAGCATATCTCATTGATGAGGACCGCAAATTGTATAGATCACGACTGGAAATCTCCCAGTTACCCCTAAAGTGCGTAATGAAAAGAAATATGAATATATTAATAGCTGCACTCTAGCAAAAATATACATAGATAAAATCGTTAACGTCAAAATAACACCTGAAATTCATTGGAATGCCGTCACAATGGAATAACGGAGGTGGTGATGTATATCCAGGCTTGAATGGCTGAAACGCGAAGAAAAATGAAAATACTTTTAGAATGTTAATAATATAGCAAGCAGTAAAGATAAACAGCTTTGATTCAAATGACAGAATATAATCTTTTAAATCATTTTTTAGTTGGTAACTAAAATATTTGTTTGCTGAAGAAAAACCTGGAGGCAAATCTCGCATATGGTGTTTCCCTTCTCGTTGCACCACCTTTGAACACATCTCCGATGGGCGTACTAAAAACATATTCATTTAACAAAGTGAGTGAGCTGAAGCAACAATTTGCAGCCTCATATTTGGAACAACTCGATAAAAGCAAGCGGTTTAGAAAAGGACCAATTTCATATTGCATAACTAGTTATCCGGAGTTGAGACTCATAAAATACGGACAAAAATAACTAAACAGGACGGACGTTGTTAGTTGTGACAGACAGCATAACGGACGCTGTAAATTGTGACAGTTAATCATTCATAAAGCAATCATTTTTCCCTTAAACGCGTTTCTCCTCTATTATTCGTCCATGCTTCCGCTCTGCATCATTATCTCCAGAAAATTTATATATGATTCAAACTTGTGCCTTTTGTTCAAAAGGATGAAATCTCTATCTACTATTGTTCCTAATTTGAGTCCCTTATATAACTCAAAAACTTCAAGGGATGAATGAATCAACTTATAGAGTAAGATTAAGAACAAAAACCTTCAAGCTGCCACAACAAGCACACGGCGTCTCCATATTCGAGTCTTCATCTTCATCATGGCAGATCCTGCAGTCTGCCAATTTCTTTGGTAACGATTCGAAACTGACATCCATCCTATCAGCACAAACATCAGTAACCATTTCTCCGTTCGTTGAGAGGACTCATTAACCAAACAATCAACCAGCAACACAAATTCATCCCCCATTCAACCTCAATTTCCCATAACAATCTTCTTATTTAATAATAATAATAATAATAATAACAAAGAAATTGAACAATTCAAAATTCGATACCGAACAATCCTCCTAGCAAACTCTTTCTGCACCCTTTTCCTTTATCTTTATAAATCTGTTGAATTTAATTAATAAAAAAGATGTCATCTTACCAGCATTTTCATTAACACAAAATCAAGCAGTCAACTTTATATAATTAAATCAAACCACAAGATTATAAAATAAGAACAATAACCTGTAATACGGAACAAAATTAGTCAATCAGAAAGAACAATTAGGAGAAAGAAAGAAAACATAGAAAGATTTAAAGGGTGAAGCAAAGGATGAAGTTATGTTTGTGCAATCCTTTTGTTGTCCATAGATAAGGGTTTGTTAAGGATTGAAGCAACCGATTGAGTGGCTTGCTTACAAGGATTAATTTAGTTTTTATGATGATTTGTTTGTGTTTATTGAAGAACAGCAAAACCCTAATCTATCTATCTATATGTCTGGTTTATATTATTTAATTTGGGGAAAAAGAGGAATTGAATGGAATGGAGACGAAGAAGAGGGTTATGTCTACCGTCATCAATATCATGGCCATAACTCCACGTTCACTCATTCTGTTTTTCCCGTTACAGAAGTGGGCCCTCTGCATTTGAATGTTGCGTACAAATCGAACTACCTCAATTAACCATTTTTTTATCCTACAATATTAGGGTGGTCCCGGCAACGTTGTCGAGCCCTACCAATCTCACCTTACCATGTCAAAATCACAGAAACACTCATTAAAAATACCGTAGCCGATTGGTGAAGCTTTTGACCGTAGCCGAGGGAGTGGTAGCGGTGTAGCCGAACCACCCTAGCTGACGAGTTCCCCGTCTACCCTTAGGCTATCCACTCTAATGACTAGCATTTGTTGTCACTAACAAGTAACAACTAAAAGAATAACTAAATGCCCAATAACTATATGTTGTAAAATAATTAAAACTGAAATTAAAAGGAAAAATAAAATAATGTGATTGGTTTAGATTGGAGTGGTTCTCACCATCATTCCTAAATTCTTCACACTCACGCCCACCATTGGAATGACGAAGAGGTGAATGGTGTCCCCAATAACTAAACTGCGTGGTGTTTTGATGTCCCCAAATGATGAGTAGCTAATAGAATGGGGCGCAAATCTACAATACACAACCTTAATTTTTTACTTTCCTCTCAACTTATTATATTTGAAGGTGTATCATTTTTATAGGGATATGAACAATTGGGGGTGTGGTGGCCAAACATATGAACAATCCAACCCTTACTTTTTTTTTTAGTTTTTTTTAAACGCCTAATTTTTTTTGTCACTTATAGGATTTGAACCCCTCACCACTTGAAAAGACAAATTCTTATCCAACACCTTGATATCATTATGCCAAAGACCCTATGGTTACTTTTTTTTTATTTAGTTATCTTCAACTACTCAATCATCATCTATATTAGTTGTCTATGTGGCTCATGGGGAACTTAATGTGGTTGATTGTAAACGGTCTTTACCAATCATATTATATAAAGATACAATTACTAGATTTCTATGTGAGAGACACATCAATCCACTTCATTTTTCTGGGCAGTTTTTTTATCTTTTTTGGCGGCTTTGTATCCATTTTTCTGGGCGTTTTTTCCTTTTTGAGCGGCTATGTGGTTTATGGGCGGTTTCTCCTTTTATGTGGACCGTTTTGTTTTTTTGGGCTGTTTGTTTCCTTGGCCCAAAACTCTTGTCCGTGCCTAAAAAATGTACAAGTTGTAATTGTATTGTAAATTGTATTAGTATATTACTTTGCTTATAGGATATGTGCTTATAAAGCAGGCTGGATAAAGGTGTAAGTGAAGCAGTGTAGTTACATTAAAAATCCGTTTGCTTTAGTGTTAGTCTTTGTACAATGATGGCATGTTCATGTGTCACGCATATAGCAAAGTCTTACAGCCACCAGGTTGTCGCCGCAACGCGCGACACGCGTAAAATACTAGTTCGAAAACATTTTCAAGCACATCATTTAGATTAATGAGTGCCTAAAACAAGTACAATGATGACGTTGATGTCAAAAACGAATAATCTGTTTAGTCCTGATAAATCTTCCCTATGATCATATATATGTTGCGATGGTTTTAAATATGGCAAATGGCATGTGTCATCCATCATCTCTCACCCATTTGCCAATACAAATTACACCAAGTTGGCTACCAAAAAAATAGTGAGAAAATAAGGCCTTGCTCATAATGAGTGTGTATGGAAACATGATGGGCAAAGCATAGGGTCATAATTCGTAAGTAGATGCTAAATATTGATATAAAACATGATGATTGCATGCTCGTTTTGTTGTATTTTTTCCCTTGAGGATTTCTTTTGGGTTGATCGTCTAACATGTATGCTATGATTGAACCCAAGGTTTATATTTATAATCGATATTATGGGTGGCAAAATGGGTAAGTTGGGTGGGTTTGGTTGTTGGGTCAGGATGGGTTTGGGTTAGGATGGGTATGGGTCAAGATGGGTAGATGAAAAAAATGGGTTAGGATGGGTTGGGTCAGGATGGGTTTGGGTATGGATGGGTTTAGGTATAGATGGTTTGGATTAAGATATGTTCACATTAAAATAAATTAAAATTTTCAAAAAAAATTAAAATTACAATAAAAAAATTAAAAAGTAAATAAGATTAAAAAAATAAAATTAAAAAAAAAACAAAAATAAACTTAAATATAAAATATTAGGGGATCTGAAGTATTTCATTTTGAACCGAACCGGTTCGACCCTATCGGGCTGGATAACAACCCGGACCGTTACGACCCGGCCAGGCCGGGTAGCGACCAGAACTGTTTCGACCCGACCTGTCCCGTAACGACCCGGACCGTTTCGACCCGGGCGTTTCAACCTGACCTGTCCCGTTTCGACCCGGCCAGGTCCGGTAGCGACCCGGACCGTTTCAACCCGGTTGGGCCCGGTAAAGACCCGGACCGTTTTGACCCGACAAGACCGGTAGCGACACAGACCGTTTCGACCCGACCGGGCCCGGTAACGACCCCGACCGTTTCGACCTGACCCGTCCCGTAGCGACCCGGATTGTTTGGATTGGGCTGGGCCCGGTAACGACCCGGACTGTTTCGACCCGCCCGGGCCCGGTAGCGACCCGGACCGTTTCAACCCGGTCGGGCCCGGTAAAGACCCGGACCGTTTCGACCCGACAAGACCGGTAGCGACCCAGACCGTTTCAACCCGACCAGGCCCGGTAACGACCCAGACCGTTTCGACCTGACCCGTCCCGTAGCGACCCGGATTGTTTCGACCGGGTCGGACCCGGCAACGACCCGGACCATTTCGACCCGCCCGGGCCCGGTAGCGACCTGGACCGTTTCGACCCGCCAGGGCCCGGTAGCGACCCGGACCGTTTCGACCCGGTCGGGCCCGGTTGCGACCCGGACCGTTTCGACCTGACGGGACCGGTAGCGACCTGGACCGTTTCGACCCGGCCGGGCCCGGTATCGACCCGACCGGGCCCGGTAACGACCCTGACCGTTTCAACCTGACCCGTCCCGTAGCGACCCGGATTGTTTCGACCCGACCGGGCCCGGTAGCGACCAGGACCGTTTCGACCTGGCCGGGCCCTGTAACGACCCGGGCCGTTTTGACCCGACGGGACTGGTAGCGGCCCGGACCGTTTCAACTCGACCGGGCCCGGTAACGACCCGGACCGTTTCGACCCGACCGGGCCCGGCAACAACCCAGACCGTTTCAACCTGACCCGTCCCGTATCGACCCCGCCGGGCCCGGTAGCGACCCAGACCGTTTTGACCCGACCGGGCCCGGTAACGACCCAGCCGTTTCAACCTGACCCGTACTGTTTCGACCCGACCGGGCTTGTTAGCGACCCGGACCGTTTTGACTTGACCGATCCCGTTTGCAACCTGGACCGTTTCGACCCGACCGGGCCTGTCAACGACCAGACCATTTCGAACCGAATGAGCCAGTCAACAACCCAGACCGTTTCGACCTGACCCGTCCCGTAGCGACCCGGATTGTTTGGATCGGGCCGGGCCAGGTAACGACCCGGACCGTTTCGACCCGCCCGGCCCGGTAGCGACCCGGACCGTTTCAACCCGGTCGGGCCCGGTAAAGACCCGGACCGTTTCGACCTGACAAGACCGGTAGCGACCCAGACCGTTTTGACCCGACCGGGCCCGGTAACGACCCAGACCGTTTCGACCTGACTCGTCCCGTAGCGACCCGGATTGTTTCGACCAGGCCGGGCCCGGTAACGTCCCGGACTGTTTCGACCCGCCGGGGCCCGGTAGCGACCCGGACCGTTTTAACCCGGTCGGGCCCGGTAAAGACCCGTACCGTTTCGACCCGACAAGACCGGTAGCGACCCAGACCGTTTCGACCCGACCAGGCCCGGTAACGTCCCAGACCGTTTCGACCTGACCCGTCCCGTAGCGACCCGGATTGTTTCGACCGGGTCGGACCCGGCAACGACCCGGACCATTTCGACCCGCCCGGGCCCGGTAGCGACCCGGACCGTTTCGACCCGCTAGGGCCCGGTAGCGATCCGGACCGTTTCGACCCGGTCGGGCCCGGTTGCGACCCGGACCGTTTCGACCTGACGGGACCGGTAGCGACCTGGACCGTTTCGACCCGGCCGGGCCCGGTATCGACCCGACCGGGCCCGGTAACGACCCTGACCGTTTCAACCTGACCCGTCCCGTAGCGACCCGGATTGTTTTGACCCGACCGGGCCCGGTAGCGACCCGGACCGTTTCGACCTGGCCGGGCCCTGTAACGACCCGGGCCGTTTTGACCCGACGGGACTGGTAGCGGCCCGGACCGTTTCAACCCGACCGGGCCCGGTAACGACCCGGACCGTTTCGACCCGACCGGGCCCGGCAACAACCCAGACCGTTTCAACCTGACCCGTCCCGTATCGACCCCGCCGGGCCCGGTAGCGACCCAGACCGTTTTGACCCGACCGGGCCCGGTAACGACCCAGCCGTTTCAACCTGACCCGTACTGTTTCGACCCGACCGGGCTTGTTAGTGACCCGGACCGTTTTGACTTGACCGATCCCGTTTGCAACCTGGACCGTTTCGACCCGACCGGGCCTGTCAACGACCAGACCATTTCGAACCGAATGAGCCAGTCAACAACCCAGACCGTTTGCACTCGATTAAGCCTGCTAACGACTCGAACAATTTCGATGAGGTTGGTCTCGTTAACGATTCGTGTTGTTTCGACTTGGTCGTCCGTTAACGACCCGAACGGTTTCAAACCGACTGGGTTATCAACAAATGCAAAATATATAATTTTTTGTTTTTAGTGACATTGATTTCTACGAGGCACCAACACTTTTGGTGTTGGGTGAGTTTTAATTCAGATTTGTATATGATTATATAAAAATACCCATCCTGACCCATTTATTTTTTTTGACATACCCATCCTGACCCACTTACTTATTTCCTACAATTAAAATTACCCATCCTAACCCCCTTGAAAATTATACTAAACCCATTTCAACCCACAAGGTCAAATTTTAAACCCAAAACAACCCAAACTCAACTAGATGGGTTGAAATTGCCAGGTCTAATCGATATTAACTGTTCTTTTACTCACTCGTTGGTTTAGAAACCAATGTCATGACAAGTACGACCTCACCTAGAATTTGGTTGTTGTAAAACTCCTTAAAATTTGGTTGTCGAAGATGGTAGTAGAGACTATAAGACGGTTGCAAGATATGTTATACAGTAAAGCTGTCATTGTTCAGGCTTTAGAATTTGACAATAAAACGAAATAATAGCGACATAGCGAGTATATATTTCTAATTAGGGTCTGTTTTTGCCTAATATATGTCTATTTGTAATTTGTTATGTGTGGTTGGCCCAATTTTCTTTTTCTTTTATCTTTGGCTGGCAAAGTGAGACTTGAATGTTATTGTGTGACACCTAGTTGAATCTTATATCGTATTGTTAGTCCACAAAGAAGATAGTGGGCTATAATTATTGTCCCATCTCAAGTATCAACAACACGTACTTGAGTGGGACTATATCATGATAGGTGACATGCAGAGAAGTTTTCACTCGAGCAGCTAATGAGAGATTAGATGTCACAGGTGATACCATAGCCACTCTTATATAGTTTTATTTACGATCAATAGTAAAACAAACATGTTTTACCCATTGTCCACATGACATGTATTGTGGTTGTAAGGAAAATCATGCCTCAGATATCACCAATGCATTTTGAATGTAATAGCCATGGATGAGAGAAATTCACAACAAAAATAAGTGAATTTAAGTGGGCAGATCAGACAAATATCAATTGATATGAGTGATGGATTTAGGGCAGGGGGCGCCACTTGAGTATACTCTAATCCCATCCAGTCCCGTGGTGCACCTCACTACCCCAGTCTACTGCCCCAAAACATTTATTTGGAGAAAACACTAACCAAACTAATGGGTCTCACTTTTTTACATATCATATCTCTATCCCCGTCCTACCCACACCCCTCTACTCCTAGTTGCCTATTACCCGCAAGACATACTCGGAACCCACTACCCGGGACACCGGCGGCGATAGGTAATGGGTACCCGAAACCAAATCCTATGGTTCCCCGTTGGAGGTAGATACGAACCCGTGGGTCGACCCGCGTCTCCTTGGCAACTCCGCTACATATTTTACCCATTTAGTTATTAGTAGGAATGAGTTTTAGAGGGACAGTTTTAGGAGCAAGTAGTTGCCAAAAATTAATGGGGCAGTTATTATAATTAATAGCATAACGTAAATCACTCAATTGATTTACGTAAATCAAGCATGAGATTATGAAATATTATGTCATTATTTGTATATTTAGTTTCCTAGTTTATAGGATCATGTAACTCTATATATTGTTTTATCAATCAATGTAAATGTGTGAGATTGAGTCCTAATATGGTATCAGAGCACTGGGCAGAAATCACATTGCGTTAGCATCCGCATGGTCTTGGTACGAGAACCCAAGTATTATTTGAGCGTAACGCCTGAAGTTCCTCCTCCATTGCTTTTACCCTTTTAGTGTGCTTTGCTGCTGACTTGAAACCACGAGGATCCTGTGCTGCAAGAAGAGCATGATGTAAAGGACCTGAAAACAAAGTAAGATTAGCATAAAACTTTGGTTTGTAAATCCCGTTTTTCGATCGAGTCCTCATGGGGTGTGATGGTATCGGCGCAGCAGATGATCCAGAGTCGATGTTGTCGGTGAAGTCGGTTGGGAAAGTGTTTTGGGAAGGCTGAGGTGGGCTAAGAGAAGGACCAGTTTGGGGTATAGTGGACTCGTGTTGTGATGTGGTGGGCTGGGTTGGAAGATTTGGTAGTTGGGCAACGGAAGCAGAACATAAAGGGCAATGGAGCGGATCATGGGTGGTGGGTGTGGGCTCGATGAGTGTCGCCGTGGTCTCACTGGGTATGTTGGGTAATGTAGGCGGGTTTGGGATAGTTATGGATGGTAATGTTTCATCAAAATTTGAAAAGACCAAGCTAAATACGCTCATGACATCTTGGCTCGTGCAGGCTTGCTTGATTCAAAACCAGTTGATACTCCATTAGCTGCCACCGAGAGTTTTCTCAGCAAAGGTGAACCTTTTCATGATCCCACTCTTTATCGATCATTGGTTGGAGCTCTACAATATCTCACTATTACTCGTCCTGATCTTTCTTATGCTGTCAATCAAGCGAGTCAGTATCTGCAGTCACCTACCACTTCTCATTTTCAATCGGTCAAACGCATTCTACGCTATGTTAAGGGCACAATCTCCTTTGGGTTAACCTTTTCTAAGCCGTCTTTGACCACCTTAGTTGGGTATTCCAATGCTGACTGGGCTCGGTGTATCGAGACACGGCGATCGACTTATGGCTATTCGATTTATTTGGGTGAAATCTTGTTTCATGGAGTGCAAAGAAGCAGCCTACCGTCTCTCGTTCCAGCTGTGAATCCGAATATCGTGCTATGGCGAACACTGCGGCTGAGATTATTTGGATTACTCACCTTTTGCGTGAATTACATGCTCTTCCCACTGATCGACCTACTCTTCTGTGTGATAATAAGAGTGCTATTTTCCTCAGTCAAAATCCGGTCTCTCACAAACGTGCGAAACATATTGATATTGATTACCATTTTTTTCGGGAACTTGTCTCGTCTGGAAAACTCTACACCAAGTTTGTTCCATCCAATCTCCAGGTTGCAGACATTTTCACCAAAAGTCTATCCAAGCCTTTGTTTCAAAAATTTCGGACTTTGCTCCGTGTTGGTCCTCCACCTGTTCGATTGAAGGGGGGTAATAGCATAACGTAAATCACTCAATTGATTTACGTAAATCAAGCATGAGATTATGAAATATTATGTCATTATTTGTATATTTAGTTTCCTAGTTTATAGGATCATGTAACTCTATATATTGTTTTATCAATCAATGTAAATGTGTGAGATTGAGTCCTAATAATAATCTAATCATATTAATATTTGTGTATTGTTTAGATTAGGTGTGTGTTTCTATTTATCTTGTTCATTCAAGTTTCAGGAGATCTCCCATCTCGAATTGGGTCTATCATCGTCTTGTAATCAGTTTTTCAGTAAATTAAATCATCCGACTTTTGTTGGGTTCTATCAATGATTCCATTGCCGGGAAACTCGAAGATGGCACCTGCCAACCAAAACATCCAAAATTAGCAACCAAAAAGCGGCAATACTGAAACTAATCCCCTTGCTATGCAACAAGCAGCAATGGTGGCCGGATTGGAGTCATTAAAGGAGGATGTTGTAGCGCTCAAGATCGTGATGTTTGGAAAATCAACCAGCAACCAAGCACCACCACCCGCACCACTATCTACACCTCACACTTTCCCTGATTTCAGCACCAAATGTCATCCGAAAACCGGCCTTCGAACCCGCACCACTATCTACACCTCACACTTTCGCCAATGCTACCAGAGGTTCTTGCAATAAAGTTAAGGTCCGTATGAAATTGAGGTTTGTGCAACAAAAGTTCCCAATGGATGTTTCTGTTATGCTGAGTAGTTGTTCTAAGGTTCGAAATCGAAACTATTCAAGTATTCTACTCATTTTTCATCATGCAGCTTCTAAAAACTAAACAAATAACATGAAGCTGAAGTTATTCATTTGCATCGTTGAGGTTTCGAACAATTTGCCTCATGTTTCTTGTGTGTTGATGATTGTTTCGAGAATGAATTTAAACCTTACCCTTTAATAAGTTGATTAAGTTCTAACCTCACCCTTTAGTTGATTAATATCTTTATTACTAGCACTAGCTGATTACCCCGGGAGGGTCCCGGGGTTGAAAAATCTAATTTTACGTGATAACCTATTGCAAATGGCTCAAGTTAACTAACCACAAAATCTCTCAATCATTGCATGTTCATAGTATTCTAATCAGTAATAACTCATATTCCCTAATCTAAAACCTAATTAGTAATCATCTAAAGAATCACTTATGTAAGCTGCAACTATTCAAAAACTCATTACATCTCTCTAATTTCTCACATTCTAATGGCTCTTATAATTCCTAACCTAATCAACTAAACAAACACTTAAGTTGGAAGTTGTAATCATTGCATCTCATTATGCCACGTGGCATAATCAAGAGATGGTTGAGGCCACCATTGAACGCCACGCCAGCAACTATCAATTCTTCCCGGGAGCGTCCCGGGGTTGAAAAATATAACCATTCTAATAATACTAATACTAATAGTAATAATTATTACTCTTGTAATTAAATAAATAAAAAAAATAACATTGCTATAAGGTGACACCATGTGTTGTAGTGTTGCGCGATTCTTTCTCCTAACTTCTCTTGATGAAGTATACCTAGTAAAATTCCAATGATAACATGGCGATTGGGTTGATTTTCAACATCGTAGATAAGAACCTGGTTTAAAAGAAAAAACATGATTAATGAATAACATGAACACTTTGTGTTTTTTTCCTGTATGAATGAAACCCCACAAAAAATAGTCGATTTTTTCTCCGTTTTTTATATAGCACTATGGTACTCGTTGGAAAGATAATAAAATGCTCGTTAATTTGGTGTAATTTTTTTCTTTAAAAAATCCCGTATATAAAAGATATAAACGTTTAAAAATTATGGAAGGAAATATGAGAGAGAAAATTTTAAATTTATTTTTAAATTGTTTTTTCCTAAAATAACTCAATTTAATTAAAAAAAAGAAAATAATTCAAAAATACTAAAATCTTTCAATTATGATGCCACGTAGCAGTTTCATTGAGAGGTTGAAGGCACCATTGCACGCCACGTCAGCATATACATTTTCTTTTATATATATTAATAGATACATTTTTTAAGAATAATGCACAAAACGACGTGCTTAAGCGTAACGAGGATTATAATTCGTGTAAAATTAACACCAAACGACACTAAATCCATTTACAGAATAACATCAACATCATCATACTTAGTTAATCTCACCAATAGCAAGCTACGGTAGGGTCTGACTGTCTGAGAAGGGTAAGATATAGACAGACTTACCTCTACCCAGTGAAAATAAAGAGACTACTTGCAGTGAGACCCCTGACTCAATAGTGGTTTTGCATCAAACCTTTGATATAAGGCACATAACACAAGCAATCGGGACAAGCCCGATTGGTGCATGTACCCCTTGTCTTTTGACTATCAATACCACCACATGATAATATCAAACGTCCGCCATTTTTAATATTGTTTTCACAAAATTAGTAAAATAGTGTTAAAATTAGTGCAATTTTACTTTTGTCCCTCGGGAACCACATGTATGTAGAATAACATGTTAACCTTAAAAGTCAAAGATCTTGTACAAGTTCTTCAGAAACAATTAAAGGATGATATTCATAATTCATATATATTTTAGCAACAACTTAATGTAGATTATGGAATACATCGAAAGAGAAAACAGTGCAAAAACATGTTGCCAAAACAGCAGTGCCGAGGCTTCACGAACCGCATAACCCCTCAAACTAGCGATTGCGCCAAACAAGATCGCGCTTGGTGTCGTGTACTGCAACAAAAGCACGAACCGAAACATCTTATCGCCTTCGATAAGAAAATTTAGTTGGTCAGCTACAAGCACGACCCCGATTCCTAACATGGGAAGAATCAAGAGTCGTGCTACTAGAATCCCGACTATGGTTCGTATCCCCAGTCGGGATTCGTTAGGACCCTCTGCTAGCATTCCCCCAAGAACCAACATAACCGAAGGCACCATGGCGCCAGCCATTATGTCTAGACTATCCGTTAAAAACGATAGTGGCGCGTCATCACCGTACACGACAGATCTCAAAGACGGAACCATTCCTATGACTAAAGCGAGAAGAGTCGCGACCGTTGGTGGCTGAAGAATATGGCGAACCGGGGTTTGCTCAGCTACAATTCGCATCTTTCTAACCATCCGTGGTTCGGCCAAACACCTAATTGATCTAGGGCTTCGCGGGTGCTCATGCTCATGCCCCTCTTGTAGCAAATCAGGGTCTGGTATGGAAGACTGTGAGAAATCCGAGACATTACCGAAAACCCGTGCAATAAACGGTGTTTTGCAATGCTCGGTCACTTGGTCTTCCATACCAGGCCACTCTGCTTCATGCAAAAGTGGCCTACTGAGATTGTTCACAGGTAAATCCTCGTGAACAATCTCAATCTCACCCTCGTCTTCCACGACCTCATAATACTCCAATGGTGGCTCCATCATATGGTAAACCAAAGTATAAACCAAAAGCACAGATACCCATTGCGCCAACGACACATAAGCAGTCCCCGTCGTATGGCAATTCGGGCTAAACGAATTATTGGCATTATGACAAATCGACCCGACAATCGCCAACATCAGATTACCCGTATTCCCAAAACCAGTAACAATAACAGTAAACCTAAAAAACTCTGGTGGCGGCCGACAAATAACCGCCACCAGCAGCCCCAAAAGACAGCCAATTACAGTACTGATGATGACATTCACAGGTACAAACCACCATAAAGCAAGATTCTGAACAGAAACTGATTGACCCAAATGGATAAAGATTGTGCAGGGCAAAAACAAAGCAAAAACAAGTTTACTAAGAAGCTTAAAAGTAGATTTTGGGACAAGTTGTGTTTTTGGGTGTGCAAGAAGTATACCAATAACAGAAAGACACAATAGTTTCAATAATGGTACAACAGCATATATCAGTTCTTGTTGACCAAACTTAACATCTGATTCAAAGGACCCCATTCAATAAACTGAAAGTGAGTAACAGATATAATAACCTTAATGGGTCATAACCAGTCTTGACACATAAAGGTTGTAGCTTTTGGAGGTAAAGTTATCAGATCAAGATTCAAAGGTCAAGACTTTATGTGGAAATATGTTAAGGGAAAATGGCCAAAATAGCCCGTTGACCGGGCGTTTTGCACAAATAGCCCTCTCCACCCTCTTTGGAGAGAGGGGTCACGGTTCCCGAAGAGCCTGAACCGTCTCCCGAGAGGCTTCCCATTTCAGCCAACAGAGGACCGCCACGTGTCGTTGTTGATCCCGAGACAGACCTGAGACGTGAGACAGACCTGAGACGTCTCTGGTGACGTCAGAGACGCCTCCGGTGACGTCTTAGAGACGCCTCCGGTGAAGACAAAGAACAAGAAAAAAAACAGAGGATAATGAAACTTCGTCGGAGAAGACAAAGAACTCACCGGAGAAGACGACCGGAGAAGACGAAGAACTCACCGGTGCTTTCCATCATCCATTCAAAACGTAAAATGTAGACCAGTGGGAGTGGGTAGGGAAGACAGAAGGTTTTAGCATCGTGTTGAAGACGAACGAGACTAGTTCCTGGTGGGAACAAAATGAACACAGCATCAGTGATTTTCAGTGAAAAAATTGGATCTCATAATGTAGCCCCAAAAGGCAAGTGAATAATTGGATCAACCCAACAATAATAATGGCTACATGTCAAAATCAAGAAAATTAGGGATTAGGTCGGATTAGATCCGGTTCAGGCAGCCGGTCCAAATCGATGAAAAGTCTATAAAAAAGAGTTATTATAGTAATATGTTAAATGAATACTTCTTTGTCTTCACCGGAGGATATGAATGAGAAACATCGGAGAATCCCGCAGGTGTTGTTGAAGTAAACGAGGACAGAGAGAGAGAGGAAAGACGGTTCAAAGAGAGAGAGGAAAGAGAAATGGAGAGAGAGAGAGTGAGGAGAGAGGAAAGAGAAAGAGAGTGATGAGGTGTTGGTTTTTTATTGGATCATACGGGAGACCTCTCAAGAGACGTTTCAGAGGTCTTGGGAGCCGTGACCCGTCTCTCCAAAGAGGGTGGAGAGGGCTATTTGTGCAAAACGCCCGGTCAACGGGCCATTTTGGTCATTTTCCCATATGTTAATATATAAGGATGTGCAGGAAGCAGTAACACATGGGACTTACAGATTGGAGAATCTTGAAAGCAAAGAACTTGAGTTGAAAAAGGATAAATATAAAATTGTTGAAGAAGAAAGAAAATTAATGGTAGCAAGGAGCAATCATAGGTGGGGTACCAAACAAATAAGGATAAGAGGATTGGAATCATGAAATAAATATTGATAATTTTAGTTTTTATATTTTATTCCAAAATTAATTTATCTTTATGTGATGTTTTTATTTTTTTATTATTATGTGGTAAAAATATTAAATAAACAATTTGTAACTAGACCTGGCAATTTCAACCCATCTAGTTGAGTTTGGTTTGTTTTAGGTTTAAAATTTGACTTTGTGGGTTAAAATGGGTTTAGTATAATTTTCAAGGGGGTTAGGATGGGTAATTTTAATTGTAGGAAATAAGTAAGTGGGTCAGGATGGGTATGTCAAAAAAAATAAATGGGTCAGGATGGGTATTTTTAGATAATCATATACAAATTTGAATTAAAACTCACCCAACACCAAAAGTGTTGGTGCCTCATAGAAATCAATGTCACTAAAAACAAAAAATTATATCGTTTGAATTTGTTGATAACCTAGTCGGTTTGAAATCGTTCGGGTCGTTAACGGACGACCATGTCGAAACAACACGAATCGTTAACGAGACCAACCTCATCGAAACGGTTCGAGTCATTAACAGGCTTAATCGAGTCCAAACGGTCTGGGTTGTTGACCGGCCCATTCGGTTCGAAATGGTCTGGTCGTTGACAGGCCCGGTCGGGTCGAAACGGTCCAGGTTGCAAACGGGACCACTCAGGTCAAAACGGTCCGGGTCGCTAACGGGCCCGGTCGGGTCGAAACAGTACGGGTCAGGTTGAAACGGTCTGGGTCGTTACTGGGACCGGTCGGGTCAAAACGGTCTGGGTCGCTACCGGGCCCGGCCTGGTCGATACGAGACGGGTCAGGTTGAAACGGTCAGGGTCGTTACCGGGCCCGGTCGGGTAGAAACGGTCCGGGTCGCTACCGGTCCCGTCGGGTCGAAACGGTCCGGGTCGCTAGTGGGCCCGCCCGGGTCAAAACGGTCCGGGTCGCTACCGGTCCCGGGCCAGTCGAAACGGTCTGGGTCGTTACCGGGCCCGGTCGGGTCGAAACGGTGCGGGTCGTTACCGGGCCCGGTCGGGTAGAAACGGTCCGGGTCGCTACCGGTCCCGTCGGATCGAAACGGTCCGGGTCGCTACCGGTCCCGTCGGGTCGAAACGGTCCGGGTCGCTAGCAGGCCCGGCCGGGACGAAACGGTCCGGGTCGCTACCGGGCCCGGGCCAGTTGAAACGGTCCGGGTCGTTACCGGGCCCGACCCAGTCGAAACAATCCGGGTCGCTACGGGACGGGTCAGGTCGAAACGGTCTGGGTCGCTACCGGGCCCGGTCGGGTCGAAACGGTCCGGGTCGCTACCGGTCCCGTCGGGTCGAAAGGGTCTGGGTCGCTACCGGTCCCGTCGGGTCGAAACGGTCCGGGTCTCTAGCAGGCCCGGCCGGGTCGAAACGGTCTGGGTCGCTACCGTGCCCGTGCCAGTCGAAACGGTCCGGGTCGTTACCGGGCCCGACACAGTCGAAACAATCCGGGTCGCTACGGGACGGGTCAGGTCGAAACGGTCTGGGTCGCTACCGGGCCCAGTCGGGTCGAAACGGTCCGGGTCGCTACCGGTCCCGGCCGGGTCGAAACGGTCCGGGTCGCTACCGGGCCCGGCCGGGTCGAAACGGTCCGGGTCGTTACCGGGCCCGGCCCGGTCGAAACAATCCGGGTCGCTACGGGACGGGTCAGGTCGAAACGGTCTGGGTCGCTACCGGTCTTGTAGGGTCGAAACGGTCCGGTTCTTTACCGAGCCCGACCGGGTTGAAACGGTTCGAGTCGCTACCGGGCTCGGCCGGGTCGAAACGGGACGGGTCAGGTTGAAACGGCCGGGTCGAAACGGTCCGGTCGCTATGGGACGGGTCAGATCGAAACAGTTTTGGTCGCTACCCGGCCTGGCCGGGTCGTAACGGTCCGGGTTGTTATCCAACCCGATAGTGTCGAACCGGTCTGGTTCAAAATGAAATACTTCAGATCCCCTAAAATTTTATATTTAAGTTTATTTTTGTTTTTTTTTTAATTTTTTTTATTTACTTTTTAAATTTTTTATTGCTATTTTAATTTTTTTTTAAAATTTTAATTTATTTTATTGTGAACCTATCTTAATCCAAACTATCCATACCCAAACCCATCCGTACCCAAACCCATCTTGACCCAACCCATCCTAACCCATTTTTTTAATCTACCCATCTTGACCCATACCCATCCTAACCCAAACGCTTCCTGACCCAACAACCAAACCCACCCAACCTACCCATTTTGCCACCCATATTTGTAACATAAAGGGCAAAGAATGTAATTTCGTTGATAATTAAAGGACAATTTGTGTAATTTTCTCTATAACTTAATAAGTAATTAATAATTAAAACTAGGATTATTCTTCGCGCACGTTGCGGCGCGCTAAACAGTCAATTTTGTGTTCGTTCGACTACACCTGACATGAGAATGCAAGTTATTTGAGACAATACAAAATATAACAATTACATCAAATTGGAATATTAAAAAATGCAGCTTGTATGTCTTCTTACATTCACGACCAATCGGCTAGTTGTTTCAAAACATGAAAATTATGCAAGCATTTGGTGTCTCGCTCACTTGAATGTTGCCAACGCTTTAAGCTGGGGCA
The DNA here is from genome assembly GCA_028751855.1 of Ambrosia trifida. NCBI lineage: Eukaryota > Viridiplantae > Streptophyta > Magnoliopsida > Asterales > Asteraceae > Ambrosia > Ambrosia trifida. Next base: position 119,516,433 of record CM054128.1, on the reverse strand, counting down.
ATTCCATGTCGATATGCTTGTCTACGCTTTCCATTCGCAACTACACGTACTTGCGACCCGCTACAAATTGAACATTTATTATTTCAAGTTGGTTTTTGAAGTAAGTTGTTTAAAGTTTGGATAACATGCACACTACCATGCAATCAAAATGAAACACACAGCTAAAAATAAAAGCAACCTATCTACACCATAAGTTAAAACATAAATAGGTGAATCATACTAAATATTGCATTTACCACCATTTCAATATTGCACAGTCAAACGACGATTTCATTCATCACAGTAGTATAGTAAGTGTAATATATACGCAAGCCTTAGGCTTGTTTGTAACGGGTCAAACATATAAAAAAACCGACTATAAAAGGAAACATGTCAAATTGGGGATGAAAGACGGTGTGTATCTATTTAAGATTCAGCACCAAACATGTTTATTGCATTTACCACCTCCACCTTTGGATATGCAGAAATAATTTAAAAATTCATGATTCTTAATCAGCAAAACGATACACACATAAGAGATGACTATATATATGCATTTAAAAGAAAGAAGGTCGAAGAAAGTTGTATATATACCTTAAGAACATTATTGGGCCCTTCATATCTATTTGAAAAAACAAAATAGAAGCCTAATTTGCTCCAAGCCGTCGGTGTTTCCATGAATCAGTTTTTCGCTAAACGCCTACCGATCAAAGCTTCCCAAATCAGTTTTCTGATCGGCAACTTAGACATGTAACCAAAGGAGTGACAATGGGCTCAAGAAGTATGATTAACCATGCCTGTACAATCAGAAATATTCAATTCTTAGTCAACAAACAAAACACAAAATTTAAAGGCATAAAGAGTTATGATGCTTATAAATTCATGAATTTAAATTGCAAAGATATATGAAAATTAAAAAATTCATGCATTGAAGAACCATTTTCATTCTAGTAGCTATGATTACGATTTGAGTTCATTTTGTAAAAAAAAAAAAAAAAAAAAAAAGATAGCATTATAGGTATTAAGTTGAAGAAACTTTTGTAATTATGGATTTCGAAATATCACATCAGAATGATATGGAGAAGCAATTATATATTGGATTGTCAAAACAAAAGTAGTTTATGAACTACACACCTAACTGGCCAAATTATCAACAAAAAAATTGTTTGTACTCGTAATAACAATGACATCGAAAAACCAATTCAATAACCACCTAAGTAATCAAAGATCATTTTCTAGCGAAAGCATAGATTATCAACACCTGCATTCACTACTGGATAAACAAAAAGAACACCTCATGGCCTTAAAGAAAACAAAAAACTATCCTGCTTCAGTATATGTTTATAACCATGAGAAAAACAAAAACAAAAACTGAAAGCAAACCATATTATCAGAAAAGACTAAAGCAGCAACAACAACATCAAATTGAAAATACTAAACGATGACTGGAGTCATTACCTTAAGAATCGGAAAGAACATTCTCTTCCACTTCCTCTTCCTTCTCCTGATCTGAAAATTAGGGCCTCTGATAATCATTTTGGTGCTAAATCTTATCAATCAGCCACTACCAGCACCAACACCAAACGGTAGTCTGGAAATGTTAATAATGGCAACGGATGAGGTGGTTTCCGACAGGTCACAATTCTAAAATATATGAGTGGCTTAGTTTTTGAAATACATGGCAGCAAGATTGGTTGCAGGTGGATACCTGTCATCATGGCCAAGGCAAAGAATTTAATCATCTATTTGAATGAGACGCCAGTTCGCACAGAAAATGACACATATACCCCCAAGAGAACCATAAATAACCGAATTGCAATATTACTATTGATCTTCAGTTTTCTTGAATGCATAGTATATAAGGGCGATGTTATACAAATGTAGAAAATAAATGACACGTATACCACCAAAAAAACACACAAATTATGAAAATGGCATGCTGCTGTTCATCTTAAGTCTCCAATAATACATAGTATAACATATATAATATAATATGTATTCCAACAAAGATCATTTTTAAAATCTATGAGTGGCTCAGAGTTGTTAAAATTGATAGCTACAAGGAGGGTTGCGGGTGGAAACCTACCATCCGCGATCCTTGCCACGCCATCACCACCAACAATCGGGAAATATTGTTGACTCATCATAGCCAGGTAAAGCACTGCACACCACCACCATCAAATCCCTAACCTTCGTCGCACATTCAGTCGTGGCCACCATCACCTTTCCAAACCCGTTTTCAACCATGAACAACATGAAAATTTAATTGATAGGTGGCAACATCGCCACCATACGCCACCAACTAAATGGAGGCGACCACCTCCTCATTACTACCCACCCCGCCGCATATCACAACCAGCCTTATCTCCTGAAGCAAAGATAAAAAAACATAAACATATCAAGATAATCTTAAACGCAAAACGAAGAACTGATTTAGGGTCACCACATATACGATAATCCACAACTCAAACGTATCGATTAAAGTTTAAACAGTCAGTTAACAAATGCAATTTATTATTCTTTGGTTAATATATTTACTTGTTCACAACTGATAAAGAGGGCTGCAATCTGTTCTTCACTTGCCTCATTAGATCACAACAAACATCATGGTTCCTACTACCAGGCACCAGCAACAACCCGCGACCACACCTCTGTTCAACCACCATCTTTCACTGAAAATCTCCACCATATCCTAATCATTCTCCCCACTCGAAAGCCTAACCTGAAATCCTAAAGTTAAACCAACCACTCCGGCTACATTACATCAACGTCCACCTTGCTCCTCATCATCGTCACCAACAGGCCGCTCAGTGGCACTACGGTTGCAACCGGAGTTGCCATACCAAGTAGAAACCAACATCATTTCCGGGTAGGTGACGGGTCGATGATTGAGAGCATGCAAGAATCGGCCTCTACCGAGCCTCAAAACAACCACTTTATTGAATCGAGCGAAAAAATGGATATCCATATAGAGATAAACAAAGGAGGTAGTAAAAAACCCTCAAAAAAACAAACACACCACATATAGTCGGCCTTCAATGTTAAAAATCATTACCCGTTTACATGCAGACGGAATGGTTGAAGACGGTTGCGGTGGCGCTGTGTAGGAGATGGGTGGCGACGGTGGTGATGGATGGATTGTCGGCGTACAACGTTGTGGAGGAGGTGGATAGGCACAATTATGAGGATGGTGGTGATGGATGGATCAATGATCATCGAAGACCGAACCGCCACATAAAGCAAACAGGTGTAGCCAGCAATTGAGAGAGGAAAGGAGGATGATGTACAAGTGTAGGTGTAGCAAGCAAATGAGAGAAACAGGGAGGATGTTGTATAGATGTAGCAAACAAATGACACTTATACCCCCATAAAAGTCATAAATTACGAAAATGGCATGATACTGTTCATCTTAAGTCTTCAATAATACATAGTATAATATGATGCAGGTCGATATAAATATATAATTCATCAAACGAACATATTGTAATCTATATATAATAAACGAAAGTATGGTGTGACACATGACATTAGATTATGTCACACCCTCAAATTCCACTTGCGGGGTTTTACCGCGAGGCGCATGACAAACCAGGATTCAAATCAACGGTCACAATAAACAACACTATATGCAAAACACAATACCCAAAAGATTTAATTATAAAAGCATAAACTGTAGCGGAAGCTTTAAATGTTTACAACCCAAAAGACATTGTTTAATGTTTAACAAGACCATGCTCCTAACTCTAGACGCCCGTGCAGACTTGTGCGCCTAGTTCCCGTTGTAGCTACCTTAGCGACCTGAGAAAAACATGCCAAAAGACGTCAACATATTATGTTGGTGAGTTCACAGGTTTGTTCAAAAAGAGTTACCAATTGTTACCATGTCCATACTATATCAATGTTACCAAGTACGCTAGCTAGGCGTCTGTTTTGTTACTACTACGATTGGAAACCATTACTGAACACGTTTAGCAATGTTTAGCATGTTTAGCAGCCCGTAATGTTCAGCACGATAATGTTCCTGTTCGAGACAATATGCACCCGCCCAGCCCTCCAAGCCGACGAGTGGGGCAGGTCACGCCCAATAGATCTATCCACATTTCCCCCGTTGTGCAAACCCGCACATTCATGGTTTCCCCCGGGACTTTCAAAAGATCGCATAGTACACAAGTTCAAAACAATAGTATGACATATATTACCAAAACAGTTTAGCGCATGTTTTCTCCCCCAAAAGTTAAAGCAGTAAAAGTGGGGCCGTGAACTCACCTTAGATAGCGTTCCTCAAATATATGTAAAGATGTTTAGCCCTTGATAATCCCTCTACCGGAGATCTATCAAAATGTTCACATAAGTGTTCCGACTAATAACCATAAGGTTATCTAGTCCCCGATTGTCCAGATCACAACCAAGTATGTTTTAAAACGTGTTTAAATGTTTAGCCGACACACTAGACCGACCCGACATCCCGTTGGTGACCCATTACCCTAACTAATCAAGTACACATAGATTACATGCAAGGTTCAAGCATAAGACACTTAGTTTGTATCAAAAATCTCATTTTTGTTAACGTAGGGTCGAACGTAGTCCTGGGAGGTCGAAGGTGGCCTTAACTGGTCGAATGTGGCTTTGAACCTCCACCTTCGCCCCTTTTCTTCCCACCTTCGCCCCTTTTAGTTCATTCGCTCCTTTTTGTTTCCAGGTTCGCCCCCTGGAACCCACCTTCGACCGTTCGACTGGTCGAAGGTATTCCAGGTTCGCCCCTGATGTCAGATTTTTCCAAAAACGCGACGAAAAACATCCGAAAACATCACGAAACATCACGAGTTACAGCAGTCAAGCATCATTAATATATTCCTACGAAACCCTACAAATTTTACCCCAAAGTCTATCCGTTTTACAAGTTTCCTAAAATAGTAAATTATGGAGATGTCACATCACCATGCATGAAAATATTACCCAATTAGGAAACTTTCTGAAATCGATCAATAATCCGTCCATCATACTCAAATCATTATGAACAAGAAACCCCTATCATAACCTTATCATAATCATCCAAAAACAAACCCTAAATCTAACTAAAAACCCCTTTAATCGCCAAAACACCATCAACAATCAAAGGTAACATGTTTCAATCATAACCCATCATTAATAACAGCCCTAGGTTGTTGTCATATCATCTATACAACAAGTAATCATCAAACAATGCATAATATCATACTAACACATGTTTATTTGCATAAAAACTCATTGTTTATGAATAGGTTTTGGTTAGGAAAGGTTTTTATTCATAAAATAGGTTGATATCAGATCTGGACCCTTGGGGTTTAGATTAAAACAAATCAAAATTGTTTAAAAAGGATTTGTAATGAAGAACACACCTTAGATCTTCACTTGTAATGATTTAGAGAGTTAGGTTATGAAAAACAAGCTCAAAAACTCCTTCCCCAGTGATGATAGCTGATAGAGAGTGTTTGGAGGCGTTTAGGGTTTGTAAAATGGTGAAAAATGGCTAAGGATGGTATTTATACCCAGTCCAGGTTCGCCCTTTTTATGTGGTCGAATGTGGAACTTTTCCACATTCGCCCATTTGTAATGGTCGAATGTGGAACTTTTCCACATTCGCCCACTTTGTTTCTACGTTCGCCCATTTTTCAAGTTCCATTTCCACGTTCGCCCACTATTTCCACATTCAGGTCATCAGCACTTTTTAACACATGTCAACAGCACTTTTAAACACATGTTAACCTTTTCCCAGTTTGTCGTGTTTAACGCATTTTAACACATCTTAACACATAAGCCTGCATCCATAGTCTATACTTAGCATGTTTAGGCACGTATAATCATTTGTACATTATTTAAGCAAGTATAAGCATACAATTCACCACACGACCCATAATCTACACATATACTTAATTAGTTCATGTAATGTCACCAACAACGGAACCCGATACTAGTGTATTACCAAAACGACTCCCAATGATCCTCCAGATCATTGTACCCTGGACAATCCTACTTGACCCAACTCAACTAACCCGGTTAAGTTTGTTTATAAACGTTTCTCGCTAAGGTAGACTTAGATGTTACTAATATGTTTAAGCCGAACATGCCGGGTGTCACATCATCCCCACGTTGAAAGAATTTTCGTCCCGAAAATTGCGCAAAGCCCAAAAAGAAAGAAACGGAAAGAACCGAACAAAAAGAAACTTACCGGATGTCACATCATCCCCACGTTGAAAGGAATCTCGACCCGAGATTCATTCCGCTTCAGCAGTAACATGCCTTGATTCAAACGCGCGCTTCGGAAAGAGATGAGGATACTTAGATTTCATCTGATCCTCCCGTTCCCATGTGAACTCAGGTCCACGGTTCGAGTTCCAACGGACTTTAACGATGCGGATTTTACTCCGACGAAGGCTACGAATCTTGTAGTCGAGAATCTCAACAGGTTCCTCCACAATGCGAAGACGATCATCCACCTTGATCTCTTCCAGTGGTACAATGAGAGATTCATCAGCCAAACACTTCTTCAAGTTAGACACATGGAAGACGTTGTGCACACTACCGAGCTCCGCCGGTAAGTCAAGTCTATATGCCACCGGTCCAATCCGATCCAGGATTGCGAACGGTCCGACATAACGAGGGTTAAGCTTGCCACGCTTTCCAAAGCGTATGACGCCCTTCCATGGTGAAACTTTCAGAAGTACCTTGTCCCCAACCTGGAACTCTAAAGGTTTTCGACGGCGATCGGCATAGCTCTTCTGACGATCCCGTGCAGCAGCCAAACGTTGACGGATCTGTACGATTTTCTCCAAAGTTTCGTACACGAGTTCCGGACCAGTGAGCTGGCTCTCGCCCACTTCGGCCCAACAAAGTGGTGATCGGCATTTCCGTCCGTAAAGAGCCTCGAATGGAGCTGCCTTGATGCTAGAGTGATAGCTGTTGTTGTAGGAGAACTCCACTAACGGCAGGTGGATCTCCCAACTTTTGCCAAAATCGATAACACATGCCCGAAGCATGTCTTCCAAGGTTTGAATCGTCCGCTCACTTTGTCCATCAGTTTGCGGATGATAAGCCGTACTCATATCCAGCTGAGTACCCAAGGCCTTATGAAGAGCCTTCCAGAACCGCGAAGCAAAGCGGGAATCACGATCAGAAATGATAGAAACAGGCACCCCGTGCCGAGAGACCACCTCCTTAAGGTAGAGTCGAGCCAACCGCTCAAGTCCATCCGTTTCCTTAATAGGTATGAAGTGTGCCGATTTCGTCAACCGGTCGACGATCACCCAAATCATGTCGCAACCACTTGGTGATCTCGGTAGTTTGGTGACGAAATCCATCGTGATTCTTTCCCACTTCCATTCCGGAACTTCTGGTTGTTGCAGGAGACCAGACGGTCTCTGATACTCCACCTTGACCTTAGCATAGGTCAAGCATTTGCTCACATAGGAGGCTATATCAGCCTTCATGTTCGGCCACCAATAAAGTATCTTCAGATCCTGATACATCTTATCGGAGCCTGGATGAATAGAATTCCGGGATTTGTGAACCTCGTCCAAGACAAGCTCCCGTAATCCCCCGAGTAAAGGAACCCAAACACGCCCAGCGAAGTAGTGTAGGCCATCAGACCTAAGCTCAAGGTGTTTGTCCGCACTGTGCATCGTTTCGGCCTTAAGGTTTTCCTCCTTTAAGGCATCTGCCTGAGCCGAACGGATCCGGTCAGGCAAGGAGGAATGAATGGTAAGCTGCAAGGCTCGGACTCGTCGAGGCTTCGCCGACTCCTTCCTGCTCAAGGCATCCGCCACAACGTTTGCCTTGCCAGGATGGTATTTGATCGCACAGTCGTAATCGTTCAAAAGTTCAACCCAACGACGCTGCCGCATGTTTAACACCTTCTGGTCGAAAATATGCTGGAGACTCTTGTGATCGGTGTAAACTTCACACTTGGTACCGTACAAGTAATGTCTCCAGATTTTCAACGCAAAGACTACTGCACCCAGCTCCAAGTCGTGAGTAGTATAGTTCTTCTCGTGAACCTTGAGTTGACGAGAAGCGTAAGCGATAACCTTCCCGCGTTGCATCAACACGCAACCGAGACCCCGAATGGAAGCATCATAGTACACAACGAAATCATCCGTACCCTCAGGAAGGGATAAGATAGGTGCAGAACAAAGTTTAAGCTTCAGCATCTGAAATGCTGATTCTTGTGGTTCATCCCAGTCGAACTTTCGATCCTTCTGGGTAAGGGCAGTGAGGGGTTGAGCGATCTTCGAAAATCCCTCAATGAAACGACGATAGTAACCCGCAAGACCTAGGAATTGCCGCACCTCAGATGGCGTCTTTGGTGCTTCCCAGTCTTTAATAGCTTCGATCTTAGCCGGATCAACATGGATTCCCAGTTCATTCACCACATGTCCTAGGAATTGAACTTCACGCAACCAAAAATCACACTTTGAGAACTTAGCGTACAACTGCTCTTGTCTCAAAAGTTCCAAGACCAACCGCAGATGTTCCTCGTGATCCGCCTTGTTCTTGGAATAGATCAGAATGTCGTCAATAAACACGATGACGAACTTATCAAGGTAAGGCTTGCAAACGCGGTTCATCAAATCCAAGAACACCGCAGGTGCGTTAGTGAGACCAAAAGGCATGACCAAGAACTCAAAATGGCCATAACGAGTGCGAAAGGCAGTCTTCTGAATGTCAGCTTCCCTGACGCGCAACTGGTGATAACCGGACCGCAAATCAATCTTCGAATAATAGCTGGAGCCCTGAAGCTGGTCAAAGAGATCATCAATGCGAGGAAGAGGATAACGATTCTTGATGGTCACTTTGTTCAGCTCACGATAATCAATACACATACGAAGACTTCCGTCCTTCTTCTTCACAAACAAAATAGGAGCTCCCCACGGGGAAGAACTCGGTCGGATGAAACCCTTTTCCAAGAGTTCCTGCAACTGGCTGGACAAATCTTGCATCTCGGGAGGTGCAAGACGATACGGGGCTCGGGCAATAGGAGCTGCGCCCGGAGTGAGATCAATACCAAACTCAACCTGACGATGGGGAGGAAGACCAGGCAAATCGTCAGGAAACACATCAGAAAAGTCACGAACCACCGGGATATCCTCGATCTTCTTCTCATCGTTAGTAGAAACGTTTACAAGTGCCAAAATGGCCGAACAGCCCTTTCGAAGATACCTACGGGCTTTCATGCTAGAAATGATACTCAGCGGAGCACCACTTTTCTCGCCATGAACCGAAAGAATCTCTCCATCGGGGAGAGGGATCCGAATAACCTTGTCAAAGCAAACAATCTCTACACGATACAACGATAACCAATCCATGCCCACAACGACATCGAAACTACCCAAAGGTACAGGCATAAGGTCAATGGGGAATGACAGACCTGACAGTTCCAAGTGACACTCCCTAAGGATATGAGTCGCCTCGATGTTCTTACCGTTAGCCAATTCTATCAAATACTTAGCCTCTAAAGGTGTGGGTATTATATCTAGCAACTGACTAACGTCCACAGATACGAAGCTCTTATCGGCGCCAGAATCAAATAAAACAGAAACATAGCGATTGTTGAGAAGGAACGTACCGGTAACTGTGTCTGGATCCTGCCTAGCCTCCGCAGACCCAATGACGAAAGCACGCGCAGTCCTGCCTCCGCCGCCATTCCCGTTACCGTTCCCGCCCCTCCCGTTATCGCCCTGCTTCAGTTTGGGACAATCACGCTTGAAATGTCCCGTGTCACCACAGTTGTAACACCCCTGCCTCCCCTGAGTCCCCTGAGCAGCAGGAGCAGGAGTAGCCGCAGGAGTCTGAGTTGGGGTGAGCACCACCTTGCAATCCTTAGCATGGTGCCCCAACTGATGGCACCGATGACAACGAGCTCGATCACAATTCCCAGAATGGTGAAAGCCACACTTGTTACACTTGGGATGCTTCCCAATGTATCCACCTGTCTTCTGCGAAGAAGACGACCCAGATCCTTCAATCTTCTTGGCCGGTTGAGACGGCGCCGGCACTGCACTCTTACTCACATTCTCCCATTTCCTCTTGCTGCCCTCAGAACCCTTCACAGTCGAGCCCTTGGGAGGTAAAGCACCTTCCAGAATCTTCATGTTGGTCATCTTGTGTGCAGAACGGACGACCTCAGCCAGTGTAGGGAGGTTCCCAGCAGCCACTAACCCAGCAATCTCCGGCACCAACCCAGAGATGTAGTGCTCAATCCTACGGTACTCAGGTGTGTGCATGTCAGGACATAACACCGCCAGCTCATTGCGTCGCACAGTATACTCTTCAATCTCGGACCCCACCATCTTGTAGTTCCAGACTTCATGTTCCAGCTTCTGCACTTCCTCCCTGGGACAGTACTCGCTCTTCAATAACTGAACAAAATCCGCCCAAAGCATAGCATGAGCTTCCCCCAAGCCCATGTTCTGCGTCGTAGCATTCCACCAAGTCAAAGCAGGACCCTCAAATGTCGCAGTGGCATACTTGACCCGGTCCTCAACAGGACAGTTACACATCAAGAAAACAGATTCAACCTTCTCCAACCATCGGAGCAGTCCCACTGCCCCTTCAGTTCCAGCGAAGTTGTGGGGCTGACAGTCCCTAAACTTCTTGTAAGAACACTGAGGTGGAGGCGGGTTGACAGCAGCACCTGAAACACGACACAAAGATAAACCACAAAGGAAACATGACACCCAAGAACGAAACAAGGCAGGTAAGAACCAACTTACCACCCATAGCATTGTGCCCGGCCTGGAAAGCAGCCAAGGCTATGTTCACTTGCTGTTGAAGCAAGTTGTTCAGCTCTGCTTGGGTCATGTTGATGTTACCACGACCACCGCCACGACCACCGCCGCCACGACCACCACCACGACGTCCACCACCACGTGCGCCCGACATGATCTGACAAATCAGAAATCGAGAGATTCAGATTCACTGCTAGTGTCAACCACTAGTAGCTAGAAAAGTTACGCCTAGACCCAATCCGGGACTATGCATCCAAGTTCAGAGTCCACTTGAATTCTCATGCATTTCAGTTTATGATTTCGTGTGCACCCGAAATGATAAACTGTTCTACATGGTCCTCCAAGCTTTCCCTCAGCTTGAACTCAAGTCGCCGAATGTCGGCATCTAGCATCATGCTATCACAAGCATAAGTGCACAAGATAATGTGTAAGCAAGTGCGTCTATTGGGGTACGAAAGGGAGACGTCCGAATCCTGGACAGACCTCGAGAGTACGCAAGACTACCCCAATACACGACACTGCCGTGCAAAAACCAACGAGTCAACTCCTTCTCCTTCAATCCCCGAAGAAGAACATAAGAGTGTGTAAAGCCAAGAGCGAGGACGGATGGTGTAACAGAGAAGTGCGATGATGATGTAAAGACACCCCGACAAAGTTAGTACATGTTCCAAACCGACTCAAGTATGTGACCGTCTAGTGTGTGCGACTCGGCTATAGACTAGACTCTAAATGCAGTCCTAGTTCACTATAACCATTGGCTCTGATACCAATCTGTCACACCCTCAAATTCCACTTGCGGGGTTTTACCGCGAGGCGCATGACAAACCAGGATTCAAATCAACGGTCACAATAAACAACACTATATGCAAAACACAATACCCAAAAGATTTAATTATAAAAGCATAAACTGTAGCGGAAGCTTTAAATGTTTACAACCCAAAAGACATTGTTTAATGTTTAACAAGACCATGCTCCTAACTCTAGACGCCCGTGCAGACTTGTGCGCCTAGTTCCCGTTGTAGCTACCTTAGCGACCTGAGAAAAACATGCCAAAAGACGTCAACATATTATGCTGGTGAGTTAACAGGTTTGTTCAAAAAGAGTTACCAATTGTTACCATGTCCATACTATATCAATGTTACCAAGTACGCTAGCTAGGCGTCTGTTTTGTTACTACTACGATTGGAAACCATTACTGGACACGTTTAGCAATGTTTAGCATGTTTAGCAGCCCGTAATGTTCAGCACGATAATGTTCCTGTTCGAGACAATATGCACCCGCCCAGCCCTCCAAGCCGACGAGTGGGGCAGGTCACGCCCAATAGATCTATCCACATTTCCCCCGTTGTGCAAACCCGCACATTCATGGTTTCCCCCGGGACTTTCAAAAGATCGCATAGTACACAAGTTCAAAACCATAGTATGACATATATTACCAAAACAGTTTAGCGCATGTTTTCTCCCCCAAAAGTTAAAGCAGTAAAAGTGGGGCCGTGAACTCACCTTAGATAGCGTTCCTCAAATATATGTAAAGATGTTTAGCCCTTGATAATCCCTCTACCGGAGATCTATCAAAATGTTCACATAAGTGTTCCGACTAATAACCATAAGGTTATCTAGTCCCCGATTGTCCAGATCACAACCAAGTATGTTTTAAAACGTGTTTAAATGTTTAGCCGACACACTAGACCGACCCGACATCCCGTTGGTGACCCATTACCCTAACTAATCAAGTACACATAGATTACATGCAAGGTTCAAGCATAAGACACTTAGTTTGTATCAAAAATCTCATTTTTGTTAACGTAGGGTCGAACGTAGTCCTGGGAGGTCGAAGGTGGCCTTAACTGGTCGAATGTGGCTTTGAACCTCCACCTTCGCCCCTTTTCTTCCCACCTTCGCCCCTTTTAGTTCATTCGCTCCTTTTTGTTTCCAGGTTCGCCCCCTGGAACCCACCTTCGACCGTTCGACTGGTCGAAGGTATTCCAGGTTCGCCCCTGATGTCAGATTTTTCCAAAAACGCGACGAAAAACATCCGAAAACATCACGAAACATCACGAGTTACAGCAGTCAAGCATCATTAATATATTCCTACGAAACCCTACAAATTTTACCCCAAAATCTATCCGTTTTACAAGTTTCCTAAAATAGTAAATTATGGAGATGTCACATCACCATGCATGAAAATATTACCCAATTAGGAAACTTTCTGAAATCGATCAATAATCCGTCCATCATGCTCGAATCATCATGAACAAGAAACCCCTATCATAACCTTATCATAATCATCCAAAAACAAACCCTAAATCTAACTAAAAACCCCTTTAATCGCCAAAACACCATCAACAATCAAAGGTAACATGTTTCAATCATAACCCATCATTAATAACAGCCCTAGGTTGTTGTCATATCATCTATACAACAAGTAATCATCAAACAATGCATAATATCATACTTACACATGTTTATTTGCATAAAAACTCATTGTTTATGAATAGGTTTTGGTTAGGAAAGGTTTTTATACCCAGTCCAGGTTCGCCCCTTTTATGTGGTCGAATGTGGAACTTTTCCACATTCGCCCATTTGTAATGGTCGAATGTGGAACTTTTCCACATTCGCCCACTTTGTTTCTACGTTCGCCCATTTTTCAAGTTCCATTTCCACGTTCGCCCACTATTTCCACATTCAGGTCATCAGCACTTTTTAACACATGTCAACAGCACTTTTTAACACATGTTAACCTTTTCCCAGTTTGTCGTGTTTAACGCATTTTAACACATCTTAACACATAAGCATGCATCCATAGTCTATACTTAGCATGTTTAGGCACGTATAATCATTTGTACATTATTTAAGCAAGTATAAGCATACAATTCACCACACGACCCATAATCTACACATATACTTAATTAGTTCATGTAATGTCACCAACAACGGAACCCGATACTAGTGTATTACCAAAACGACTCCCAATGATCCTCCAGATCATTGTACCCTGGACAATCCTACTTGACCCAACTCAACTAACCCGGTTAAGTTTGTTTATAAACGTTTCTCGCTAAGGTAGACTTAGATGTTACTAATATGTTTAAGCCGAACATGCCGGGTGTCACAGATTAGGTATTTCATTTGATTGACGGAATTACCCTTGCTAAACATGATTAGAAGGTCCCTTGGGTGTGTATAAATAGAAAGATTATTAAAAGGTTTAGGGTAGGGGTGCACAAAAGAACTGGAAATTGAACCGAAAAAAAACTTGGTACCGGGTATTAAACCTGGAACCGTACCCGACCCTACCCGCCAAGTACGCATAGGGTATAGATTTCTATGTAAAACCCCGTACCCAGAACCAGACCCGATCTATACCCGGTTTTTTTTAATACAGGTAACCAGGTTGTCCTGTACCAGGGTTTTTGTATACCCGGAACCGGGTTTTCCGAATACCCGGAACCACGTTTTTCGAATACCAAAAAAGTATATGTCAAGCGACAGTACTATTTGACATTTTGATATTGAGGCGGTCCAAAAAGGAATAGGTCAATTCGTGATTCACGAGGGGTTGCCATTTGACCACTTCGACATCCCAAGATTTTCGTGTCTCATCCAAAGAACTCAACAACTGCGTTATAATCATCTAAGTCGCACACCATTCAACGTGATTGCATAAAAAGAATTCAATAACCGGCATACCTGGTTCTTTCAATAGCCGATCAAAGTGATACCCGGTATACCGGGAACTGGTTCCATACCCAAAATCGGGTATTGAAAAAACCTGATTTGTGCACCTCTAGTTTAGGTAAACAGAAACCTAACAACACAACACCATAATCTCGTCCCTCTTATTCTTACGAGTTCTTCAAGAACTCATTAGCCATCATAATCACAAACCTTAAAGGGAACCCGATCACACTGAAAAAGATGTCGTCTTTCAATACGCTTACAGCATCTGTTTTAGGTCTCACTAATCTATCAGATAGACGTTTATTTTCATGTTTTTCATTACTTACAATCAGAACCGATCAACATGCTTATCTTTTGTTTATTATTATTTTAGAAGAAAGAAAACATAATAAATTAAAAGAGGGTCGTGGATAGGGCTGGCAATTTAGACACGAACACGATAACCTGACACGAACCTATACGATTTTAACAGGTTTCGTGTTTGCCCTTAACAGGTCAACACGTTAAGACCTGTTTATTTTCGTGTCGTGTTTGCGTTTACCTGTTTCGTGTTCGTGTCTTATCGTGTACGTGTCTTAACAGGTCTTATTGTGTGTTATCGTGTTTCTTATCATGTCTTGTCGTGTCTTATCGTGTTTTGTCGTGTCGTATCGTGTCTTGTCGTGTCTTATCGTGTCTTGTCGTTTCTTATCGTGTCTTGTCGTGTTAACTTATTTTACTAGGTGTTCCTTATCGTGTCTTGTCGTGTCTTATCGTGTTAACCTGTTATACACAGGTTCGTGTTCGTGTTTGAAAAAAAAATGACACGATTAGATTTTGTGTCGTGTTTACAAGTTTCGTGTTTGTGTGTTAACAGGTTTGTGTTTTAACAGGTTCGTATAACCTGTTATGCCAGCCCTAGTCGTGGATGTGGACGGTTGACCCAATTAGCTTCAATGTTATTTTCAAGCATGACGTTAACCAATAGCCTTTTCTCGCCTATCTATCATTATTCGGCCCACCAAAGTAAATAACTGTTGCCAGTCTTCTCAAAATTGCTAGGCCCACCGAAGACAAAAATGTCTTGTACCAAGGGATGCACTTTTTTTTTTTTTTTTTTTTTTTTAAGTTAATTTCTTTTAAATCCTGTAGTCTGTGGGACTTAAACCCAAGATCTTCCACAACGTAGGTGTTTTAAAGGCTTTGCCTTTGCCAATGGACCACCACCCCATTGGTACCAAGGGATGCACTTATTTAAGATTTATATTTTTTTTTTAAATTTACTCAATTTCATTAAATAAAAAACATTACAAATTACGCCAAGATAGCAGGAAGGCGGACAATAATCTGTTAGAACAAAGCTCTTTTATCTTAATCTTCAAAATACGACACAACAATAGTATAACGTACATCATCCTAGTATTCTATAACAATACTTTTATCTTGTGTGGAACTAGAGAGTATCAAAATGTCATCTGTAATCGCTTTTCTTCTTGTTTGACTCCACAAATTGTTGTTGGCATGATAGCTGAAACATAACAAATATAGAAACTTTCTATTATGACCACCATGACTCCGAAAATTATTAATAAAAAAACAAGTTTTAGATGAGATTAATTGCATGTTACTAATGTGACTTGACCAAACTTATGAAATTGTAGACGTAAACACTAGCCGATAAAGTAATAGTTAACATAAAAAGTGCTAATGTCCCAATAACCAAACTTGGCCTATTGTTCATCAAACATGTTTGTAACATCATCATGGCTTCACACACATATTGAATATAATGCTCATAATACTTCTTCTCCCACTCCATCCAATTCTCCGACCTCATTGGTTGAGAACCATCCATTTCCAACTCCTTTATTCGCATTCTCAACACAATCATGTTTTCATCCACAATATTCCCATCATCATTTGTCCCGCTTCTTGCATTGACAACACAAGACTTAGCGCGACTATTGGAAACAAGAGTTTGAGAATAGCGTTGGTGGTGGTGGCGGCGAATAGAAAAGATGGGGTTGGAGAAAGATATTGCTTGCATTGCTTGAGAAATAAGAATTGAGTTTGAGAGTACAATGATTTTTATGAAGGAGTGCGGTGTATATATAGGAAAATTGTGGGGGTTAAGTTGGTGCAACTTGCAAGTTGACTTTTCTTGTGGATAAAGGAAAAAAAAATAAAAACTATGGGTGAAATGTCTAAAAGAGTAAAAGGTAGTAGCGTGTAAATTTTAGTAATTAGCTTTTTTTTAACGCGTGGCACTAGTAATTAGTTGCACTCACGTTTTATATATTTGTAATCAGATTATCTTTCGGGAGGTTTCTGAGATAGACGAATCTAATATTAAGTGACAAAATATATGTACAATCAAAGATTGTTGTTTTTTCAGAAAAAAAAATTGTATAAGATCAACACTCGATAACTCATAAAACCTACTTTTAATTATACGTGTACATTTTTTTATTTTTCAAGTTAATATTGTTTATGAAAGGTATATGTTAAATATATATACATGTTGTTGATGAAACTTGTATGTGTATCAATATTTACATGTTTTCAAATCTTCATTTTTTAACATTACACAATTCAATAGGCATGCACATCACGTATTTAATTAGCAATGATCTGTCATCAACTTTGTTGCTGTAAAATAAAAGAAATTAAATTCTTACAAGTTGACTACATCTGTGAATATATATATATATATATATATATATATATATATAAAGGGTAGGGTTCAAATAGGAACCATACCTTAAGTAGGAACCAATCTTAGTCATTGATCTCTAATGACATGATTGTAAATAAGTAAAACATTAATTGAATATTTAATTAAATCAAAGGGCAATGTGGTAATTGTATATTGAGTATTAATAACACACGTTTAATTAGTTTCCTTTATAATCCCATTATTTTAGGAAAGTATTTATTTTTCCCCATGGTAATCATTCTTCATCAATATGTGCAGTACATGATTTTATATAGTTTTGGATAATATACGTTGGTGTATATTATATGGAAAAGGTAATCGATCGATAACGAGGTCAAATGTATCAATATACACTGATGTATAATTATACACTGGTAAGAATGGTAGTATTAAATACATATATTATACACTGATGTATAACTATACACTGGTGTATAAATAGTAGTGCTAATCAAATGTATCAATATACACTAATGTATAATTATACATTGGTAAAGAATGATAGTATTAAATACATATATTATACACTGATATATAATTATACACTGGTGTATAACAACTAACAAACAACTTGAATCAAACCTTCTGTGAAAACAAATCTTGAATCAAATATGAAATCACTTAGTCGTTTCCAAAGTTTTATCCTTTCATAAATTAAAATGAACTAAAATATTGATACATGTAATATTCAAAAAGACCAGAACCACCGATAGTATGAACTAAATTAAAATGAACTAAAATATTTATCCTTTCATAAATTAAAATGAACTAAAATATTGATACATGATAGTATGAAGACGTTTAATTAATGTTTTCCTTAGGGACGAGAGATTTGAGGAAAATAATTGAGTGTAATTCGGAGGAACTTTTTATTAACTTCCATATATAAAACTTTTATTTAAATTAAAATATAATACATAATTGTTTAATTACATAACTACCCCCTAGATCAAGATCAAAGATGAAGGGCTCAGATTGGTTCCTAAGTTCCTAACTAGGCTCTTGGTTCCTATTTGATCTTTTTCCTATATATATATATATATATATATATATATATATATATATATATGTATGTAGTTAATGGGTTCTTATATGTAATTATAGGTTCGAAAACATATATATTATCTGCACATGATTAGTGACTTGGCTAGACGTGATTAATGAATTATATCAACACATTGTGTTTTTTATTCGGCATGAACAAAAAACCCATTAAAAAGTCGTTTTTTTATATAGCACTACGGTATTCATTAGAAAGATAATAAAACACTCGTTAATTTGGTGGAATTTTTTTTTAAATTTCTTGTGATGTACAAAACCTACGTTTATTTATTTGTACTTTTTTCCTATTATTTTTTATTTACCGCCCTTTTTTGTGTTATTGAAAAAGTTAAAAGAAAAATCTCAATGACAATAGATGTTAAGGTTCGATTCATGCACACCACAAAAAAATTTCTCGTGACAGTTTGAGCTTAGGTAAGGAAGACACCGGTGTGTGAGTAAGGATTCGAACTTGAGACCGCTAGGTTAGGGTTGTACAAGGATTTCCACTAAACTAAGCCTTTCAAAAAAAAAAAAATGTTAAAAGTTGGATATAACTTTGGTTTGACTCCTTAACCTTCCAATATTTTAATGGTGAATTGGATTATAATAATTTAAACTATTTGTAATTGGTTATTAGCACTCTTAACTAAAAAATTGGTCATATATAACCTGAACTATTAATTTATTAGAATTTAACACACAGGGTATGTTTGGCAAGGAGTTTTTAAGAGCTTTTAGGAGCTTCAAGCTTCAAGCTTTTAAGTAAAAGCTCATACTCAATAAAAAGCCTTGTTTGGTTGAAGGAACTGAAAGCTTTTAGGTTAAGAAAAAGCTTTACTAGCTACAAGCTTTTAATTAGTAAATGACACAAATACCCATTCTATTTTAAAAATAAAATAAAAACATTATTTACAAGCTTTTAATTATGCCCATTTTGGTCATTTTATACATTTTATTAAAAGCTCCAGCTTCTCTCCCAAACACCAAAATATATTTAAAAAGCTTGCAGCTACCAGCTACCAGTCTCTAGCTAATTTGGCCAAGCATACCCACAATTGACTAACGCCGTTAGTTGGTTTGCTGATGTGGCACAATTTACTTAGCTGGCATGATGGTGGGGCCCTCTTTTAAACCTGTCACATGATGATATGTATTATATCATTTTAAATAAAAACCTAAATTAAAAATAAAATTCACGTGTGCTATTCCCTTTCCATCTTATCCCCTGCACAAACATCATCTTCCTCAAACATGTTCACCTTCACAAACCCTAAACACCTTTACCACCACAAACATCATCTTCCATGCTTCCTTTTCGAACCCAAAACGCCCTTGCTTCCTTTTCGAACCCAAAACCGAAGATTATTTGGAGCTCAGATTTGTTACTGTTACTGTTCGTCTTCCTCTACTGTCATATCAGATCTGTTTTTATGAGTAGAAGTGACGACGGCGGAGTAGTGACTGGAGATGATCGAGTGTCATATCAGATTTGTCATATCAGATCTGATATGGATTAGTTAACAAGAGGAATCAATGAATAAGAGATAAAATGAATGAATTTGAATAAGAAGATATACAAAGAATGGATTGGTTAACAAGTATAGAAGAAAGAAAGGGATGGAAGATACATATGCTTCGGTAGGGTTCTTGATGTATTCAGCTTCGACGTTCATACGAGCATGTTCGAATATCATCAGCCTCTCCAGATCATTTTGTGCACCCTCCAATCTCTATTGTTGTAGCTGTTGCTAAAGATCTAAGACTTGATTGAATATATGTGCTTGCTAGCTAGGGTTTATGGACGAGCCGTTATAACCTGGTCCAACTCCCAACTCACTATTTTCTATTGTAAATTGTTTTTTTATGTTGTAAATTGATTTTTTTTAATGAGATGCACACGTGGATTAACACATCAGAATGTCACGTCAGCAATTGATGTCACGTCAGACAACCTACTAACGGCGTTAGTGACATAACCGTTAATGGGTGTTAAAATCCAACATTTTAATAGTTCAGGTTATATATGACTAATTTTTTAGTTGGGGGTGTCACCATTCAATTTTTAGATTATTAAATTCAATTCCTCTATTTTAAATTGTACACTAACGTCTAAAATCTAAAACTTGGACTTTTATACTTTCTGTATCTCTTACCCAATATAAACACACAATGATAGTTCTCTTGAACCCAACCTAAAAAGGCCTCTTAAGTCGTTCGAAAAGTAAATAACCAATGAGTTGAAAAAAATGACTACATGTTTAATATCACTTAACGAAACATAGAAAGGGAACCATCGTATTATAAGCATAGTTATCAAAGACGCATAGGCCTCGCCCGGGGCCTAGGCGCGAGACGCAAAAAAAGCGAGGGCCTAAGATAAAAAAACGAACAAAGAAAATAAAGTAAAAATATATTAAAATAATACTATCTTTCATCTAGCTATTATCAAAAGTTTTAAAATATTGATGTATATTAATATATAGAAGTAGTGTTCCTTAGATAAAAGTAGAAATCTGGCTGAAATATAGTCATAATTTAACGAATTAGGCTGGAAACTCTCCAGAATTTGGGAATCTAGCTGAAATCTGCGCCTAAACTATCACGGGAGAATTAAAGCACAATTTCCTCGACTCAAAGCGCAAATGCATCGCCTCGCCTAAAAAATGAGCCTAGACGCAAGAGGCGGTGGCTTTTAACACGTATGAGTATAAGTGACAACAATTTAATAGAAACCGATTTATTTTGGTTTTATGCTAACTGAAATATTTAGTTATGGTTCACTTGAGCATCAAAACCGAGTTATGTACACTCTTAAATTATGCTATTTTATTTCATTTACCCAATATATATTAAAAATGATGTATGAAAAACAGTAGGAAATTATTTTTTTATTTATTTTCATATATATACCTAATTAAATGAACAGTAAAAGGTTAAATGCGTAATTCATTAAATATTAAGAATGTGGGCTCAGCTTAGGGGTGCAAGCGAGTTAAGCCAAGCCCAACTAAACTCGAGCTTGTTTAATTTATAAAAACTTAAGCTCAGCTCGGATCAAGTTTTTTTTTTCTTCTAAATTTCATGCTTGGCTCTATGATAGCTTTCAACCTCGGGCTCATCTCATTTATTACTTATTAATTGATTTATAGTAATCATATTTATTATTTTATATATAGTTAGTTATTTTTGTCATAATTTTATAAATAATAATTATTATTTAATATATTAATTTAAAATAATATAAAAGTGGACTCGTTCAGGCTTTTGAGCCGGCTCAAGCTCGAAAACGAAGCTCAAGCTCTTTTACTAAACGAGCTTGTTTTTAGGCTCATACTCAACTCGAGTTCGATTAAGATCAGGTTCTTTCGAGCTAAGCTAGGTGACCCCCCCCCCTGGGGACATTAGCCTTTAACGTCATCAACACCGGCCTAGGGGCGATGGGCTCTCATGAGTGTGTTGTCAAGGGAGGGGTATGGCCCCCTTTTTTCATAATTTAACCATCCCCCCCCCCCCCCCCCCATTTTGGTTCATATCAAACTCCATCACACACGAAACTTTGGTTTCGATACTTGATTTGATTTCACGAAACAAACTAATACCGTTAAAACATCTTTAATAACGGTATTGAGGTTTGTTTATTTGGTTTCGGTGTAAATTTCCTTGGTTTTTTTATATTTTACATTTTAGAATATTATTTGTTTGATTTCTTTTTATAGTTTTCCTTTTGAATTATATTGGCATCTGTTTTATTTTTCAGAGTGTACTTTAATCTAAACTATTTTTAAGTTATTTATCTAGTGTCTTTTAAATTTTCCTGTTAATGAGTGATTGTATCGTAACAAATCAAACCGATATTAGTCAAATTTCTGTCACGAAGTGTGAAGGCATCCACTAATTCTCTATTATAAAGAACTAGTAGGAAACCCGCGCGATGCGGCGGGAGTGACACTTTGCATTGCAGTACTTATTTCAAATTCATATAGTATTTGTTGTAGCTTCGTTGCGGTGGATATACGTCATAAGCGCTACACATGTCTAGTAACTAAAAAGATTTAACATTTAAATTATAAAGTACTTCAAGAAACATTTGATAAAATAAAATAATATACGAAAGGAAAAAAATAAGTATTAATAAACATAAAAGTTGAAAACTAAAAACTCAAGTGTGAACTACTTGAATCATGAGATCAAAAGTCTTCTGAATCTGCATGATCTAATCTATATAGTCTACCCACCATTCGTCATCAAGAGCGATCCATGAAATTTCTTGTGTATCTTCATGTTTGAGTATTACATATTTTGGTGAGGATGAGTTTCCTCCATTTTATCTTATCTGCAATATCATCAAATGCGTCGTCTTTGTCATTTTCATCAGAACTGTCTATATCAATAACTCAACTCCATTTTCATTCAGAGAGCCTCTTAGATCTCTTCTCATTAGTTTCATGCATCCGATCCTTAAAATAAATTAAAAATATTTAATACACAAGTTAATAGAAGATGAAATAAATATTGATTTTACCTTCAATAAATTCATGTTGAAGATCAGATTTGTAGGGACTAAACATTGCACCATAGCAAGTAATCTCAACACTATTGACACCATTAGCATACAATAAAACACATACAATATACCACAAAAAATAACAACCGTGTTAATAATAAAAACTAATCATTAATAAATACAACCTTAAATGTTACTTTAGACACTTGTATGACTATTGCTTTGTGCATTTCTGTATGTTTTTCATCTAAGTGAATTTGCAAAACCATGAAGTTAACGTTTACATGACTAAAATATGTATAAGAATGTATAATTATTAAAATGGGACGAATGAAAACTATAAATTAACAAAGAACCAACCTTAGAAGCTTCAACCTTTGAATTCGGATTTATATCCATGCCTAAGTATTTTAGCAAGTGAAACATGTATGCATTCCTATGTATTTATATGATAAACTTTAGTATGTCAGCATATGTTTAAACTTTAAAACTCATGATTTTCCCACCTCTTTAAATTAGGAAATTTTGATTATTTTTTACTAAACTGTAAAAAAATTATTATGTTTTCTGTGAATACCGAATTCAATGCTTTTATCTTTTTTTTTAACTTGTTAAAAAGAAACCCTTCAAATTAGGAAGTTTTGTTGTTATTAACATAGATGTTAATATCACATGGATATAAAATATGCTTAAGGTGTTTCTGCTAAATTGATGCAGCCGAGGTTTTTAAAAGAAATTTACTTACAATTAATATCTAGGGTTAGGATCAAATACACAAGACACTTTTTCTAGGAATGGTGAGAAGGATTGTGATCCATTGATCATATATTTGAAGGGTTGAGATTAGTTTGTTTGAAAAAAATAAATAATAAATTAGAGGAAGGGCATAAAAGGAAAACCACATTTGTTGACTTTCTCTCTCCACATGCAATGCACATGTCAATTCCCCTCATCATTTTAAAACGTCTATAACTTTTTCATACGACATTTTTTTTTCAAACAAATTTCACCATATTAACGAGCGTTTTTTTATCTTTAATATGAGTACCACATTGCTACATTAAAATTGAAAAAAAAAATTCGTGCTAAATGGGTTTTTTTCTCCGTTGTGTCTTCTGCTCGTCCATTGTGTTATAGTATGCATGTGTGCTTTATAAATATGTTATTTATGTTTTTTTAGTCTACACATGATTTAACTTTGTCCATTGTGTTTTTAGTATGCTTTTAATTGTGTTTTACGCAAATGAGTTTTGTATTTAGGTGTACATTATGTTTTATTATGTTGTTCATTGTGTTTAAGTCTATTATTCATTGTGTTTTAGTCTTCTGTTCATTGTGTCTTTTATATGTCGTCCATTGTGTTTTACACAATTGGGTTTCTAACTTTTTTTTTTTCAAAATTATTCATTGTATTTTAGTCTTCTGTTCATTGTGTCTTTCGTATGTCATCTATTGTGTCTTACACAACTGGGTTTTCAACTTTTTTTTTCAAAAGTATGCATTGTGTTTTAGTCTTCTATTCATTGTGTCTTTAGTATGTCGTCCATTGTGTTTTCTAGACTCTTGATTGTGTTTTATACCCTATATTTAATGGGTGTTCATTGTGTTTTACATTCTATTGTGTTTTATATTCCATTGTGTCTTACGCAAGTGGGTTTTGAATTTTTTTTCAAAAGTATAGCAATATGGTACTCATTAAAGATAAAAAGACGCTCAATTTTATGGTATAATTTTTTTTAAAAACGGATGACGTATAAAAAAGTTACGGGCATTTAAAAATGAAGGTGGAAATGACATGTGACTTGCATGTGCATATGTTTTTGACAAAATTACCCCTCCCACTTGTTAATCCTTTAGACACATGTCATTTTCTAGTGGCTTCTCACCCTTCTCATTTTTTGTAGCCTTTGTAGAATAACCCAACCCTTAATATCTAGCATGCATCTTTATATTTTCTAAACTTAATTATTTTAAAGTTTTATATATTTTGCTAATTATGTATATTTAAAAGTTTACTAAGATTTCTTGTAGTTAATTATATTTATGTGTATACTTATTAATATATGCATGCAAACCCAAATACATATGCACATACTGCTAAAGTTGATTATTTAAATAGAGTACTACAATTGAAGCTATCGGTAACAAATGTGATAAAGCATTTTTAGAGCCCAGCAATATTGTTACCGTGTGATAAATTATTTGTCTACCAAAGGAAGGATGAACCATAACTGTTTAACAACATTATCATGTTTTAGGAATCACCAATGCTGGTCTATAGATTTCGAGTGCCATGTTTAGTATTGTGAATCGTTGCATTTGACTGATATGGAATTTTCATTATTGGGCGGAACAATATTTAGAACCAAATTCAATTTTGCGATTTTGAGTTTTACTTGGTCATGAAATGGTATTATGATTCAACATCCATATTCACAATAAACATGTTTAAGTTATTTAATTGTATCTAAATTATGTTGATATGTAATCCAACTTTCACTTACATTTTAGTTTTTAATTTAATGTTTATTCAAGCTTTATATTTTTTTTCTATAAACAACGCGTTAGCTGCTATATGTTTACTTCTGCATTAATGGAATGAACATTATAACAATAGTGGAGAGTTCAAATGAGAAGAAAATGTTTTGTAAGAAGAAAAAGAACAAATTCTAACAAATAGGAAGCTTTCATTTAATAATTGTAATGAATGTTAAATTGATTATTATTTTTTTGCAACCCCCTCTAAACTAGTTAAATAAATGAAACTTATAAACTAGTTGAGTCGGGTCAGGATAGGATTGTCCAGGGTTCAATGATCAGGAGGATCATTGGGAGTCGTTTTGGGAATACACTAGTACCGGGTCCCGTTGTTGGTGAAATTACATAAACTAATTAAGTGTGTGTAGATTAATTGTTGTATGGTGGATTATATGCAAAGATGTGTTTAAATGATGTGTAGATAATCATCCATGCTTAAATATGTTAAACATAGACTAAGGTTGCATGTTCATGTGTTAAGGTGCGTTAAAATGCGTTAAACACGACAAACTGGAAAACTAGAAAAACATAGGTCCAGGTTCGACCACATCGTGGGGGTGAACCTGGAAAATACTCTTGGTTCAACCCTTACTAAAGGGGTGAACCTAGAATGTGGAAATAAAAGAATTTCATTTAACCAGAACAAGGCACATTCGACCCTGTGAAAGGGGCGAATGTGGGTACATTCGCCCCTTTCACAAACCCTAACCGTCTCAAAACACTCTCAAACGATTTTAATCACTAAGGAAGGAGTTTTTGCTCTTATTTTTCATAATCTAACCTATCAACAACATCTAATCAAGAATCTAAGGTGTGTTCTTAATCCTAAACCTTTTTAAAGTATTTTGATTCGTTTTTATCTAACCCTAAGTGTCCAGATCTGTTCTAAGGATGTTTTAGTTAATAAAAACCTTTTAAACATCTTTCTAAACCTAAACCTTATCATTAAACATAGGTTTTCATATCAATAAACATATGTTAATTATGTGTTATGTGATATTATGTGTTGTTTGATGATTTGCTGTTGTGCTAATGCTAGAAACATGATCTAGGGCTGCTATTGATGATAGTTTAGGATTATTGAAGGCTATAATTAGATAGATGATTATATCAAGTCTAATTTGGGGATTTTATGGAATCTAGGGCATGTTACATGTTAGTATTATCAATAGAACTATTGGAGGTTTTCAATTACATGATAAACTAAGCATTTTAAGATGATTATGGATTGATTTTGAAAAGTTTCCAAATTGGGTAAGGATTACATGCATGATGTGACACTTTCATAATCTTTGCCATTTTTGGAAAGGGCTGAAACGAATAGGTTTTGGGGCAAAATTGATGGGGTTTTGTAGGGATAAGTTATTCATCCTTAACTGCAGTGTTTGATAATGTTTCGGGATGTTTTCAGATGTTTTTGAAGCGTTTTTAGGAAAAGTAATCTGTCAGGGTCGAACCTGGGCACATTTGACCGATCGAGTGGTCGAATGTGGAATCCCAGGGTCGAACCTGGACAGTTTGGTCGAATCTGTTGAAAACGGTTGAAGGTGACTTTCAAACGGTCGAAGGTGGCTTAAAAAGGGGCGAAGGTGGATTTATTTTCCTGGTTCGACCCTATTGATTCAAAAATGAGATTTTTGATACAAACTACGTGTTTTATGCTTGAACCTTGTGTGTAATCTATATGTACTTGATTAGTTAGGGTAATGAGTCACCAACGGGATGTCGGGTCGGTCTAGTGTGTCGGTTGAACACTTAAACACATTTTAAAACATACTTGGTCACGATCTGGACAATCGGGGACTAGATAACCTTATGGTTATTAGTCGGAACACTTATGTGAACATTTTGATAGATCTCCGGTAGTGGGATTATCAAGGGCTTGGTTCTCTTATATTACTGAAGAACGCAACTTAAGGTGAGTTCACGGCCCCACTTTTACTGCTTTAACTTTTGGGGGAGAAAACATGCGCTAAACTATTTTGGTAACATATGTCATACTATGGTTTTAACTTTGCATTGCTATACGATCTTTTAAAGTCCCGGGGAAAACCATGAATATGCGGGGATGCACAACGGGGGAAATGTGGATAGATCTATTGGGCGTGACCTACCCCACTCGTCGGCCTGGAGGGCCGGGCGGGTGCATATTGTCTCGAACTGGTAACATTAGTAACATGCTGAACATTCGGGTTGAACATTGCTAAACATTGCTAAACGTGTCTAGTAATGGTTTTCCAATCGTAGTAGTAATAAAACATACGCCTAGCTAGCGTACTTGGTAACATTGGTATAGTATGGACATGGTAACGCTTTGGTAACTCTTGGTAACATATTGAATAAGCCTGTGAACTCACCAGCATTATATATGTTGACGTCTTTTTGGCATGTTTTTCTCAGGTCGCTAAGGTAGCATCGGTTGGACTAGGCGTACGGGTCTGCATTGGCGTCTAGGCCTGTAAACGAACCGAACGAACACGAACATAGGCGTGTTCGTGTTTGTTCATTTAACTTTAACCTAACACGAACACGAACACATAATCGAACACATTTTTGTGTTCGTGTTCGTTCATTAAGAAATTTGTCGTGTTCGTGTTCGTTTATGTTCGTTCATTTAAACCTAAACGAACAGTTCATGAACATAAACGAACACAAATGATCAATATAAACGAACACAAATGAACATATACGAACATAACAAAAACAAATTAATAATGATTCATGAACATAAATGAACGTTAGGGTTGGGGTGGAGAGCGGCTGTGAAGTGTGGAGAACGGCTAATAAGTGATATGTTTAGAATGTTAGGGTTAGGGTTAAGTGTTTAGAACATATGAATTAAGGTTACTTGACAAAAAGAAATAAATAATAAAAAAAAATAAAGCTAAGTTTAATTAAACGAACATAAACGAACAAAATAAACGAACATAAATGAACGAACATAAACGAACGTTCATGAACATAAATGAACGAACACAACGTGTGTTCATGTTCGTTCGTTTAATTAAACGAACAAAAAATTGTGTTCGTGTTCGTTCATTTATTTAAATAAACGAACATAAACGAACTTCCCGCCGAACAGTTCACGAAAAGTTCATGAACGTTCGGTTCGTTTACAAGCCTATTGGCGTCTAGGCTTAGTGGCATATTTTAAATAAGTGTCTTGAATATTTTGGAACACAGTTTTATAGTTGTTTAAATCTTTAAATGCTTCCGTTATGGTTTAATGGTTTGATAACCAAGTTTTGAGTTTACGTATTTCATATAGTGTTGTTTATTGTGACCGTTGACTTGGATCCTGGATTGTTATGCACCTCGCGGTACAACTCCGCAAGTGGAAATTTGAGGGTGTGACAGATTGGTATCAGAGCCAATGGTTATAGTGAACTAGGACTGGATGTAGAATCTGGTCTATAGCCGAGTCACACACATTAGACGGTCACATACTTTGAGTCCCTTAGTGGGATACGTACTAACTTTGTCGGGGTGTCCTTACATCATCATCACTCTTCTGTGTTACATCATCCGCTTTTATTTGGGTTCTTATTTACTCTTGTCTTCTTCTTCGGGATTGAATAGGAAGAAGTTGATTTGTTGACTCTAGCACACACATGCTTCCTTACACTTGCACCTATCCTAACACGTTACTAGGCGACGATGTTCGGTGACCGGAGTGTGGACTAGGAGTACATTTGGAGGACCATGTAGAGCAGTTTATCATTTCGGGTGCACATGAAATAATAAACTGAAATGCATGAAAATCCCGGTGGACTTTGAGTTTAGATGTACAGTCCTGAATTTGTCCCTAAGTTAACTCTTGAAAATTTCTAGTGGTCGACACTAGAGGTGAATCTGAATCCCTCGTTTTCTTGATTTGTTAGATCATGTCTGGTGCTCGTGGTGGTGGACGTCGTGGTGGCGGTGGCGGCCGTGGTGGCGGCGGTGGCCGTGCGGGCGGCGGTGGTCGTGGTAACATCAACATGACCCAAGCTGAACTGAATAACTTGTTACAGCAGCAAGTGAATATCGCTATGGCTACTTTCCAGGTTGGAATTAATGCCCTGGGTGGTGAGTTGATTTCTGTCGACTTTGCCTCGTTTTTGGGTGTCATGTTCTTTCGTTGTATTTTATTCGTGTATCGTGTTTCAGATATCGCTGTCAATCCACCTCCACCTCAGTGCTCTTATAAGAAGTTTCGAGACTGTCAGCCCCATAACTTCGTTGGGACTGAGGGAGCGGTGGGACTGCTCCGATGGCTGGAGAAGGTAGAATCTGTGTTCGTTATGTGTAACTGTCCCGCTGGGGACCGGGTTAAATATGCTACTGCGACATTCGAGGGGCCTGCATTGTCGTGGTGGAATGCTACTGCCCAGAACATGGGATTGGGGGAGGCTATTTCCATGCCTTGGGCGGATTTCGTGCATTTGCTAAGAAGTGAGTACTGTCCGAGGGAGGTGTTAGGACAAAGAGGATTGGTGAAACCACTTTTGTAAACCTTAGCCTAATTCACTTCTGTCATTTTGGCTAAGTATAGAAGTACTGAAGAGAAGACAAGAAACTGCTGATTAGAAGATATGAGAAGTGCTGAAGTTGCAGAAGTTCTGAAGTCCAAACCAGACAAGTTCACTTCAGAAGTACTGAAGACAAAACTACTCTTCAGTAGTTGTCCTTCATCAGCACTTAGCAATAGATATTTCCCACCGCCTTTTTGCATCAGTAGTTTGTTGTTTAATATTACTTTTAGCTGTATTTGTTTCTTTCAATGTTGCAACTTGTGCAACTTGTCACTGTAGTTTCTGTGCTTGCTTTTTAGGCAAGATACATGCATGTAATCGTCTATAAATAGGAGGCTTCAACCTTCTATTTTAGACATTGATTTTTAACAGAAAAATCCTTCAAACACTCTCATTGTTATATTCCATTTCTGTATTTATTGTGAATCTCTCTAAGTATCTAATTCTCATTTACAACTTAGATTCATAATAAATACTTTGTCATTTATTAGTTTCAAACATCAAGGGGGAGTTATAACTCTGCCTTAGTGTAAAAAGTGTTGCTTTAACTTATAACATTCCGCTGTGCTTATAATCTGATTTACAAGGACTTGCTAAACACTTAAGTGTCAAGATAGCAAGTTCTTACTTAGCAAAAAGAGCAAACTGATCCAACAATTGGTATCAGAGCATTGGTTTATCTGATCACATATCAATCTAACAAATTGAGAATCAGACACAAAGCTCTTATTGATATTCAATAAAAAGATCAAAAGTTCACTTTTTATCAAAATCCATCACTTAAAAGAGTCATCTGACAAATCTATACTCTTTAAAAATGGATCCACATAATACTGGTTCTGCCACCAAACCTGCCATGCTTGTGAGAAATGAGTACAATATATGGCAAAAGAGAATGGCACATACCTTGTCACAAACCAACACAGGTTGTTGGAGATCTGTGATATATGATCCTCACAAACCAGTAAATATAAATCTTGAAACTAAAGAAGGGATTCCAAAGGATCCCAAAGACTATACAGATGAGGATTTCCTAAAACTTGAGCTAGATGCTAAAGCATTCTCTATGTTGGCAATGGCTCTCCCAAATGAAATATACTCTGGCCTTTTACATTGTGAAAGTGCCAAAGAACTTTGGGACTGTCTTAAAGAACAGTTTGGAGGAACTGAAGAGGTGATTGCCAACACCAGAGAAATTCTAGCTCAACAATATGAAACATTTGCTTATATTAATGGGGAAACTTTGACTCAACAATTTGAAAGATTCTCCTCATTAATCTCTGAGCTAAAGTTAAATGGTCAGACCTATACAACAGTATCTATGTTACATAGATTTTTAAGGTCTTTACCTGACAAATAGGAAACTTACTCCATTGTCTTAAGATCCTCACCAGATTTTAGCTCCCTCACTCTTACAAAACTCCATGGGAGATTACTTACTTTTGAGAGAGAAATCGATCAAAAGAAGAAATTACAAACTTCTGGTAAAACTGCTGATGACTACCTACCAGGTAGTACAACACTTTTGGGACAAGATTCACCAACTTGTTCCTATGGATCTTATGACAATATTGACATAACCACTGGGATCTCATCAGAAAGATCTTTCCCAGGTTATGACAATGATGACCAAAGTCAAACTGCTGATAATCTATGTTTTATCATGGATGATTTGAAAAATTTTAGCAGTGATGACTTAGAAGAAATGGACATATTACACCAACTGGCCATGCTAAGCATTAAAACTAACAAGTTTTATAAAAGGTCAGGAAGGAAATTTCCAGGATTGACCAGTAATACAGAAATTGGTTTTGACAAATCTAAACTGAGATGTCACAAGTGTCAGAAGTTGGGACACTTTGCTAGAGAGTGTAGAAGCTCTAGCTTTAACCAATCACAATCTGGAAATAACTATAACCCCAATTATAATAGGAACAATGGAACTCAAGGGAGTGCTCATTTTGTACAGGCACAAGCTCCTCAACAGCAATATATGCCTCAAGTACAATATGTTCAAGTGCCTGCTCAACAGATGCAGAGCCAACAATCAATCCCTCCCTTTCCAGCTGCTCAACTTCCTCCACAGCCTCAACAACCCCCTCAACAAAGTCTCTTTACCTCGGGGTATGTTGACTGGAGCAGTCTCCCTTATGACACCACAGAGTGCAATCCTGATGCAGACAACAAAGTGTTTGACATCAACTGGGGAGAACCAGACAATGGCAGAAAGAACTTTGCCTTAATGGCATTTGAAGGCTGTACCTCAAAATCTGCATTGTCTCAGGTATCAAAAGAATCTTTGACAAAACTTTGCTCAAACTCTTGCAAAGAAACTTTTGCTCTCATAAGAGAGACAAACGTGCACCTACAAGGCAAAGCCAATGATTTAGAAAGAAAATACACACAGATAAAATGTGATTTAGAAAGAAAACTGTGTGCTAAAACAAAAGAGGTTTCTAAATTAACTGACTCTGCTATTGAAACCCAAGCACAAATCAAAATGATGCTAAATGACCTGGGAGATGTCAGACAAGAGCTTGCTGACACCAGGATCACTTGTGAAAAATGGGTGGAATCTTGTAGGGGGTATCAATTATTGCTAAACAAACAAAGTGCTTCAAATGTTAAGTTTGGCATAGGATACCATCATGTTGAAACACCAACAGATTTTTCTCCCAAAACTACTGAAGATGGGAGAAGAATTGTTTCAAATGAAACTTCTGAAGGGAAAGAATGCACATCTTTCCATGAAAACTTTCTAAACAGAAATCCTGGCATTTTTAAAGAAAGTACTTCAGAAGTATTTACAAAAACTGACAACAAGCCATCAGTAGTTTCATCTACTTCAGGAGTTGAGACCCTGAAAACTACTGATGAGCAAAATCTTTTCACAACTGTCAGAAATTTGCCTTTAGATCAAAAACAAAAGGCAAAAGAATGTGAAATTTGTGGCCTGTTCAACCACAAAACTGAATTTTGTAGATACAGAAAAGCAATTCAGTTCAATCAAAAATTTAAACAACAGGTTGTGGGAAATCAAATCAGAAATGATTATGAAAAAGTCTTTAAACCCAAGAAACAACAACCTGAAAACACCTTTTCTCAGAAAAAGATAAAATCTCAACCAAAATCTTTTTCTCAAAATTCCTTGTCAGTAGTTAGACCAGAATCATCAGCAGTTTCACAAACTGCTGAGATTCAAAATCTAAAGAACATGGTAGAACTACTGATGACCAAGGTTGATGGTGGTCCTAAAAAGGACACCACCATGGTTCTTAATGAAAAATCCATTGCCAAAAAGACATGGATTTCTCAACCTGGTCAAGAACAAACTGTAACTGTTCTCAAGAGCAAACCCAAAGCCAAACAGGCTTGGGTTTCCAAATCTAACTAATTTGCTTTTATGTGCAGAGAGTTTCCAGGGGCTTAAACAGCATATGGTATGTTGATAGTGGAGGCTCTATGCACATGACTGGATGCAGATACCTGATAAACAATTTTATCAGCCAAAGAGAAGGATCTGTATCCTTTGGGAACAATGCAAGGGATATGTGCTAGGACATGGCAATGTCTCCTCTGGCAAAATACAGTTTGACAAGGTCAATCTGGTGGAAAACCTTGAATACAACTTGCTGAGCGTGTCACAAATGTGTGATAAAGGATATTCTTCCTTTTTCACAAAGACAGCTTGCAAGATCATCTCACCAGAAGGCCAGAAGTTGATTGAGAAGATTATAGAAGATCATACTTTGCTGATTGCCAAAAGATGTGGCAATGTCTATGCAGTGGACATTGAGAAAGACAAAGTATTGAACAACACTGCCTGTTTC
Source organism: Ambrosia trifida (assembly GCA_028751855.1). Taxonomy (NCBI): domain Eukaryota; kingdom Viridiplantae; phylum Streptophyta; class Magnoliopsida; order Asterales; family Asteraceae; genus Ambrosia; species Ambrosia trifida. The sequence continues at coordinate 119,482,885 of CM054128.1, read as the reverse complement.
TTCTCAAGGGCATCAACTTCAGAAACAGATCTCTGGCACAGGAGACTTGGCCATGTGAACTTTAAAACCATAAATAAAGTCACAAAAATGGGCTTGGTCAGAGGTCTACCTTTGAAAGTATACCAGTGTCAAGAACACTGTGTATCCTGCTTAAAGGGAAAACAGCATAAGTCCTCCTATAAGTCTATTGAAGAATCAAAAACAACTGCATGTCTTCAACTACTCCATATGGACTTATTTGGACCTGTCAAGATTATAAGCCTTGGTAAAAAGAAGTACTGCTTAGTCATCATTGATGACTACTCAAGATTCACATGGGTATTCTTCTTATTTTCCAAGGATGAGGCTGCTGAAATCATCAAGTTCTTCATTCTACAAGTAGAGAAACAATATTCTCTATCTGTCAAAACCATTAGAAGTGACAATGGGACAGAGTTCAGGAACAAAACTCTGGATGAATTCTGTTTGTCTAAAGGGATTATTAGACAATACAGTGTTCCCAGAACTCCTGAACAAAATGGTGTAGTAGAAAGGAAGAACAGAACATTGATAGAAGGAGCAAGAACAATGTTAGCTGATTCTGGACTGCCATTGTACTTTTGGGCAGAAGCAGTTAACACATCATGTTATGTTCAGAATAGAGTTCTTGTGGTCAAGAGACATTCCAAAACTGCCTATGAAGTTCTTCATGGCATGAAGCCCCTTATCTCCTTTTTCAGGGCTTTTGGGTGTCAATGTTTCATCTTGAACATCAAGGAATCTATTTCAAAGTTTGCTGCCAAAGTTGACTCAGGTTACTTTCTTGGTTACTCTTCAACTAGAAAAGCCTACAAGGTTTTTAATTCTCACACCAGGATAGTAGAAGAAACATTGAATGTCAAGTTCAATGAGTCAAAACACACTCTTATTCCAGCACATCCTGCTGAACTCTTTGACCTTGACAACTTTCACTTTGGACCTGAAAAGGCTGTTACTTCTTCCAAACCTACTTATTATGGTGGTCAAAGGTTTGAAGATGAGGATCCTACACCATGGACTCCTCAAACAGTCATTAAGTCAACTACAACACCATCAGAAGTTTTTCAAACTTCTGATCAAACAAATACTGAAGGCCAAACTCAAACATCTGCTTCAGCACCTGCAACTACTGAAGAAGCTGAAACTGCTGAACCAGATATTATAGACCTCAGTAGTTTGTTTGAAGAACAAGAGCCACCTACACCTGTCAGTGGTTTACAACAACTGATTGAACACAGAGATCATCCACTTGATCAAATCATGGGTGATATAGCTACAGGTGTTCTGACCAGAAACCAGCTCTCCAACTTTTGCCTATTCTCAGCCTTTATTTCACAGTTGGAACCAAAGAAGTACCAGGAAGCCCTCAAAGACAATAATTGGGTGCAAGCTATGCAAGATGAACTACTTCAGTTCAACAAGCAACAGGTCTGGGAAATCTGTCCCTTACCTCAAAACAAGCAACCAATTGGTACAAGATGGGTTTTCAGGAACAAACAAGATGAAGCTGGTATGATAATCAAGAACAAGGCAAGACTGGTAGTTCAAGGGTACTCTCAAGAAGAGGGAATTGACTATGATGAAACCTTTGCTCCAGTTGCAAGGCTTGAGGCCATCAGGTTATTTCTGGCCTATGCCATTTCCAACAAAATTAAAGTTTATCAAATGGATGTGAAAAGTGCATTTTTGTATGGAAAAATCAAAGAGGAGGTGTATGTCTGTCAGCCACCTGGGTTTGAGGATCCTTCACATCCTGAGTGGGTGTACAGACTGGACAAAGCTCTTTATGGGCTCAAACAGGCTCCAAGAGCCTGGTATGATACACTCTCCACCTTTTTACTCAAAAATAACTTTACAAGAGGTGCCATTGATAAAACACTTTTCATTAAACATGTTGGAAATCATGTCTTACTTGTTCAAATTTATGTTGATGATATCATTTTTGGTTCAACAAACACAAAATTGTGTGATGATTTTAAGAAACTCATGCAATCAAAATTTGAGATGAGTACCATGGGAGAACTGCAGTACTTTCTAGGACTGCAGATCAAACAACAAACAAATGGAACTTTTATACATCAATCAAAATATGTTAAAGAATTATTGAACAAATTTTCTTTAAATGACTGTAAATCATGTTCCACTCCCATGACACCAATCACACAAGTTGAACCTGATGATCAAGGAAAACAGGTTGATCAAACCATGTACAGATGCATGATAGGTTCCCTTTTATACTTAACTGCTTCTAGACCAGATATTATGTTCTCAACATGTGTCTGTGCTAGATATCAATCAGCACCAAGGGAATCACACTTTATAGCAGTCAAAAGAATTTTTAGATATCTGAAAGGAACTCCAACACTGGGAATTTGGTATCCTGCTTCAAACAATACCAAGTTATCAGCTTTTTCAGATAGTGACTATGCAGGGTGTAAGATGACAAGAAAGTCAATATCTGGTGGTTGTCAATTCCTGGGTAACTGTCTAGTGTCATGGCAATCAAAGAAGCAAACATCTGTTGCAACTTCAACTGCTGAAGCTGAATACATTGCAGCTGCAAGTTGTACATCACAGATACAATGGCTCCAATATCAACTTCTTGATTATGGAACCAAAGAGACCAAGACACCTTTGTTTGTAGACAGCAAATCTGCCATTAGCATCATTCAAAATCCGGTACATTTCTCAAAAACTAAACATATTGAGATCAGGTACCATTTCATAAGAGATTGCTATGAAAAAGGCAAGATTGAGGTGAAGCATGTAGCAACAGCTAATCAAATAGCTGACATCTTCACTAAACCCCTTGACACATCAACATTTCAGAAGTTAGTATCCATGCTTGGAATGCTAAATTTGTAAGTGTTTACTTTATTTTTATTTTTTTTGCATATCAGTTAGAATCCAAGTTAACACTTGATTCTACCCAACTCTACATCAAACTTCTAGATCAATCACTACTGTTATGCATCAAAATTTTCTTTTTCCTTTTTCCATCCTTGATTCCATCCTGTTTACCTTGGTGGAATACAAGTTAACCTTTTTCATCTTTTTTTCTGGTTTTCACTTACAAAAGACAAAAGTCTGAAACAAAACTTCTGAAAAACAAAAACAGTTTGAGAGAAACTACTGATGAACAAAAATCATCAGTATGGGGATAATTTTCTGAAAAAGTGTGTAACTTCTGATAAAATAACCTTCAGAAGTTATGAATAAAGTATTTATAAAAACATTTCTCATCAGATGTTAAAACTGCTGAAGAGAAAATGGGAACTACTGATGAAGTAATCCTTCATCAGCAGTTTAAGTCAAAAGGGCAAATCTGACTTTTCCCATCATCAGAGGTTTGACCTAATCAGTTTAAAACTTCTGATAAAGAGATTTTTAACCAAAGGCGGTTTTAAAACTTCTAATAAAGAAGATTCAAGCGGTTAAAACTTCTAATAAATACCTTTTCTACACACTTATCCTTTCAAACTAAAAAATATCCCTCCTTCTCTCTCAAAACTCTCTCAACCTATACCTGCAAAATCCTCTGTTCGATCAAAAACCCAAACCACATGGCTATAGTTCTAAAACAGGGACACAATCAAAGAGCCTTTCTTGAAAAACAAGAAGGCTGGTCCCAATACGATGAGATCATTGATCTTGTCGTCAAATCCCAATACTTTACTGCTCTCACAATAAACCCACCAATTCACACTGAAACTCTGAATGAGTTCTGGGCAAATGCTGAGACGGTTACAATGGGTGATGAGGTCATTTCCCTCAACTCAAAGATAAAAGGGAAACAACTGACCATCACACCGGCCACACTAGCAACAAGACTGGGTCTGGATGATGTAACTGCCCCTGACCATGTTGCTAACACTGATATTCATCTAACCATGACTGAGTGTGGTTATCAAGGTACTCTCTCCCATGCTACAATATTCAAAAAATATTTTGAACCAAAATACAAACTTTTGTTTCATTATATTATTATGTGTTTGAGTCCAAAAACAGGGTCTTATGACCAGATGCCCTCCACTTTTCAACCAATATTTCATTCCATTGTGAATGAAACTAAATTCAGGGCATCAAAACTATTTTTCAATGAGTTGGTGTTACATCACAATAATACCAAGAAAAAGTTTTTGTTATACCCAAGGTTCATTATGCAATGCATAATAGGGGAACTGGGTAATGAGGTGCTTGTGGGAAAAATTTCAACTTTAAACCCTTTAACATCACAAGCATACTCAAGGCTTAACAAACCGGCTGCCTGGCCAGAAGATGATCAGGGAGAACAACAACAAGTCCCCCTGAAGCCCACATCTTCCAAACTCACACCACCAAAAGCCAAAAAGCCCAAGCCAACAAAAACTGCACCCCACCAACCCAAAAGAAAAGCTATTCAGGAGATTGAGATGCCTGAACATGCTCATGAGCATTCTGCTCTTCAAATAGATGAGACTGAAACACCCTCTCAGTCTCATCCATCTCAAACCCCACCAAGAGTACCCATATCTGTTCAATTCAAATGAAAAAGACTTAGAAAAACATATCAAACACACTCTTCTTTTGAAACCGCTGAACAACAACCTATTGCCCAAACTACTAAACCAACCCCACAAATTTCTGAACAAGAGGCAATAGAAATTGCCAAACTTCTCTCTGGGCTAAAAGAGAATGTCCCATCTGATCATGTCAGTCCCCTTCAACCACAACAAACAGGGGACATAACTACTACATCAGACATGGATGTGGACATCTCTAGCCCTATCCCAAGAGATGAGGGTGGACCAGAGTCTTTAAGCCCAATTTTAGAGACTCTTGGGGCATCTGAGGCTGCTACTACTCAGTTACCACCCAGTGGTGGATCTGAGGACAGAAGTAACATAGCTAAGACCTCAGATGTGGCAACTACTGATGAAGGCTTAATGCCTGAAGTAGGAAATCCTCAGTACCAAGAAAAAGAGGTTCATGAGAGAACTGAGTTGGGCTCAGCTCATGATTTAACTGAGACAGTCCTCATTGAGGGCAACATCAGGGATTCAGATGATTCCATTAGTTTGGATGATGTTTCACACACTCAAACTACTGAATTGACGGCACTTTCTGAAGGTCCTGTTGCAAAGGTATCCAGGCTCAAGAAGCCAGTCACCTCTGCACAGGTTAAAGCCCACTCAATCCCTAAAACCCCTAGAGTGGCATCCTCTGTACAACATGAGGATCTCCCAAAAACACCCCCTTCACAGCAAATGCCTACCCAATTCCCTGGGCAAACAAGCATAGACCTGAACCAGCTATGCAGCCCAGAGGGTCCCCTGTACCACATGATGAATACACTCATCAGAAATCACTTCCAAACATATACAGCTGACTTGGAGCTGTCCATCAAGAACCAATTTGGAGTGATCAAGACCAAGATGAACTATCTGTCCAACAAAATAGACTTCAACAGCAAACAGATTGCTCATCTTCAAGGACAATTCTCCCAACCCTCTGCTTCAAGGGTTAAAATTGATGAATCCAAAAAGGGGGAGAAGATCAGGGAACCTAAGGAGTCATTCCAAGCCAGGATAAGGGCAAGAGTGGCACTCCTTGAAAGAGATCAAAAAGATCAGGCCAGGAAAGAAAAATTGGCCAAACAGTTTGGTGTCTCAATAGAAGAGATTGAAGCAACAGAGAAAGAAGATGAGACCCAAACATCTGAAGAATCCCTAAGGCATAATGAAGAAACTTCTGATGACAAAACTTCTGATGAAGAATCAGAAAGTACTGAAGACAATCCTTCAGTAGCTGACAAACCATCAGCAGTTGTCAGCACATCAGAAGTTAACACTTCCAAACCTCAAACAACTGAACCTTCCAGAACCACTGCTCCCATTCAACCAACATCTGATCCCATCAGGCCTACAACTGTTACTACAATGACTGTATTAAACCCTTCTCCTATCTCTCAATCAGCTGAACTACTAGAGAAGAGCTTAATTGCAGCCAACAAGAAGGCCAGAGAAGATCAGATTTGGAAATCTCTGGAAGAAAGGGATGATTTGGATTTAAGCCATGAAGAAAAACTTCAGGCTTATGCAGCTGAACTACAAAGGCAGGCTAACCTTGATGAGATTGCTGAACAAGATAAAAGACAACAACTGGTGTCTTATATTACCAAGAACAGCAAGACTAAAGCCTTTACACTCAAAGGACTCTCTATGCAAGAGCTGACAAGAAGAGCACAACTGCTTGCAGACAAAGTGGCCACAAGCAAAGATGGAAAGGCCAAGAGAGCCCAGATAATAGAAGAGCTAGTAGCAGAAGGATATGGTTCAAAAGCCTCTGTATCCAGATGGAAAGAAGAAAGACTGATGGATACTTATAGAAAATACTTGGCTGCCAAGGCTGCAAATCCTGAGAAGTTTCAAACTGCTGATCCTTCAAGATCAGTAGTTAGAACTTCTGGTGCATCTAGAAGATCTGCTACTCAGAAGAAGAAGGCAGAGGACAATGTCAAAACTGATTTCAAAATGGTACTACTTGAAGGAAGTTCAATAGTCCATTCAGATTTTGACATTGAGGAGAAACCTCTGTTAACACAATTCAGGGATCCTTCCACTTTTGCTTATCAAATACAAAAGACCATCAAAGAAAAGATGCATACCAGAGTAGTGACTGAACACCATCTCCCAACTGTTCAGATGCCTGATATGCAACAACAACAAGGAAGAGAATCCCACCTGAGGCTATCTGAAACTGAAGACATCCAGCACTCAGGACCATCAACCCAAGGGACAAGTCTGGTTCCCTATTCTTCTGACTTTAACAAGTCAAAGATCCCTATCATCAGATGGTCACTTACTGATAACAACTCAGTACTGTTGACAAGAAGAGACCTCTCAAGCAGGGCTTACAAGAAGATCAGTGATCTGAAGAAACTGTCAACACAAGACCTGCTCACAATTCAACATCTAGAACCACAGAGAGGATCTCTATCTGATGGTCAGTTAAACCAGCTCAAGAACACCATGTACAAAGAGATATGGAAGATTGTTCAAGACAGAAGAAACACATAAGGAATTAGTAAGGTTTTGGCTTCATCAATCCAGGGGGAGATTGTTAGGACAAAGAGGATTGGTGAAACCACTTTTGTAAACCTTAGCCTAATTCACTTCTGTCATTTTGGCTAAGTATAGAAGTACTGAAGAGAAGACAAGAAACTGCTGATTAGAAGATATGAGAAGTGCTGAAGTTGCAGAAGTTCTGAAGTCCAAACCAGACAAGTTCACTTCAGAAGTACTGAAGACAAAACTACTCTTCAGTAGTTGTCCTTCATCAGCACTTAGCAATAGATATTTCCCACCGCCTTTTTGCATCAGTAGTTTGTTGTTTAATATTACTTTTAGCTGTATTTGTTTCTTTCAATGTTGCAACTTGTGCAACTTGTCACTGTAGTTTCTGTGCTTGCTTTTTAGGCAAGATACATGCATGTAATCGTCTATAAATAGGAGGCTTCAACCTTCTATTTTAGACATTGATTTTTAACAGAAAAATCCTTCAAACACTCTCATTGTTATATTCCATTTCTGTATTTATTGTGAATCTCTCTAAGTATCTAATTCTCATTTACAACTTAGATTCATAATAAATACTTTGTCATTTATTAGTTTCAAACATCAAGGGGGAGTTATAACTCTGCCTTAGTGTAAAAAGTGTTGCTTTAACTTATAACATTCCGCTGTGCTTATAATCTGATTTACAAGGACTTGCTAAACACTTAAGTGTCAAGATAGCAAGTTCTTACTTAGCAAAAAGAGCAAAATGATCCAACAGGAGGAGGCACAGAAGTTGGAACATGAGGTCTGGAGTTACAAGATGGTCGGGTCCGAGATTGAGGAGTACACTGTGAGGAGGAATGAGCTAGCGGTGTTGTGCCCTGATTTGCACACACCTGAGTATAGAAGGATTGAGCACTACGTATCTGGGTTAGTGCTGGAGATTGCATGGTTAGTGGCTGCTGGGAATCTTCCCACTCTTGCTGAAGTTGTTCGATCGGCCCATCGGATGACTAACCTGAAGGTGGCAGAAGGTGTTTTGCCTCATAAGGGTACTACTGTGAAGGGTCCGGAAGGGAACAAGAGGAAGTGGGATAATGTGGGGAAGAGTGTCGTGCCAGCGCCATCTCAGCCGATGAAGAAGTTTGATTCGTCTGGGTCTTCTTCGGGGCAGAAGTCGGGTGGGTATGTCGGGAAGCATCCCAAGTGCAACAAGTTATTAACCAAAGATTATGCCTCAAAGTTAGCCTATGTAGTTATTGTATAATTGACCAAGATTAATTAGATTGACAAATGTCTATGCTAGGACTTAGTTAGTTTCCTGTTTTACCACATGTATTTCCCCTATATAATGGGGACCCTCTATTGTGAATAATCAAGCAACACATTACAACATTCTTGCTCTCCTTTATGGTATCAGAGCTTGTTTAGCTCTAATTCCATTTTCTTTTTTTCCAGGCTACGGCCAAACCTTCATCAGATTATACACCTTCGCCATGACTAAAACCGATGAAACCTCTTCTTCTCCTTCGGCCAAACCTCAACCGCTCCATCCAGCCTACACCGTAACCAACATCCAGTCAAAAATTCGCAGTCTGGATGGAACCACTGTAACCTATTCATCATGGGTAAAATTATTTCTCTTACACGTTACTGCATACAAAGTCGGACAACACATTGACGGCACTCCTGCTCCTGACATAACTTCCCCTGATTACGAGTTATGGAAGGAGTTGGATGCCCTTGTATTACAATGGATAGTTAATAACGTTTCGGATAAATACCTTGATCGTGTTCTGGGTCACGCTACTGCTCGCGACGCCTGGGTTCAGCTTGAAAAAGTCTTCCTCAGCAACAAGAAAGCCCGGGCTGCCACCCTCGAAACCAGATTTTGCAACTTGACCTTGGCTGCCTGTTCCTCTCTTGACGATTACTGTCAACAGTTGAAAACCCTCGCAAATCAGCTTTCCGATGTTGACCACCCGCTAAGCGAATCTAGACTTGTCCTTCAACTCGTACGTGGTCTTCCCCAAGAATACAACACTACTGCCTCCTTTATCAACAACCGCGACGCGGATTGGGATATGGCTCTTAGCCTGCTTCATGACGAAGAGATTCGGATTGAAGCACAAAAGAGTACATCCTCCTCAGTCCTCGTCGCCACCACCCCCAATCGTCCCACCGATCAACCTCCTGCCCCCAATCGCCCCACTGATCAATCACCGGACACCCAACCTAATACCACCAGAAACAACTTTCGGGGGGAGAGGACGTGGCCGCGGGTACCGCTCAAACAGAGGACGTGGATCTAGATCTTTACCTGGGTCTTATGGTAGGTTCTTCTTTCCAGGTAATAATAATAATAATGCTAATGGGCTGCAACAACAGAATCCCTACCCAAACTGGGCCTGGTGGGCTCCCCCACCATGTCCCTATCCTACTCAGCAGAATTGGAGGCCCACTGGCCAAAGCACTCAGCCCAATACCCAGGCATCACAGGCCCATTACGCCGGATTTTCAGCAGGCTTCGGTTATCCGGGAACTCCTCAGTTCGGGTATGATGCTCTTTGTCCCACGGATTTAAGCGCCGCATTTGCAAACATGCAGGTTAACCAGCAGAACACCTCATGGCAACAAGATATCATGGACACTGGAGCCGAAGCACATGTCTCACGAGACCAGGGTAAAATTATTATTCCTAACTCTTCTCCTTTAAATCGGTCAATTCTTGTCGGTAATGGTCACTGTGTCCCAATAAAAGGATCTGGCACTGGCTTTCACACCCTACCGAACCGCACATACATCCTACCCAATGTCCTATATAGCCCACATGTTATCCGAAATCTTATTTCTGTACGACGTTTTTCACGTGATAATAATGTATCTATAGAATTTGACCCCTTTGGTTTTTCTTTGAAGGATCTCGTCACTAAGAAGACCCTTTCACGTCATAATAGCACCGGGGATCTCTACCCATTTACACCACCTCAACTTCCTCCTCAAGCTTGCTTCATCACATCTACCTCATTACCATGGCACGACCGCCTTGGACACCCGGGGGCTCAAGTCTTAGATATATTACGTCGTACTTTTAATTTTTCGTGTAATAAAGACCATGTGTCTACCCTTTGCAATTCATGTCAACTAGCTAATAGTAAAAGATTACCATTCTATGAATCAAATTCCTTCACCTTTGCACCATTTGACATTATCCATTGTGACCTTTGGACTTCACCAATAACTAGTAAGTCCGGGTATAAATACTACATGGTGTTAATTGATAATTTCTCACATTTTGTTTGGGTATATCCCCTTAAGTTTAAATCTGAAACCTTTCCCACTTTTTCAAAATTCCACCAATTAATCCAAACTCAATTTCATAGAAAAATCAAAACTTTTCAATGTGACCTTGGGGGCGAATTCGACAATCATGCCTTTAAAAGCTTCGCCTCCCATCATGGCCTGTTATTCAGATTTTCTTGTCCCCAAACATCCCCACAAAATGGCCGGGCCGAACGCATGATTCGTCGGCTCAATGATGTTATACGGGCCCTCCTAATTCATGCTAACCTTCCCCCTTCCTTTTGGGTGGAAGCATTACACACGGCCACATACTTACACAACATTCTTCCAACCAAAAGATTAAATTTCTACACACCTACCTTTGCCCTTTACCTAAGACACCCGGACTACACCCACCTTCGTGTGTTCGGGTGTGCTTGTTACCCAAACACCTCCGCCACCTCCCCTCACAAACTTCACCCTCGGGCCATCCGGTGCATTTTCCTCGGTTACCCCCCTGATTTCCGAGGATACCGGTGTTTTGATCCTACCACCGGTAAGGTTCATATCTCCCGACATGTCACCTTTGATGAACATGTTTTTCCTTATACCATTCCACAACCCCCCGCTTCTTACCATTTCCTTGACGACACACCTCCAATAAATTTTCCATTCCACTTCCCTACCACTCGCACCTCACCCACTACTCCCTATCCACTCACTTATTCTCGCCGACCCAAGTCTTCACGCCTTGTTGCTCCACCCACCACTCACCCACCAACGGCCCAACCGAATCCCCATCCTACAGCCCAACAACCCTCTCAACCCGCCACCCAGCCCACTATCCAGCCTATACCTCAGCCCGTTACCCAACCTCCCCCACAACCTAACCAACACCACATGACCACCCGCTCTAAGTCCCGGACCCAACAAACACCCACGGCCACCTTCGCTACCACCACTACATCCCCTGTGCCCAATACCTATGCGAAAGCCTTAGCCGATCCTAATTGGTCACGTGCTATGCAGGCAGAATTTTCTGCTTTAATGGAGAATGAGACCTGGGAACTCGTTCCACGACCTGTGGACCGCCCCGTTATTCGTTGCATGTGGCTATTTCGCCATAAGTTCCATGCAGATGGGTCGTTGGAACGTTATAAAGCACGTCTGGTTGTTAATGGGAATTCACAAACTGTGGGTATCGATTGTGATGAGACATTCAGCCCGGTTGTTAAACCGGCAACCATCCGCACAGTTTTATCTCTTGCTGTTTCACGAGGCTGGCCTATCCACCAACTAGATGTCAAAAATGCTTTTTTACACGGGGAGTTGAAGGAAACAGTCTTTATGCATCAACCCCCTGGCTTTGTTGACAGGCGTTTTCCACATTTGGTTTGCCGACTAAAGAAGTCCTTGTATGGACTAAAACAAGCGCCCAGGGCCTGGTACACTCGGTTCGCTAACTACATCATGTCTCATGGGTTCAAAAGCAGCACCTGTGATCATTCCTTATTTATTTACAGGCGTGACTCAGCAAACATTGCTTATTTATTACTCTATGTTGATGATATTGTTTTAACAGCTTCTAATGATACGTTATTACGAGACATTATTGGTACACTCTCACGAGAGTTTGCTATGACCGATCTTGGGCGCTTGCATCATTTTCTGGGCATTCAGGTTGATCACCTGAAGGATGGCATTTTTCTCTCACAAAAACAATATGCCAAAGATATAATTTCGCGTGCAGGTATGACCACGTGCAAACCTTGCACGACTCCAGTTGACGTCTCATCAAAGTTAAGTGCAAATGATGGACCACAGTTTTCTGATCCTACGTTATATCGTAGTTTGGCGGGTGCATTACAGTATTTGACTTTTACTCGACCGGACATTACATATGCCGTCCAGCAGGTTTGTTTATTCATGCATGACCCACGGGACACACACTTTGCTTTCATGAAACGAATTATCAGGTATATACAAGGCACTGCTGATTATGGTCTACGGATGCTTAAATCAAACACCAACTCATTAGTGGCTTACTCAGACGCTGACTGGGGCGGATGTCCGGACTCGCGACGTTCCACAAGCGGGTACTGTGTATTTATGGGTGACAACCTTTTATCGTGGTCCTCTAAACGTCAACCCACGGTGTCCCGATCGAGTGCTGAAGCTGAATACAGGGGCGTGGCCAATGCTGTGGCCGAAGTTGCTTGGTTACGAAATTTAATGCTTGAGTTACACACTCCCATTCGACAGGCGTCCATAGTCTACTGTGATAATGTTTCCGCTGTCTACCTATCTGATAATCCTGTCCAACACCAACGTACGAAGCACATTGAAATTGATATTCACTTCGTCAGAGAAAAGGTTCGTGTGGGTGATATTCGAGTTCTTCATGTGCCCTCCGCGTTACAATATGCAGACATTTTTACCAAAGGGCTCTCTAGACAGTTGTTTCAGTCGTTTCGATCCAGTTTGAGCGTTTGTCCTACACCCGTTCAAACTGCCGGGGAGTATTAACCAAAGATTATGCCTCAAAGTTAGCCTATGTAGTTATTGTATAATTGACCAAGATTAATTAGATTGACAAATGTCTATGCTAGGACTTAGTTAGTTTCCTGTTTTACCACATGTATTTCCCCTATATAATGGGGACCCTCTATTGTGAATAATCAAGCAACACATTACAACATTCTTGCTCTCCTTTACAAGTGTGGTTATCACCACTCTGGGAATTGTGATCGGGCTCGCTGTCATCGGTGCCATCAGTTGGGGCATCATGCTAAGGATTGCAGGGTGTCACTTACCTCAACTCAGACTCCTGCTGCTACTCCTGCTCCTGCTGCTCAGGGGACTCCAGGAAGGCAGGGGTGCTATAACTGTGGTGACACGGGACACTTCAAGCGTGAATGTCCTAAGCTGAAGCAGGGTGATAATGGGAGGGGCGGGAACAGTAACGGGAACAATGGAGGCGGAGGCAGGACCGCGCGTGCTTTCGTCATTGGATCTGCGGAGGCTAGGCAGGATCCAGACACAATTACCGGTACGTTCCTTCTTAATGATCGCTATGTTTCTGTCTTGTTTGATTCTGGTGCCGATAAGAGTTTCGTATCTGTGGACATTAGTTGATTGCTAGATATAGTACCCATACCTTTAGAGGCTAAGTACTTAATAGAATTGGTTGATGGTAAGAAAATCGAAGCGACACACACCCTTAGGGAATGTCGCTTGGAACTGTCGGGTTTATCCTTCCCCATTGACCTTATGCCGGTACCCCTGGGTAGTTTTGATGTCGTTGTCGGCATGGATTGGTTATCGTTGTATCGTGCGGAGATTGTTTGTTTCGATAAGATTTTTCGGATCCCTCTCCGTGATGGAGAGACTCTTTCGGTTCATGGCGAGAAAAGCGGTGCTCCGCTGAGTATCATTTCTAGCATGAAAGCCCGTAAGTATCTTCGGAAGGGTTGTTCGGCCATCCTGGCACTTGTTAACGTTTCGACTGACGATGAGAAGAAGATCGAGGATATTCCGGTGGTTCGTGATTTTCCCGATGTGTTTCCTGATGATTTACCTAGTCTCCCTCCCCATCGTCAGGTTGAGTTTAGCATTGATCTTACTCTGGGTGCAGCTCCTATTGCCCAGGCTCCGTATCGTCTTGCACCTCCCGAGATGCAAGAGTTGTCTAGCCAGTTGCAGGAACTCTTGGAAAAGGGTTTCATCCGACCGAGTTCTTCCCCGTGGGGAGCTCCTATTTTGTTTGTGAAGAAGAAGGACGGAAGTCTTCGCATGTGTATTGATTATCGGGAGCTGAACAAAGTGACCATCAAGAATCGTTATCCACTCCCTCGCATTGATGATCTCTTTGACCAGCTCCAGGGCTTTAGTTACTACTCGAAGATTGATTTGCGGTCCGGTTATCACCAGTTGCGGGTCCAGGAGGCCGACATCCAGAAGACTGCTTTTCGCACTCGTTATGGCCATTTTGAGTTCTTGGTCATGCCTTTTGGTCTCACTAACGCACCATCGGTGTTCATGGATTTGATGAACCACGTTTGCAAGCCTTACCTTGATAAGTTCGTCATTGTGTTTATTGATGATATTCTGGTTTATTCTAAGAACAAGATGGATCATGAGGAACACTTACGATTGGTCTTAGAACTTTTGAGACGGGAGCAGTTGTATGCTAAGTTCTCAAAGTGTGATATCTGGTTACGTGAAGTTCAATTCCTAGGACATGTGGTTAATGAACTGGGAATTCATGTCGATCCAGCTAAGATCGAAGCTATTAAAGACTGGGAAGCACCAAAGACGCCATCTGAGGTGCGGCAATTCCTAGGTCTTGCGGGTTACTATCGTCGTTTCATTGAGGGATTTTCGAGGATCGCTCAACCCCTCACCACTCTTACCCAGAAAGACCGAAAGTTTGACTGGGGTGAACCACAGGAATCAGCATTTCAGATCCTGAAGCTTAAACTATGTTCTGCACCTATCTTATCTTTACCTGAGGGTACGGATGACTTCGTTGTGTACTGTGACGCTTCTATTCGTGGTCTCGGTTGTGTGTTAATGCAACGCGGGAAGGTTATTGCCTACGCTTCTCGTCAACTCAAGGTTCATGAGAAGAACTACACCACTCATGACTTGGAATTGGGTGCGGTGATCTTTGCGTTGAAAATCTGGAGACATTACTTGTACGGTACCAAATGCGAAGTGTACACCGATCACAAGAGTCTCCAGCATATTTTTGACCAGAAGGTGTTAAACATACGACAGCGTCGCTGGGTTGAACTCCTGAATGATTATGAATGTGCTATCAAGTACCATCCTGGAAAGGCGAACGTTGTGGCGGACGCCTTGAGCAGGAAGGAGTCTGTGAAACCTTGTCGTGTTCGAGCCTTACAGCTCACCATTCATTCCTCATTGCCTAACCGAATCTGTTCTGCACAGTTGGAAGCTTTGAAGGAGGAGAACCTTAAAGCTGAAACTATGCACAGAGCTGACAAGCATCTTGAACTCAAGACCGATGGCTTACACTATTTCGCGGGACGTATTTGGGTTCCCTTGTTCGGGGGATTACGCGAGCTTGTCTTGGATGAAGCTCACAAATCCCGGTATTCTATTCACCCTGGCTCCGATAAGATGTATCAGGATTTGAAGATACTTTATTGGTGGCCAAACATGAAGGCTGATATAGCTTCTTATGTCAGCAAATGCTTGACTTGCGCTAAAGTCAAGGTGGAGTATCAGAGGCCGTCTGGTCTCCTGCAACAACCAGAGGTTCCAGAATGGAAGTGGGAGCGAATCACGATGGATTATGTCACCAAACTACCTAGGTCACCAAGTGGTTATGATATGATCTGGGTAATCGTTGACATATTGACAAAATCGGTACGTTTCATACCTATTAAGGAAACCGACGGACTCGAGTGGTTAGCTCGACTTTACCTTAAGGAGGTGGTTGCTCGGCACGGGGTGCCTGTTTCTATTATTTCTAATCGTGATTCTCAGTTTGCTTCGCGTTTCTGGAAGGCTCTGCACAAGGCTTTGGGTACTCAGTTGGATATGAGTATGGCTTATCATCCGCAAACTGATGGACAGAGTGAGCGGACGATTCAAACCCTGGAAGACATGCTTCGAGCACGTGTTATCGATTTTGGCAAAAGTTGGGAGATTCACCTACCGTTGGTGGAGTTCTCCTACAACAACAGCTATCACTCTAGTATCAAGGCAGCTCCGTTCGAAGCCCTATACGGACGGAAATGTCGATCACCTCTTTGTTGGGCCGAGGTGGGCGAGAGCTAGCTCACTGGTCCGGAACTGGTGTACGAAACTTCGGAGAAAATCGTACAAATTCGTAACCGTTTGGCTGCTGCACGGGATCGTCAGAAGAGCTATGCCGATCGCCGTCGCAAACCTTTGGAGTTCCAGGTTAGGGACAGGGTACTTCTGAAAGTTTCCCCATGGAAGGGTGTCATACGCTATGGAAAGCGTGGCAAGCTTAACCCTCGTTATGTCGGACCGTTCGCAATCCTGGAACGGATTGGGCCGGTGGCAAACAGACTTGACTTACCGGCGGAACACGGTAGTGTTCACAACGTCTTCCATGTGTCTAACTTAAAGAAGTGTTTGGCTGATGAATCTCTCATTGTACCATTGGAAAAGATCAAGGTTGATGATCGTCTTCGCATTGTGGAGGAACCTGTCGAGATTCTCGACTACAAGATTCGTAGCCTTCGTCGGAGTAAAATCCGCATCGTCAAAGTTCGTTGGAACTCGAATCGTGGACCGGAGTTCACATGGGAATGGGAAAATCAGATGAAAGCTAAACGTCCTCATCCTTTTCCGAAACGCGCATTCGAATCTAGGCATGTTACTGCTGAAGCTAAATGAATCTCGGGTCGAGATTCCTATCAACATGGGGATGATGTGACATCCGGTAAATTTTCTTTTCATTTCATTCTTTCCGTCTCTTTCATTTTGGACTTCGTGCAATTTCGGGACGAAAATTTTTTCAACGTGGGGATGATGTGACACCCGGCGTATTTGGCTTAAACATTTTAGTAACACCTAAGTCTACCTTAGCGGGAAACGTTTATAAACAGACTTAACCAGGTTAGTTGAGTCGGGTCAGGATAGGATTGTCCAGGGTTCAATGATCTGGAGGATCATTGGGAGTCATTTTGGGAATACACTAGTACCGGGTCCCGTTGTTGGTGAAATTACATAAACTAATTAAGTGTATGTGTAGATTAATTGTTGTATGGTGGATTATATGCAAAGATGTGTTTAAACGATGTGTAGATAATCATCCATGCTTAAATATGTTAAACATAGACTAAGGTTGCATGTTCATGTGTTAAGGTGCGTTAAAATGCGTTAAACACGACAAACTGGAAAACTAGAAAAACATAGGTCCGGGTTCGACCACATCGTGGGGGCGAACCTGGAAAATACTCTTGGTTCGACCCTTACTGAAGGGGCGAACCTGGAATGTGGAAATAAAAGAATTTCATTTGACCTGTACAAGGCACATTCGACCCTATGAAATGGGCGAATGTGGGTACATTCGCCCAGGTGAAAGGGGCGAATGTGGACTAGTATAAATATCAAACTTTGTCATTTTTCACCATTTCACAAACCCTAACCGTCTCAAAACACTCTCAAACGATTTTAATCACTAAGGAAGGAGTTTTTGCTCTTATTTTTCATAATCTAACCTATCAACAACATCTAATCAAGAATCTAAGGTGTGTTCTTAATCCTAAACCTTTTTAAAGTATTTTGATTCGTTTTTATCTAACCCTAAGTGTCCAGATATGTTCTAAGGATATTTTAGTTAATAAAAACCTTTTAAACATCTTTCTAAACCTAAACCTTATCATTAAACATAGGTTTTCATATCAATAAACATATGTTAATTATGTGTTATGTGATATTATGTGTTGTTTGATGATTTGCTGCTGTGCTAATGCTAGAAACATGATCTAGGGCTGCTATTGATAATAGTTTAGGATTATTGAAGGCTATAATTAGATAGATGATGATATCAAGTCTAGTTTGGGAATTTTATGGAATCTAGGGCTTGTTGCATGTTAGTATTTGTAACATCACACAAATTTTCTTATATATATATATATATATATATATATATATATATATATATATATAGAACTCCCTCGTTTATTCATCCGATTCATGTTTACAGTATCTTTACCATCCATTTTGTTAATTTTTTTTTGTTTAAATAATGACGTATAATCAATATTAAATTGGATTGTATTAAAATTTCTGATTTAAAAACGTTAAAAAAAATGTTTGCCTGTGCCAGGATTCGAACCCAAGTCCCTGGCGGGCTAAACCTTAACCACACCACACAAACCACTACGCCATTTGGTGTTTTGTGATGTTAATTAAAACCAATTAAACATAAATCCTTTCAAAGTCCCTTAGTCAAACCTGAAAAGTCAAACGTAGTCTCCTAGTCAAGTCAAGTCAAAGTGTTAGTAAATATTGTCTCCTAGTCAAGTCAAAGTGTTAGTAAATATGGTCTTCTAGTCAAGTCAAAGTTGTTCCTAAATTCTAGCCTAGTCAAAGTAGTCCCTAATTACAACTCCAAATTTTACACTATAAATACACTAGCCTACCATTCAACTCTTTATACCATTAAAAAAAACATTATTATCCCATCTCCCATATACTAAAGTTTTCATCCGTCATTATCTCCTCTAGCTAGTTTCGAGTTTTCCAAGGCATTATTACTAAGTGTTTGCACGCTCAATAAAACGCACGAACTCATTATGCACCTAAAGTGAGTTTACATAGCCCCTTTTCCATTCACTATTTTTTTTTGGGGCGAAACATGTTACAACATTCAATTTACAATTCAATCACAAGTGTCTATGTGTTATTCTATGTTGCATTATGTCTTAAACATTACTAGGGTAAGCACAATATTCTAGCATAATCATTAACATTGATCAGCCGACGGTATACAATGATAGATCTATTGGACTGACAATCCCACCCGGATACGTGTACCTCCTACATAGGTAGCGTGGGTGATTGTTATCGAATTTATAACATAATCGAGTGAACCATGAGCGTATGGGATGGACCACAATATTCTAGTCACAAGGTTTGATTATGCACTCGATTTACCCGATTGTTTTGTTTTCACATATGGACTAGACTTGCCATGACACTCGAATTGTACAAGTTTTTATTCAATTATCAAAACCTATGTAATTTTCACCAACTTTTGTTGACCCAAAATATTTTCAAACTTAACATGTTTCAGGTTATAACATGCTTGAAGATTAGAGTTAATGCTTGAAGATGCGTAGCTAGTATTTTTTTTTTAATTTTGATGTACAAATTCTTAGAACAATTGTATGTAATTTATTTAAATCATTTATTGAAACTTATTATTTACCATGAGCTACTGAACAATCATCAATACGTGACATCCCAATGTTTCCGCCATCGGTTGGGGTGTTACAGATTGGTATCAGAGCCATGGTTATAGGGAATTAGGTTATTAGAAAAAAAAAATAATCTAGTCTATAACCATAGGATTTTAACCAGTACTTGCTCCTTTTACTTGCAACCTTACTTGTTTCTATTCTCTATCCTACTTCTTATCCTTACTTTATTCCCTACAAGAAGAGTGCTCTCCATCACAAGATCTACTCTTAGACTAGTAGGACAAATCCTCAGGTTTAGCCTAAACCACCTTGAAGATCTCGTCGAAGTTCTAAATTATAATAACGAACACGTGCAATCTGGAAGGGTGAACGCATGTATTCTGAGTTTTCTGTCTAGGACTGGCATTGCGCATAAATCTCGATCAGACGAGGGACCCGGATGCCTACCTGTGAATTCTCGGGATGAGTGTTCACTTATAGGCTAAAGCATGTCTTCACTTTGTTATTAGAATCTAGAAGTTTTGATAAGTCAACGTTTTCGTTTATTCGTTTTAATTAATGAATAAATGATTACACTCACTTTCCTTAAACTAAGCTCTAAAATCTCAAAATTTTACAACTTAAATCAATCTCATTTCATAACCATCTATGGATTTCACAATCACACTTCACCTTACCATCTTAGCCACTTTTTAAATGTTCAACACCCTAACCAAATCATATTATTTCATTTCTCCACATGTTACTTATTTTTTAAAAACTATAACCTCATACCTTAGCACAAACTAAAGATTTCTAAATCTTGTTGTATTTTCATTACCTAGTAACTTTACAAAGTACATATTTTTGTCAAAAGATGTTCTCGAACTTAAATTCAATTGTTTATTTATTGACGTAACAAACAATTTTCTATATAATGCTTTAAACTATTAAAAATCATTTAATAGAACCTTGATCTTCAAAACCTAATGTCATGTTTGACATCTCCAACTAACGGGAATATTTTAATCAAAGCCCATTTAGCTTGTACTATTTAACAACTTTTGCTTTATGTATAAAACCAATTTTAAAAATAAGATTTTTTTTATCCATAGGAATAATATCTACTCTCTAAATTCTCCATCGATACTCACTCATTTTCAACTTGTTCAAATTTTTACAATATTTGGCATATACCACAATCATGTTTTCTTATACACTTGATTATAACCTTTGATCCAAACCCCAAAATTTACACTGCTACATAATCTCCTTACTATAAAATAAACTCTTTATCAACTATCTTCACATTCACTATCTCTCACAACCTTGATTCTGCTTCAAGATTTTTCATCATCCTCTCAAGAACTAAATTCATATCCTTCACCTTCTCACACTTGAGCTAGTTACCCATGATAACCAAACTATTGAAACTTGATTGTGTGTTGCATCAAACATAATCCTTAGTTATACATGAGGATTCGACTATCTACCATATTTGAACATTTGAAACTAGAATTCATGGAATACAAACTATTTGCTATAGACACACCTAGAGTAATTAACCTTGTCTAGGGCAACTCTATTACAACTCATATGCTATACTTGATACTTGATTGCTTACATGTACATATTATCAATTTGCAATTCATGTGTGTAATAATTGGTACACTTAATCAAACAACTGATAGAGGATGAAGTACTTGCTCAACAGTTAGTAGAGTACCAAATAACCTACTCAACGATTGGTAGAGGTCATCATGCCTGCTCAACAGTCGGTAGAGGCCCTACAACCTGCTCAACGACTGGTAGAGGCTATCGCACCTGCTCAACAATCGGTAGAGGTTCTTACTCACTGACTGGTAGAGGTCTTTTTCCTGCTCAACAATTGGACTTATTTTTGGATACATTGTATACGATTCAATCACAAGGCTATTTTGCATTACTTACATGTGTGTTTAGAGTCATAGAAGGACACAAAACCCTAATGTAAGGTAAATTGGTGATTGCGGTCCGAAACGTAATCATGAATTTACAGGTACATTAAGGTAGTGTGAAATTCTATTAAGGTTTTGGGAGATACCCCGTATGTTTTCGAAGTATCAGAGGTGTGATGGGTTAGCTGTGGTACACCCTATATATAAACACTAATGATACGTTGAAAGGGATACTGTAGGGTCAGACCAATTACAAACCCTAGTTATTTGGTAGTCCATCTAGCATTTATGGTTATCTTATCCATTCCTTAAACTCTTACCCTACTCTGAACCATAGTCACCCTAACTATCCTCAACACTATTCAAATGTTTATTCTTAAAATAAATTCGGGACGAAGTTCCTAAAAGTAGGGGAGACTGTAACATCACACAAATTTTCTTTATATATATATAGAACTCCCTCGTTTATTCATCCGCATGTTTACAGTATCTTTACCATCCATTTTGTTAAATTTTTTTTGTTTAAATAATGATGTATAATCAATATTAAATTGGATTGTATTAAAATTTCTGATTTAAAAACGTTAAAAAAAATGTTTGCCTGTGCCAGGATTCGAACCCGAGTCCCTGGCGGGCTAAACCTTAACCACACCACACAAACCACTACACCATTTGGTGTTTTGTGATGTTAATTAAAACCAATTAAACTTAAACCCTTTCAAGGTCCCTTAGTCAAACCTGAAAAGTCAAACGTAGTCTCCTAGTCAAGTCAAGTCAAAGTGTTAGTAAATATGGTCTCCTAGTCAAGTCAAAGTGTTAGTAAATATGGTCTTCTAGTCAAGTCAAAGTTGTTCATAAATTCTAGCCTAGTTAAAGTAGTCCCTAATTACAACTCCAAATTTTACACTATAAATACACTAGCCTACCATTCAACTCTTTATACCACTAAAAAAAACATTATTATCCCATTTCCCATATACTAAAGTTTTCATCCGTCATTATCTCCTCTAGCTAGTTTCGAGTTTTCCAAGGCATTATTACTAAGTGTTTGCACGCTCAATAAAACGCACGAACTCATTATGCATCTAAGGTGAGTTTACATAGCCCCTTTTCCATTCACTATTTTTTTTTATGCGAAACATGTTACAACATTCAATTTACAATTCAATCACAAGTGTCTATGTGTTATTCTATGTTGCATTATGTCTTAAACATTACTAGGGTAAGCACAATATTCTAGCATAATCATTAACATTGATCAGCCGACAGTATACAATGATAGATCTATTGGACTGACAATCCCACCCGGATACGTGTACCTCCTACATAGGTAGCGTGGGTGATTGTTATCGAATTTATAACATAATCGAGTGAACCATGAGCGTATGGGATGGACCACAATATTCTAGTCACAAGGTTTGATTATGCACTCGATTTACCCGATTGTTTTGTTTTCACATATGGACTAGACTTGCCATGACACTCGAATTGTACAAGTTTTTATTCAATTATCAAAACCTATGTAATTCTCACCAACTTTTGTTGACCCAAAATATTTTCAAACTTAACATGTTTCAGGTTATAACATGCTTGAAGATGCGTAGCTAGTATTTTTTTTTTTTTTAATTTTGATGTACAAATTCTTAGAACAATTGTATGTAATTTATTTAAATCATTTATTGAAACTTATTATTTACCATGAGCTACTGAACAATCATCAATACGTGACATCCCGATGTTTCCGCAATCGGTTGGGGTGTTACAGTATTATCAATAGAACTATTGAGGGTTTTCAATTACATGATAAACTAAGCATTTTAAGATGATTATGGATTGATTTTGAAAAGTTTCCAAATTGGGTAAGGATTATATGCATGATGTGACACTTCCATAATCTTTGCCATTTTGGGAAAGGGCTGAAACGAATAGGTTTTGGGGCAAAATTGATGGGGTTTTGTAGGGATAAGTTATTCATCCTTAACTGCAGTGTTTGATAATGTTTCGGGATGTTTTCGGATGTTTTTGAAGCGTTTTTTGGAAAAGTAATCTGTCAGGGTCGAACCTGGGCACATTCGACCGATCGAGTGGTCGAATGTAGAATCCCAGGGTCG
The DNA here is from genome assembly GCA_028751855.1 of Ambrosia trifida. Taxonomy (NCBI): domain Eukaryota; kingdom Viridiplantae; phylum Streptophyta; class Magnoliopsida; order Asterales; family Asteraceae; genus Ambrosia; species Ambrosia trifida. The sequence continues at coordinate 119,459,591 of CM054128.1, read as the reverse complement.
AACCTGGACAGTTTGGTCGAATCTGTTGAAAACAGTCGAAGGTGACTTTCAAACGGTCGAAGGTGGCTTAAAAAGGGGCGAAGGTGGATTTATTTTCCTGGTTCGACCCTATTGATTCAAAAATATTTTTGATACAAACTAAGTGTTTTATGCTTGAACCTTGTGTGTAATCTATATGTACTTGATTAGTTAGGGTAATGAGTCACCAACAGGATGTCGGGTCGGTCTAGTGTGTCGGTTGAACACTTAAACACGTTATAAAACATACTTGGTCACGATCTGGACAATCGGGGACTAGATAACCTTATGGTTATATAGTCGGAACACTTATGTGAAGATTTTGATAGATCTTCGATAGTGGGATTATCAAGGGCTTGGTTCTCTTATATTACTGAAGAACGCAACTTAAGGTGAGTTCACGGCCCCACTTTTACTGCTTTAACTTTTGGGGGAGAAAACATGCGCTAAACTATTTTGGTAACATATGTCATACTATGGTTTTAACTTTGTATTGCTATACGATCTTTTAAAGTCCCGGGGAAAACCATGAATGTGCAGGGATGCACAACGGGGGAAATGTGGATAGATCTATTGGGCGTGACCTGCCCCACTCGTCGGCGTGGAGGGTCGGGCGGGTGCATATTGTCTCGAACTGGTAACATTGGTAACATGCTGAACATTCGGGTTGAACATTGCTAAACGTGTCTAGTAATGGTTTTCCAATCGTAGTAGTAATAAAACATACGCCTAGCTAGCGTACTTGGTAACATTGGTATAGTATGGATATGGTAACGCTTTGGTAACTCTTGGTAACATATTGAATAAACCTGTGAACTCACCAGCATTATATATGTTGACGTCTTTTTGGCATGTTTTTCTCAGGTCGCTAAGGTAGCATCAGTTGGACTAGGCGCACGGGTCTGCATTGGCGTCTAGGCTTAGTGGCATATTTTAAATAAGTGTCTTGAATATTTTCGAACACAGTTTTGTAGTTGTTTAAATCTTTAAATGCTTCCGCTGTGGTTTAATGGTTTGATAACCAAGTTTTGAGTTTACGTATTTCATATAGTGTTGTTTATTGTGACCGTTGACTTGGATCCTGGTTTGTCATGCGCCTCGCGGTAAAACTCCGCAAGTGGAAATTTGAGGGTGTGACAGTATGATAATCTTGATATGTGTAGGATAAACATATGATAATTTTGTTATATGTAGGATGATTTTTTATATGCGTAGGACAAATTTTGATAATGTGTAAGATTAAGTGTTAATGACTATTTAATTAGATAGATGATAATTGATGTAAGAGAGTTAAACTATTAATGTTTAACCATTATGTAACTTCTTCTTTTTGTTCTCACAAGAAGTTTCTTCTCATTTGATCCCCCATATAACAATATTAGTTACATTTTTTAAAGTATTAGCTATAAAATATTTCGTTGTACGTAAAATTGAGATTCTTTCAGTTACTTAATAAATATCCGTTTCTTTTAGATTATTTAAGTTAAACATTCAATGCAATAATCACTTGTACATAACACATTTCTTTCTTGTACATTTCATTCTATACGTCGATATTGACTAAAACAAACGTTGAAACGTCGACAAAAATGAGCAGATCGTCACGGTATTTTTGAATGTTTTTTAAATATAATAGTTTAAAAGTTATGTTATGATTAAATAAAAGAATTATAATTTTGTAGGAGAGATGAGAAAAGTGTAACTACTAACTAAAAATGAGGGGTCCTTCAAGTGTGGTTCAGTTGGTGAACGGACCGGTCTTCCCTTTGGGAGACCCGAGTTCGATTCTCGCGGGCTGCATTTAGAGGACACCAGGCAATGATGGTGAGGCTTGTGGTCCAAGTGATGTAAGTTCGATCCTGATCTGGCCCGGTTTTCATCCAGCTGTTACTCCAGCGAGGTAAAACTCGTGTGAAGGCAGTACGGTTTTCGGGCGGATACCGAAGCCCCCACCGTGCCAGCGTGGAACCGGTTCAGATAACATAGTCTGGGCGTGTGGAAATGGTTAGGGCCTGCCGATTAGGCGGGTGTGATGAACTTCTGCCACTTCCGCTTTGAAGAAAGTCGCTGTTCAAAAAAAAAAAAAAAACTAAAAATGAGGGAATTAAAGTAACTAAAATGAGGTACTAAAGTGTAAAAAAAAAATTAAAGACTATTTTACCCCAATTTTAGGGTTATTAATCAAAATAAAGTTATTAACTTTTAGTATCTTAAACTACCTCTCACTCATACATTATAATATAGTATAAATATAGATAATCGAACATTTGGACACATGTTTATTTGCTTACACAGACATAAATAAAATAAAAGAAAATCAGAATTGAATAACTAAATGTAGACAAACATATATTTGATCAGATCACGAATGTCCGTAAGTTTCTCGGACAATAGGACAATAAGTCATGTCTAATTGAGGGCGTCAAATTTCTCATTAGTACATGTTTATCTAGGTGCATCCCCCTTACTATTGCGGATTTCTAACTAGATCTCATTGTTTCCTTTTTAACACCAGATAAAAATAAAAGTATACATTATACGCCAAATAAAAGAAATGAAGCTCATGTTCAAACAAAATAATTTTGATTTGAATTGGCGATCATCACCTTTTTTTTTATATTATATCTATATAATATTATGAGAAAGTATACGGTACAAAGTATGTTAACATAGAAAGGATAGGAAGACACCATAGGATGACACAGGGAAACCATAGTTAAGTTTATTTAATTTAATCCCGGTTGATTAAAAGGGTAATTTAGTCCTTTTATTCTTTCGTTAATCCCTGATCCAATCACAGTTCAATTCACGATTCAATTAGATTCGACAATAATTCAAATTCAATTCACGATTCAATTCATGACCGATTAACTATTTTCGATTGACGATTATTCACGATTCAATTAACAATATTTTTTTACGATTCTTATGATGCTATGTTTTTTCATTCGGTTAACAATCTTTTGTTGACGATTGATTACAAGGGATGATCTTATGATTGACTTAGTTTTACATTTTGATTATATGTTGATAATCAAACTCAAGGATCATGGAGGTATTGTAGAGATAGAAAGATGTAGAGGAACTGAGGAAGGAATTTTCATTATTAGTAATATGATGATGAAGAATAAGAAGAAGAAGAAGAATCATAAAGTGCGTTTATAGTTAATCAAGGGTTGTTCAACGTGCGTCTATGTAAATGAATATGTGGTTGTCATTCTTTTTGTAAGTGCGTTTAATAACTTTACATGTTCGTTTATATAAACCATATATGTTTGTGTTTAAAATGTTATTCACGTACGTTTATAGATCAATTATTGGAAACCAACAATAACAATAATTCTCGTGAATGATATTTTGTCATCTTGTTATTATTGTTTTCTTTATATAATTATCTCTATAGCATCATTTTTACACCGCACAATTGAAACGCATCTTATCTTCTTGTTTTCCAGTAATGTCTTCCTCCATACCACAATCTTCATCGTCAAAATCTCAAATGATAAAAAGGATTGAGGAACAAATTGCAAAAGATTACGCTTGTGAGAGTGGTAGACCGATAATCTAAACAGGATAAATGATGGCATGAGCAAGAGAGATGAGATTTCCAAGCTTCTTATGCGTATGCCCGACTCAAGTCTTCATGAACTTGCAGTCATGTTTATGATTGATGCTAAAAATGACGATGTCAATCTCGTTGAACAACTTACAAAATCCATAGCCCTTTTGAGGTGTCCTATTGAATTTAAAATCCAATTTCTAAAATCTATGTAAACTCTTCAGTTACTGCCCATGTAGGGGTTATTGTTGTATGTGTTGTTTTTGTGTTTTTTTTGTTTGTTTCTATGTTATTGTAGCGTGTGTAAGAAATAACTATGCATTATGTATAAATGTGTTTATGTGAAATATGAATATTCAATGCTATTTTATACGTGCATTTAACATGAACATTCATTCATATATGAGTGCGTTTAAAATACTAACATTAAAAACTAAGTCAGTAACTAAACATTATGTTCAAATCATTAACTAACAACAAAACCCCATGACCATTTTCATATTTTATCCAACCTCTTTAGTAATTTTAGCATGACATTCTCCATCATATTTGTCTTTGCCTTGAGTGGCCTTTTTGCGAACTTGTTAGCCTCTTCAATAATATCATCTCTTACCAGGTTGTGAGGTGAGAGTATAATATTCGCTACGTACTTGAAATGCAATACACTCAACTGCTTCCTTTGAAATTCTGATTCGCCTGCAAACCACAGTTCAATTTTTTTTTGCCCTCTAAAGGTTTCCATGTGTCTCATAGCGAATATGCCACAGTCTTCTTCGTTGTCTAAAGTCCTCCACGGCATTTCACGTTTTACAATAGGATTTATTTCAAGGTTTTCAATCTCTGTGCTTCTAGGACAGGTTGTCATCAAGCTATGGCACAATGTATGTCTCTACAAATATTTTTACAAAAAACAGTTTGTTATGATAATATTTTTTCATGTTTTATTTTTGTGTAAAATGTGAGATTAGATCACTACATACTAATATTTCGGGCACCCCTTTATATCGCTCTTCAAAGTCTTATACCTCTTTAGAGCTGTCAAGCAACTCTGTAATTCCATTCTTCAAATCAAAACTCAAGACATAGAATGTCTATCTATCAACATGTCGAATCATGTGGAATTCATCTAACGATTTTGCTTTGAACTTTCGTAGGATATCTTGAAGATTGCTTTTTAAAAACCTCATGCCTATCTGCCCAACTAACCTCTTTTTCATAGTAGTTATCAGGTTGCATTGCCAGGAAACCAAAAAACAATGAATTTAATAATGTGCGTTTAATATATTGTATGTGTGTGTTTGAACTAGACAATTTTTGAAGCACGCGTTTAATGTATATTGTATGTTCGTTTAAAATTCTTCTCTCCCAGTTAAAAAAATAATTAGTTTTCTTAAGTGCGTCTAATTTATTATGTGTGTGAATTTTAAGTTAAACATTAATACCATCATGGTAGAACTCAAAAACAGTTTGTATGCAGACCCCTCTTTCCTTCGGCTCGACTCCTCATAATTTAGGATATCAGTCCATGCATCCAGTGCATTTGTGTGAAGCTAAATTCCTGGATGGAAACTTTCAAAAATCACCTTCGGTGTCTCTGTTCCAGCTTCTGAGCGAAAACACATTTTCCCGAATTTCAAGAATTTAAAAATTAGTACACATTCAATAATATTTTACAAACAATAAGAAAAAGACACTTACAATCCATCCCTAATTGGTGCAAACATGAATTTTGTTATTCTTATCTCCTCTTCCGTTAGTTGTTCAACGATGCACACAGTTTTTCCAGTGTATGGAGATCTTAATGCCCATGAAGGGTTTTTGTCCCTGTTTGGCCTTCCACCGTCAACCACTGCTTTTCCCTTGTCTTTCCCTTTATCTTTTTCTTGTGGCTTTTCCTTTTCAGCCTGTTGTGCATTTGGTGTTTCATTTACCTCTTTCACCACATACACACTTAGTTCTATGGTTTGCAGCATGTTTATTGTCGTGTCAGTTATACTTCTTGATTTGGAGCTTCTAAGTTTGCATCCTTAGCTAATTCAGCCTTGTCTGAAGCAGCATTATCTTCACCAACCTGATCATCCTTTTCCGCCTCATTCCTTTTTAAAGTTTCATTACCTTCAACATCATGTTCATCTTCACCAACCTGATCATCCTTTTCCACCTCATTCCTTTTTGAAGTTTCATTAACTTTAACATTCTATTCATCTTCAACTTCAAGCCCTACTACATTTTCTTCTATGTCAACCACATTTTGTTCATCCTCAAATTCAGCATTATCCTTTTTAGCACTTATGTCTTTTGATTGTTTATTGTTCACTATATTCTACTTTCTACACCTCTCCATCAATTCAGGTGCCCAGAAATACTCGATTTGTGCTTGCTCAACCATTTCTTCCATGTCCCTTTGTATTGCTTGATACCTCTTTATGTTCTTATCCATGGTTTTTATCCAAATCTTAGTCAACAGTAGACAAATATATATGTAAATTCTATGTGCGTTTATATCAACATACGTGCGTTTAAATTTTGAATATAAGAAAGTAAATGCGTTTAATTAAAATAAATGTGTGTTTAAATAATTAATAAAGTGCGTTTAAAATCAACACATGTGCGTTTAAAATCAATTTATACATGCGTTTAAATTTACTTCAAAGTGCGTTTAAACATAGTACATTCTTTGCCTTCATTGTTGCCTTATACTCTGCTTGTCTAATCTCCAGATTATAACTTAGTTCTGGTTGAGTGTTGCAATATTTAAACATTTCTTGAGTACTCATTTCAAAATCTCTCAAATCTGCATTTTCATACTTTGCATCATCATCATCATCAACTCGAATTCTTCTTTGTGGAGTTCTCACTGTCACAACCCAACCGATGGCGGAATACATCGGGACGAGACTTGTGGTAGATTGTTAAAAGACTTCATGACACTAATTGTGACAATATGATTTAAAGATAAAATTTCATTCATAGCATAATCATTGTCTAAAAGATACGGAATACAAATTGTTTTAAAAAAAGAAGAAATACAACATCAAAACATAGAGCTTAAACTAGCGTGAGTTTCTAGTCCAATCCTAAGTAGTTTCTTGAAAATCCTGCATTAAACATTTCCTGCAACATGTATAAAATATTCATCAACACATAAAGCATTGGTGAGCATACTAGTTTTGGTTTACATACGTAGTAATTAGAATGATTTACTCGAATCTCATACTATAGCATCGCACATACATACCATACAAAGAACATAACTCAAACCCGCGAGTCCACTGCATATACCTAACATATTCATGCTAGGTCCATTTGATTCTTAACAATGACCCATAAAAGGGGCGGGGTGCTACTCCTATAGCGCTATACATGTTAAGTGGGCTAATAATAGTTAATGAATTATGTTTAAGTATCAAGAATCGTAAGCATGGCAATTAGCATATAAGTATGTTTAATAGATTGAGCATGTGTGTTTATAAAAGAATTAGTGTGTTTTTCATACGATACATGTTGGTCCTAAAAGTGATAAAAGAAAAAGAGACAAGTATGACTCACCTTTGGGTGTGTCTTGATAAGGTTCCAAAAGAGTGTCTTGGAAGATTAAGATTTAGCCTTGAATAACTAGAATTAAAGAATATGGGTCTTAGGTTTGAGTTTAGATTATAGGCTCAAGAGAATCATGCAAGCCTTTTAGGCAAACCAAAACACAAATTGCCTTTAAGGCAATCCGGATGGTCATGAGAATAAGTTAGACCAAGCGCACAAAATCATCATAGATGATTTGGATGGTTTAAGGTTAGGAATGTGAATCCGATTGATAAGTTCATGTCATAACCACTTCGCTTATGGGATAAACATGGGTTTTGGACACAGAATTTCCCCTTTCTAGTGTGGATTAATCCATATCACAAGAAGGGTCAAGAGAGTTGGTAAGGTAGGGTGTAACCGCAAACCTTCCAAGAGATTGTTACTAGAGTAATAGGATAAAAGATTAAAAAGTATACTTATAATAATACATACTATAACTAGGAGGTTTAAGTAAAGTATGGTGACTTGTTTGGATGCGCCTTGGCTCTCCTTTGTCAACCATTACCATAGCACAAATCCATCCAACATTGGATTGTTGGTGGACTTGGTTGGTTCCTTTACAACAAAGACCCTAGGACATAAAAGAATCATAGAAACTAATCATCTTTGAGGCCTCTTTTTGATGCTCTATCCATTATATACTTCTGTGGAGAAGCAAGGGATAGGTCCTAGAGGTTTCTCCAAGGGATATTAAGAAGAAAAGAAGAAGAAAAATAGAATGAAAGTTGAAGTTTTAAGCCAAGAAACTCACTGATGCAAAACAGGAAGTTGGCTTGAAACTTGAGGACTTGAGAGAGATATAGAGAGTGATTTAGAGTGAGCAAAGAGTTAAAGGGTGGGGAGGAGGTGTATTTATAAGTGGGGTAAGTTGGTTGGGTAATTAAGGGAGTAATTATGGTGGTTGGGAGGAGATTAGTTGGTGTATTTATGGAATAGCGATGGTTTTGTTTACTGTTGTGTACATTGCATTTCAAAGAAAAGAAAAAAACGACGACGACATATTATCAAAGGTTATTAGTTGGTGTCACAAAAGTCAAACTAACCAAATTAATCATCACGTTTTTTTTTAAATAAAAATATTATATATGTTTAAAAAATAAAATAACTATATATATTAAGATCTTAACTAAATGAGTTTCTAGTTATAATGCCTAAATTGAATAGGATAAATTATAATAACGACTCGTCATGAATTGGTATGAGTAACCTACATGAAGCGAATAAAGACGAACTTGGAATTTTATAGAATTTAAATATAAGAAAAGTAAAAATAACGCGATGTTACACTCACCCTATTCAGAGTGTAATCATTAGTATCCAATGTTGTTTTATCAACGACCTCAGTGTCTTGCATACTCACCAGCACATCCACAACTTCGTTTACATTTTGATCTTTTTGTATTTGATCATTTTCTTCGTCTTCTTGATCACCAGCAGCTACATTTTGTTCTTCATCATCTTCATCACCATCACCCACATCATCTTCTTCTATATCAGTCAATGGGCTATTTTCATATAGATAAGTTTACATTGCTGCCAATGAACTGGAGGTTATGTAAGAAACTGCTGGTGTGCTAATTCTAAATTCAGATGGATGTCTTTTATTGTATTTAAGTGTGTAAATAACCTGCATGTTAAAAAAATACAAATGGGTTTAAAACAAAATATAAAGCATCATATATATGTTAAAAAAATACAAATGCATTTAATAGAAAATATAAGTACGTTTATATACTCACACTCAGCATTGCAATAGGCCCATTATATTGGTCTTCCTTCCTTCCATCCTGCTCTTGTTCTTCTTAGACATTCAATCAGGTATGATCACCAATTCATGTTAATAACATCAGCCTCATCTTCTACACCATACAAAAAGCTTTGATTGATCGTTGTTGATTTTGTAATATCCCCCCGAACACTATGTTCCACAGCACTAGAAAATTCAACTTAAACATCTGGTCACCTCTTTGTTGTTGCTTAATCACCAGTACTACCATTGAAACAGTAACTTTATTTTTGTTGAATTGATTTTTGAACTCATCTATCGTAGAGTCAGAACCCTTCCTTGCCCTATTTTTCTCTAGCATCGGCTTATTCCCCATTGGTATGCCCAAAGCTTCATGTACCATTAATGGTGTTATCTTTATTTTCCAATTCCGTGCGTTAGTTATGTTTCTTCCCTCATCATAATTGAATAATAGCCAGTAAGACAACCCTGTTGATATTGAATCAATCCTAACGTCTAAGACAGATCCAGATCCAAATCCCATTCTCATCACATCTTCCTTTTGATCATCTGTGTACTCCTTGATGTTGTTAATAAATTCAGCAGGAGGGCATCTTAGTCTTAACTTTTTATCTCTGTATTCGACAAATTCCATTTCCTTTGCCTTCTTCACCTTTTTAGGTTCATCCTTTTTAACTTTCTTGTTTGGCCTCTCGAAATCGTCATCTGATTCTGAACTTGGCTCAACATTTGTTTTTTGTTTCTTCAACTTATGCTTCATTTTTTCAACATCAGCCTCCAATTTTTTTACAGCTTCTTTATTTACTTTTTCAACCCTCTTTTAATAGTCAACAGATTTCTTATAGGTTCCTAGAAATCATCATCTTCTTCTGCCACATTCGTTGGCTCTGTTTAATAAACAAAAAACCAATTAACATACAATTCTAAACATAGAACAACCAACAGACTTTGGGTTTACTTGCATATTTCAACATACGCACATTATAAATTTGATCTTAACATTCAGACGCACATTATAAAATAATTAAGGAAGAAAAAATGCACGTTACTTTTTAGCTAACCATAAACGCACCTATTATTTGTTTCAAATAACCTAAAACACACCTTTAACAATTTATAAACAATACAAAATGCGCGTTTGTTTTCTGTTTTAAACAACATATTGAATCTACTTAAACACAAAGGGTTATTAAAAACGAAAGAAATATACACATTCAATTAATGAAACATAATTATCTTCTTCATACCTTTACTCTGTTTGGTTGCAGGTCTATCATGATTGTTTTTGCTTCTTCTCTCGACTTCCTTATTTGTTTCATTTTCAAATTTTGTTTGGTTAATTTACTGTTTGCGTGTAAACACAAAAGTTAAATTAACATGATCTTCAGATCCATACCTAATTTTCGTTTTGATGCCATGCTATGTTTTCTGTTCTTTTGGTTTTTCAAAAATGACTACTTGTAGTGTGTTTTTGTGTGTGTTTTATTTTGAAAAAACCCTAATTGAATGAGATGGGTAGAATTGGTGTCACAATTTTAGTAACCATCATCAAATTTGGGCGAGTTGGCGGTTCAGATTAAACGCATTTATTAACAGTTTGACTAATATACACTTGGGTTTGTTTTAGACGTGATTAATTGGTTTGTATATTACGATCTTGCCACTGCTTAATCTAATGGTTCATAATTCTTCCTACACTTTTTTTTATTTTAAGGACTCTTTGTACAATATCTCTCCCCCAATCTTATAACCATCAAAGAAATGATTTTCTTAAATTCTAAATAATACAAATATTATTGCTTAAAAAGTACAATCGATATATAATAATAATAATTATTATTATTATATATTAGTAAACCAAAGCACTAAATCCTACATGGCACTTAAAGATGTCATCATCCCCTTAGATGTGCAACGTGACACTAGGTATTGTTTAAAAAAACCACATATAAATTAAACTTCTTTGTTTGACATCTTCTTTCTGTATCCTTAACCCTAATCTAATGGAACCCTAAATTAATCCACCACAAGAAACCATCAGAAAAGTCATCGAATCCGAAAAACTATAAACTAATGATGGATTTTCAAAAAACAGGTTGGTGAGATGAAGGACGCTATTCTAGGAACCACTACAAAGATGTCGTTTCAGTCTCCAGCGGAACAAAGAATAGGAACTACAATGACGTCATTTAATTCCCCGGCAGATCGGTCGTGGAATCCGAGGACTAGAAGAGCTCCGACGAACGGAGTTAGCGGTAATGGTAAAGTGACGGTGAGGTGTTGAAACTTAATTCATCTCTGGTAGTTAACGGTGACGGCGGAGAGAGAGGGAGAGAGAGAGAGAGAGAGAGAGAGAACGCAAAGTTTTGGTGTCTCTGTCACGGCGTAAATTGGAGGAAGATTTCATGTAGATGGATGGATGGAGACTGCCACGTAAGCCGAAGAAACGTCTGCGTACTGTTCAAAAGCAATTAGATGTAAGTCAAATTATTATTTTTTAAGTTATTGGATATGATCTAATTATTATTAATTGCTAATGTAAGTGTTGTTTTGTGTTTGTTTTATAAATTGTTGATGAGGTCGAGGCAGGAAAAGGTAATTAGTCTTAAGTGTCCTGGAATTTAATTGCAGTATATTGTTATGTCAGTAACCTTAGTTTTTTAAAAAGTGCGCTTGAGGTGCGGTGGGACGATGCTTCTTACTGCATTGACTGCATGAGGCGATAGGCGTACATGTGCGCTACATGAGCAGGAATTTTGTGGGTCTTTCGAGATGGATTGTGTTTGTTAAATTATTGGGAGTGTTGGTATACGATTTTTTGTATGTGTTTAATATGCACAATGTTGAAAACAAAAGAAAATGTGAGATGTTTATAATCAAAATTATATCTTTTTATCTTTGTTAATGTAACTTTTGGAACAATACCTTATTTGTAGAAACTATTGTATAGTCTTATGGGATGTAGGGTAAGTTACTTTTTATATGTGTCATATTGCAATTTGACCTCTATGCTTATATGGTATATTTTTTTATATAGCATATTTAATTAGATTAGATTTTGAGTAATTGGTTCTTATGTTTGAAGGTTACATTTTTTTATGATAACTAAACTCTAAGTTATTGGAACCCATTTGACCTGTTTTCTTATCTTTGTGTTTAGGCGATTTATGATAATTAATTTCATTATGCTGATTAGTGTTTCTTTTCTGGTACTATGGGAGTAGGGATGAGCTCGGGATGGTATCGGTACCAACCAATACTGATCCCGAAAAAACTGATGCCAAAAACACCCTAAACCCAATACCGATACCGAACACATACGGTACGGTATCGGTATGGTACTGGTATGGTATCGGTATTTTACTTTAAAATACCGATCCCGTACCGATACCGATAATACCGAAACCGAAAACCTCTAATTGTGGGTACCGTTACCGATACCGAACACCCTCGGTTCGGTATCGGTTTGATACGGAATCGGGACGGGACGATATCGGTATTTGGCTCTATGTGCTCATCCCTATATGGGAGTCTATGCATCGATCTAGAGAAATTGAGAGAACTAACCCAAAAGCTTATATAAAAGACATCGTTGTAGCTCAAAATATCAAACAATTTATATTGTATACCTGTTTGTTGTTGCAGTTAGTTTTTAGTTATCTCACTGCATATGTTATTCATGCTGTGGAAGTTGAACCGGTAGGATGTTCATACAATCCAACATCTGAAAGTCATCATGTCAAATGGTTATATATTACTTAATTTGATGCATACATAGTTATTTCACTCAGTGATTTTCGTTTGTTTACTAATATTAGATTTTTCAATCCCGAGACACTCCCGGTTTATAATCTAGTATTTAATATATTTGTTAACTAGATTATTCTTAGGTGTTTTTCATGATATATAAATATAATATAAAGTGACAAAATATGTATATCGTAAAAGAAATAGATTTTTTTTTTTAGAATTTTGTATCGATGTAACCTACTACTTTTTCTTTGTTTTCAAATATAATGATTTACTAGCTTATACCCTAGGAGCGTCCCGGGTTGAGAAATCTAAGTAAAGTGAATAAAATTAGAAGTATCTAAACTATAAAAATGGCATCTATGTATCAACTTACATTAGATACTTTAAAAAAAATATATACCAAAAGATTCATTTCACCCTACAACATCAACACCTAAAACTGAATATTAAGATTCCAAGCACTTCAAGGGGACAAAGATTGTTTAGCACCAATACATTCAGTCAAAGGTCTTTAACTGCATACAATAAGATTTGAGCTATTTCAGAATATGGTAGAAAAAGAAAACATAGCAATTACATGTTGGAGAGCGTCCCGGGTTGAAATATCTAATATGACATAATAAAATATCTAATATGACAACATAATTAATGACTTGCCAATATATGATTAATGAATATTATTATTATTATTATTATTATTATTATTATTATTATTATTTTAAACAAATCTCTGTCATAAGTTATCATATTCTAATATAAAAAAGGGTAATTGGGTCGGGTATCACCTAATCCCAGGCCCGACCCAAACCCACAATTTTTTTTTAAACTAATATATCCCGGGAGCGTCCCGGGTTGAGAAATCTAATTTGAAATATCAATTTTACACCTGAAATAAACTGATGCGTTTTACAGTTACATGCAGGAAAGCTTCGGGTAGCACTTAACCTATAACAATTAACAATGTTTCTTCAATGTTAGTGCATAACCTTAAACACTGTATAACTCTAATATTAAAACCTAACCTAAAACAATGTACAACTCCAATGCTAACACATGTTGTAAATAAAAATCATATTTACTGGTTTGAACATAACTAATGACTTGCCTATACATGATTAATGAATAACCTGAACACTTTGTGTTTTTTTCTTGTATGAACAAAACCACACAAAAAAATAATCGTTTTTTTTTTCTCCGTTTTTTATATAGCACTATGGTACCCGTTGAAAAGATAATAAAACGCTTGTTAATTTGGTGTAATTTTTTTCTTTAAAAAATCTCGTATATAAAAGATATTAACGTTTAAAAGTTATGAGAAAAAACATTAGAGATAAAAATCTAATTTTGTTTTTAAATTTTAAATTATTATTTTCTTAAAATAAAGTCCTTATCATATGGAATGACACATGACACACTCAATGAAAAGAATACCCTCTTTAAATGTCATGTCATTAAAATGACTTTGGTTTATTATATGTATAGATAGATAGATAATATAATATACCGAATATATCATTATGACAGCTATTGTAGCCTAGTTGGTTGAGAGCCTAAAGTTTCCTATGGGAGGCTTGGGTTCAATTCCCACTAGCTACATTTGGAGGACATTGATGGATGGGAAATGAGGGATGACCCGGCCATTGGCTTGGGTTCGAGTCCTGATCCCGACCGGTTTTACCGACTATTTCACCGTCGTGCCTTCGGGCGGGTGAGTGGTCGGGTTTTCCCGGGAATTGGTGGCAATTGGTGGCCCGGGTACTCTCGAGTACCTGATTCGCCAAAAAGGTGCCCGAGAGTGCTCGGAATTGATTCGTTGGCCGTTAAAAAAAAATTTAATCCATCTTTCAATATAAATAAATTGTTAAAGCCGTCACAACCCAACTCGTTGACTATACAAGACTCGTTTGGGTTTTGTAAGTAACCTTTTATTATATACATTACTTTGTCAAGGTAATTGTGTCCCTACAAGATATTATTCACAAAGCAACCATTACAAAAAGTAACTCGATATGGTTGGTGCTTAATAATTATTTAATTTGAAAAAAAAAAAAAAAAAACAAGTTTCTAATCGTAGTGTCAAAAGCCATTATTAGCATTCCTTTCAATTATACAGTAAACATAAACATAAACATAATAATAATAATAATAATAATAATAATAATAATAATAATAATAATAATAATAATAATAATAATAATAATAATAATTTGATTTTCAGATTTGGCTTTTTTGTCAAGAGCCTAAACCAGCAAAGACGAGAATCATGAATGCACTAAAACCACGTTTGTGAATACACTAAACTCACGTGTTACACAATACACACGTTTGGTAAACAGTTTTAGACGCCAAAATAAAAATAAAAATAAAATAAAACTTAGTCAGCGACAAGCACACACTGTAAAAATAAAAAATAAAAAGGCAATTTTGAATTTCTGTCCCCTAAAAATGTTTTCAACGTAAATATGGGTCAAAACTTATTTTATAATGGAGAACTTTATTGTTATTTTTTTGTCCTAAAGAGTTGAGAGTCAAATTATTTGAAGGCTGAAGCGTTTCTTTTGGAAACCAATATCACGAGTCTCATTGATTATAAGGCCACATTTACGGATTTGTTAAGACTGATGTTTTTGGTTTTTGTTGAATACCGGTATTGTACCGATAGATTTGGTACGGTATTCGTTACTCACATTTATAAAAATTTGGTACAAATACCATCATATAAAGAGAACATTTTGTAATGAATACAAGTCCTGTATCGAAAGATTCGGTATGGTATTCGGTTACCGTTAGTCTGAAAATTTGGTATTTGTATCTGTACGATACCAATTTCATCCCTAAATGAGTAAACAGTGTTGAAATTTGAGCACAAAGTTTGGTTAGATTGGACAATGTTTTAATGTTTAACTAGGAGGAGGACTCACGGTCTGTGGTGGCTGGAGGTGTAGACCGATTTTAAAAAAAAAAAAAAAAAGAATAAATCGATTAAAAAAAGAATAAATAAAAACGTAGATAGAAATACACAAGTCTCAATGAATAATGATATATTTGAAAGTAAACCAAAAAAAATATACATTTTGTGTTTAAACGGCAAGGAGATATTATAATGAAACAGAGATTAGTGGGCTACAAAGGACACATCCACCACAACACATAAGGAAAAAAAAATATTAAGTATTTAGTAAAACTATATAAAAAAATATCATACTAAAGACGAAAAGAATGGAAAAAAAGCAAAACAAAAATGAACGGATGAGAGTACGGGTCTATTGACTCTCTTCCCTTTGGTGTAGGCATGGTTGTAAAATTTGTGCATAACCTCCGATTAATCACTAGTACAAGATTCACCGAGTAATTTTCATCTAATCGACCCATTAATCACAACACAGCCAATGGTGGTTGTTTACAAGACTCAAACATGGGTCTCTTGACTCTCTTCCCAGGGGTGTAGACATCGTTGTAAAAATTGTGCCTAGCCTCCGATTAATCGCTTGTTAGAGATTCACTGAGTAAGTTTCATCTATTCGGCCCATTAATCGCCATGCAATCAACGTACATAGTTTATAAATGTACAAACAAAGATTAAAAGGTGAATACGGACTAACCAATTTTTTGAATATATATTTTGGTCAAGGGGATTAATCATAACTATGTATATTGTAGAAAGGAAAATTGTGGAAGGCAAGATCCTGTAAGTAACACACGTTATTTGAGAACTTGAGAGAACCGGTATCAACCAAGTGAATTTTTTAATTTCTTTTTCAACTCTTTTTTTATTAAATGCTTATTTTTTTAACGCTATTAAATGGTTATTACAGTAAAAAAAAAAAAAAAAAAAAAAAAAAAAAAAAAAAACCCTTAAAAAAACATGTATATTGACGATCACACGAATGTATAATAAATGATTGGAAGATGAAAATATATCTTGGCTAAACCTCTGAACAAATTATCAAGATAAAATTACACTTTGTGTTCTTAATGTATCACTAAAATTATGAAACGTGTCCTTTATTATTTTATTTTTTATTTTTACATTTTATGTCTAAAATTTCATTTTTTGTTGCATATTGTGTCCTTTCTAACTAACTGAGTTAGAAATCTCAGTTAACCTCATTCCACTCAGGGGTATTATTGTTTATTCACGTCAAAATTGTTATAAAATGAAATTTTGGACATAAAATGCAAAAAATAAAGAGTTAATAGCCAAAATCGTCCCTGAGGTTTGGTCACTTTTGTCACTTCAGTCCAAAACCCAAACCTTTTACATCGGGGTCCTTCAGTTTTATTTTTCTTGCCAAATTCGTTCCTGACAAGGTTTGGGTTTTGGACTGAAGTGGCAAAAGTGACAAAGCCTCAGGGACGAATTTAGCAAAACCCAAACCTTTTCAGGGACAAAAAAAAAAAAAAAAAAAAAAAAAAAAAAAAAAAAACTGAAGGATCCAGATGTAAAAGGTTTGGGTTTTGGACTGAAGTGGCAAAAGTGACCAAACCTCAGGGACGATTTTGGCTATTAACTCTAAAAAAATAATAAATGACACATTTCATAATTTCAGTGATACATTAAGGACACAAAGTGTAATTTTGTCAATTATCAAATAACTTCTGGTTTTTAAAGATTTTATAAATGATTAAATAAAGTAAAATTGTGTAAAAAAAACTTATGTTTAAATAATAACAATATTTGCCAATGATGTTCAGCCTAGCTGGTCGGAGGTGGGAGGGTTTACTCCTTAGGGAGGTTCCCGCCCGGGCTTGGTCTCAGGTTCAAGTTCCCCCACTCGCACTAAGGGGTGAGAAATTCAACACCCGCGTTTGGCCTGGATTCGAACTGGGGTTGAGGGGTTGTGCGTTGTTTGGATTCTCCGCTGAAACACACCTTCCAAAAAAAATAACAATATTTATACTCAGACTATGCTAATTGTTATCAATCCTGTTTGGATAACTTTAAATATCACTTTTGATCGACCAAGTAGAGTTAGACAAAACATATCATGTTGTGTTAAACTAATCATCTCTAACACAACACATTTAACATCACTATTGAACCCAAACAAACATGCTTGATACAACACATTTAGCTACTCGACCATGCCATGTGTTTATAAACCTCAACGGTTAAACCAACTTTGAAGCAGAACTAAGCGATACTTAAGACTCGAGAGTCGAGACCAACCGCTACAGGGACAAACAATGAACCCGCTATAATAACAAGTAATGAACTGCCCAAAAAAGAATTATAATTCATTTTCCCGCGCTTTCGATTTCTTTTAATCAAGCAAACAAGAGCCTAAAAGATTGTAATGCTGATCAACCCAAAGACGAACCATACTTAACTTTAAGCATTCTATAATACTATGCAAAAAGTCAAAATACTTCAAGAATTGACCATAAAAGTCAAACAAACACATCTAGTGTTACACTTGCACTATCTTATAAGCCTTTAAAGGTACCAATCTTTTATTCAAGCAGAAGCAGGCTCTTCTGTTTTGAGTTCATCCTCACCACCAATGTGTCCATTCTGCAACAAATTGTCCTCTGATGGCATATTCTTCAAAGCTTTTCTGCTCCCCTCGACTTTCCATAAGTCCCACACACGGGTTTTGGGTGGCGGGTTTGAATCTGCAATAGGCGCAACTAAACCTGGTTTGCCATCGTCAATCACCTCATCAACAATTCCATATGCTTTTGCTTCCCATGCGTTCATAAAATAATCGCGGTCAGTGTCAGCTTCAACCTGAATAAAAAAGATAATAATAATAATAAACGTGAAAATGTCATATACGAAAAAAAAGGTTAAGAAAGGTAGTCAGCTAGTTGACCTTCTCGTAAGGAGTTCCGGAAACTTTTGAGAGTATCTTGTTCACTTTAACCTTGTGGTACACCATTTCTCTTATTCTTATACTCATGTCTGTTGCCTGAATTTATAATCAAAGAACCAACATATAATATTTTTAAATTCGGTAAAAACATTTTTTTTAATAAGCAAAGAGGCTGTGCTTACATTTCCTCCGGCTTTTCCAAGTGGTTGATGGATCATCACCTTAGAATTAGGCATACAAAATCTCTTTCCCTTTGTACCGCAAGCAAGAAGAAAAGCTCCCATAGATGCAGCCAGCCCGACACAAATGGTGGAAACATCGGCTTTGCAAAGCTTTATAGCATCATATATCCCCATTCCTTTGTGCATCATAAAATAAAATGGAATGAAATTAGTAACATGCTTACTGTGATTATGTAATTACTAATTAATAAACAGGTGTATAATATGAAAATTTAAAAAGTTGGACAATTCTTTTTCCAAAATTTAGCAGCCACGTGACACGTGTTACATAAAATACTTGCCTAAGGCTTGAATGAAAACCTAAAAAACAAGGAAGTTAGAAAATAATTAGGTTCCATTTCGGTCATTTTCCTATATTCTTCAAGTCATATAATAATCCTTGGATTAACTGAAGGGACCCACACTTGTATATTATATGAGACCCAAGAAAGGGAAATGTCAAATAGCCTAAAGAGCACCACTGATTTAAAACTGCATAAATAATACATCTTTAACCCTAATTTTGGCCAACTTTTTTTGGCCTTTTGAACATTTCGTTTTGATTAGTGTTTTAGTAATCTTTACACATTTCGTTTAGTATTTTTCTATCCATGGCTTTGGCTAACTTCAAGACTTTTTGAGATGTGTCACTTCTTGCTACGTAATCCGTCTAGAGATTTTAAATGCATGACCAAGACATTTTAAATGCTGAAAATGCTTGTGTGAGTATTATAGCATTAAACTAGCAGTCCTTTTTAATGCTTACCATTTCTTTATTATGAATGTTGCAAATTACCATTAGGAGTAAATAGAGCTTGCTTTTGTGATGCACTGTAGAGTCAACATAAGACAAATATCTTTGAAATGACTCAAATGTTGCAAAATTAGAACTAACCACTTTGTTGAGATTCTTTCATTTCATAGTAAAAGACTAAAAGTCTCATTCTTATGTTTTAACCACTTTCGACTTTTATTCTTAGCCAATAGACGTTTTTGCTATCTTGTTGATAACTATGGGGTTGGGAGGTTATTGATTTTGCTTGAAAATAGTTTATTGGTAACTGTCTGGGAATCAGATTCCTAGATGAGATAAGCTTCAATAAAAAAATCGAGTTGCCCTAGTGTCCTACGTGAAGGATAAAGATTTAACTTGTAGTAATACATGTTAAAGTTGATATATATATATATATAGAGAGAGAGAGAGAGAGAGCAAAGTACATGTAAGAAGAAGATGACAAGTTGTAAGTTTTTGATCAAGTTGGTCAGTTTGTTATATGTCAAGTCGGTTTAGCCGCAGCTTGATCATTTAAATAAATGGTTTTAGTTATATCTTTAACCTTATAAACCTCAAGTATACAGCCCATTAAAAAGTTCTCTCCTGACATCTATAGTTCTGGACATATAGTTTCTTTGTGAGGTGTTGAGACATGTATATTTTGGCTTAAAAGTGATAAGTGTATGGTATTTTTAAGGGCCAAGAGGATGGATATGTTTTATATATAATTTGCTTGAGGAAAAGCTAATGTTAAGTATGGGGTATTTGATATTGCACATATAATAATACATAGTTAACATAGTAATGTCGATGTATTTGCCATTGCCCAAATTAAAACACGTTAATTGGCATAGATACTCACCTCTAGCCCTCTAGAGCCTATAAATAGAGGACTCTCTCATCCATATAAGAATCACGACATCTGTGAATTATGATATAATCTAAACATGCGAAAGTTGGGTTGGAAAATAAGCCTAGAGGTGTGATTTCAAGGTCAAGAAATCGATCATCAACTCTGGTTTATCTTTTACTTTGTAATCATTCATACTTAATATGTAGGTATTTTAGTGTTTGTACTAGTCCTTAATGGGCTAGTGGAAGAGATAACCCATGATGGTTAATTTTTCAATATATGTTGGTTTGGATTCAAGTTACATAATGTTTAATTATCGTGGTTATTTAGAATGATCTTCATTTCTTCAATCAGTCATTAAGGATATGACTTTAACTGATCAACTTTAGATTAACTAATAACTTAGAAGCTATTTAACTTCAATTCCCTAATTTTGTTCCTTGAGAAACAAACACTTAGTTAAGCTTGCTCTAGTTATATTGTGCATGACAGGTTCACTGCTTATGTGTTAGTCTAGACTCTAGTTACAATTCATTTAACTACTTTCAAAATACAAACCTAGATTTTTTCACACATAAATATGTTGGATTTCAAGCCAAAAACATATGTAATGAAATCATTAATTTGAGAATGAGGATAAATCGATAAATATAAAACTAATTAACTAAAGCAAGTCATATGCATACCAGCAGTAACAGAACCACCGGGCGAATTGATGAACAATTTAATATCTTTTTTATCATCTTCTGCATCAAGAAATAACAACTGGCTGATTATGAAATCAGCTGACATATCGTCCACCTGCATAATTCCATCCTTGTCATTTTCACTCATAAAAAAAGAGAAGTTTATGTTGCCAAGTAAAAATTATCCACTAAAATATACAAAATAAACAAAACACCATATTGCCCACAATGTTAAACCGTAGAAACTACACAACTAATCATCCCTTAGACAAATCTTTTAATATTCCTTGTCACCAGTTGTACATTTCATCATCGCCAAAAAAACATAGAAATGTATGTGAAAAGTTGTATCATACGAGTGACAGAAGGCGGAAATACCAACTTCACAAATCTTGACATCGGCGGTTAAAGAGAAACATCAGGGGTTAGTTTCAAAACAGAAATCTCCCATATTAGTTAAGACTTAAGGAGTGTTACGATCTTTAGAAAGTTACAAGTTACAACTATATTCAATTTGATTGTTTAACATGTTCACTATGGCGTATGGAGAGTGGGGGCAAGAAGATATATGACTATTCAATTTACTAAAATAGACTATAACTACAACACAAGACTGAAAGACGATGCTACAAATGAACTGATCCAAACGTACTGAACTGAAACTATAGCCTATAGAAGAAAAAAACACATAATAAGATAACTAAACAACATAGCACATCTAGTCTTAAAGAGCGGGAGTGTAATCTCAAAACACAAGCCATTAAACTGATAAATCCATCAAGAAATACAAGGAATGAAGGATATATGCACAGCGAAAAAGAGACCGACTATGATAATCTAAAGGGGATTCCTTATGTGCTGGGTTTTAAAAAGCGCGCCTGAATGCGCCTATCTTTTTTTCGAAAGGCGTGCGCCTCAGGCGCTTTTTTGTCAAATTTTCAGTCGCTTTTCACCTGAGGCGCGCGCCTCACGTACATAGGGTATTTTTATGCATAAAAATGTTGTACCTTGGTGTTTTTGGCTTGTACATATAGGCAAAATCACATAAAAACCTTATTTGTAGCTATATTTTGGGTAAATCATGCTAAAAACTCATGAAATATATAAAAAAAAATATATAATTAGTGTGCGCTTCGGGTACGAAAATCCCACCCTTTTTGCGCTGAGAACTCGTCGCTTTTGTGCTCCTAGCGCTTTTTAAAACCAAGCTTATGTGGATAAGTGGTTGTAGTAAAATAAAAAACACCTCAAAATTGAAGAAAAACCAACACATATCAACAACCATTTCAGAAATTTCAAAATTCTATTGCCAAAATAATAAAACTTCCAATAACTTTTAAGGCAATATAAAATTACCTAACTAATCATCTAATTATGGATTCTTGAACCTCAATAAATTAATCACAAAGCCCCAAACAAGCACAAGATTGCATAAAAAACAAAACCCATCAACAAATTAATGAATAATAAAGATATTAAAGAAAGAAAAAAGATAAGATTTTGATAACCTGGGAACCCAAGAAGACGATACGTTGACGAAGAAGCATGTTGGTGGTATCGAGTTCTTCGAATTTAGGCATCCAAGCGGGAGCAGAAGCAGAGTAATTGGAGGTGGGTACAACATCCCAATTGCTGGATAAAGTATGTGTCTTGAAACTGGAAGAAGCTTTAACACATAAGGAAGGTCTTCTTCTGTTGGTTGAATGGGTATGGGTATGTGGTGATAATAATAATAGAGATGAATTGGGGTTTTGGGGGAAGAAGGGTTTTGGAGTTAGGAGTGATGGTGATGCTGTGTAGGCTGCTGCTGATACACTCTTCTCCATCTTCTTCTTCTCTGTGGTCTGGTGGTGTGTTTGCTTGCCCTTGGGGGTTGGGGTGGGGATGGTTTTGTTATTATTATTTGGATAGATTATGGTCTCACACGCCACATTGAATCATTCATTTTGTTAGATTTTATTACACTAAGAAGAGAAAATTGTACTTTTCGTCCCTATGGTTTGCCTAAACTAACAGGTTCAGCCCAAGCATAACACCCTGAGTACCTGAGGTTTGTTTTTCTAACACTTTACGTCCCTCAACCTAACGGTCGTTAGGCTTGTCTGTTAGTTTGTAGTGAAATGACTATTATACCCTTCAGTTTGTGGGTGAAATGACTTTTATACCCTTCCATCATCTTCTCCAACCACCCCACCCACCCACCACCACCATCTCCACCGCCACCCTCCCCCATCTTCTTCTCTGCAACTAATCCTTCTTCTAGTCACCTCCTCCGACCAACCATCCCTCCAAACAACCGGTAACTGTTACCGGCTCTGTTACAGAGCTCCTCCGACAAGACCCGACCAGATTCGGTTATCAAACCGTAACCTTTTATCTTCTGAATAAACGTGGTCAATGAACGTTTGGAGGCACGTGACTTTCTTTTATTCGGTTTAGCGATTGTTACACCTAGGTTGTTATTGCGGTGTTTTGGATCCAGGTGTTTCGGGTTTGGATCCGGATCCGGAGGCAGTGGCGGTTATGGTGGAGAAGGTGGTGTTGGGATAATAATCGTTATGGTTGATAGTGGAACTGATGTCAGGTTGCTGTTGGTTATTGTAACATTTCGCATTTATACTTGTACGTTACGATTACCATGAATAAAAACGTCAAGTTCTATCATTATTGTTCGCATTTTATTATTATTGTGGCATTTTTGGAACCCTAATACTATAATATGTATACATAATGCACATATATATACTAAATAATTATCAAAAAAAAATAGCTTGGGCCAGGACTCGAACCCGCGCCCCAAGCCGGGCCAAAGATACACAACGTTTTTACCATCTGCTCCACACCTGCTTCTTGTTTTAAAACCAACTCGTATTAATTATATCACACGATTGATTCTTTACAGTTGACTTGGAAAGTCAACTGTGGAATCCATCTACCATAATTAACAATTTTAGACGCGTAATTGATCCAAGATAGGAATGATTTCGTGATTTCCGGCCATCTACAAGTCAACACACGATCAATTGTCGTTTAAATCATTCCATTTGTGCTCGTGTACACGTCACGCATTTATATCAAGGTCAAACCTTCCAATTCATCGATCCAGACCATTACCCTATAAATTGGACACTCCTGAACGATCACAACTCGCCAACCAATCTTTCTCAACCCCCAATTCCTCTTATTAATCTTATGTTCTTGATATTTTGATCGCATTTTGACTTTAAGCCTTGACCGATCGTTCGTGTTCATAACGTGTTTGTAAGTAACATTTTTTTTGTGGGATTTATTGTTCGGCATCCACACAACATTAACCCTAAGGTTAATTGGGTTAATGTTGTGTGAATTGGCCAATTGCAAAAATTAGGGTTCGAACATCGAATTGGGGAAGATAACTGTTCTCGCATATATTATATAATTTAATTGAACTGAAACCAAACACAACCACTGGTCTGGACCAAGTGGTTGTGCCTGGTGTACTCGGACCAACCCACGCGGGTTCTATCCACAGCAAATGCATTCTTTTTCTTTTTGTTTTGAAACAAACAAACTTATATATATATATAATTACTTATATTTTATAAATTCATTTTAAAATACTAAAACACTTTTAAAAATCCTACAAAAATTATTTTGTGTTAACCTAATGAAAAAGTTTAACATACAATTTTTAGTTTTCAAAAATTTATTTATTTAATATATATAATAAATAAATCAAGTTTATTCTGTTTAATTTATAAAATTCTATAAAAATATCAAAATAATCTTATAAATTTCCACAAAAATTATTCTGAGCTTTTATAACAATAAACTTTTCTGAAATGATTTTTATTTCTGAAAAATCATTTATTTTATATTTTTAATCAATTTTTGTTAGTTTTAATCATAATTAAATCATAATAAATTCATTTTTCAATATTTTTGCACCAAAATTTTATATAAATTATTTCTGATTATTTGGAACAGAAATATAATTTTTAATCTAATAAATCTTTAATTTTAGTATTTTTAAAATATTAAAGTTAAATTTTGACAAATTTGAAATAAATAGATTTAATATTCTATTTTTAAGAAAATAATTTTATAAAAATTATTTTTATACTTTAAACACATTATTGTGACTATCTTAAATTCAAATTTTATAAAAAGACTTTCATTTATTTAATTATCAAATTTCTCTTATTTATTAAAACATTTTATTATTAATCCAACAAATGTTTATCCCCAAATCGAAACCCTAGAATATACTTGTAGACTAGATAGACTTAGACTTATTTGTTACCTTATACATAGGGTAATACTTGGCAATCTTTTGGGCTACACTCATACTATTTCTCAAGACTTAATACTATACTAAGGTGAGTTTACGTAACCATGTTATTGCGATTCTTTATACTTGCAACATTTTACTTAATCAATTCTACATGCATGTCTAGTTGTAAACTTTAATGCCTCATGAATTAGACAACAACAACAGTTTCAACGAGTTTCAACATTACATAATCATTAGCTATGGCCAAGCCGGCGATACTCAATAATAGATCTATTGGATTGACAATCCCACCCGGATACGTGTACCTCCTACATAGGTAGCGTGGGTGATTGTTATCGTTCCAACATATTATTAAGGTGAACCGTGGATGACGGGATGGACCTAAACTAGACGGAGGTTTGATTATGTCGATTCAACATATTATGCTTATTCATGTAGACTTAAACTTACGATAGACATATGAATTGCTAAACTTTTATACTTTAACTATTTGCTTGACATGACTTATGTATTCTCACCAACTTCTAGTTGACCCCCCCCCCCCATTTTTACAACTCAACAGGAAATAATGATGCATGAAGGCTAGAGTAATTTTCATGAGAAGACAATCTTGAAGTCTATGCTTGTTTGGTTTATGTGATGTACTAGATTTCCACTTGAAACACATTATGTATTTCCATTTTTGGATATTTGCACTTTAAATTTATTTCAATTAAAATTTGGTTACCATGTGCTACTGTATACTCATTCTTAAGTAACACCTCGATGTTTCCGCCATCGGTTGGGGTGTTACAGATTGGTATCAGAGCCTTGGTTATAGGGAATTAGGTTATTAGAAAATAATCTAGACTATAACCTTAGGGACTTAAACAGTACTTGCTTCTCTTACTTGTAACCCTAAATGCTTCCCTAATCTTATCCCTATCCTATACCTTATATAACCCTAAGCCTACATGTGACTACTCTTATTCGTCTGCTGCAATCCTGATCCATCATTAGATTAATAGGACAAAATCCTCAGGTTTAACCTGAACCCCCTTGAGATCTCGTCGAAGTTCTAGATTTTAATAACGAACACGTGCAATCTGGAAGGGTGAACGCCTGTATTCTGAGTCTTCTGTCTAGGCTGGCATTGCGCATATATCCCAATCAGACGAGGGACCCGGATGCCTACCTGGGAATTCTCGGGATGAGTGTTCACTTATAGGCTAAAGCATGTCTTCATATGTTATTAGAATTTAGAATCTTTGATAAGTCAACGTTTTCGTTTATTCGTTTTAATTAATGAATAAATGATTACATTCCTTATATATAACCTCATTCATTTCATTGTGTCTCTTACAGATCATGCCTCCACGTCGCAGCACTTGCAATAGCAATGGTGAGAACCACGAGGAAGGTGGCGACAACCATAACCATAACCACGGCGCTAACCACAACAACAACAACAACAATGGTGTCGATGCCCAACTGGCTGCGATTATTTCTCAACAAATGGCACAGCAAATCGCGACTCTGGTTCCCAATTTACTAGCTCAAGTCATCCAGATGAACGGCAACGGGAACGGTAACAGCAACGGGAACGGTAACGGCAATGGTCATGGAAATGGAAACCACAACGGGAATGGAAATGGTCTTCCAGCCTGCACTCTCAAGCACTTTAATTCCTGTAATCCCCCAAAGTTCAGTGGAGAAGAAGGAGCTACAAGACTCCTACAATGGTTTGAGGGTATTAAGAATACCTTCATCAACAGTGAATGCCCCGACAACTTTAAGGTTCGTTACGCCATGAGTGTTCTTCACAAACGAGCACTTACTTGGTGGAATGAAGAAAAGCGCACTCGGGGGGCTGAAGTTGCTCTTGCTATGGCATGGGATCAAGTCAAGGAGGTTATGAAGAATGAGTTTTGTCCTCGCAATGAGGTTAAGAAGCTAGAAGATGAATTCCACACCCTTGCTCAAGATAGTGGGGAAAACCTTGCCTACAATACCCGCTTTCACGAGCTTAGCTTATTGTTGCCTCACAAAGTCACTCCCCTGCCCGTAGCCATCGAGAAGTATATCGGTGGTCTACCCATGCAAATCCAGGACACGGTGTGGGGAAGGAATCCTGCTACCTTGGAAGAAGCCAAACGTCTGGCGGCTACTCTTACTGATAATCATGTGAAGAACGGTACTCTCTTCCGCAAGGGCACTAAGAAGACTGTTGCCAAAGACACTCCTCAGCCCGCTATTGAGGTTAAGCCCGAGACCTCAAGCAACAAGAAGCGCAAGGCTAGGAACTACATGGTTGCTACCACTCCACCTGCAGCACAAAACCCAGCCAAGAAGCCGTATGGCGGGAGTCACCCTCTCTGCAACACTTGTCAATACCATCATCTTCCTGGCAGACCATGCCGCCAATGCAATAACTGTAAGCGGTATGGACACTACACCAACGCTTGCCAAGCCCCTGCTGCCCAAAACAACCAAAACAACCCAGCCAGAAATGCCCCAGCTCCCAACCAACAAAACAACAGACCTGCTCGTGGTCAGTGCTACGAGTGTGGCAGCCCTGATCACTATATCAACACTTGCCCCAATCGTAACCAAAACCGCAACCAAAACCAAAACCAGAACCGCAACCAGAACCAAGGTGCTCGAGGTCGCGCCTACAATCTCAATGCTAACCAGGCCCGTGACAACAACGAGGTGGTGAATGATACGTTTCTCATTAATAACCACTATGCATCCACATTATTTGATTCGGGAGCTGATAAGTCATTTGTATCACTGAAGTTTGAACCTTTACTTAACTTACCCCAAACTAACCTAGAGGAACCTTTAGTGGTAGAGGTAGCTAATGGGAAGTCTATCTCGATCGATTCTATTATTCGTAACTGTGTGTTGAACCTCGACGATCATACTTTCTCTATCGATCTCATCCCTATGCATCTTGGAAGTTTTGATGTCATAGTAGGCATGGACTGGTTGTCAACCCATCGTGCTGAAATTCTGTGTTTTGAGAAAGTCATTCGCATTCCTCTCAAATCTGGTGAGATTTTGAAGATTTATGGTGAGAAGCCTTGTGGCGAGCTTAACCTCATGTCTTGTACTACTGCCCAAAGATACTTACGAAAGGGGTATACAGCTTTCTTAGCTAACGTGATAGAAAAGAAGGACAAGGGCAAAAGTATCCAAGACATCCCAATCATTCGGGACTATCCTGAAGTCTTCCCAGAGGATTTACCTGGTTTGCCTCCTGCTCAACAAGTGGAATTTAGAATTGATCTTGTTCCTGGTGCTAATCCTGTCGCCAAAGCTCCTTATCGTCTTGCACCCTCTGAGATGCAATAACTTGCCAGTCAACTACAGGAACTTTTTGATAAAGGTTTCATTCGCCCCAGTTCTTCTCCATGGGGAGCCCCTGTCTTGTTCGTTAAGAAGAAAGATGGATCTCTTAGGATGTGTATCGACTATCGCGAATTCAACAAACTCACCATCAAGAATCGTTATCCATTGCCTAGGATTGACGATCTTTTCGATCAACTTCAAGGAGCAACCCACTTCTCGAAGATTGATCTCCGTTCTGGTTATCATCAGCTTAGAGTCCACGATGAAGATATTCCCAAGACAGCCTTTCTTACACGATATGGTCACTATGAATTCATGGTCATGCCTTTTGGATTGACCAACGCTCCCGCAGTGTTTATGGATTTAATGAATCGGGTTTGTAGACCCTACCTCGACAAATTCGTGATCGTCTTCATTGATGATATTTTGATTTACTCTAAATCAAAATCCGATCACGAACAACATCTTCACTCCATCTTGGGTATCCTAAAGAAAGAACAACTGTATGCCAAGTTCTCGAAATGTGAATTTTGGCTTAAGGAAGTTCAATTTTTGGGACATGTCATTGATATGAACGGAATTCATGTTGATCCTGCAAAGATCGAAGCTGTGAAGAATTGGAGTGTTCCTAAAACTCCAACAGAAGTCCGTTCTTTCCTTGGTTTGGCTGGTTATTATCGTCGATTCATCGCCAACTTCTCCAAGATCGCTGTTCCTCTCACTACCTTAACTCACAAGGGTAAACCCTATGAGTGGGGACCAAAGCAAGAGGAAGCATTTGAAACTCTTAAGCTGAAAATCTGTGAAGCTCCTATCTTGTCTCTACCTGATGGTAATGATGATTTCGTGGTCTATTGTGATGCATAAAACCAAGGTCTTGGTTGTGTTCTCATGCAACGAGGAAAGGTTATTGCATATGCGTCTCGACAACTCAAGACTCACGAAATGAATTATACCACCCATGATCTTGAATTGGGCGCTGTTGTCTTTGCTCTTAAGATTTGGAGACACTATCTTTATGGGACTAAATGCGTGGTTTTCACGGACCACAAAAGTCTCCAACATGTCTTCGACCAAAAAAATCTTAACATGAGGCAACGACGTTGGGTTGAGTTACTTAACGACTACGATTGCGAAATTCGCTATCATCATGGCAAAGCGAATGTTATGGCTGACGCACTTAGTCGTAAAGAGCGTATCAAACTTCAATGTGCGAGAGTTCGTACTGATCTTCAGGATCGCATTCTCCAGGCTCAACATACTTCAGTCACCCAAGGTAACATGTACGACAAAATGTCTTGTGGTGCTGAGACTCAACTTGAAACCAAGCCTGATGGGCTACTCTATTTTCTTAATCGACTGTGGATTCCTGGCCGTGATGATCTTCGTACTTTTCTCATGAACGAGGCTCATAAGTCTCGTTATTCTATTCATCCTGGAGCTGACAAGATGTACCAAGATCTTCGTTATTCTTAGTGGTGGCCTGGTATGAAGAAAGATATTGCTCTTTTCGTTGCAAAATGCCTCACTTGTTCAAAGGTCAAGGCTGAACATCAACGACCATCTGGTATGCTCGAACAACCAGAAATTCCTGTATGGAAATGAGAGAGCATAGCTATGGACTTCATCACCAAACTCCCTCGCACACCCAAAGGTTTTGACAGTATTTGGGTAATCGTCGATCGTTTGACCAAGTCAGCCCACTTCTTACTTATTCGTGAGAAGTATTCCGTGGAAAGGTTGGCAAGGATGTACGTAAGTGAAATTGTATGTCGTCATGGTATACCTTTGGACATTATCTCTGATCGTGATGGTCGTTTCACCTCTCACTTTTGGGATTCTTTACAAGATGCTTTGGGTACCAAGTTGAACCTGAGTACTGCTTATCACCCTCAAACAGATGGTCAGACTGAACGGACCATCCAGACACTTGAGGATATGCTCAGGGCATGTATCATCGATTTTGGTGGCGCATGGGATTCTCATATTCCTTTGGTTGAGTTTTCATACAACAACAGTTATCACGCCAGCATTAACATGGCTCCTTTCGAGGCACTCTATGGTCGTAAATGTCGCTCACCTGTCTGTTGGACTGAGGTTGGTGAAGCCCGGATCACTGGACCCGAACTAATCCAGGAAACCACAGACAAAATCCAACTCATTTAGGATAATCTTCTCAAGGCTAGAAGTCGTCAGAAGAGTTATGCTGATAAACGTCGTAAACCCTTGGAATTTCAAGTTGGGGGCCTTGTACTTCTTAAGGTATCTCCTTGGAAAGGAGTGATTCGTTTCGGTAGAAAGGGAAAACTAGCTCCTCGATACGTAGGCCCATTCAAAATCCTTGACAGGGTTGGAAAAGTGGCTTACAAACTTGATCTTCCACCTGAGCTAAGCAATGTTCACCCGACCTTTCATGTTTCGAATCTCAAGAAATGCTTAGCAGACGAGAACCTCCATGTTCCTCTTGAGGATGTGCAAATCGATGAAACTATGCATATTATCGAGAAACCCGTCGAGATCGTTGATACTGGAGTCAAGAAACTCAAACGCAGTCGCATTCCGATCGTTAAGGTTCGTTGGGAATCTAAACGAGGTCCAGAGTTCACTTGGGAACGTAAAGACCAGATGAAGTCTAAGTACCCACATCTTTTTCCACCAGACCTTCCAACTCCAACTTCGGGACGAAGTTCCTAAAAGTAGGGGAGACTGTAACATTTCGCATTTATACTTGTATTACCATGAATAAAAACGTCAAGTTCTATCATTATTGTTTGCATTTTATTATTATTGTGGCATTTTTGGAACCCTAATACTATAATATGTATACATAATACACATATATATACTAAATAATTATCAAAAAAAATAATAGCTTGGGCCGGGACTCGAACCCGCGCCCCAAGCCGGGCCAAAGATACACAACATTTTTACCATCTGCTCCACACCTGCTTCTTGTTTTAAAACCAACTCGTATTAATTATATCACACGATTGATTCTTCACAGTTGACTTGGAAAGTCAACTGTGGAATCCATCTACCATAATTAACAATTTTAGACGCGTAATTGATCCAAGATAGGAATGATTTCGTGATTTCCGGCCATCTACAAGTCAACACACGATCAATTGCCGTTTAAATCATTCCATTTGTGCTCGTGTACACGTCACGCATTTAAATCAAGGTCAAACCTTCCAATTCATCGATCCAGACCATTACCCTATAAATTGGACACTCCTGAATGATCACAACTCGCCAACCAATCTTTCTCAACCCCCAATTCCTCTTATTAATCTTCTGTTCTTGATATTTTGATCTCATTTTGACTTTAAGCCTTGACCGATCGTTCGTGTTCATAACGTGTTTGTAAGTAACATTTTTTTTGTGGGATTTATTGTTCGGCATCCACACAACATTAACCCTAAGGTTAATTGGGTTAATGTTGTGTGAATTGGCCAATTGCAAAAATTAGGGTTCGAACATCGAATTGGGGAAGATAACTGTTCTCGCATATATTATATAATTAATTGAACTGAAACCAAACACAACCACTGGTCTGGACCAAGTGGTTGTGCCTGGTGTACTCGGACCAACCCACGTGGGTTCGATCCACAGCAAATGCATTCTTTTTCTTTTTGTTTTGAAACAAACAAACTTATATATATATATATATATATATATATATATATATATATATATGAAATTACTTATATTTTATAAATTCATTTTAAAATACTAAAACACTTTTAAAAATCCTACAAAAATTATTTTGTGTTAACCTAATGAAAAAGTTTAACATACAATTTTTAGTTTTCAAAAATTTATTTATTTAATATATATAATAAATAAATCAAGTTTATTCTATTTAATTTATAAAATTCTATAAAAATATCAAAATAATCTTATAAATTTACACAAAAATTATTCTGAGCTTTTATAACAATAAAATTTTCTGAAATGATTTTTATTTCTGAAAAATCATTTATTTTATATTTTTAATCAATTTTTGTTAGTTTTAATCATAATTAAATCATAATAAATTCATTTTTCAATATTTTTGCACCAAAATTTTATATAAATTATTTCTGATTATTTGGAACAGAATATAATTTTTAATCTAATAAATCTTTAATTTTAGTATTTTTAAAATATTAAAGTTAAATTTTGACAATTTGAAATAAATAGATTTAATATTCTATTTTTAAGAAAATAATTTTATAAAAATAATTTTATACTTTAAACATATTATTGTGACTATCTTAAATTCAAATTTTATAAAAAGACTTTCATTTATTTAATTATCAAATTTCTCTTATTTATTAAAACATTTTATTATTAATCCAACAAATGTTTATCCCCAAATCGAAATCCTAGAATATACTTGTAGACTAGATAGACTTAGACTTATTTGTTACCTTATACATAGGGTAATACTTGGCAATCTTTTGGGCTACACTCATACTATTTCTCAAGACTTAATACTATACTAAGGTGAGTTTACGTAACCATGTTATTGCGATTCTTTATACTTGCAACATTTTACTTAAGCAATTCTACATGCATGTCTAGTTGTAAACTTTAATGCCTCATGAATTAGACAACAACAACAGTTTCAACGAGTTTCAACGAGTTTCAGCATTACATAATCATTAGCTATGGCCAAGCCGACGATACTCAATAATAGATCTATTGGATTGACAATCCCACCCGGATATGTGTACCTCCTACATAGGTAGCGTGGGTGATTGTTATCGTTCCAACATATTATTAAGGTGAACCGTGGATGACGGGATGGACCTAAACTAGTCGGAGGTTTGATTATGTTGATTCAACATATTATGCTTATTCTTGTAGACTTAAACTTACGATAGACATATGAATTGCTAAACTTTTATACTTAAACTATTTGCTTGACATGACTTATGTATTCTCACCAACTTCTAGTTGACCCCCCCCCCATTTTTACAACTCAACAGGAAATAATGATGCATGAAGGCTAGAGTAATTTTCATGAGAAGACAATCTTGAAGTCTATGCTTGTTTGGTTTATGTGATGTACTAGATTTCCACTTGAAACACATTATGTATTTCCATTTTTGGATATTTGCACTTTAAATTTATTTCAATTAAAATTTGGTTACCATGTGCTACTGTATACTCATTCTTACGTAACACCTTGATGTTTCCGCCATCGGTTGGGGTGTTACAGTTATGGAGATAGTGGTGGTGGTGTTGCAGTTGGTGGTGGTGGTGGGTGGGTGGGTAAGTTGGAGAAGAAGATGGGAAGGTGGTGTTGCAGGTGGTGGTGGTGGTGGTGGTGATTGGTGTTGTAGGTGGTGTTGTAGGTGGTGATTGGAGAAAATGGGGATATATTAGTCAATTTACCCAAAAACTAACGGAACAACTAACAGACGTTAGGTCGAGAGACGTAAAGTGTTAGAAAAACAAACCTCAAGTACTCAGGGTGTTATGCCTAGGCCGAACCTGTTAGTTTAGGCAAACCATAGGGACGGAAACTGCAATTTTCTCCACTAAGAAATAAAGTAGTTTGGACAACAATTTTAATTTTTTTTAATAGGTAACGAAACTAATACCCCGACTACCCGGGGAAGCCCGTCTTTTGGGTGAAAGCTCCCCATACGCTCGGGATTATCAATAGCGCTGGGTAGCCTAAGCCCGAAAGTTCCCGAACCAGGAAAACCTGCTCGCCAGAAGGCCTGCTGCGGTAAAACCCAGATGGGATCAAATTCGAACTTTAGACTTTTCAGCTCCAAGCTCTAACATTCGTTTTTACAAAACACAAAACCCTCTAATAAACTAAGAGGGTTTGGGATTGAGTTGAGAAACAACTTATTCACTTATTAAGTCAACAAGTCAATAACTGTTTGGCTTTGTCAAAAACATTTTATGTTTTGGCTTTTTGATATAGGTGAAAAAACTGTTTCTGGATAAGTCAGAAATCCTGACTTTTTATTTTAGCTTTTGACTTTTGGAATACAAATTACAGATCTACCCTTGCCACCCTTTACATTCATTAAAACACATTGGATCTGTTTGGTATGGGATAATGGAATGGATGAGAGATTGGAATTGACGAGGTAATTGAATGGACAAGGTAATGGAATGAATCATTACAATTTTCATGTCTTGTTTGGTTGCTATGTGGTAAGGAAACAAAACATTACTTTATGCTGTTGGATAGGTAGAAAAAGACGAAGGTATAAAATCGATAGTGAGTGGCTGTGGTGGTGATGGTGGGTGGTGATATGTGGTGGTAGCGGTGGTGGCGAGTGGCGGCGGCGGTGGTGGAAGGTGGATGGCTGTGATGGTGGGTGGATGGGCGATAATGGTGAGTAATGGCGGTGGTGTTGGTTGGTAACGGTGATGGTAGGTGGTGGTGTGGTGGCGACGACGGTGGTGGGTGGTGGCAACGGTGGCGATGGGTGGAGGTGGATGGCAGTGATGGTGGGTGGGTGACGATAGTGAGTAGTGGTGGTGGCGGGTGGAGGCGGCGCTGGTAGTGGTGGGTAAAGAAAATTGTGGTGAGTAACAGTGGCAGGTGGTGGAGGCGGCGTTGGGTGGGTGACGGTGGTGGGCTTTTGGGTGGTGTTGGATGGTGGTGGTGGGTGGATGAAGGTAGTGGGTAGCAGTGGTTGGTGGTGGCGACAATGGTGGTGGGTGGTGACAGCGGTAGGTGGTGACGACGGTGGTGGTGGGTAGTGGGTTGTGATGTTGTTAGTAAAGGGTGAGGTGAATAAGGGATGAAATGAAAAAAAAAACATGGGGGGATGGAATGGTTTTGAGAGAATGAAATGCCTTGTGGAATGAGTGATTTCATTTCTTTAACCAACCAAACACACTATTTTCCATTACCTCGTATGATCTATTCTATCCTCCTTTCATTTTATCATACCAAACGCTACCTCTTTTTTGTTCATTTTATATAACTAACCTAAGCCACAAAATTTTTAAAAACCAACTTATTATTGATATCGACTTTTCTCACCGCTGACGTAAACAATTTTTAAGGTGGTGACAATCATTTACCAACGCATGTCCTAAGCTCCCTTGAGTCGCACTATTTGGGACCATACTATTTGTGCAAAATTCAGTGCAGCAGCAGCATTAAGCATTAAACATTAAACATTAATATGGGGGCCGTTTCTAACACATCCGATCAGAATCAGAAAACAACTCCTCAATAAACCCTCTTTCCCCTTTCAATTATTCCATTCCTTCAAAAGATCCTATCTTTATCAATTCACAACCCTAATTTTACCTTCTTTCTTACAATCTTTTTCATACATGATTACTCATACTGATACCTCCCCTAATTTCGACGACGGAGCTGCTCTGTACTCTGCAATGGTATTGATTCCGCCTTTTGATTTCAATTTAATCTTAATTCACATTAGTGATTTGGGTTTTGTGAAAATGTTCACTTTTTGGATGGTTTATGGTAGTGACATATGTGCGATTCATTCTATGTTCTTGATTCTTGATTTACTTTGCATAATTGATGTTTTAGATTATGTGATTTTACCTTGTTTTTTGTTAGTCTTTTTTAATCTGATAGGTTAATTGAGTTAGGTGGATGATGGTTAGTGTAATTTAGGGCTGTTCACGAGCTGAGCGGATCTTTGCTCGTGCTTGGCTCGTTTACAAACCAAATTGAGCCCAAAACCGAGCGAGCATTTTTCCGAGTGAGTGTCGAGTGAGCGGCGAGCGGTGAATGATCCGGACAACCGTAAATTTGGGATGTTTGCTTCAACGTTTACGTTTTCAGGTGACGACTGAGGTCCGATCGTCGAAGGATGGCACGTTGTATAATAATTAATAAAAATTATATTGAGCCGAGCAGACCTTTGCTTGCGCTTGGCTAGTTTACAAACCGAACTGAGCTGATCGGCTCATTTACAACTGAGCGGAAAATCGAGCGAGCATTTTCTGAGCATATTCCGAGCGGCGCGAGCGATTTAAACAACCCTAGTGTGATTATGTATGTATTTGATTAATTGTTGATGTCACTGCTATTTAAAGAAGACTTGGTGAATCTTATGAGTTTGGTTGTAATGTATACTAGAGCTACTGAATTGTTTTGAATTTAATATAATAATTCTCCTTTTCTTTTAAAAAAAGGTGCCAAGTGAAAGCGATTCTCTGATGGGGAAGAGAAAGGAAACGACGGGCTTTGTAAACGAAGGAAGCAGAAGGAAGAAAAAGAAGAAGCAAGGTGGTACGCCTCGTCCCGCTTGCTCTTGGGTACATTTTAGGTAACATGTTAAATAGACTTTTTATTCGACTTCATATGTGTTGGCTTTTGATCTATGTGTTATTGATATGTGTGATTGGGAATGGTGTTGTAGCCGGGAATTTATTAAGGAGTACAGTGCTTCCCATCCCGAATCCTCTGGTTTGAAAAATGTAAGCATCATGACTGAGATGTATACTGTGATGACCTGTTAGTGTCTTATGTAATAATTGTTAAAAAATGTTTAACTGGAGTTGGTGTTATATTTTTTTAGGCAACGAAAGCAGCGTCAGATGCTTGGAAAGTGATGTCTCTTGAAGAAAAATCAAAATACACAAAACGTGCTCGTGAAGTATGGGATGACTACTTGAGTACTGCTCCTGCCCGTGAACCTAAACCTAGAAAGCAGGTGACGCAATGGCGGTTTCTTGCATGATGTGTTTTATGTGGTGAAGATTTACATTTAGAATTTTTTTTACTTATGGGTGGTTTTGTGATGCAGGCCAACTTAGTGACTCGGTGTTCTCCTGGTCGTTTGGTCAACGTGTTAAAGCACTTTACAGATGACCAAAAGGAAGCCGTGAAAAGCATGGGCTTTGGTAGTCTACTTGATCTCAAATGTAGAACTTTGAGGCGTAGTTTATGCCTATGGTTGTTAGAAAGATTTAACACCATAAGGCGTAGCTTAGAGATATGCGGTGAAAGAATTCCTTTATACCCTCATGATGTTGAACTTGTAATGGGTTTACCTGCTAGTGGTAAAGATGTGATCAACTCAGGTCCTGATGACTTGGTTGCAGAATTGCGCCAAAAATACAATGCTTCAAATCGAGGAATTTCAGTTCGTTTCCTTGAAGAAACATTGGGACAACCAGAATCAGGAGATGATTTTAAAAGAGCCTTTTTGCTTTATGTTTTAGGGACTCTTTTGTGCCCTACAGCAAGGCTAGATGTTAGCCCTTCATTTCTTCATCTTTTGACGGATATGGATTCTATTCATGAATACAACTGGGCAAAATTTTTGCTTGAAAGGTTAGTAAGGGAGGTGTCCCGCTATCGTCAAGGGAAACAACGGGCAGTTGGTGGTTGTCTTTTGTTTCTTCAGGTAAACAATATTTTAAGTGATTTTCTGATTATGTTTCTAAGTTTTGTGTGGAAATCTAATGCTTATTAACATTTGCAGATATTTTACTATGAGAGTGTTGCTATTGGAGGAACGTGTGAACCAGGCCCTGTTGTTGTTCCATGCATATCATTGTGGACAGAAGAAGCTATTTCTGAGAGAGAGAAACGGGAGAAAGAGCTTGGTGGCTACGGATGTGGAGAGGTAAGCCGTCGATTTGGGATATAAATCATCTTTTTCATATGGCTACACGATATGCATTACCTATTTGTATACATGTCTATTTTAGATGTGGCAATTTCTACTCGTGTACGTGTTAATTAGTTGATTTGGGTTGTGTTTTAGGCCAATTAGGTCAACCCAATACTCATTGATTTGGGGTGTGTTTATGTCAAACATGTCAAATATAAAAAAAATGTCAAGTGTCATCATGGTAAATCTATTTTTGTATAAAGATTTATATTATTACTGCAATAATGTTGTTTTACGTAGTCATATTTGATACATTATTTTTCTTTATTAAAGATAGACAAAAAAGTGTGTGTGGGTCAACCCAATTTTGACCCTTGTGTGTATGTATCTAAACATCCACGCGTCTTCATTTTTTTTTTTTACTTTTTAAAACAGCATATCTGAACTCTTGTTGCAAACAACCTATCCTTTTTGTGAACTATAGTTCTACGAGTGATTTTTGCACATATTCCGGAAGTTATATGCAAAAAAAAAAAAAAAAACCATCACTCGTGGCACGTTTGTCCATAACTGATCATTTTTACAATATGTGGTGCATCTTTTGCAAATTTGCTAGAACGAAAGTGTTTAGCAAAAACTCAAGTAGATCAACA
This sequence comes from Ambrosia trifida, assembly GCA_028751855.1. Lineage (NCBI taxonomy): Eukaryota > Viridiplantae > Streptophyta > Magnoliopsida > Asterales > Asteraceae > Ambrosia > Ambrosia trifida. The sequence continues at coordinate 119,420,759 of CM054128.1, read as the reverse complement.
AAGTTAATCACTCAATACATCATTGTTCAGGTGATTTGTAAGGAGAAAGGTCTCGGCTTAGGGTTGTTAAATAATCGTGATCATGTTGATGTGCTCCCATTAAGAGAGGTGGCTACTCGAGTTAATCGTGGTACTCTGGTTCGACAAGAAGATAACCTGGTAAAATATAAAATGATATTATCACATTCCTTTGAATATAAAATAATATTATATTATCAGAATAAATAATCTGACATGTGATTCAAAGTTACTGCAGGAAAGTGTACCGTTTGCTTACAAGAACGAGAACACACCACCTCTCCGGATCAATAATTATGGCTACAAAACTCCATTGGAGTATTCAAACACAAATCCTCATGACAATAGAGGTATGTACACAGGTGAATGTACATGCCCTCTTCTGAACTGCAACTTCACGGGTTTATTTCAAGAACTCTCAGACCATTTCAGCACTAAACATTGGGATTCTGGAAGACGTTTTCAGTATAATTCCCCATTACCCGTGTCTTTAGGCATGGATGAAACGTTTCTTGTTCTTCAAGCAGAAGAAGACGGCGTTCTCTTTTTACTAAATAAAGGGACTGAAAACATTGGCCATACTGTTATGGTAACTTGTATTGGCCCGAGCAACAGCGATGAACGGTTTCTATATTGTATTGTATCAGAAAGAGGAAACAGCTCGTTAAAATTGAAGTCATACACACAGACTCTACCAGGCCGGGTCGAAGGTATTCCTCCCTCTGATTTTCTTTTAGTCCCCTTTGCGTATCTTAATTCATCCGGGGAGCTAAATTTGGAGGTTTGTATATGGAATCCTTCAGATTTAGGTGAAGTTTGACCTCAAAAAACGATTTTTTTAAAGAGTTATTTGACTTTTCAAACCATCAATCTTGTAAAGATGCTAAAGAAACACTATACATATAATAAAAACCAGTGTTCTTATTATATTTTTTTCAAGAAAGATGGTTGGTTTGTGACTAGAAGACAGGTACCATGGTTCATAGAAGCCTTTGTTGTCTCTCTCTTTGTTTTTTTTTGTTGGATTTAGGAATTGTATGTAGTACAATTATAGTAGAACATGTATAATTGGTGAAAGTATTTGTGAAGTTTTCTGAATATATAGATTGGATTTCTTATTTTATGTTTTATTATCATAAGGTGTGTTCAAAACCTTTGGTATTTCCTGTTCCTTTGTATGTACTTTTGGTGACTTGAGTGCCAAATTTCCAGTATGTATGACTTCTCGGATTTCAGGATATACAGTTGTACACATGCATATTTCAACTTTCTTTAGACCATGTGTAATCATTTGTGAAAGGGGCGTTAAATGGGGAAATTGGCGCCCCATTCACATGGGAACACCCCCCCCCCCCCCCCCCAAGTGAAATGGGCGTGAAGCATAGCTGAGTGAAATATTTTGCGTGAGTGAATTTTGGATGGGCCAATCAGATGCTTCCATGTCATTTTTATTTTTTTTCTTTTTTTTTCATTCAAATATAATACCATTATATATTCACCCCATTTCTCCCACCAAATTTCACCACCATTACACCTCTTGCCCATTTCAAGCCCCTTTCACCCAGCAAGTGGCCCCACATTGCCAAGTGTCAAAAAAATGCTCCTTTCTCCCACCAAATTTCACCCACCATTACACATGGTCTTATAAGGTTTTATACAGACGTCATTGTCGGATGTTGTCATTGGGGCGGGCGCTAACCCCTTCCAATGGGCTCTCTAGTGATGACTGTAGTTGACTCTTAACGTCGTCGGGTTCTCTCCGGTGATGGTTATAGTTTAACTATGTGACATTGGTATGCTATAAATTCTGTGGGTTTTTCTACATAATGCATAAAGCATAATTGTTTCACAAAGCAAGAATAATGTTAAATAGATTGTAGTTTAGCTTGATTTTATACATTCGTCCCTTCTTTTAAAGGGCATGATATGCATGTGATAAGGAATACGCGACATAAAGAGGGTCCAAATCTAGTTGATTGTTTTTCAAATGTCCAATTTCCTCAATAAATTTTCTTTAGACTAAAATTTGTGCACATTTTAAACGTGATGATAATATTTCAATAGTTTTCGGTTACGGTTATTCATATTTTGGCTCATATTACAACAATCTCGATTTGAACTTATTAGGTTAGGTTATTGTACACATAGACTTATCAATTTATCATACTAAACGTGAAAAGTGACACGGAAACAAAGAAAGGTGATGACATTTTTGTAATTACATCCATCTCACAAACAAAAGCGTTGTAAAGAGACGGTAGTACTCTAGAGTTACATGATTACTCTAGAGTAATTACATAATTACACTAGAGTAATTACTAATTACATAGGTGACCGAGAAGAAAATATAGTATAATTACTCTAGTAGAGTCATTATACTATATGCTTGTTCTTTGTTAAATAGTCTACTTCAAAATCACTTTATAACTACAAATTGTGGGGGTAACTCACTTGATAGAGACACATGTCTCTTTGACCATACGTAATGGTTCGCGAATTGGGCGTAAAATGCCAAAATTGGCGCCCCATTCACCCCACAACACCGCCCCCCACCAAGTGAAATGGGCGCTAACCAGGGCCACGCGAAAATTTTCGCGCAGGTGAAGAATGTGATGGGCCAATGGTGGTCTGACACTTCATTTTAATTTTTTTTCTTTTTTTAATTCAAATTTAATACCATTATATATTCACCCCCCTTTCACCCATCAAATTTCACTCACCATGACACTCATTCCCCATTTCAAGCCCCTTTCACCCACTAGGTGACCCCACATTGCCAAGTGTCAAAAAATGCCTCTTTAACCCATAAATTTCACCCACCACTACACATAGCCTTAAAGAGGAGATCTCAGGTTCAATAGCTAGGCACGAGAGTCTTTTAAGCAATACTGGTGTAAAAGTAGAGGAGAGTAACATTAGCCGTTAAAAAATAAAAAAAAAAAACTACAAATTGATTGTTAAATCTGATTGGCAAGACTCAATTGAACAATCAAACATGATTTGCATGCTTCAATTCGTTAATCAAAAGCTTCAATTCATCCGATTCAGATTTGCAATTTTGAAGGAGCCTCAACTGATCGATCCGAGAAGCAACGAAAATCAGAATCAATGGAGTGTTCAAATCACGTTTAGTAAACCTGATTGAGTTGTATTACGATCTTCAAAATTTTGATTGATTGATTTATATTTACGATTTTGTCACCACTTAAATATCGAAGTAATTTCAAAAATTAATATTATAGACATAGTATTTCAAAAATTAATGTTTTATTTCTTTCTTAATTTCGACTTGACCCAAATTAACTGACTAGATCCGATTCTGGCTGAGGCTGACCCCGTTTGATCGATTCCGAGTAATTAGGCGTAGTTGAAGAAAGTCGTCTCGACACCCTACTTGTAGTGATTACTCAGCCTTGTAGACCTTGTTTTACGACATGCCGTTATTTTGATTTGTATTTGATCCTTACACTCTCTTGCTAAAAAGGCATACATACCAGTGTTGTAAAAAGCGTCATAGGCGGTCGCCTAGGCGCTAGTCGGAGGCCAATATCAGAATAAGGACCTAGGCTCGGTTCTATGCGATTTGGGATTAGGAAACGCCTAATTCCGCATAGTCCTGACTAGTCCCTAAGCTAAACCCCACCACCTGCCTAGCGCCTTCTACAACCTTGATACATTTCACAAAGCAGTTTTGGTTTTGCCCGGTTTGTGAAAAAAAAAAAAAACAGTATGTTCACCACTAGGCATGTATGCCTTTTTAGCGAGAGTGACCGGTTTCAAGCCAAACCGGTTGGGTGTCGCACAATTTGGCCAGTCGTGAATCGATTTTTTTACCCGCTTTCAGTTTCGGTTCCATTCTGGTTGATGCACGCATCTTTTAAAATCTATAAACTACATAAAATTTAAAATTCAATAGAAAGAAAATATAAATTTATCTTTGTTTGTCGCCAAAATCGTTTTGTTTCCTAAACCGGTTTATGTTTTGGTTTGTTTAGTCAGTTTTAGCCCGTTTTTCGATTTGATTTCGGATTGGGATCTTTAGTACCTTTCAGGTGAAACCAGTTTTTTTTTGGTGTATGAGGGTGTTTGGCTGTCGATTTCCCCCTCTTTTAACTTATAACTTATTGAAGAAGTCAAAAGTTAAAACAAAAGTGTTTGGGTAATTGTTTGAAAAGGAACATATGAAAGAATTTGTGCAAAAGAGAACAATTTGTAATTTATAAGATTAAGGAGCTTTTGAAGTAGAAGTAGGAAAAGTTTTAAGGAGAAAAAAAGGAGGAGTGCTCTATATCCTTTTATATATGTAGAGGGCCAGGCCTCATGCAGCAGAATTTATAGAAGCCCAAAATTGCAGGCCCTAAGACCAAAGCGAGTAACTCAATCTCAATCAGTTGTCCCAGACAGACTACTCAAGTAGCACCGACCATCCAAATTCCCAGGTTTCTGATTTCTTCGTATTCAGATTTTCGGATTTTGTGGTTATTTTGATTGCATTATTATTATTATTTTCATATTGAAGGATTGATTAGGTCAAATTAGGATAACTTTTGTTACTTGCAGCATTACGAAATTGAACTGTGTAAAATTTATGTTGAATAAAAAGGGTGAAATATATACAAGAAGACTAATCGAAATTTGAAAATAGTTGATTGATTTAGTATGATTCTTTTGAGGAAACATATGATTTCAGACTCTAAACTTGTGGATTCATATGTGAGTGAAGTAGACAGACTTTTGCATACTGCTGGCTTAAAAAAAAAAAAAAGGTTTTTATTGGCTTTTATAGGAATATATATAAATGTGGTTTTTATTGATTGGGTTTGGGTTTCGGTTTGTTCTTTGTTATAGGGTTGAGTTGAAAGGCTTTTTTTTTTAATCAAGCTACAACTGCATTGCAACTAGTAGTTTTTCACCCGACGCGTTTTGACCTAACCCATTTTTGACCAAAAATCTTGGATCCGCCACTGAAAATAATCCTGTACTATGATGTGGTCCTCGTCGTAACTGCTGAGCAATCAAACATAAAACACCCAGACGCAATATTGAAACTTTTTCTACTAATCGGAACCAGCCGGAAAATGCATCATTTATCATCACCGTCGCTGATGCTCCGCCGCTTTTGCTGTTTGGCAACGCCTTCCTTTTCGTCTTCTGTTGCTAGTCTCACTCCTCCTTCCGTTAGCAAGAAAAAACTCGTTTTCTTGGGGTCTCCATCGGTAATCTCTACCTATGTGCTCCTACAGTTTATACAAAGCATTGCAGTGACTGATAATTTGGTTTTTGTTGTCTATCAATTAGGTTTCTGCTTCTGTTCTGGAGGCTCTTTTAGACGCATCATCCGCCTCTAATTCCTCATTTGAGGTACTTAATTATTTATCAACTGTCATGAATGCTCAATGTTTAAATGTTGTATATATTATTAAACACCACTCAAGTTTAAATTGGAAATTGCAAATCATTATGATTGGATTGTAATTCAGGTTGCAGCTATTGTTACTCAGCCGCCTTCAGGAAGAGATAGGGGAAGAAAGGTTTTGCCATCTCCTGTTGCACAGCATGCTCTTGATAGAGGCTTTCCTGCTGATCTCATTTTCACACCTGTTAAAGCCAGTGAGGTAGTATGCCTCTTGTCTAATGATTTCTTGTCGTTATTGATCGTTTATGTTAAGCGTTTTTCAAACAGATAGCATAATCAGTGCCCATGTTATTAGCTGCTATGTTTTTGCAAATTAGTCGAGACTTGAGAGGTTTTTTTTTTTTTTTTTTTTGCACTTGATTGAAGGAAATTTTTGAATACATATGGTATTTATCTAAGGACTTGCATTAGGCAGAAAAGATGGTGAATAAGTGTAATGCATGTAGTGAAAGTTTGTGGATGAATGAATGTTATGTACACAGGAGCGTGCCATATGGAACCTATATTTAGTAGAGAATGGCGAACCACATAAACTCTTGTATCTTTTACTATGATACGTAAGGCGGTTATGTAACCGCATAAGCGCATCTCTTTCTCTGTTTCACTGTATTTGGCCTATTATACAGTTCTCATGGTTCTATATTAAACGCACCATATCTTGGTACTAGTTTTAGCTTACTTAGGATTACAACTTTTTAGTATTGTCTGAAATATGCACTTTTGCATTTAATTGCTTTCTTGATTTTTTTAAGCTATGTTTTTCTTAGCGTTACGTAAAGTTCTAGGCACAAAGGTTTTATCGGCTTAGTCATGAGGGGTGCAGTGAGGGCTGTAACTCATTTAAATTGAGTGAACAGCGTGCAGAAGGTTCTTAATTAACAATAAAATATATACGTTGACAACAGTATTTAGTAGCTTATGCATATAATATGACCAGTCAATTAAGGAATCAATAATCAACAAATATTAACATATTCACTAAATTTGGTTTACCAACAAGGGTAAGCATTTCAATAAGCATAAGCTACATATTGGGCTATTGGCCATCGACGTGTAATTAAACAGTCATTAGTTACTTAAAGTCTTAAACAATAATAAATCAACATCCAGATCTATTAACCAATGTCATTCAGTTAACAATTACAACATGTTAATCACAAGATTCGTAAAACATAAAGGATTAAGAGTCATACCAAAAGAAAGACAAAGACCATAAAGTTGATTTTTTCGATCTTTATTTTTGTACTATTGCGTACCATATTAGTTGAAAAGATGTTGAACTGGCTGCTGGTTTATTTAAGTTAAGGAACTCAATAAATAAAATCACTGTGCTCCTCATGATCTTCTTCACTTTCAAATTATTTTATCAGCTTGAAGTTTATATTTCATATTTCACTGTCAAGCAGGAAGCATTTTTGTCTGACTTTAGTGCACTAGAGCCAGAACTTTGCATCACAGCAGCATATGGAAACATATTACCAACCAAATTTTTAAAGATCCCATCGTTAGGTTGGTGCTTTTTTATCAGCATTTTCTGGTTTGTAAAACGTCTGATGATTATTTTAGTTAGAGAATCAAACGTTTTGTAAACTTAGAGGGTCATATGTTGCAGTCTCATGTCATTACTCATAAACACATAAAAGATTATTGCACACTTTTCTAATTTATGCGAATTAAAGATGCATTGAGCTCTGATTTTAGGCATAATTGTTTTCGAGTATTCCTAGGGACTGTCAATATACACCCAAGTTTGCTGCCTTTATACCGTGGAGCAGCTCCTGTTCAGAGAGCTTTGCAGGTTCATTTTATGTTCATAAATTCTGAATTAACTAGTAAAACTTTTATGTCACTGTAAATTACAAAATCTATCAGGATGGAGTTAAAAAGACTGGCGTATCATTAGCCTTCACTGTACGAGCTCTAGATGCTGGGCCCATTATTGCACGTGAAGAAATGGAAATAGATGACAATATTAAGGCATGCCTTTTTACAATTTTACGTTGAACCGTAACTCATTTTACATTTACGTGAATAGTATACATTTGTGCAGGCTCCAGAATTGCTTGATCTGCTATTTGCACAAGGTTCTAAACTTTTAATTCAAGAGCTTCCCTCTATATTTGATGGGTCTGCAAGCACAAAAGCTGAAGCACAGGATGACTCACAAGCTACTTTAGCTCCAAAGGTGTGTTTAGTTGACTTGCAACATTTATATCATGAGTTTAATTAAATAACTTGAACCTAGTCACTGCATCAAGGTTTTCTTTGAAGATTTTTTTTTTCCATTAAAATGAAATATGAAATTTACATCAAAATAGACTGTAGACGGTAAGATTTCCACACTTTTATTTTCCGGAAAATGTCTCAATTTCATATTTTTATTGAATTTAATCGTTTTAATCATAATTAAATGATTAAAAATTTATTTTAAGAGATTTTAACCTCAAATTTTCTGGAGATTTATTTCTATGAATAATAAACTGTAATAAAATATAATTTCTTATAAAATGATTATTTTTATTATTTTTACTAATTTTAATCATTAAAACATCATTTAAGTTCATTAAAAAATGTTTTAAATGCAAAAGAAATTATGGAAATATTATTTTAGTATTCCACATCATAAAATAATTATTTCTCATAATAATATCATTTTGGGATCATACCTTGTATTATTCATGCTATTTATATTTAAATTAGATATAATAATAAATTGTTTAATTAAATATAAATCATTAACTTTATTTCAAGGTTATTTTTCTATAAAATGGGATTTATATCTATATGTGAAAAACATAAGAGTTTTAGTCATTTGCCCCGTCACCCCTTTCTGAATTGCGAACCCTAGTCTACCAAATACAAACCCCTGAACCTAAATTGTAGTTTGTATTTGATATTAGTTGACCATAAAAGTTGAAAGAATGTGAATTTGACAACCCATTTCATGCAGATTAGTCAAGAGGAGTCATGGTTGTCTTTTGACCAAGAAGCTTCAATTCTACATAACAAGGTACACCTTTACTTTTACATGCATCTTGTCTAATTCAAGTCGGTTATCATGACATACAACCTTTTAGGTGCGCGCGTTTGCAGGTTGGCCTGGAACCCGAGCCAGAATTCTTGTAATTGATGAAAAGAGCGACAAACGCAGCGAGCTTGAGCTCAAAGTTATCACTTCTAGGGTTTATCGGGGTAATGATGTTCAGAGTAGTGAAGATGATGAGGTGACCTTCAGGAAAGGGTCGCTGATCATACCATGTGGCCAGAACACAGCTCTTGAGGTGAGCATACTTTTATTAGAATTTTTTAGTTTAAGAAAAAAATAAATATAGATTTATTTGTTAAGATTGTAGCTGATATGTTAATTTCACAAATGTTAGATCTTGGAAGTTCAGCTGGCAGGTAAGAAAGTGGTAAATGCAGCTGCATTTTGGAACGGTTTGAGAGGTCAAAAGTTGAAGAAGTTGAGGTCGTAGAAGCAATTTTTTTTTGAATCTAAAGGTAGGTTTAAAGACTTGAAAAGAAGCATTTTTTTCGTTCGTTCATAAGTTTGCTGTGTAATTTCTTTTTAACATTTTGTATACTAATTTTTAAAAAGATTTATATAATTTTCTATGGTTTAATTCTTTTAAGAAAGGATCACATGAGAGAGTTGCGCAGAATGCTGCAAGAAACTCAAAATACCAACCCAAACCCTAAATCGGACCAAAATATCAATCCACAAAAGATATAGCGAGATGGTGAGTGTAGTTGATTAAACGCGATGTGGATGTTTGGGTGTCATCGGTGGTGGCGTTGCCACGAAATTTGGCCGCGTTCTAGCAAATTTGAGAAGAAGAAATGAATGACGAAGAGGGGTTAGGGATTACAAAGGGGGTGTTTGTTTTTTCATGAGAAGAGCTTCTAGCCACTTATGTCTGCGCCGCGCAGACGCGGGTAGACATTTTAGGCGGACAGACTGTTTGTTTTTTTAGAAGAGATATCACTTAAAAACCTCTTCCCCACCCCTTCTCCAAGCAGACTTCACCCCTTCACTTCATACCTCTTCTCACAAACAAAACACTCTTTCCCTCATCCTTCCTCCTCAAAACCCTAGACCCAACCCGCCTCCCTCCCACCCTCCCTCCTCCGCCTCTCTCCGGCCTCCTCCGCTCTCCTCTGACCTCCTCCCTCAAATCTCCGACTTCGCTGTAGGTATGTTTTTTTTTTTTTTAATCAGCGTTACAAATTTGGTAGGATATTTTGTTCCTTTAATTTTCCATCTACTTTTGGTTAAAAGCATATGAACCGTTGAACATTTTGGTGATTTCGTTACTTTATTTGATTTTTTTATCCGAATTTATTTGATTTAACAACAAATTTTGTAGTCTCTGTTTATAATTGCATATTATTGTAATGGTTTAGTAGTTGTTTTTGACTTTGGTACTGGTGTTATCCAGTTATATCTTAAAATTTGTTTTTTTTTGTCTAAAGATATTATATTGCTTAGATTTTGTGGTGTTCATATCTTTATGTTTAGATTTTGTTATTAGTATTAACTAGTATTAATTTTGTCAAATTAAAATACAAAATATTGAAGTAACAGTTTGATATTTGTTGTTTTGGCAATGATGGTTTGGTTCATAATTTTCATATGTTTAGATTTGTTGTTAATTGTTGTTGATGATTGTTGTTGTAGTTCAGATTTGTTGTTAATTGTTGCTAATGATTGTTCGAGTAGTTCATGGGTTTGTTAATTGTTCCTCAAATTGTTGTAGTAGTTCATATGTCGCTCAATTGTCGCTATTTATGTGTAATGTTGTTGCTCATATGTCGATTTTTGTTCTAATGTGTAATGTAGTTGATCTGGGATTTCAATTTATTTTAGCAATCTGCAGAAGTTAAAAAACAAACGGTTCTCCTCTTGCAGACTGCAGACTTTTGGTCCACCTATTCCCTTGCAGATGTGTGCAGATGTGGTCTGTAAACCTTTTGCTTCAGAAAAACAAACAGCACCAAAGTCATTCTACACAAATTTAACAATTTCTTTTTTGACAGAAGTTATTCTTGGACTCCAAAGATTGTTACAAAACTACTATTTTCTTGAGAGAAAATTGCTCGAATGGTCCCTGTGGTTTACACTTTTTTCACCTATAGTCCTCAAGTTTTTAAAATTACAGACATAGTCTCGAAACAGTGCGAAACAGTGAATTTTTTAACTCGGATAGTCCCTGGAGGATAACTGAGGTTAAATAATCCAGTTAAGTGGGTGTGAAATCACAAAACTACCCTTGCTATAAAACAAATAAATAATAACACTAGTGGGCCCCACATTTTATAATTAAATATATAAAAAAACCCTTAATCCCTACACCACCACCACTACCAACTTCATCTTCCCCACCCTATCACCATAGCCGGACCAGACCAGAAGTCCAGAACCAGACCAGGTCTGGTCTGCCCGACCCGAACCGAACCACAACCACCATCATTATCGGCCAAACACCACCAACAACCACCCGAACCAAAGCCAACCACCGCCAATCGGACCAAAACACCACTACGCTCCACCTTCACCCAACAACTATAAACCACCAAAGCCGTACACATCATCTTCCCACCGAAGCCAGACCAAACCCCCAACAGAACATCATCGGCCATCATCATCATCACAACTACCATAACCCCACAGATTGTTAATCGAAGAGGAGAAAAGATTGGGTTTTACCTCCTTGACTAGATCTGACCCGGTTGGTACAGCTACCACCGTGAGCCGTCGTCGTCTTCCTCTTCCTCCTCCCAAGCTCTCTCTCTACTTTCCTTCTGCATCTCTCTTTTTCTCTTCGTCGTTCCTCTCTCTCTCTCTCTCACTTAATAATTATAATAATTGGTGAAAGGGTGAAGGTGAGGGGGTTGGTTGTGGTGTTCGGCTGCCGGAGCTCCACCGGAGGCGGTGGCAGGAGCACCTCCGGCTCCTCCTCATCTCTCGAGCTCTCTCTAAGAAGCAGCAGTAGAAGTGTGTGTAACGATGCTTTTATAGGTAGGGTTTGGGTGTTGGAATCGGGTGGGATGGGTGGAGATGGGGGTCGGTGGTGGTGGAGGGTGGAGATGGGTGGTGGTGGTTTGTGGAGGTGATGAGGTGAAGAAGATGAAGTGGGGAAGATGAAGTGTGGGACCCACTAGTGTTATATTATTTTTTATTAAAGTAAGGGTAGTTTTGTAATTTCACACACACTTAATTGGATTATTTAACCTCAGTTATCTCCAGGGACTATCCGAGTTAAAAAAATTTACTGTTTCGCACTGTTTCGGGACTATGTCTGTAATTTTGAAAACTTGAAGACTATAGGTGAAAAAAGTGTAAACCACAGGGACCATTCGAGCAATTTTCTCTTTCTTTGACATGCAAAACATGCAACTTTTAACGTAAGATCCAAATGTCTGAGCATAATAATATTATGATACTTTTTATGTTTCTTTTTTTTTTTAAATGCTAGAACAATAGTTTGAGCATAACAATATTACGATTTAGGTCTTCTTGGATAGAGGAATATGGCGTAAACATGAGTTTGTTTGGTTTGGTAAATAGTTATTAGGGAAAATCAAATACATAATTACTATTTCGTTTTATTTAGTTTTTCATACTCAATCAGCTTCATTTATAAATGATTTTAGTTTGGCTTGTTTACCATTTTTGAAATTGGTAAATTCAAACTAGTATGTGAAATTAAAGGTTATTTTCTTTGTCTTTATCATTTATACTGAACGTTCTTTATTTAAAACTTTTTCACGCTTTATGTCCTTTTCACTAACAAATTATTTACTTTTTCGTAATATGAATGTCCATTTTACCCTTATTATTTAAAGGACAAAATACAATTTTTAGAAGTCGTCCCTCAGGTTTGTTGAAGGTTGCCATAATCGTACAAACTTGGGATTTTTTGTCATAACCGTACATAAGTTCCAATTACTTGTGACAATCGTCCCTGACACTAATGACGTCAACTTAATCCAGTTAAGTCAGGGGTATAATGGTCATTTCACGTTTTAAAGTTTTTTTTTGCCAAAATCGTCCTTTCTCTAAAATTAAAAATTAAAAATAAAAGAAATATAAATATTATTAAAAAATTCAAGTGGGTCCCACCCACTACCCCACCCAATTCATCTTAGACAAAATTACACAGATTGTCCTTTATTTATTACCCAAATTTCATCCTATGTCCCTTGTCTTTCATTTGCATTGGTTATGTCCTTTATTTTCTCAATTTACTACACCCTTTATCCTTTAGCCTAACTAAGTTTAAAAAGTTGGTTAACTTTATTTTTTAACTTTACACTTTTAACCCCTGTAATTTTCAAGTATATGGAAGTGTTGTAAACTTGTAATAATTGAAAAAACAAAATCATATTCCATTTTATGTGTGGATTTTCAAAACATGTTTTTGTGTTTCAAGCATTAAATTTTGCAATCTCAATCATTTTAGCGATTCAAGTTCCACGTATTTGTATTACAATTGCAGCCAAGTTTATACCAAATCATGAGCTGTGAAAATCTTTAATCCACAAACCAACCAAGGTTCAAGTGAAAAAATCGAGTAGCATACCCTCTGTTCTTATCTATTTACGCTTCTGAATAGATTAATTGAGTAATTGCTCTACCTTCTGTTTGATATCGAATTTTCGATTTAAAGCTTTTTCAACTCAAGAGATTGTCTCCAAAGTCCAACATGGTTCTCTGCTTATTCCGGTTCTGACCAGAAAAAAAAATGCAATAAGGTGGCCATTGTTTTAAAAAAATAATACACTATACGTTTAAATTTAATTCAAATTACAAATCTTTAATGTTGAAATTAACCATAATTGGATCTTTAAACTGCTTCAATTCTTTGATGATAGTTTCTTTTCTTGTTCTGTTGTTTGAATTTGATTTGAAAATTGATGCAAGATTGCAATCCTGTTAAATTGGGTATATTAGTAGAATGAAACCTTAAGGACAGAAAAAATATATAGGGGTTGTAGTAAACAACCCAAAAAATATCTGGACCACTACGGATCGGGTTTTGACCCGTTTTTTGATCCGGTTTATATCGGTTGGGTTCGATATAAGTTTTTAACAAGTTTCGGTTTGGTTTCATGTGTGTCGGATTATGTTTGATGTGAATTTGCTTAACTTTGGTTATATATATGTGTAAAAACAATATATGTTTTCATCAATCGTTTTACTTCAAAATTATGGTTTTGATCGAAATTTGATGTAGTTTAAAAGCCCTATGATTTCTTTTCATGTCGTGCCTTAGTTTCGTAGTTTTATTTGGAGTTAAGGCATAGCAAAACTACAGGGGCTAAAAGTGTAAAGTTAGAAAATAAAGCTAACCAACTTTTTTAACTTAGTTAGGCTAAAGGACAGAGGTGTAACAAATTGAGAAAATAAAGGACATAACCAATGCAAATGAAAGACAAGGGACATAGGATGAAATTTGGGTGATAAATAAAGGACAATCTGTGTAATTTTGTCTTCATCTTATTCACTTCAACTCACCCACCACCCATCTCCACCTTTCACCACCATTACCCACCACCCATCTCCATCTTTCACTTAATGCCCTCTGCCCTACTAACCACCATAACCCGAGTGCCCTCTGCCCTACTAACCACCATCACAATTATCTTCTCCGGTCACCTTCACCGGTTACGAGCAACCCCAACAACAACCACTTCACCTTCTCCGATCGACCCTCCGGTAACCACGCTCCCATAACCCGACTTCTGTCATCAGAATCATGAAGATGCACATATGATGATACAAGAACAACTCAATGTTGTACCTCTACCTCCATCTCCTAAGGTAATCATGCGACATAGTCTGAATCAAATGAAGACTATTGTTGAAAGCACTGAAGAGCAGTTGAAATTCCTAGATACTGCAGGGAACCAAACTGAGCATGCTTCTACCATAAACATAATGCGTGACAGCATACATCAAATGAAAGCCAGGGTTGCAGCTTGTGAAGTGCATGTCATAATCCTAGAAGGGAAGTTCAGAACCTGAGAAGAAGCCCATGCAGATGAATAGCTTGTAAGGTCAACAATCAGCATTAGAAAACTAGACTGAGTAAGAGAATCGTATTAGTTCAATAGCAAATGGTTCGATGACTATAATCTGTAATCTGTATGCATGTGACTATGCCTTGACTTGTTGAACATTATGATGATGATGAAGAATATTCTTTTTTGTCATACAAATGCAATCTTTAATAGCGTCGATTGATCATGTTGAAAAAAAAAAAAAAACTCAAACGAGGTGTAAGATACCTGAAGAACAGATTCTCTGGCAAGGATCACACTTCCAGATTGATCGGGTGGTTGCTCTTTCACAGGATGATTTTTAATCTTGAATACGATAGGGTGTTAAAAATTGCATTATTGGATTAAGATAAGTATTATCAAACTGTTTAAACAAGAAGCGCGTACCCAACAATGGCCTTTGGGAAACGACGAAGCCATGTACTATCATGAGCTCTTCAAAGAAAAAAATCAAAACATGATAAAGCAATATTGCACATACAAATGATAATCAGACGTTAATCTGTACCTATTCTATTGCTTCTTTTTTATTCTTCATTCTTAAACGCCTCTGTTCATATTCATCTACAAATATTCTGAAATCTGAAATGTTAATCAGACGTTTCGTAGTGGTGGGTGGGGTAGTGGTGGTGAAAGGTGAAGATGGGTGGTGGGTGGGTTGAAGTGAAGAAGATGAATTGGGTGGGGTAGTGGGTGGGACCCACTTGAATTTTTTTAATAATATTTATATTTCTTTTATTTTTAATTTTTAATTTTAGAGAAAGGACGATTTTGGCAAAAAAAAAATTTAAAACGTGAAATGACCATTATACCCCTGACTTAACTGTATTAAGTTGACGTCGTTAGTGCCAGGGACGATTGTCACAAGTAATTGGAATCTATGTACGGTTATGACAAAAAATCCCAAGTTTGTACGATTATGGCAACCTTCAAACAAACCTGGAGGATGATTTCAGCAATTCACCCTTTATTTTTTGACAGAAGTTATTCTTAGACTCCAAAGATCGTTACAAAACTACTATTTTCTTTGACATGCAAAACATGCAACTTTTAACGTAAGACCCAAATGTCTGAGCATAATAATATTATGATACTTTTTATGTTTCTTTTTTTCTTTTTTTAATGCTAGAACAATAGTTTGAGCATAACAATATTATGATTTGCTTAGCTGCCATTTTTGAAATTGGTAAATTCAAACTAGTACGTGAAATTAAAGGTTGTTTTCTTTGTCTTTATCATTTACACTGAACGTCCTTTATTTAAAACTTTTGCACGTTTTATGTCCTTTTCACTAACAAACTATTTACTTTTTCATAAAATGAATGTCCATTTTAAAGGACAAAATACAATTTTTAGAAATCTTATTTTCTTTCTTCTTTTTATTCTATGTACATTTCTTTCTTTTGTTTTTTTTACTACTTTTATACTATAAACTTATCTTACAATAATTGTAACATTTTCTAGAGGATATAATTTTATTTATACATTCTTAATTTATTAAAAACTTATTTCTTTTGATCAAATTATTTATTGACTTTTCTAAAACCAATAAAAGTTAGAGTACTCATGATATTTTCTTTTTTAGATTTTTCAAAATTTAAACTTCGTTTTTTAAAATAGTATTATAAACTTTGATACTAAAATTTGTAAAAATAGGAAAATTAATAAATTGATTAATTAAGTAAGACTTTTTTAACATAATTTAGTTTAATTTTTTCATAACAAACTTATTTAACTTTTAAATCACATTCATACAAAGTAGCAAAGCAACCTTAGTTACAAGAACTAATACTTGTGTTATTTTACATATTAGACTTATAGAAATTCAATGACGTTGATTTTTCGTTCATAAAACTAGTGCTATTTTACAAGTGATTACCATTTGTAGAGTAAGAATTCTAATAGCCCTTTTTAGCAAAAATCAACATTATTGAATTTCTGTAAGTCTGCTATGTAAAATAACATAAATATTGGTTCTTGTGGATATTTATAAACGACTTAGATTGCTCTCCTACTTTATATTTGGTTCTAAAAAGATCATGTTTATTGTCATATTAATATGTTTTTATATGAAACAATATATTAGCTTGGTATTTGAAAAAATCTAATTGGATTAATCAATCTAATAACCTTACTAGTTTTTATTATTTTTACTCTTGTGTCAAAATTAACCAACAGTCGCAACTTTCAAAGTATTAGCCGACAGTGAACTTTTGTTAACTGAAAGCTAACCAAGTTAGTGGATGCTGACATGACATGCCATGTCAACATCCACGTCATCATCCATATCAGCGTTGGCATGCCACGTCAGCGTGAGCATGCCACGTTAGCATCCACTAACTAAGTTAGTTTTCAGTTAACAAAAGTTCATTGTCGGCCAATACGTTAAAAGTTGGGACTATTATGGTGAATTTCTTAAGTACAGATTATTGCTGGGTAACAAGACAAAATTTGTATTATTAAAATCCAATGCTCTTTTTTTAAAACTCGAAAAAAGAAATCATGAGTTCGCTAATTTTTTATTGGCTTTAGAAATAGTAAATAACTAAATTGATCAAGTGTACATAATTTTTTAATAAATTAAAAATCTATAAATCTATACATATGATAAACCAAAGCTATTTTAATTACATGGCATTCAAAGAGTGTATTCTCTCTATTGAGTGTGTCATGTGTCATCCCATGTGGTAAGACCTTTATTTTAGGAAAATAATAATTTAAAATTTAAAAACAAAATTAGATTTTTATCTCTAATGTTTCCTCCCATAACTTTTAAACGTTAATATCTTTTATACACATGATTTTTTAAAGAAAAAAATTACACCAAATTAACGAGTGTTTTATTATCTTTCCAACGGGTACCATAGTGTTATATAAAAAATGAAGAAAAAAAAAGATTATTTTTTGTGTGGTTGGTTTTAATATTAGAGCTATACATTGTTTAAGGTTATGCACTAACATTGGAGATACATTGTTAATTGTTTTAGGTTAAGTGCTATCCGAAGCTTTCCAGCATGTAACTGTAAAACGCATCAGTCTATTTCAGGTGTGAAATTGATATTTCAAATTAGATTTCTCAACCCGGGACGCTCCTGAGATATAATCTAGTAAAATAATATTCTCTACAAAATATTTAAATTAGTTAATCGATAGTATTTAAGATAAGTTTATAAAACATAAGTAGTGAAAAAAAAAAAAGAAAGAAAACTAAATTAAATAAAACAAAAAAAGAAAAAGAAAATAAAAAATTATTAAAAATTACATATTTCGTCCGTTAAGTAGTGAAGGTAAAATTCTAATTTATAAAAACTATCTGAAAAAGTGAATTATTGTTAAAGACATAATCTGTAATCTATTCTAAAAATAATTATTTGATTAAATAACATATGAGAAATCCTTTTATTTATAATGAAAAATAAGCAATGATCAATATACTATCTATAAAAAAATAGCAAACCTTTTTCAACATATAACATATTAATTACAACAAAAATCATAAAGATAAATTTTTTTGATTAATTAAATATTTAGTTATAACCATACCAACAAGAATTACAAGTGAGGCGCGGGTAGACGGGCAACAAGCTGCGCCACAACCCCTTTTTAAATAGTAAAACCTACTCTATTAAATATAAAGCTTGTGTCCTTGGCCGCAGGAGAGTGACTCTGCACCACCTTTTGCACTCGATCTAAAAACCGGATTGCTTCGGGAGCAAGGCCCTCAAATGTGTCAAAAGCGAAGGGCACAAAGACGTGTTGGTTTTCAAGACAAGCCTCTTCATGTTTGTCAACTTTCTTGGATTCAACTTTTAAGACTGCCTGCCCAGCTACAAACCCTGAATCCCGAAGTCCCACCAAAGGAGACACCTCTGTGAGATCAACGCACGCGTGTTTGCCCTGCGCCCACCCGAACACAAGGACATCCGCTGGTCTTAGGGTGGACCGCCCTCAAAGTTAAATATAAAAGTTAAATGAGTTAATTGCCAATTTAGTCCCTGAGGTTTGTCAAAAATTGCCACTTTCATCCAAATCTTTTTTTTGTTACATCTGTGTCCCTGAGGTTTCATTTTTTTGCCATTTTAGTCATCAGCACTAACTCAGTTAACAAAAACCCAGTTAAGTCAAGGGCATTTTTGTCCATACACACCAAACTTTTTTCTTTTGCCATTTTCATCCAAAACCCTTTTTAATTTATTTTGATTTTCTTTTAGATATTATATTGTAACACCCCGCCGTAACACGGGTCTCGTTAACTGTAACACCCCGAGTGTTACGGGTCTCGTAAACGGGTCGGGTCACACCCGATTGTATAAATTAAATTGTTCCAAGTTTCTTTCTCGTGACCAAACGCTCCATAATCTGCAGTTAATCTCAGCACCAAACACCCTTTGTGCAGTCTTATACCCGGTACCAAACACCCTTGAGCCAACTGCTATCCTAGTTACCAAACACCCCTTAATTGAGACCTATTATATAAAGCCCTCCTTCTTTTCTTTGGCTGCACAGAATCACGAAACACACACACTTGTGTGTTATTATCAAAACAACAACCGGCCACCTTCACCAGTGACCGGAACCGTCGCCGTCGCCGCTATTCTTTCCGGTAAGCTTCTCCTCTCCGGTGAACCATCTCCTCCATCTCTATTGTTTCGCTGAAATCAAACGCACAACCATGTTCTCCTCTGTTTCTGTTTTTGAACCGCACCCGGTACGCGAGGTTGAGACAGTCACCGGTCATGGTGACTGTCGTTAGGTCTCTATAACCAGCAAACCCAACCGAAACGTGACCCTGTTCTCATGTTTGGGTTATAAAGTTTGACTAATTGATAACTATCGTTCTGATATAATAACCGGACAGTCACCAAATCCGGTGACTGTCACCGGAGTTTGTGTCTTCTGTGATTATCGTATGTGTGTTGGTCTCCGATTTCATCTAATCTAACGCTGGGTTGACGCTGTCGTTTGGTGGGACCGACTGTGGGTTCGGTCGGGACGGTGACTAGATCTATGGCGGCGGGGTGTTACAATAAAATAGCTAAAAGAAAATCAAAATAAATTTAAAAAGGATTTTGGATGAAAATGGCAAAAGAAAAAAGTTTGGTGTGTATGGACAAAAATGCCCTTAACTTAACTGGGTTTTAGTTAACTAAGTTAGTGCTGATGACTAAAATGCCAAAAAAATGAAACCTCAGGGACACAGATGTAACAAAAAAAAGATTTGAATGAAAGTGGCAATTTTTGACAAACCTCAGGGACTAAATTGTCAATTAACTCAAGTTAAATATAAGTTAACTTTAGTTCTGGTTTTATTTGGTTAATTCAGTTATACAAAATCATAACCAAACATTAGCTTTCAGTTAGTTCAACTATGTTGGTTCAGTTTAGTTTTTCAACTGTCTCAGTTATGTTTCAATAACCATTTGATTGAGAACCACTAAAATTACTAATCAGGTAATTAAATTACAAAAGTTTTTTAAGTTGTAAAAAGTAGACATCCCTTCCAATCCTTCCTGGTCAAATCACACACTTTCTTTCCCTTTGTCCAGTACTCTGTCCTCTGCAGACTGTGCTTGGTATCATGATCCTTTTGTACAACCTTCTTCTCACAAACAAAACAAAACACAATCCTTTCTTTCTCAAAGTAGAAAAGGAAAAGGTTAACAAAACAACAACACTTATCTTTGTTTTCTCAAGAAACATGGACCATTTTCAAATCTTAAAGATAAAGGTCTCATTAATTTCCTTCATAAATCTTAACAAGGAATGTGTTTATTGCTGCTCTATGTTAATAGTTACATTTTTTTTTTTTGTATAAACAGGAACTTGTACTCAAAGTTAATATTCACTGTGATGGATGCAAACATAAGGTTAAGAAGATACTTAGAAAAATTGAAGGTATTCACTTGTTTCTAAATACTATCTTTAAAACATGAAAAGATATATTTGTTGTGTATGATTATTTATTTAATGAGATGGGATTATGAGTGCAGGAGTTTATTATGTAGTTGTAGATGCAGAGCTACAGAAAGTCAAAGTGTATGGAAATGTTGACTCTACTACATTAATCAACAAGTTGGTCAAATCAGGTAAGTATGCACAACTATGGCCAACTAATGACCAAGACATTCCAGATTTCGTCAATGGTGGAAATGATCAAAACCAGATTCAAAATCTGGTTAATGCTCAAAAAAGTCAACCTTTGTTGACTCCTAGAAGCCTTGAAGACCAGATGTCTTTTGCAAGATACTTGAAACAAGGTATGGATATGGAGAACATGGGTTGGGATGATACTGATACAAGACTAATTGGAGAGAATGGGACTGGTTTTGTTGACCTACAAGGAAGTCAACTTGGTGGTGGACTGCAAACCTATGATGATCATCATATGCCCATGATGAACATGTATCAGCAAACCAATCCGGCATTACCCATGATGAATATGTATCAGCAAACCAATCTATTACCCATGATGAACATGTATCAGCAAAACAATCCATCATCGCCCATGATGAACATCATGTATCAGGAAACCAATCCATTACCCATGATGATGAACTGGAATGTGCACAACATGAACACCAACATGCATGATAGTATGGAGAATGTCATGATGCATGATAACATGTACATGCATGCATTTCCCATGCTTCATCATGCTCGTTATGCTCGTTACTACTAATCACATATCGTATTGTTTTATGACTGTTAATTTGATCTTTGTGGTATTGTCGGTACGTTGTTTTTATGAAGAACCCTATTGATATGAATACATTGATGGTTGGATATATCTAGCCAAGCAAGTTTTTATTACCTAACATGCACATTAATCTCACTATCTCATTTAGTATAAAATATAATCAACAGGCATACAATATGATATATGATAATGTGGCCCTTTGTATGCTTATCAATAACTAAGCTATGGTGTTTGAAAAACAGGGTCAATGGTCATCGTATTTTATCAATTCTTTCCATGTGCATTTTGGATATTATTTCACAATGTTTGGCTGGTTACTACCCAACTTTCAAACTAGGGATGATCGAACAGTTTCACTGGTTTTTAGTGATCCGATGTTTTCATATTAAAAATATATGATTTGTTAACGAAAGGAGGTGAAAGTAGAACTTGAATACAAGTCAAGAAACCAAACCAAAATTCAAAACCCTAATAGAGTGTTTGAAACTGTTTTGGGCTAAAATTTTTTGACACGAGCTTCATAAATTGTGTTGTATATAATTGTAATAAAATTTATGGTGTCTACAAATCATCTGTAAATATACATAATGTGCAAGATTACAATGTACACAACAAATATGACAATTTTCAAAAGAGAATAAGGGATATTATGCATAACTAACAAATTTGAGATAAGAAGACATTAAAGTTATATAGTCAAATCCTATAGGGCTATTTTTTGTTTGACCCATTTAATAAAAACACATATCAAATGACTAATTGATTGAAGTTATCACCTATAAATAAGGTAAATACAGAACAGGG
Organism: Ambrosia trifida; assembly: GCA_028751855.1. Taxonomy (NCBI): domain Eukaryota; kingdom Viridiplantae; phylum Streptophyta; class Magnoliopsida; order Asterales; family Asteraceae; genus Ambrosia; species Ambrosia trifida. Next base: position 119,398,761 of record CM054128.1, on the reverse strand, counting down.
TCTGATAAAAAAAATGACGACAAAATTCCACCAGTCATAACAAATGAAATTAAACCATACAATCAGCAAGCAAGCAGAAAGATATATAAAAGGATCGAAAGAGTTGTTCATTTACTCGCTTTCAGAACCATTATTGTTTTTAAAATCAGCAACAGCTTGGTCAAAGGTGCTCCGGACATGCTGACATATCATCATCAAATCTTGACATGAGTCTTTTAGTACTTCTTTTGCTGGATCACCTACGAAACCAAACCACATAACCTGGGTCAACATTCTAACCAAACAAATATTCTAAATGGATGAGTCGCTTGTATATAATTCTATCTACTCAAGTAATTGTTTATACTAGAAAGTAGAAACCGTATAATTTTATTCCATTTCAGAAGAAAAGAGGATTATTATTTGCAAAGCAAACTGTCAAACCCATGGGAGTGTATTGCCAGCACTAAAGCAAAATGTTTTAACATGAACCCCTCATCCAAACCGCCTATCTGTCACCTCCAATTCTATAGAGACCCCGAGAACAACGGACACTAATGGGAACACAAAGTAATCCAAAGAAACAATAAAAAGCAACTTTAATAAATGATATTAAGATGCATGTATTAACCATATAATCATAAACGTAATTACCAAAAGATAATAACACCTCCAAAAAATAACGATGATGCAAACACTACCTGTTGTCTGAACTCTTATGTTGACTCGAGCCTCTGATGGATGAGGAATGCTGTACCCGCAGACTGAAACTCTTGGACTGAAATGACATAATTTAGTATACAAAATCATGAAATAATCAAAATATAGTTTACGGAAAATTACATGATAACAGAACTTTGGCATCACAGAATATGAAAAAGGTGGTAGGTTGATGTGTTTATGCTGTGAAAGCTCTAGAATTGTGATAGAACGGTGTTGGGTTAATCGGTCTGTTTGCGGGTCACACGGGTCACAAGCTAGCAGGTTAGCGACTTAGCGGGTCATGTTTGATGGGTTGACGGGTACGGGTCATGGAGCGAACTTGTTGGTTATATTATATGAATAAGTCTGCCACGATAACTGTTGAAAAGTTCAAACATTCTGGCATGGTAAATGTGAACGATTAGAAGTGCTTATTTAGCATATGCTTTCATTTGTAGCTGGGTCAAATGGGTCAGTTGAATCAGCTGATTCTTTAGGAGAATTTAGAGTCATTTATTATTTAGAATGAGTCTTAGTTTACATTGCATCTGATGCCTATTTAAGGCTTCCTTGGTTATTCAATAAAGACGCATACATTCTGTCTATCATTTCCAAACTAATTTTCTTTTGTTTATTATTTCCTGTAGGTGAGTTAGCTTGTGTGGTGTGATCTTGGGTCTGAACCAACAGGATGTTTCAGTTTAACAAATAAACATAAAGCAATGCCAAATATTAACCTAAATGAGAAAAAAAAAACAAGAAATAGAAAGCATGTACTGACTCTTGGTTAAGAGTGAATCTTAAAGCGTTCGCCAGTGTATGATCCTCATCGGCCAAAGAAAAGGTCGAAGCTGACTGATCCTTATACGAACCGTGCTCCATTTTGGACTAAACAATCTGGAAAGGGTACAAGAATATTAACATTAGTGGGAACTGAAGGCCTGCCTTACAAACCATTGCATTCGAGCTAACAAAAAGGTGTGATCATGACATGTCACATGATACATTAAAATCATAACCACCACTTAAAGATTAAACTAAAAGAGCTTCAAATACATAACAACACAAAATTTAATAAACATGGCAAAGACATTATAAAATAACAAACATACGTTGATGCAAAACAACCAGAACGATTATCCTTCCAGTTGAATTACAATTAATATGATAATCGACATCATAATTCCATAAAGACATGCTATAATTCAAAAGTAGATACTAAAATTCAATGGTATAATGCATACTAAATAAACTTACATGACAATAACTAGTTTGAATCCGTCGACAACAGCAGATTAAATAACCCTTTTATAGAGCGAGAAGACGATGAGAATAATAACAATAATTGCCTCGTTTACACACTGATTAGGGTTTAGGGTTTTCCCTATTCACCGTGGAAAAGACAACCAGACCAACTGGGCTTGGGCTCTTAATGTTTTTTTTTTCACAAGTGGGCTGTGTTGGTGCCTTATTGGGCTTATTTTCTTACAAACTTTTTAAAACACACACACACACTTAATCTGTTATTTTTTTTCCACAGCCCGTAACTAATAACTAGTTACTACCGGGCTATCTCCTTAGGGACTTAATCTTTTATTTGATACACGGAATTCAAAATTTGTAAAACCGAATAAATGAATTACGTACTTATTTGGTTGGGTTTTTTTGGTTACGGGTAGGTTAGATTTTCGGTTTAATTGGTTTCTGAACGAATACGTAAAAGAGCCACATTGTATAAGTGCAAGTTTTGTAGTGGAAATCCTGGCCAAACAAGAATTCGAAAGTGTGGGAATAATTTACATTTACATTAATAATAAACCAAGTTAAAAATTCTACCCGAATACTGTTCTTGCAAGTGGCGGATCCAGGATTTTTTTCTATTTTTTTTTTTTTTTTTTTTTTGATTAAAAACCCGAATTCATTCCAGGACAAAGAAAATTACATTAAGATAGCGGGCAGGCGGGCAACAAGCTGCGCCGCCACCCCTTTCTGGATAGCAAATCCTAATCTACTAAAAACATAACCATGTCCACCCGGAGCCGAGACACTACTGTGAATAACCCTGTGACACCCGGCATATTCAGGTCAATACTTTTATACCTTACATACATGCGTTTCGTACTTTACATGCATACGAGTCTATCTCAACGAAAACATTTCAAATAGCTACTTAATATCATACTTAGCTAGGGTTAATTAAGTCATATTGATGATTCGAGAATCATCGGGAGTCGTTACAATGGTTCGAGAAACCATTGGGTGTCGGTCCATAACCACGTGTACAAGAATCGGTGATTCGTGGGATCGCCGGGTTTAACGCAACCACGCAAGTCTCGGGTCCCGGGAATCGGTGATCGGGTAGGAACGTGTCATTTATCATGTATTATATGTTTACAATCATTATGTGGCTTGTTAGTATGTGAATATGTGTTAACATATGTTAAAACGGGGTTTAACGCGCAAAACACACAAACTGGGAGGCTGCAGGCGATTAGGCATATGGGGAGTAGCCTAATCGCCTATATAGGGGCGATTGGGAGATACCCATAGGCGATTAGGGGCTAATCGCATGAAGGTTCATGCGATTAGGCTCCCTACTCGCGTGTATTGTCTGCGTAATCGCGTGTAACATGCTGAACGACTAGAAACGCCTATAAATACCACCCTTGACCTCCAAAACATCATAACAACAACCCTAGCCGTCCCATAACATAACCCAACACCCAAACACCCTCTGGAACTCGTTTTTGCATCAAAACCATCATTTTCAAGCTTATTCCATCATCATCCCTTAATCTCAAGGTGTGTTCTTCAAACCCAAACCCTTAAATGATTATGTTTTGCTCCCTAAACGTCCAGACCTGACTTATAAAGGTTTTTATCTTTGAAAATCCATTTAAAACCGTTTCTAAACAAACCTACACCTTTACATGCATTATATGTGTTATATGTGTTAAAGATAGGATTTTTAGGGTTGAATCATGGTTATTCTTGTGTTGTTTTGATGTTTATTGCTGTTATAAGTTAGTATGATGATGTCCTAGGAGTTTGAATGGCTTTGGTGGTGTATTATTGATACTTGATGTTTTGACCCGTTTGAAGGATTTTGGATGATTAAGGATGTTATGAGGTGTGTTGTTGATTGTGTGATGTTAGGGTTTGCTCTAGGATGATGCTAGAACAGTAGGATGCTATCGGACAACGTGATTATGTGATTAAATCTGAATATTTGCTATTTAGGACAAGTTCTTGCATGTTGATGTGATGTTTACATGCTAAGTTGCCATTTTGGGAAAACACTCGCATTCGGGACTGTTAGAATGATGAAAACTTAGGGGTTTTGCTTAGAATATGTTTGCTAATATGTTAGAATGATTATTGGGTGTTTTTACATGTTTCGGATCTGATTTGGAGTGTTCGGCGCGCGAAATACCACATCAGCTGCACTATAGGCGATTAGGGATCCTAATCGCCTATGTTATAGGCGATTGGAGGCCTACTCGCCTATATGGCAGCCTAATCGTGTATAAAAGTGGCGATTGGGGGTCCAATTGCCTTTACTTCATGCGATTACGATCCTAATCACTAGTTAAGCCCTGAATTGCATACCTTATGACCCTACTCGCCTATAAGTCACACGAGTAGCCCTATTCGCCCATCATTAGGGGCGATTAGCCCTTGTACTCGCATGTTGACTGGCCCTAATCACATGTTGACTTTTCCTAATTGCTAGTTTGATTCCTAATCGCGCGTAATGCTGCTATATGTATATTTTAACATCCCGGAACATGATTTGACGCCTAGGAACATGATAGGAACCCCGGGATTCACCCAATGACTTAGTAACACGTATTCGGACCTGTTTATGCGTTAAACGGATATTATGCTAGACTAGGTGAACTGTTGCGCGTATTAAGTGTTTGATTGCATATGTGGCATGATGTCTTGTATTGTCTAAACACATGAGATGTCGGGTCACCAATGGGATGTCGGGCCTTGCCTGGTACGGTCGGTTAAACGTTGGAACATCATTTCATGTGTACACGGTTATGGTCTGGACTATTAGGGACTAATCAACCTACGGGTTGTTAGTCTAACACCTTATATGCTCGTCATGATAGGTCACCGGTATTAGGGGCCGTCTATTGAGCAGGTTTACTTATTATAGTGCGAGGAGCAGCATCAGGTGAGTTTCACGGCCCCGTCTTATGCTTTACATTTTGGGGGAGACACATGCTTATACTTATTTCATAAATTATCATGTTATGCTAGTGGTTGATTCATTTACTTACTATACGATACGTAAAGTCCCGGGGAAACCATGAATATGCTGGATAGCATAACGGGGGAAATGTGGATAGATCTATTGGGATTGACAGACCCCACCCGTCGGCTGGGAGCCGGGCGGGTGCATATTGTCTCGGTCGTACGCTAAATCATTTCGGGCAAAAATCATATATCGTTGTCTGTAATGGTTTCCGGTCGTAGTGGTATAACTCATGCGTCTAGCTAACGCTATTACTTTTGATATAGTGATAACATGATGGCTTTCATTACCTTAAACATTTAATTAAAAACCTGTGAACTCACCGGCATTATTTGCTGACGTTTTTAGCATGTTTGTCTCAGGTCGTTGAGGTAGCAGCATACTATAGGCGCACGGAGTCACACGGCGTCTAGGCTCCATATGCATTATCATATCTTTTTCAGACTTATGCACTTTTACTTTTGGGTTGTATTAAAAGTTACGCTTCCGCAGCGAATGGATTTATGAAACTTGATGTTTGTTTATTTCATTTTACGTATCATATAGTGTCGTTTATTGTGACCGTTGACTTAGATCCTGGTTTGTCATGCGCCTCGCGGTAAAACCCCGCACGTGGAATTTGAGGGTGTGACAGATTGGTATCAGAGCCAATGGTTATAGTGAACTAGGACTGCATGTTGAGTCAAGTCTATAGCCGAGTCGCACACACACTAGACGGTCACATTCATAAAAGTCATGTCATACGGGAATTTGCCGGGGTGTTCGTATTACATTCGTTATTATCATTTATGCTTACATCATCTATCTACTATTCTTATCTCCTATCTTGTACTTCAACTTCGCGTTGGAAACGAGGATCCTTATTACCTTTGCACAGGCGGTGGCGTGCGTTGGAGTGACTTCGGCATTCTGCGGAGATTCGTCCAAGATTCGGACGTCTCCCATTTCTATACTCCAACGGACACACCTGCTTGCACACATTATCACACACTTGTACTTGCTGTTTGTATTTTGGACATGAGTGCCTAGTGGTTTGAAGGTCAGGCTAGGAGCACGCCTCGGGGACCATGTAGAGCGACTTATCATTTCGGGTGCACACGAAATAATAAGTTGAGATGCATGGAAATCCTGGTGGACTCTGCGTTTGATCTAATGACTATGATGGAACCCAATCCCTTGATTCACCTTATTTTACGGTTTCTTCATGATTCTTTGTTATCTGTTCTGTAATCTGATGTCTTGTCTTGATCTTGACAGAGGATGGCAGGACGTCGTGGTGGTCGCGTTGGTGGTCGAGTTGGAGGCCGGAATGGCGGGGGACGTAATGGGGGTCGTGGCAACATCAGCATGACCCAGGCGGAGCTGAATAACCTGATCCAGGAGCACGTGGCAGCTGCTATTGCTGCACAGCAGGCCGCCCACCAGGGCCATGGTGGTAATTTAATTACTCCTACCCTCATTCCTTATCTTTTATCGTGTGTTGATCGTGTTCTGACCGTGTTGTTTCGTTGATTTTAGGGGATGCTTTTCCTCCTCCACCACCTCCACCTCCTCCAGTCCACTGTACTTATAAGATGTTTCAGGATTGCAAGCCCCATAACTTCAGTGGGACTGAGGGGGCTGTGGGACTACTCCGTTGGTTGGAGAAGGTTGAGTCTGCTTTCTCCATGTGCAATTGCCCTGTGGAGTTTCGTGTGAAGTATGCTTCGGGGACGTTTGAGGGACGTGCTTTGACTTGGTGGAATTCGACTGTTCAGACTATTGGTTTACTGGAGGCCCATGCGTTGCCATGGACCGAATTTGTGTTTCGTTTGAAGATGGAGTATTGTCCCAGGGATGAGATCAAGAGTTTGGAACATGAGCTGTGGAATCATCAGATGGTGGGATCTGAGATAGAGGAGTATACCACTCGCTACCATGAGCTGGCACTTTTGTGCCCGGATTCTGTGACGCCTGAATTTAAGGCTATTGAGTTCTACATCAGTGGGTTGGTGCCTGAGGTTCGCGGGTTGGTGACCGCTAATGATGCTGCTACACTTCGGGATACCATTCGATTGGCTCACAGGTTGACTAAACAGAAGGTTCAGGAGGGTCTTTTGCCTCCTAAGGGTACTGTAGTGAAGACCTCTGACAGCAACAAGAGGAAATGGGATAACACGGGTAAGGGTACAGCGCAGCCTCAGCAGCAGCAGCAGCAGCAGCATAAGAAGTTTGAGACTACGGGTTCGTCTTCTGGGCAAAAACAGGGCGGTTATACTGGTAGGCTGCCTAGATGTGATCGTTGTGGGTATCATCATGTGGGAAATTGTAGTTTTTGTACCCGTTGCAAGAAGAATGGGCATCTGGCCCAGACATGCAGGGTGAATCTTCAGACTCAGCAACAGGTGGTTGCCCCTACTACTACTACCACTGCTGCACCTAGGGGTAACCAGGGATGTTTTAATTGTGGGGAGACGGGGCACTTTAAGAAGGACTGCCCCAAGCTGAAGCAAGGGAATGCTGGGAGAAATGACAGGGGCAACGGGGGTGGCGGCAGGAACGCGCGCGCCTTCGTCATCGGGTCGGGCGAGGCCCGTCAGGATCCGGATACTGTTACTGGTACGTTTCTTCTTTGTGATCGTTATGCCTCCGTTTTATTTGATTCGGGTGCCGACAAGAGTTTTATATCTGTTGAGTTTAGCCGACTGTTAGACATTGTACCGACTCCCTTAGAGGTCAAGTATATTATAGAATTGGCTGATGGTAAGAATATTGAGGCGACTCATATTCTTAAAGGATGCCAGTTGGAACTATCGGGGTTATCTTTTCCTATCGACCTCATGCCGGTGTCATTGGGTAGTTTCGACGTTGTAGTGGGTATGGATTGGTTGTCCTTATATCGCGCGGAGATCGTTTGCTTCGATAAAATCATTCGCCTCCCTCTCCCGGATGGAGAGACTCTTTTGGTTCATGGCGAGAAAAGTGGAGTTCCTTTGAGCATTATTTCATGTATGAAGGCGTATAAGTATTTACGTAAGGGGTATTCCGCGATCTTAGCTCTTGTTTCGGTTTCATCTAACGATGAGAAGAAGATCGAGGACATTCCTGTCGTTCGTGATTTTCCCGACGTGTTTCCCGATGATTTGCCTGGCCTTCCACCTCACCGTCAGGTCGAATTTAACATTGATCTTGCGCCCGGCGCGGCGCCTATTGCCCGAGCTCCTTACCGCCTTGCACCTCCTGAGATGCAAGAATTATCTAACCAACTGCAGGAGTTGTTAGAGAAAGGGTTCATTAGACCTAGTTCATCCCCGTGGGGAGCTCCTATCCTATTTGTCAAAAAGAAAGATGGGAGCCTTCGTATGTGTATTGACTATCGGGAACTGAACAAGGTAACCATCAAGAATCGTTACCCGCTTCCTCGAATTGATGATTTATTCGATCAACTCCAAGGCTCCAGTTTTTATTCCAAGATAGATCTGAGGTCTGGTATCATCAACTGCGGGTACAAGAAGCTGACATTCCAAAGACCGCTTTTCGTACACGTTATGGCCACTTCGAGTTTTTGGTTATGCCCTTCGGTCTTACGAATGCACCTGCCGTTTTCATGGACTTGATGAACCGCGTTTGCAAGCCTTATCTCGATAAATTCGTTATCGTGTTTATCGACGACATTTTGGTTTATTCTAAGAACGAGACGGATCACGAGGAGCACTTACGTTTGGTTTTGGAACTTTTGAGACGGGAGCAGTTGTATGCTAAGTTCTCAAAGTGTGATTTCTGGTTACGTGAAGTACAATTCCTAGGGCATGTGGTTAATGAACTAGGAATTCATGTCGATCCGGCAAAGATTGAGGCCATTAAGGAATGGGAAGCACCAAAGACGCCATCTGAGGTGCGGCAGTTCCTAGGCCTTGCGGGTTACTACCGCCGTTTCATCGAGGGATTTTCGAAGATCGCTCAACCCCTCACCTCTCTTACCCAGAAAGACCGCAAGTTTGACTGGGGTGAACCGCAGGAATCAGCATTTCAGATGCTGAAACTTAAACTTTGCTCTGCGCCCATCTTATCCTTACCTGAGGGCACGGATGATTTTGTTGTGTACTGTGACGCTTCCATTCGTGGTCTCGGTTGTGTGTTAATGCAACGCGGGAAAGTTATTGCCTACGCCTCTCGCCAACTTAAAGTCCATGAAAGGAACTACACCACCCATGATTTAGAATTGGGTGCGGTGATCTTTGCGTTGAAGATCTGGAGACATTACTTGTACGGTACCAAGTGCGACGTATACACCGATCACAAGAGTCTCCAGCATATCTTCGACCAGAAAGTACTGAACATGCGGCAACGACGTTGGGTCGAACTTCTGAACGACTATGACTGCGCCATTAAGTACCATCCTGGTAAGGCGAACGTTGTGGCAGACGCCTTGAGCAGAAAGGAGTCTGTCAAACCTCGTCGTGTTCGAGCCTTACAGCTCACTATTCATTCCTCGTTGCCTGACCAAATTCGTTCGGCACAATTGGAAGCTTTGAAGGAGGAAAACCTTAAAGCTGAAACCATGCACGGTGCTGATAAACACCTCGAGCTTGGGTCGGATGGCCTGCATTACTTTGCCGAGCGCGTTTGGGTTCCTTTACTTGGGGGTTTGCGGGGGCTTGTCTTGGACGAAGCCCACAAATCCCGATATTCTATTCATCCGGGTTCCGATAAGATGTATCAGGACCTAAAGATACTCTATTGGTGGCCTAATATGAAGGCTGACATAGCTTCGTATGTCAGCAAGTGTCTGACCTGTGCTAAGGTCAAGGTGGAGTACCAGAAGCCGTCTGGTCTTCTACAGCAACCTGAAATTCCTGAATGGAAATGGGAGCGGATTACCATGGATTTTGTGACCAAACTTCCGAAATCGCCCAGTGGTTGTGACATGATCTGGGTGATTGTCGACCGGTTGACAAAGTCCGCACATTTCCTCGCTATTAAGGAAACCGACAGTCTGGAGCGGTTGTCCCGTATCTATCTTAAGGAAGTGGTTTCCAGGCACGGGGTGCCCGTCTCTATCATCTCCGACCGTGACCCTCGTTTCGCCTCCCGTTTCTGGAAACAATTACATAAAGCGTTGGGTACTCAACTTGACATGAGCACCGCATATCATCCGCAAACTGACGGTCAGAGTGAGCGGACGATCCAGACGCTTGAAGACATGCTTCGAGCATGCGTCATCGATTTCGGTAAGAGTTGGGAGATTCACTTACCGTTGGTGGAGTTCTCTTACAACAATAGTTACCACTCTAGCATTAAGACGGCACCGTTCGAGGCTCTGTATGGACGGAAGTGCCGGTCCCCTCTTTGTTGGGCCGAAGTGGGCGAAAGCCAACTCACCGGTCCAGAATTGGTGTACGAAACTTCCGAAAAGATCGTACAAATTCGTAATCGTATGGCGGCAGCTCGTGATCGTCAGAAGAGCTACGCTGATCGTCGTCGCAAACCTTTGGAGTTCCAGGTTGGCGACAGGGTTTTATTGAAGGTATCTCCATGGAAGGGCGTTATACGCTTCGGGAAGCGCGGCAAACTTAACCCTCGTTATGTCGGACCGTTCCCCATCTTGGAACGTATTGGGCCGGTGGCATACAGACTTGACTTACCAGCCGAGCTTAGTGGCGTGCATAACGTCTTCCATGTCTCGAATCTTAAGAAGTGTTTGGCAGACGAATCTCTCGTAGTTCCTCTTGAAGAAATCAAGGTTGACGATCATTTACGTATTGTAGAGGAACCCGTTGAAATCTTAGATTATAAGATTCGTAGCCTCCGTCGGAGTAAAATCCGTATCGTTAAGGTTCGTTGGAATTCTAATCGTGGACCGGAGTTCACATGGGAACGAGAAGATCAGATGAAGGCTAAGTACCCTCATCTATTTCCTAAGCGTGCGTTTGAATCGAACTATGTGGCCTCCAAAGAGAAATGAATCTCGGGTCGAGATTCCTTTCAACTGGGGGATGATGTAACAACGGGGAAAATTTTTTTTCTTTTCTTTCTTCCTTTCGTCTCTTCATCTACGGACTTCATTTAATTTTCGGGACGAAAATTCTTTCAACTGGGGGATGATGTGACACCCGGCATATTCAGGTCAATACTTTTATACCTTACATACATGCGTTTCGTACTTTACATGCATACGAGTCTATCTCAACGAAAACATTTCAAATAGCTACTTAATATCATACTTAGCTAGGGTTAATTAAGTCATATTGATGATTCGAGAATCATCGGGAGTCGTTACAATGGTTCGAGAAACCATTGGGTGTCGGTCCATAACCACGTGTACAAGAATCGGTGATTCGTGGGATCGCCGGGTTTAACGCAACCACGCAAGTCTCGGGTCCCAGGAATCGGTGATCGGGTAGGAACGTGTCATTTATCATGTATTATATGTTTACAATCATTATGTGGCTTGTTAGTATGTGAATATGTGTTAACATATGTTAAAACGGGGTTTAACGCGCAAAACACACAAACTGGGAGGCTGCAGGCGATTAGGCATATGGGGAGTAGCCTAATCGCCTATATAGGGGCGATTGGGAGATACCCATAGGCGATTAGGGGCTAATCGCATGAAGGTTCATGCGATTAGGCTCCCTACTCGCGTGTATTGTCTGCGTAATCGCGTGTAACATGCTGAACGACTAGAAACGCCTATAAATACCACCCTTGACCTCCAAAACATCATAACAACAACCCTAGCCGTCCCATAACATAACCCAACACCCAAACACCCTCTGGAACTCGTTTTTGCATCAAAACCATCATTTTCAAGCTTATTCCATCATCATCCCTTAATCTCAAGGTGTGTTCTTCAAACCCAAACCCTTAAATGATTATGTTTTGCTCCCTAAACGTCCAGACCTGACTTATAAAGGTTTTTATCTTTGAAAATCTATTTAAAACCGTTTCTAAACAAACCTACACCTTTACATGCATTATATGTGTTATATGTGTTAAAGATAGGATTTTTAGGGTTGAATCATGGTTATTCTTGTGTTGTTTTGATGTTTATTGCTGTTATAAGTTAGTATGATGATGTCCTAGGAGTTTGAATGGCTTTGGTGGTGTATTATTGATACTTGATGTTTTGACCCGTTTGAAGGATTTTGGATGATTAAGGATGTTATGAGGTGTGTTGTTGATTGTGTGATGTTAGGGTTTGCTCTAGGATGATGCTAGAACAGTAGGATGCTATCGGACAACGTGATTATGTGATTAAATCTGAATATTTGCTATTTAGGGCAAGTTCTTGCATGTTGATGTGATGTTTACATGCTAAGTTGCCATTTTGGGAAAACACTCGCATTCGGGACTGTTAGAATGATGAAAACTTAGGGGTTTTGCTTAGAATATGTTTGCTAATATGTTAGAATGATTATTGGGTGTTTTTACATGTTTCGGATCTGATTTGGAGTGTTCGGCGCGCGAAATACCACATCAGCTGCACTATAGGCGATTAGGGATCCTAATCGCCTATGTTATAGGCGATTGGAGGCCTACTCGCCTATATGGCAGCCTAATCGTGTATAAAAGTGGCGATTGGGGGTCCAATTGCCTTTACTTCATGCGATTACGATCCTAATCACTAGTTAAGCCCTGAATTGCATACCTTATGACCCTACTCGCCTATAAGTCACACGAGTAGCCCTATTCGCCCATCATTAGGGGCGATTAGCCCTTGTACTCGCATGTTGACTGGCCCTAATCACATGTTGACTTTTCCTAATTGCTAGTTTGATTCCTAATCGCGCGTAATGCTGCTATATGTATATTTTAACATCCCGGAACATGATTTGACGCCTAGGAACATGATAGGAACCCCGGGATTCACCCAATGACTTAGTAACACGTATTCGGACCTGTTTATGCGTTAAACGGATATTATGCTAGACTAGGTGAACTGTTGCGCGTATTAAGTGTTTGATTGCATATGTGGCATGATGTCTTGTATTGTCTAAACACATGAGATGTCGGGTCACCAATGGGATGTCGGGCCTTGCCTGGTACGGTCGGTTAAACGTTGGAACATCATTTCATGTGTACACGGTTATGGTCTGGACTATTAGGGACTAATCAACCTACGGGTTGTTAGTCTAACACCTTATATGCTCGTCATGATAGGTCACCGGTATTAGGGGCCGTCTATTGAGCAGGTTTACTTATTATAGTGCGAGGAGCAGCATCAGGTGAGTTTCACGGCCCCGTCTTATGCTTTACATTTTGGGGGAGACACATGCTTATACTTATTTCATAAATTATCATGTTATGCTAGTGGTTGATTCATTTACTTACTATACGATACGTAAAGTCCCGGGGAAACCATGAATATGCTGGATAGCATAACGGGGGAAATGTGGATAGATCTATTGGGATTGACAGACCCCACCCGTCGGCTGGGAGCCGGGCGGGTGCATATTGTCTCGGTCGTACGCTAAATCATTTCGGGCAAAAATCATATATCGTTGTCTGTAATGGTTTCCGGTCGTAGTGGTATAACTCATGCGTCTAGCTAACGCTATTACTTTTGATATAGTGATAACATGATGGCTTTCATTACCTTAAACATTTAATTAAAAACCTGTGAACTCACCGGCATTATTTGCTGACGTTTTTAGCATGTTTGTCTCAGGTCGTTGAGGTAGCAGCATACTATAGGCGCACGGAGTCACACGGCGTCTAGGCTCCATATGCATTATCATATCTTTTTCAGACTTATGCACTTTTACTTTTGGGTTGTATTAAAAGTTACGCTTCCGCAGCGAATGGATTTATGAAACTTGATGTTTGTTTATTTCATTTTACGTATCATATAGTGTCGTTTATTGTGACCGTTGACTTAGATCCTGGTTTGTCATGCGCCTCGCGGTAAAACCCCGCACGTGGAATTTGAGGGTGTGACAAACCCGCTGGACCCTGGTCAGGAAACGGGTAGCCTCCGGTGCCAATGAGCCAAAGGTGTCAAAAGCCAAAGGTACAAAAACGTGTTGGTTCTCCTCGCAGGCTTTAGCATGTTTTTCTACCTTCTTTGCCTCTGCTTTTCGGACCGCTTGCCCTGCAACAAAGCCACTATCCCTCAACCCAACTAGGGGAGATACACCTGTCAGGTCAACACAAGCATGCTTCCCCCCGGCCCACCCAAAGACAAGGAGATCTGCTGGTCGTAGGGTGGATCTCCCTTCTACTGGATCCGAGAGGAAGTTTACAGGGGCCTCCTTCTTGGCTGAGATCCCAGCCCGTCTTAAAATGTCCCACAGAATGTCTCGAACCCAATCATGCCGATATTTAAAACCGGGCAACTCCTTACAATGAACCGCGTGTTCCCCATATTCATCCAGGCAGGCCTTACGGCACATCGGACAGATGTCATCCTCCTGGTACATTGGGATCATCAGACGATATTAAAGAATGGCCCTGTATTCAATAGCGGACATGCTTTGGCCTAAACCTTCGATCGGGATAACAGTTAGGAAATCTTGGGCGTGGGGGGTTTGCAGGCATTCAATAACTGCCCTCTGACGGGGGGACAGACCAAAAACTTCACCCAGGTTCTGAGCGATTTTGCCATAAAGGGCATTCGCCAAAGTTTTCTGAGGCTTTGGGGGGGCGGTGTCCTTGTTAGAAAAACCGCCAATATCAAAACCTGGGAGATAGTCATTTAGCTTTTCGAGGGCCTGCACGTAGTCCAAATCTGCGCCGAAAACCCCGCTATTTCGTAGGATGTGGTCTTGAAGGTTCCAGGACTGAGCTCGTGACGCCACAAACGCATACATGCCGACATCCTTCGCAGAGAGGAGCCCTAATCCTCCCACACGCATCGGCAAAGACGCCATCCGCCATTGTAGGTCACCAAAGAAAGGCCCCCCACATACCACTATGTCTTCAATGGCTTCCCGTAAACCCTTGTCAAAACATGATACTGCTTCATCCATCATGGAGGGTTGGCAGGTCCGTAACCCAAAAAGCAACTTAGCAACCCCCATACATGACCTGAGCAGGAGGAGTTCACTCTGGGGATCCCTGAGGCAGGGCAAGAGTTGCATGAGTTCAACAGCCCGCGATGCCCTCCGCTTTGCCAATCCGCGGATAAAATAAGGGTCACGGCTAACAGCCCCTCCGAGGAGCTTCACCCCTTTTTCTGGCCTGCCAATCCCGCTGGGAAAAAGCCCCTCCTGAAGTTTCACCCCATTACAAGACGGCCAAAAAACCTCTGTTTTCTTAATATTAAGCTGAAGCCCCAAGGATGGCCCCTCTAGCCGGATAAGGTCTAAGGCTTTAGCAACTTCGGTGGCCTCACCAATAATCGTCCCATCGTCCAGGTACCACGCATGAAATGGGAGTTTACACATTTCTTGTACCCGGAGAACCATAGGGTGTAAAGCAAGGGCGAAAAGGAGGGGACCTAAAGGGTCCCCCTGCTGAACCCCCGTGGTGGCCCCTATACAGTCATTACCAACGTACAACCTAGCTGGCTGGGCATATAGGAACTGGACCCATGAATAGATAGACGGGCAACGTTGATGGACCTCTCGAAGAAGAGCAGTGCGGTCGATCATATTAAAGGCGTTCGAAAAATCTACCGTGAGCATAGCCAAGGACCCGTCCGCATGGAAGGAGCTTAAGAACCTGTTCGCGCTGTGAAGCACCGCCTCCGCCCCATTGGGTGTACCCACCCCAAATTGAAAGTCCCCAAGGTACTTAGCCATTTCCTTCCCAACCTTCCTCATAGCCACTTTAGAAACTAATCTGCGCCAAATGGCCCCTACGGCAATGGGCCGAATCCCGTTATCAGGTTTCAATAAAGGGGTAAGGGGGGCCGAAGAAATAAATTCAGCTAGAACCCTTGGGCACAAACCCCCTAGCCAAAGGTTGACGACTTCAGTAATAGCTGAGAGCAACCCCGTGGAAGTCACGGACCCTTCTCCAGAAAGAGCGTCTAGCAAATGTTGGGCCCTCAAACCGTCCCTCCCACAAGAAGTCCCTTTAGGGAAAGACCGGAGACATCCAAGCACACAATCCATATCCACAATAAGGGCGGGCATGACGCCAGAGTTGGCGGGCAGGGACGGAGGAGGCATCACCGGATGTTTGTCGATAAGGGCGTTCATGGTAGATTCCCCAAAAGGAGCAACCCCACTGGAACACAACACCTTGACAGCAGCTGTAAAGTGACCATCCCTAACTTTTCTTAGGCATTGTTGGACATTGGGGCTCTCTCCAGAAGGCTTAATCCCCCTTACACCCTGGGTAAAGAAAACACCTTCCCCCGCACTATCAAAAAGGGAAGAAACCAAGTCAGAAAACCCAGAACCGTCTTTCCACAAGGAAAGCGCTTGCAGGATACTACCACATTGCAAGGATTTCCTATTCCCCGACCTCCGCTCCTGCCTAGTGGACGGTTTGACCACCCGCAGAGTACACCTCGGCAATAAAAGCAATTTGACCCAACTTTCTACAGACCCTGGAGAGGCCACCACCTTTCGTAAGGCACCTGTCAAAACTTGGGCGAACGCCAATCGACAGCTTGGCGGAATGCTTTTGACAGTTGGAATGGGCAGAGAGAAAACCTTTTCAAGGAGGGATAAATCCCCGACAACCCCTCCTGAAGGACCTGGCTCCATATCAGTAGCCGCACGCCGAGGTTTCTGAATCCCCACAATGAAATCTTCCACATCCCCTGTATCCGCAGAAAAGGAGAAGACATCATCAACGCCGTGGTTACACCTTTTGCTAAGAGCATGCATCACCATGCACCTCCCACATAGCCATTTGGCCCCATCTTGAAGGGCGCCCCCAACATCCATAAACAGGTCCGGATCTTGAGACATGGCATCTCGCAATGACGCCTTCCGATTTTCTGTCTTGAAATGCAGACTCTGCATGTGCTCGAGAAGGCGGAAAAACCCCGAAAACCCCGGTTTACCATCTTTACACTCATGGAAATGCTTGAAGGGGCATGATCTAAGCCCACTGCTTGAGCCAGGGCCCGACCCCCCTGGCTTACCAATCCGATCCCTTTTATTAGGAGCCATAAACACATCCAAAGCAACCCAGATAAAAAGCAAGAAAAAACTAAAGGAACCCTACTCGAGGCGAGGTGGGGTAATAAACCGAAGAAAACAAGGACTTAAAAACTTCAGGTAGACAACGGGAGAGTAGAGGGGGAGCAACCAACAATTGCTCACCTCCTACCCGTCAACCGCAACACCCTATTTTAAACCATCATACAATATTATTATTATTATTATTATTATTATTATTATTATTATTATTATTATGTTATTATAATTAATATTATAATATTATATTACTATCATGATTATAATTATAAAAATAAATGTAATAAGGAAACAGAGAACACAAGAGAGAGATAAGCTCTCAAACCAGTTTACAAAAACATAAACGGTCGAAGGTAAAGGAAACAAAGACAGAAAAGGGCGAACGTAGAAGAAAGAATGAAGGGAAATAGTCGAAAGTGAAAAAGGTCGAACGAAGAAGAAAGAAACCGGTCGAACGTGCAAAAACAGGAGGTCGAAAGTGGAAACGGAGGGTCGAACGAAGGTCAAACGGCTCTGGAAAAAGGGACGAACGTGGGTTTTGAAATTGGACCGTTGGGGGGTGGGAGGAGGTGACCGGAGGAAGAGGGAGGTGACAGGAGGGAGGTAAGGACAGTAGGGGGTAAGGGTGGTGGCCGGAGGGATCTGGGAAGAAGAAATATGGAGGGTGCAGGCGGAGGAGGAGGTAAGGAGGACGCGAAGAAGGGGAGGAGGTGACCGGAGGGAAGGGGAGGAGGTGACCGGAGAAGAAGAGGGAGGTTACTGTCAGGAATGTGTTTGGAGAAGAAGGGGAAGAGGCGACCGGAGAAGAAGGGGAGGAGGTGACCGGAGAAGAAGGGGAGGAGGTGACCGGAGGGAAGGGGAGGAGGTGACCGGAGAAATTATTATTATTATTATTATTATTATTATTATTATAACTAATTAACCCACTCAAAATAAAATTTTTTTAAAAGCAAATCAATTCAGATAATCAGATAACGATTATGAAAAACTAAAGTTATTCGTAACATTCGTGTTGCTGAGTGTGTTGTTACGACCAAATTTGAATGACCTTTAACCGTTTTAACATCTACTTGATGTTTTTTCTATGGGTTCCTTTTTTGTTGGTCAAAATTCTCACGACCAAATTTGAATGACCTTTAACCGTTTTAACATCTACTTGATGTGAATGATTAAAAAACAACAAAAGCTAACGAAAGATGTGAATGAGAACAAAAAGTGAGTAACCAAAGATGGTGTTGGTGGGATTATAAGAAGCTTGGTATCCCCGACCAAACGTTCAGTTTCATTGAAAGCAACATACAAGGGGCCTTCCCCTGATTGTTTGCTATGATCTCAACTCGGTCGTGCTGCCAATGGCTGGAAGTTATAGAGTACCTGAGGTGGTGTAGAAGAGGACTGAAGGAGAGGTGGGGTTTTGCAGCCACAGGCTGAGGACGGCTGGAAAAAGGGACGACGGTGGCTGTGGAGGAAAGGAGGAGGCAGGGAGGGATGATGTATATGTCAATATGTGCTCTATTTTTTGTTAAACTCAACAAAACCCTACCCCTAGGTTTTGAATAAAAAACATATGACCGAAAATAAACTAGCGCCAAAGGTATCTGACTTGCTAAACACTGAAGAATAAAATAAATGGCAAATGTGACACTCAAATTTTGTAAACCTTTTGTGTAAACTTTAAAAATTCCTCAAGGTGAGCTACATAATTATGTAAGTTTTTGTAATGTGTTTTGGTCGTATAGTCACGTGACATGTTGCACGTGACACATATATCGTGTTAGAAAGTATTTAAGGAAACAATAAATCAACTTGCTGTTGCACGTAAATCAACTAGCCGTTAGATGACATCTTTTCCTTATTTAACATTTTTTGTATTCTATAAATTAAAGTCTTACTTGTATTTTCAATTCATCAATCAATATAACAAAACTATTATTCTCTGATTTCAACCGACAATATGGTATCAGAGCAGTGAACGTTCTTTATCGATTCACAAAGCCCTTCATCTACCGCAAGCCACCATATCTTCCGACGGCGACTTGCCAAACCAAAGCAACACCGGCAATATGAAAACCAAAGCAAACCTCCTTACCGGTATTCAATCCCAAAACTGCACCACCACAATCACCCCTACAAAAACCCCAAAGAAAATAAATCTGTTAGATCACAACTCCATCAAATACTTACCCGATGAAACCGTCACTGAGATCGTGACTAGCCGCGGCTACAAGGAGGATGTTAGAATAAGTAACGTTAAATTGTTGATCGAAGCAGTTATTATTATTATTATCGCCTTTTTTGCTCAGCTTCACAACAAAAAATTTCCCGATCAAAAGATTTTTTCAATCGGATGCCTTGTGTCGTATGTGTTATTTAACCGGATATTGCAGTTAATTGTCCACGCCAAGGAACAATTCTTCAGAATTGTCGACGGCAACGATCGCCAACAGAGCGGTGGCTTCGGTGGGATCGCATTTACCGGATGAGAAGATGCTTTGAATGGAGGTAACAGGTTTGAGGGACTAACCTCAAATTTTTTTTGCAATCCTAGATTTTATTCCCCAAATTTATTAGAGATAAACAACCCAAAACATGTGTGTGAAGAAATAAAGAAGATAAAGTCCACCATAAATGCTGGTCAAAAGAAATCCTACAAAACTCTCACAGTAGAAAACACGAGAGAAAGAGAGAAACATGTCTCTAGTCAAGCTCACCTTTTTAAAACCCCAACTCAAAAAATATTTAAAAACAAAACTTTTTTTAAGCCTAGGATTAAGTACAAAATGGTTTTTAAATTGTTTCAAAAACAAAAAAGTAAAATATCTTATTTTCCTAAAGAAAACGTTGGTGTTAAAAAAAATTAAAAAAGGGTTTTATTGCAAGACAAGCTAATATAGCTCAAAATTGCATAAAAACGAATGAATCGTGGATATTTGACTGTGGTGCTACTGACACCATGACCTATGATTTGTCTGATATAATTTCAAAAAATAAACCTAGAATCAACCACATTAAAACCGCTAATGGAGGGGTTGTTCCTGTTAAAGGAGGAGGGACTATTGAAATATCCCCTACCTTAAAACTCTCAAACTGTCTCTATGTCCCGCCCTTGTCACATAAACTGTTATCCATTAGTCACGTTACAAAAGAGTTAAATTGCACCGTCTTGATGCATCCAACCTTCTGTATCCTCCAAGATATTAGGACAGGAATGATCATTAGGCGTGGCACTGAAAGGTCCGGATTGTACTATGTGGAAGAAGTAACTCAAACAGGAAATGTGATGCTTGCGCATGGGACTACAAAAAGAGAAGCTTGGCCGTGGCATAGGAGATTAGGACACCCATCTATCGGATATCTTCATCTTTTATTTCCAAAACTTTTTCCGTCTAATAAAACTTTGGATTGTGAAACTTGTGTTTTGGCTAAGAGCCATAGACATACGTATAATTTAAATAATACTCGGGTTGAAGCTCCTTTTTCTCTAATCCATTCTTATGTGTGGGGTCCTGCAGAGGTTAATGGGGGGGCAAAATTTTCGTTTTTTTGTTTTGTTTATTGATGATTGCACTCGAATGACATGGATTTATTTTTTGAAACATAAGTCGGAGGTCTTTGAAAAATTCACTATTTTTTATAACATGATACAAACTCAATTTAAAACCAATATTCAAATCCTTCGTTCCGACAATGGAGGCGAATTTGTAAACGAATCTATGAAGCAATTCTGTCAAAACAAAGGGACAATTCATCAAAAAACTTGTCCCTACACCCCCGAACAAAATGGCACCGTTGAACGAAAAAATCGCATTCTTCTAGAAATAACTCGGGCCTTCTTAATTGAGTCCCGTGTTCCCACATCTTTTTGGCCAGAAGCTGCTGCTACTGCTACATATTTAATCAATCGACTTCCTACCAAAGCACTCAATCTAAAAACCCCTATCCAAGCCCTATCCGAGTTTACCAAAACTCCTCCTCCTCTTACTCTTCAACCACGTGTGTTTGGATGCACTGTTTATCCTCATATACCTAAACATGCTAGAGGTAAACTTGGCCCATGTGCAGAAAAATGTGTCTTTGTAGGTTATGGAATTGACCAAAAGGGGTATCGATGTTATAGCCCAAAACGTCGACATATGTACACTACCCTTGACTGTGACTTCCTTGAAACCGAATATTTCTATACCTGCCAAAACAGTGGTCAGGGGGAGAAGGAACATATTGATCCACTGAATTGGCTGAAATGGGTCCCCGTATCTATCGTATCCGAAAGCGAAGTTCATCACAATACCCAAGGTGACACATTTACTTCCTCACAACCCGAACTGACCGTTAGTGCTACTGTAACCAACGACCCAGGTGGCGCAGCGGATTAGCATTAACAGGTTTAATTGTAATGATTACATTTAACTGAATTTCAATACTAATGAAATACATAAAATGTAGCCATAGCATCCTCTTCTTATCCAGATCTTCTATTCGTCAGCTTTCTCGTTAATATCTTGTATAAATACCTGACCACATGCTTAAAAGTACGTTAGTATTTTCATACTAGTGAGACATGCCGAGATTTAGACATACTGATAATAATAACTCAAGTTTAACAAACATGTAACTCTTTCTGTATGGTTCGGTCATTCTAAGGTGGAATATATTATCGATGGAGCACCGTACAAATGCTCATTGTGGTTCCAAACCTCTGCTTGGTTCAGAAAATATATTCCTGTGATACCGAATGGATCCATTCTACGTGATTTCTATTCGACCGAATTCTATTATATAACATGATCATGATTCGATGATATTCTATTAACAACTCGATAACACTTTTATAATATAAACCATATAAAATACTTTGATAACGACTGGACAAGCATGTAATCAGCCCAAAAGCTTTATAAGTAAAAAGGGGAAGGGTTATGTACTCACCTTTAATAATATTCTTCTGATTCTGTAGTCTATTCCCTATCAGTATATTCCAAGATATATGGTACCTATTATATTTAATAACATTAGCGCGTGCAAGGCTTGTGCACGTGATAACACCGGGGGACAATTCTGTATTATTATTCTTTAATACCTTTATATTCTTATATAAAATATAAGTGGGTTTATTATCGGTATTTGGTTTAATATTGTCGGGCTAATATTATTGTCCCACACGTTTCACGTTAATATAAATAGTAATAATACTAATAATATAATAATAATAACAATTGTGACACCCGGCAACTTTCGGTAACTAACTTTTGAAAACTTAGTAAGTCTACCTTAGCGAGTCGCGCATACGTTACACATAACAAGGTCGGTCGAGTCGAATCGCACAACATTAGGGTTTAACATACGCAAGTCTCGGGTCCCGGGAATTGGTGATCGGGCGGGAACGTGTTATTTATCATGCATTATATGTTTACAATCATTATGTGACTTGTCGGTATGTGAATATGTGCTAACATGTGTTAAAACGGGGTTTAACGCGCAAAACACACAAACACAGAGGTTACAGGCGATTAGGCTTGCCTAATCGCCAATATAGGGGCGAGTAGGAGGGCATTACTGGCGAGTAGGGGCTAATCACATAACTGTTCATGCGATTAGGCCCCAATCGCATGAACAGTCATGCGATTAGGCTCCCTAATCGCGTATAAGTCTGCACACTCGCGTGATACGTGCTGAACGACTAAAAACGCCTATAAATACCACCCTTGACCTCCAAAACATCATTAGTGCAACCCTAGCCGTCCCATAACATAACCCAACACACAAACACCCTCTGGAACTCGTTTTTGCATCAAAACCATCATTTTCAAGCTTATTCCATCATCATCTCTTGATTTCAAGGTGTGTTCTTCAAACCCAAACCTTTAAATGATTATGTTTTACTCCCTAAACGTCCAGACCTGACTTATAAATGTTTTTGTCTTTGAAAATCCATTTAAAACCGTTTTTAAACAAACCCACACCTTTACATGTGTTATATGTGTTATATGTGTTTAAAGATAGGATTTTTAGGATTGAATCATGGTTGTTCTTGTGTTATTATGATGTTTATGGCTGTTACAAGTTGGTATGATGATGTCCTAGGAGTTTGAATGGTTTTGGTTGTGTATTGTTGATATTCGATATTTTGACCCATTTGAAGGATTTTGAATGATTAAGGATGATATGAGGTATGTTGTTGATTGAATGATGTTAGGGTTTGCTCTAGGATGATGCTAGAACAGTAGGATGCCATCGGACAACGTGGTTATGTGATTTAATCTGAATATTTGCTATTTAGGGCAAGTTCTTGCATGTTGATGTGATGTTTACATGCTAAGTTGCTATTTTGGGAAAACGCTCGCATTCGGGACTGTTAGGATGATGAAAACTTAGGGGTTTTGCTTGAAATATGTTTGTTAATGTGTTAGGATGATTATTGGGTGTTTTTACACGTTTCGGATCTGATTTGGAGGGTTAAACGCGCGAAATTGCATTGCACAGCTGCAGCAGGCGATTAGCACCCTAATCGCATGATGCTATAGGCGATTAGGGGCATAATCGCCTGAAGGGGAGGCCTACTCGTGTATATACAGGCGATTAGCCCTTGTAATCGCCTGTTGACCAACCCTAATCACATGTTGACTTTTCCTAAATGCTAGTTTGATTCCTAATCGCGTGTAATGCTGCTGTATGTATATTTTAACATCCCGGAACATGATTTGACGCCTAGGAACATGATAGGAACCCCGGGATTCACCCAATGACTTAGTAACACGTGTTCGGACCTGTTTATGCGTTAATCGGATATTATGCTAGACTAGGTGAACTGTTGCGCGTATTAAGTGTTTAATTGCATATGTGACATGATGTCTTATATTTATCTAACACGTGGAATGTCGGGTCACCAATGGGATGTCGAGTCTTGTCTTACGTTGTCTGGTTGTCGGTTAAACATGCTTTTCGGACACATAATGGTCATGGACTGGACTTAGGGACTAATGAACCCGATGGGGTTATTAGTCTAACTTGACACATATCTTATGATAGGTCGCCAATAGTTGGGGCTATCATATCTCACAGACGGTTTACTCATATCACGCATACGGTTTACTCTTAAACGGAATACGCAACTTAAGGTGAGTTCACGGCCCCACATTTTACAGTTTTTGCTTTCGGGGTGAGAAACATGCTTACAAACTCTTTTATGACTTATGACTTGTTAAATTCTTATGGCTCATGACTCTTTATCACGTTATACTATGGCTCACTTATCTTACTATACGGTTCATCGAAAATCCCTTGAAACCACTAACATGGGTATATGGCGGGGAAATATGGATAGCGCTATTGGGGACTGACAAACCCCACTCGACGGCTGGAGGCCGGGCGGGTGCATATTGTCTCTAACAAAACTAAGGGTAACACTCGGCTCAGTCAGTAATGGTTTCACCCGTATGAGTATCTCATTCTGCGCCGGTGGTTGGCGTTCTCATTCTGCGCCGGTGGTTGGCGTTCTCATTCTGCGCCTGGATTGGCGTTCTCATTAGCATAGTAGTAATTGTGATGGTAACGTTTTTGAAGGATCATTGTAAACGTTTAATTAAAACCTGTGAACTCACCAGCATTATATGTTGACTCTTTTAGCATGTTTTCTCAGGACGCTAAGGTAGCAGCTGTCAGATAGGCGCACGAGGTCGCACTGGAGTCGTCTCGCGTCTAGGGTCTCATTCGCACGTTTTGGAATCATGAACTTTTGAACTTATGTTTACTTATGCATGACTTTTGTAAACTTTAAATGCTTCCGCACTGTTTGAATGTTGGTTTTAAACTTATGCATGGTTCTTATTTACGTATGTTTTTACATTTAGACGTCGTTTATTGTGACCGTTGACTTGGATCCTGGTGTGTCACACGCCTCGCGGTAGAACTCCGCAGGTGGAAATTTGAGGGTGTGACAGATTGGTATCAGAGCCAATGGTTATAGTGAACTAGGACTGCATGTAGAGTCTAGACTATAGCCGAGTCACACACACTAGACGGTCACATACATTTGAGTCGTGTCTTTTGGGCAAACATACTAACCTTGTCGGGGTGTCGGTCTCCTTACCACACAGTGTCACATTACCTACCTTATCCTTGGTTATTTCTAGCTTCACTTTATTTCCTCCTCTGGGTTACAGCCGAGGGGACTTCTTTATTGATCTTTTGGGTTAGTCGTATCATTCTGAGATGTGGTTATCGGGTGACTTGAAGTTCTAGCTCGGAGCACGCCTAGGGGACCATGTAGAGCGATTTGTTATTTCGGGTGCACACGAAATCACAAATCGAAATGCATGAAAATCTTGGTGGACTTTGTGTTCGGACTAACGGTCATGCTGGAACCGCATTCCGGGTTCGTTTGGTCACTTGTAGCTTGGTTTGTTTGCGGTACTGAGTGTCTCGTCTCATGTTTTGGCAGAACATGTCTGGTCGCGCTGGAGGACGTGCAGGTGGACGCCGTGGTGGCGGAGGTGGACGCCGTGGTGGGGGTAGAGGTGGTGGTAACATTACTATGACGCATGAGGAACTCAATGAGATGATGCAGCAACAGTTGGGCGTTGCACTAGCTGCTTTTCAGGCAGCCCAGCAGACTTTCATGGGTGCTGCTGCTCCTCCGGTTCAGGCAGGTGTTGCCTATAAGCGGTTTAAGGATTGTCAGCCTCTCAGCTTCCAGGGTACGGAGGGAGCTGTGGAGTTACTCAGGTGGTTGGAGAAGACGGAGTCGGTGTTTGCTTTATGTGAGACTCCAGCAGTGGATTGGGTAAAGTTTGCTTCGGGGACTTTTGTAGGAGCCGCCTTGACGTGGTGGAACTGCGTCACACAGACACTTGGCCTTGGGGAGGCCAACGCCATGCCTTGGGCGGATTTTGTGCGTAGGTTGAAGGAGGAGTATTGCCCGCGTGAGGAGATTAAGAGGTTGGAACAGGAATATGGGAATCTTAAGATGGTTGGTTCTGAGGTTGAGGAGTACACGATCAGGCACAACGAGCTAGCAGTGATGTGTCCAGGTTTGTCTACACCAGAGTATAGGAGGATAGAGCAGTATCTTGCGGGTTTGGTGCCAGAGATTGCGGGATTGGTGTCTGCTAGGGATCCTACCACTATGTCAGAGGCTGTGCGGTCAGCTACTAAGATGACCAACTTGAAGATTGCTGAGGGTGTCTTGCCTCCTAGAGGCTCTGCTGCGAAGGCGCCGACTGAGAACAAGAGGAAGTGGGATAGCGTGGATAAGGGTTCACCGGGAACTCAGCGACAACCGGCAGCAAAGAAGGCTGAAGCTTCTGGGTCAGCATCGGACCAGAAACAGGGGGGCTATGCTGGGAAAAGCCCTAAGTGTGCACGTTGTGGGTTTCATCACTATGGTACTTGTGAGAGCTTTCGTTGTGAGCGTTGTCAGAAGCCGGGGCATTCTGCCAAGGATTGCAGGGTCAACCTTTCCAGGACGACTCAGACTACTGCTATTACCACCCCTGCTCCACAGGGGAATCAGGGTTGCTATCATTGTGGGGAAGCGGGGCACTTCAAGCGAAGCTGTCCCAAGTTGACTCAAGGGGGCACAGAGACTGCAGGGAAGGATGGGGACAAGGAAGGCGGTGGCAGGTGGACTCGTGCTCATGCTTATGTGATCGGTGCTAGGGAGAACCAGGTGGACCCAGACACTGTTACCCGTACGTATTCTCTCTTATCTCCTGTTACGCTTTGGATTATACTTTTATCCGCATTGTTGTGCGTTCGTGTTTCGGGTGTTTTCTTTGTGGTTTGGTCACCGTTTCTCATTCTTTGGGTCGATGAGGGTCCTTTGGGGATGCTACTTGGACGGTACCGGTGGATTAGTTATACCGATCATAGTAGGCTCCAGTAGGCTTTCATCGGGGGTCTCTTGTCTCATACTCACATTTGGGGAAAGTGGTTTCCCGGTTGTTACTGGCACGTTTGGTTCATGACCTTCACTTGTCGTATTTTGGGGAAACGTTACTTGGGCACAGAGGTCGACACTCATTACTGTTGAAACCGAAAGAATCTCGGGACGAGATTCCTTTCAACAGGGGGATGATGTGACGACCCGAAAATTTTTTCTTCTTATTTGTTTTTCTCTCCTCGACTTCGGGAAATTTTCGGGACGAAAATTCTTTCAACAGGGGGATGATGTGACACCCGGCAACTTTCGGTAACTAACTTTTGAAAACTTAGTAAGTCTACCTTAGCGAGTCGCGCATACGTTACACATAACAAGGTCGGTCGAGTCGAATCGCACAACATTAGGGTTTAACATACGCAAGTCTCGGGTCCCGGGAATTGGTGATCGGGCGGGAACGTGTTATTTATCATGCATTATATGTTTACAATCATTATGTGACTTGTCGGTATGTGAATATGTGCTAACATGTGTTAAAACGGGGTTTAACGCGCAAAACACACAAACACAGAGGTTACAGGCGATTAGGCTTGCCTAATCGCCAATATAGGGGCGAGTAGGAGGGCATTACTGGCGAGTAGGGGCTAATCACATAACTGTTCATGCGATTAGGCCCCAATCGCATGAACAGTCATGCGATTAGGCTCCCTAATCGCGTATAAGTCTGCACACTCGCGTGATACGTGCTGAACGACTAAAAACGCCTATAAATACCACCCTTGACCTCCAAAACATCATTAGTGCAACCCTAGCCGTCCCATAACATAACCCAACACACAAACACCCTCTGGAACTCGTTTTTGCATCAAAACCATCATTTTCAAGCTTATTCCATCATCATCTCTTGATTTCAAGGTGTGTTCTTCAAACCCAAACCTTTAAATGATTATGTTTTACTCCCTAAACGTCCAGACCTGACTTATAAATGTTTTTGTCTTTGAAAATCCATTTAAAACCGTTTTTAAACAAACCCACACCTTTACATGTGTTATATGTGTTATATGTGTTTAAAGATAGGATTTTTAGGATTGAATCATGGTTGTTCTTGTGTTATTATGATGTTTATGGCTGTTACAAGTTGGTATGATGATGTCCTAGGAGTTTGAATGGTTTTGGTTGTGTATTGTTGATATTCGATATTTTGACCCATTTGAAGGATTTTGAATGATTAAGGATGATATGAGGTATGTTGTTGATTGAATGATGTTAGGGTTTGCTCTAGGATGATGCTAGAACAGTAGGATGCCATCGGACAACGTGGTTATGTGATTTAATCTGAATATTTGCTATTTAGGGCAAGTTCTTGCATGTTGATGTGATGTTTACATGCTAAGTTGCTATTTTGGGAAAACGCTCGCATTCGGGACTGTTAGGATGATGAAAACTTAGGGGTTTTGCTTGAAATATGTTTGTTAATGTGTTAGGATGATTATTGGGTGTTTTTACACGTTTCGGATCTGATTTGGAGGGTTAAACGCGCGAAATTGCATTGCACAGCTGCAGCAGGCGATTAGCACCCTAATCGCATGATGCTATAGGCGATTAGGGGCATAATCGCCTGAAGGGGAGGCCTACTCGTGTATATACAGGCGATTAGCCCTTGTAATCGCCTGTTGACCAACCCTAATCACATGTTGACTTTTCCTAAATGCTAGTTTGATTCCTAATCGCGTGTAACGCTGCTGTATGTATATTTTAACATCCCGGGACATGATTTGATGCCTAGGAACATGATAGGAACCCCGGGATTCACCCAATGACTTAGTAACACGTGTTCGGACCTGTTTATGCGTTAATCGGATATTATGCTAGACTAGGTGAACTGTTGCGCGTATTAAGTGTTTAATTGCATATGTGACATGATGTCTTATATTTATCTAACACGTGGAATGTCGGGTCACCAATGGGATGTCGAGTCTTGTCTTACGTTGTCTGGTTGTCGGTTAAACATGCTTTTCGGACACATAATGGTCATGGACTGGACTTAGGGACTAATGAACCCGATGGGGTTATTAGTCTAACTTTACACATATCTTATGATAGGTCGCCAATAGTTGGGGCTATCATATCTCACAGACGGTTTACTCATATCACGCATACGGTTTACTCTTAAACGGAATACGCAACTTAAGGTGAGTTCACGGCCCCACATTTTACAGTTTTTGCTTTCGGGGTGAGAAACATGCTTACAAACTCTTTTATGACTTATGACTTGTTAAATTCTTATGGCTCATGACTCTTTATCACGTTATACTATGGCTCACTTATCTTACTATACGGTTCATCGAAAATCCCTTGAAACCACTAACATGGGTATATGGCGGGGAAATATGGATAGCGCTATTGGGGACTGACAAACCCCACTCGACGGCTGGAGGCCGGGCGGGTGCATATTGTCTCTAACAAAACTAAGGGTAACACTCGGCTCAGTCAGTAATGGTTTCACCCGTATGAGTATCTCATTCTGCGCCGGTGGTTGGCGTTCTCATTCTGCGCCGGTGGTTGGCGTTCTCATTCTGCGCCTGGATTGGCGTTCTCATTAGCATAGTAGTAATTGTGATGGTAACGTTTTTGAAGGATCACTGTAAACGTTTAATTAAAACCTGTGAACTCACCAGCATTATATGTTGACTCTTTTAGCATGTTTTCTCAGGTCGCTAAGGTAGCAGCTGTCAGATAGGCGCACGAGGTCGCACTGGAGTCGTCTCGCGTCTAGGGTCTCATTCGCACGTTTTGGAATCATGAACTTTTGAACTTATGTTTACTTATGCATGACTTTTGTAAACTTTAAATGCTTCCGCACTGTTTGAATGTTGGTTTTAAACTTATGCATGGTTCTTATTTACGTATGTTTTTACATTTAGACGTCGTTTATTGTGACCGTTGACTTGGATCCTGGTGTGTCACACGCCTCGCGGTAGAACTCCGCAGGTGGAAATTTGAGGGTGTGACAACAATAAACATAAATCTAACCTCCTCTCTTTCGGATCCGGTTTATTGAACGGGTTCGAGCTTGGACCGGGTCAACTAAGTTAACCAGTTTGATATCTTTTAATATAAAAGGCGTAGTGATGGAATCGACGGGTTCGAACCCGGGATGATAGTGAACTGGGTCGACTTGGAAACTAGCCGAGTTAACCGGGTTAACTTCTTAAAAGGAATGGTGAACAGTCGGTTTGTTTTGGATATGAACGGTCGACTTCCATAACCCGTCACCGAAGATAAAGACGACCGGATGAGAAGCCCTGGTTATGACGATTGGTTATAGGTCGTCGGTTATGTACTCGGAACAAGAAGGTGGTCGATATGGGTTATGACCGGAGACGACCAGTAGCCGGAAGATAGTTGTTTGAATGTATTGTCGGTAAAGCTTTGGAACCGGAGATGGAGGTTGTACAACAGTCTGGTTTGATAATGTTATAAGTCGAGTAGTGGGTTTAAGTGGTGGTCGGGTGTTGGTCGTAACCGGTTAAAGGAGATGATCAGTGGGATCTCCGAGGGTAGCAGGTGATCGGTGGTGGAGATGAAGTCTGGTGGAGTGATGACCGGATATGGGATGACGTTTTACTGGAACAGAGGTGATCGGGTTTTCAGGTTGAATATAGCAACTGTTCGTCGGAGGAGGTGGTTGTGGGACCTTAGTTATCGATAATATAGGTTGCGAGTTGGGTTTGTAATCGGTTGAAGGAGGTTACCAGTGAGGTGGTCGGAACCGGAGGTGGTGACAGCCCGGAGAAGACAACCGGTAATAGTTATTGCCTTCACTCACGTCACTCTCTTTCTTACGTACTCTCCTTTATCTCTTTCTTATGGTTTTGTGTATAGAAATGGTGCCGCCATATTCATGCAATATATATGTATATTAATACTAAATGGATGCATGAATGTCATGATTGGAAGGGTGATAAGGATGGACAGATGGAATAACTTGAAGGTAATTGAGTGTAAAATATGGATATAGATATGTAGTTCATGAATGTAATTGAATGGATAAGAATAGTGATAGAGTACGTAATGATTTTCTAATGATGATTATGCATGAATGGTAATGATCATATGATGAGGGTGCACAGGTGGGGGATTGCATGAATTGTTTGAGGTGAGGTGGTGATATGCGTGGAGGATAACCAGCAGAATGCATGCATATGAAGGTAAATTATAATTTCTATAGTACATGAATGCAATGATTAGATTAGAGGATGATAAGGATAGAACTTGGACAGGTGGTGTGTACATGCGTCATAAATTATGAGAAGATAAGTGCATGTATCAAGAAAAAAGGGGTTGTGACCAGATGCATCTAATTAGATGGAGATATAACCAAAGAAGAAAGGGTGTGGGTTTGGGCCGGATAGTTCTAGTGAGCCGAGATGTTTAACGGACCGAAGGGGTATTGGGCTTTTACAAATGGAGTCTAATTGTTATAGGCTAATATGTTTTGGTCTTCTATTATCCGGTGGGCTCGATATATTGGGCCGATTCCATTGGGCCGGATTAGCTTTGTTATAATATTAGATAATTATGTTAATTAACCATAGATTATATATATAATTTTGGTTACTTAATAACGGGGTGTTACAACTACTGACCAAAATTCTCCTAGTCCTACATGTGAAACACATGAGGAAACTGGAAATGATGGTCACCCACATACACATGTAACACATGAGGTAACTGAAACTGAAAATGATGAAAATGTAGAATCTCAAGACCCCCTTAATATAACTGGTAACAATGTTTTTTCTGCTAATATGTCTGATTATAATGAAAAAGCAAGAGAACAGGTTATGCAAGAAGAACATGAGGTACAGGAGGAATCAATACAAAACAAAACAGCTGAAAAGTATATGTTACCTCTGAGGGCCAATAGAGGAGTACCCCCAAGACGATACTCTCCAGAAAAGGAGACAGGATCAGCTAGGTATCCCATGGCAAACCTGGCTTACGGGAATATGTGTGAAGAAGCTAAGGCCTTCACTGCTGATCTATTTAATGAACAACTTCCAATCTCAGTAGAACAAGCCTTGAAATCCAAAGAATGGAAAGAAGCTATGGAAACGGAAATGGAGGCACTTATGAAAAACAAGACTTGGGAAAATGTGTTCTCCCCATAGGAAAGAAACCAGTCGGATGTCGGTGGGTCTTCACAATTAAACACAAACCAGATGGTTCCATTGAGAGATATAAAGCCAGGCTCGTAGCTAAAGGGTACACACAGACATACGGGGTTGAGTATTCCGAGACATTCTCTCCAATAGCAAAAATCGATACAATTCGTGTGCTTTTCTCCATTGCTTCAAACGAAGGATGGCCTCTTCATCAGTTTGATGTTAAGAATGCCTTTCTTCACGGAGAGTTGGAAGAAGAAGTATATATGGAGGCTCCTCCCGGGTTCACAGGCAACTTCATAAAACAAGAAGTTTGTCGGTTAAAAAGGACCCTCTAAGGACTTAAGCAATCTCCTCGAGCCTGGTTTGGCAGATTTACCTTAGCTATGAAGAAATACGGCTTCAAACAAAGCAACTTGGATCACACGTTATTTCTCAAACGAAAAGGTAAACTTGTAACTTGTTTAATTATATATGTTGATGATATGATCATTACAGGAAACGATAAAGAAGAAATGGAAAAGTTACGAACAAATATGTTCAAGGAGTTTGAAATGAAAGATTTAGGAAGACTAAAGTACTTCCTCGGAATTGAAGTCCTAAGATCCAAGCAAGGGATTTTCATATGTCAAAGGAAGTACATCCTTGATCTTCTTGCCGAAACTGGAATGATTGACTGCAAGCCAGCTGATACACCAATGATGACAAATCAAAAACTCTATATGGAAGAAGGAGCAAAGCTGGCAGATAAAGAAAAGTATCAATGCCTAGTGGGAAAACTTATATATCTCTCACACACTCGTCCTGACATCGCATACGCAGTATGAGTGGTAAGCAAATTCATGCACCAACCTCAAACTAACCACATGGAGGCTGTATGGAGAGTAATAAAGTATCTTAAAGGGACTGCTAGTCATGGGATTCTCTTCCGACCAAATAAGCATTTAAAAATCCAAGCCTATACAGACGCCGACTGGGCAGGAAATAAACAAGACCGAAGATCAACATCAGGCTACTTCACCTTAGTTGGAGGGAACTTAGTCACTTGGAGATGCAAGAAACAAAAGGTTGTTGCTTTATCAAGCGCTGAAGCAGAATTCAGAGGTATTGCAAGAGGGCTGACAGAGGTTCTATGTATACGTAAACTCCTAACTGAAATTGGGTTCTCTCAAACCGAGTCAAGCAAAATCTTATGCGACAACAAAGCAGCTATACAAATTTCTGAGAACCCTGTTCAACATGACCATACCAAACACGTGGAAGTTGATAGGCATTTTATTAAAGAGAAACTAGAAAATGGAACTATAGAACTCCAGTTCGTCCGATCAGAAGACCAACTGGCAGACATATTAACGAAATATGTTAACGGGAAGCTCTACAATAAGTGTCTACACAAGTTGAGCATCGGAAACCCCAATACTCAACTTGAGGGGGAGTGTTAGAAAGTATATAAGGAAACAATAAATCAACTAGCCGTTGGACGTAAATCAACTAGCCGTTGGATGACATCTCTTCCTTATTTAACATTTTGTGTATTCTATAAATTAAAGTCTTCCTTTTATTTTCAATTCATCAATCAATATAACAAAACTATTATTCTCTGATTTCAACCGAAAATACTCTGTGTTTGTCTCATAGTCATGTGACATACTGAATTATAATGTGGTTCACGCTGTGTGCAGTATTTAATGAAAGTATTCTTAATCCTAACATGTACCATACATGCTTAAATTTCACAGTTGAGCCGTATGAAAGTGTGTTGGAAGGCTTTCACCATCAAGTGAATGAATATCACATGCGCAATTGAAGCGTGGTACGAATTTTTGAAGTAATGAACTTCACCGATTTGAAATGAAAACTAAAATCTTCACATGAACTACTTTTAAATCTATAGTTAATGTTCTTTATTGAAAGGAATTGTTAAAAATGTAAGGTAACATTTTATCAATTTTATCTTGTTATAAATTGTAGTTTTAATATTTTGTTTTGTTCTTGTATGTTGGGCTGATAACAAATTGTTGAGGAGAGGATTAGGATTGCTAAGGAAGCAGAGCAGCTGTTAGTGAAGCCCAGTCCAAGCCCAGTCCAAGTGTTCGTGATGTTCGTGGTTCGTGATGTTCGTGGCCCAGTCCAAGTCTTGTGGTGATTGAAGAAGTCTGGCCCAGTCTTGGCGGCCCACTTAATAAGTGTTAAATAGGATTGCCAGGTTGGCAATCCTCATCATATTACCGACCCTAGATTAATGGTTCTGATCTTGTGTAGTTGTGTTTCTTTAAAGATGATCGTAGGGTTTTCCTTGGCTCGGGTGTGTTTCTACCCGAGCCTCCATCCTGCCTATATAAGATACTTCTCGAGATCAGGTCAAGGGTTAGCTTCAGTCTCGTTTTGTTTCCAGTATTATAGTCTCCTTCTTTCTCATATAATCTAGGGTTTAGATATTGATCTTGGATTGTTTATCTCAAATAATCCAAGAGTGTCTGTAAATCTGTTAGGTTAGTTTACAGGTTATCATGTTGATAACCTGATGAGTGTGAGAGTGATTGTAGTGAGCTTTCAGTTGTAATAGTAAAACTCATTGGGTACAATATTATTGGGTTGGAATAAAGAGTTTATTAGTAAAGATCCATGTTTCTTGACATGGTATCAGAGCTATAAGGTTGCTCTTGGTCTTGGATCTAGGAATTAGGGTTTGGGTTATCATCGCTGCGTATCTTGTTATCTGATCTGGATCCTGAAGCCTGTGTTCATCCGGTGTATTATTGTACTTGATTGTGTCTTCTGGAAAAAACTGAAACCCTAGATTAGGGTTTCTGGGGATAAGGAAGCTCAGGAGTGCTGTTGCTATTTTCTTTTCTATCTTGATCTCGTAACCCTAAGTGAAGGTTACGGATCTAGATCTATTAAGGAGCTTGTACTCGGTGAGAACGTTCCAACTCTTGTCTATTTTTTTCATTATAAGTCTTGTTGCGTCTAGGAGCATTGACCGGGTTAGGGGGACCGGTGTTGGCTCAGTATCTGGTTGTCTGTCTGTCTAGGTCTAGGAGGCTCCCACAATAAGACATGCGTTGGCACCTTGAGTGATGAACCAACGATCTTGATCACTGTTGTGGTTTCGCCTTTGTAGGATACTTGTTGTTGTTTTCTCTGGTTGACTTTCTTTTCTGCTGTGAGACTTGTGTGGTTTTTTGTGATTGATTTCTTTTGTGATTCTCTTGTTTTGTTTTTTTCTTGGATAGGATCTGTTGTCACACCACGACAACGGCGGAAACACGTGGCATGGATTCGAAAGAGAAATGTTTCATAGCCAAGATTAACCAAACACAATTTAGAAAAATAAACATTCATTAGACGACGGAAAATATTTTGTTTAAATACATGTCCCAAAATGTAGTTTTTAACAAAATAAGGATTTTCAACTATTTCCCAGTTCCATAGGAAATATTAGCAAATTCTTAGCAAAAGTCCGTCTTGTCTTAGATCGCCCGCCCTAGCCATTCACGCCTCCAACATTCTTAATTACCTGAAAGATATGTTAGGGAAAACGTCAATATATATAAATATATTGGTGAGTTTCACAGGTTTTGACACGAACAAAATACCATTTATTTGTAAACAAGTGCGCATAACAATATAAGAAATGTGCTACATATGCTATTAGGGTTGCAAGTCCTAATGCTAGTGGAATCCCCATGAGCCCGTAACCAAACCAGACTACTTACTTTTGCCCCGCAAGTTGACTAGAGGAACAACTTAAATTTAGAATATCAATCGCACCCCTTGGTCCTTCCGACTTGACGCTAATCAACCAGGGTGGGTCTCGTCACGATCCAATAGTACTATTCGTATATTCTATGGCTACATTACTTTGTATAAATGGTTACAGTTAACTGCGGAGACTGCACGTCCCTCTAGACTTTACCGTTACCCATGTGTTCCATCTTATGTACCATTTCACATGTTACCGCACGTTTCATACTTACTTTCTTCCATATCTTTCCCCCAAGTTTAAAAACATTAAAACATAAAAGGGGCCGTGAAAACTCACCTTGAAGTCCGTGCAAAAGCTAGCAAATAAAAGTCCGTGAATAGTAAAGGTCCAACCTACTTGTGTCCTAAATCATAAAAGAGACACCTTAAGGTCTATGAAACGTACTCTAGTGTATGCGTTGGTTACGACCACGTCATCCCACTAGTTAGTTACTCGTTTCACGTTTGTTACGACACGCCGACCCGTTGGTGATATATTTTCAATATTTGAAAATAAATATATATAAGAATTATTGTATACATTCTTAACGCTCTGTTATCTAATAAACATACGCATAACTCCACCCAGATATCTTATCAATTTAGAAGTGAACAAATACTCACCATGCTACACACACACACTGACATTCCATACTTACACTATATGAATGTGAACACACACTTGTATTTTATATACATACTAACTCACGCATACCACTCATATTAGTATATTATGATTTCTTCAAACTCACACACACTTCACACCATTTAAAACACACACTCACACTTACTGTACACACATTAAACTCACACCAACAACTCCATGCACACATGAACCTTCATGCACTCACATAATTAATTATAACAAAAATTCTTAACACACACACTAAACCTTAATACACACCTGAAACTACACACTTTGTACACACACGGCACACACTACACCAACTCGACACCATCGTCGTACTTGTGCTCGAAAGTTTGTCGGCGAAACAAACGGAACAAGATAACTTAATTCGGGTCGCAATCGTAACAAACCGAAACCAGGTTTAAATGAAAAGAAAAGGGTTAGATTGCTACCTTAAGTTGCGAAAGAAGACGCGGGTGTGGTTTCCGAAGATGAAGGTGGCTTAGGCGGTCCTTAAGATACCCCGAAGCGGCGGCGTTCAAAACTAAACCTTGCTTGAACTCACCTTGAAGTCCGTGCAAAAGCTAGCAAAGTTTAAAAACATTAAAACATAAAAGGGGCCGTGAAAACTCACCTTGAAGTCCGTGCAAAAGCTAGCAAATAAAAGTCCGTGAATAGTAAAGGTCCAACCTACTTGTGTCCTAAATCATAAAAGAGACACCTTAAGGTCTATGAAACGTACTCTAGTGTATGCGTTGGTTACGACCACGTCATCCCACTAGTTAGTTACTCGTTTCACGTTTGTTACGACACGCCGACCCGTTGGTGATATATTTTCAATATTTGAAAATAAATATATATAAGAATTATTGTATACATTCTTAACGCTCTGTTATCTAATAAACATACGCATAACTCCACCCAGATATCTTATCAATTTAGAAGTGAACAAATACTCACCATGCTACACACACACACTGACATTCCAAACTTACACTATATGAATGTGAACACACACTTGTATTTTATATACATACTAACTCACGCATACCACTCATATTAGTATATTATGATTTCTTCAAACTCACACACACTTCACACCATTTAAAACACACACTCACACTTACTGTACACACATTAAACTCACACCAACAACTCCATGCACACATGAACCTTCATGCACTCACATAATTAATTATAACAAAAATTCTTAACACACACACTAAACCTTAATACACACCTGAAACTACACACTTTGTACACACACGGCACACACTACACCAACTCGACACCATCGTCGTACTTGTGCTCGAAAGTTTGTCGGCGAAACAAACGGAACAAGATAACTTAATTCGGGTCGCAATCGTAACAAACCGAAACCAGGTTTAAATGAAAAGAAAAGGGTTAGATTGCTACCTTAAGTTGCGAAAGAAGACGCGGGTGTGGTTTCCGAAGATGAAGGTGGCTTAGGCGGTCCTTAAGATACTCCGAAGCGGCGGCGTTCAAAACTAAACCTTGCTTGAACTCGTGGCGTGTAGATTGTGCGTGAGATCCGTGGGTGAAGGTGACCGTAAGGCCTCGATACCCTTGGAGGTTTCTTGAATATGGGGTTGCCTTGAGTGTGTGTTCTGGTGGGTGGGTTTGGTTTGGGTAATGTGTGTACAGCCGAGAGATAGATAGATAAATGTTTAGGAAAAGGTGGGTTTAAATAGGGTGGCCTTATGGGTTTAATCCAACCAGCCAGTAACCAGAAAGTTGAGTTTTCTTATGAAATTTTGGTTAGATGACAATGGTAGATATCGGTTCTTAAGCCGATTCTAAAAGTTGGTTGGCCAAGGATATGATGGTGTCTTGTACTATCATAGAAGTTTGCATGGGGATGATGAGTTTTCTAAAAAAATTAATGTTGAGCATGCACATGAGATGGATGACTAGCCATTGCCTTGCAGGGTACTGTCGACCACGAAAAGAAAGAAGGGAAAGATCAGAGTGAGGGATATAGCATATAATTTATGATATTCAAAGCATGCCTGGAATGATTTGATCGTTCACCTTCTTCTCTTTTAGGTTGGCGGCTCCAAATATAATATAAAAGAAAGGTGGCGCATGGGTTTTTGCATAGATAAGATGTGTTTGTACTTGTTGTCCAAGTTGCAAGTTATCAACCAACAAGGGAGTTTGTATTGGACAACACAGTCTGAGCTTTGAAATGGGTGTTGGATCGATTTTTGTGTTGGCAAGACTCA
This sequence comes from Ambrosia trifida, assembly GCA_028751855.1. Classification (NCBI taxonomy): domain Eukaryota; kingdom Viridiplantae; phylum Streptophyta; class Magnoliopsida; order Asterales; family Asteraceae; genus Ambrosia; species Ambrosia trifida. Next base: position 119,360,073 of record CM054128.1, on the reverse strand, counting down.
AGAATTAGTGAAATCTTATGACTAATTAATTCCATCATGTCTCACACTAGGAAATGTAAGACTTAAGTTAATATGGGTTTTAAACAAAGGGGTGTATTAATACATTTGGCTGGATAGTCGGGGTGGCGAAACGATGTGAAACTCGGGAGTTGAAACATGACACCAAAAAGATTAGGAAGACTAGATTGGAGTTTTATATAATCATGGTTTAGAATAATCACCCAAACTAGAGTCGTTCATATTGAAATAACGATTATAAATTTTGATTAATCAAAATATATAAATTTGGTCGAACTATGTGTCGCGTTCATATGTATTTTTTTTATACGTATATATGTAAAAGCCTACTCGCTTGACAATTTAGATTATAAAATGTGACGTTGCACACATTTATAAATATGCACAAACATATAAAGGTATGCTAGAAGCGATCTCAGAATGTTGAATTTCCGCTATATGACTTTCCATATAAAAAGGTAATTATTCGGATTTTCAGATTTTATGTTTTTCACCATCACCAACGCTGGCGTTTGTTTATAGATATATTAACTTCATATCGGCAATCCTCACGAACTAACCAAATGTGAACACAAAATGCCCGGACTTTGCTAGACTTTATGGACTAAATTAGATCTAAATAAATTTTAAATTGCACTAAATCAATTATATAATATGTACGGATTTACCTCAATTTTGCCGAATGTCACATCTGTGCTTGTGTTTGTCTAAACTGTGTGTGAAATCATGGTTGATGAGCAACCAATTGTGCAGGGGGGAGGGGGTAACTCTGACCCTGGTCATGGTGAGACCTTGGTTAGCAAGTTAGATGCTAGTGATCCATTATACTTACACCCTTTAGATTCAAGTAATCTGACAATTGTATCAATAAAACTAAAAGGGTCTGAAAATTACAATGTATGGGCTAATGCTATGCAACTTGCTTTACAAGTAAAAAATAAATGGGGATTCATTGACAAATCATGTGTTAGGTCTGTAGAAAATGAGGTTCTGGGAAGGCAATGGGACAGATGTAATTCAATAGTTTTAACATGGATACTAAACTCTATTAGTGAAGACTTATATATGGGACATGTTTTCTCTAAACTAGCTAGTAGTGTATGGACTGAATTAAAAGAAACCTATGACAAAGTTGATGGATCAATAGTGTTTGATTTATATCAAAAGATTAATTCATTTACACAAAATGGTTGTCCTGTTTCTGAATACTATCATAAACTGAATATTATGTGGAAGCAACTTGATCAAATTTTACAACTTCCTGCTTGTACTTGTGAAGCTGCTACTGAGTTTAATAACTTTAATAGTATGATTAAACTAATGCAGTTCTTAATGGGACTTGACAGTGTTTACCAAAGTGTTAGAACTAGTTTGCTAATAAAAGAGACTTTACCTACTGTTAAGGAAGCATTCAGTGTCATTTCTAGGGAGGAATCCCACAGAAATGCTAGTAATGTTAATAGAAAATCTCAAAGTATGGCATTATTTTCTAAATCTAGTCAAAATTTAGAATTTAATAAAGCAAATAAAGTGTCTAAACAAAACCTTAAGTGTTCTCAATGTAATAAAGTTGGTCACACTGTTGAGTCTTGTTTTGAAATCATTGGGTACCCTACATGGATGAGGTCTAGGGGGAAGCAGGGAAGGAAAGTTAATGCTTCTGTTGTTGATCAGGTTAACAGGTTATTAAGTTTGTTGAATGATAAAACTAAAGATGGTCCTCAAAGCTGTAATGTGTCAGGTAGTGTGATAAGTCCTTTCTGTGCTAGTGTGTATTGTAAACATGTGTTCTGTTTTTCTAGTAAGGATGGGAAAATAAAGATTAAGGGTTGGATATTTGACTCAGGGGCTAATCAGCATATGATTAAAGATGAATGTGATTTAACTGAGTATATTGATGTGTCTGAGTTAAACATTAGAGTTAAACACCCTAATGGTACTGATGCATTGGTAACTAAAATTGGAAATGTAAAATTAGGAGATAAGGTCATGCTGTTAGATGTCTTTGTTGTTCCTGATTACAACATTAACCTGATTTCTATTCATAAATTAGCTAAAGACAATAAGGTGCATGTAATATTTGATGAATATAAATGCTTTGTTCAGGACTTAATAACCAAGAGAGTCCTGGTGACTGGTAGCCAAGTTGATGGGCTGTACTTCTGTGGAAACTCATTTGTTTGTAATAAGGTGTGTAGTAATGATAACATGATAAGTTTGTGGCATGATAGACTAGGTCACCCTTCTGAAATTGTTCTTAATGTTCTTAAAAATAAACTTGACTTAGAATCTTGTGAAAATCTTAGCCCTTGTGAGGTATGTCACAGGGCTAAGCAACATAGGGAACCCTTCCCTTTGAGTAGTCATAAAACTACATCTCTAGGTGATCTTGTTCACTTAGATGTATGGGGACCATATAAGGTCCCTAGTAGGGAAGGAGATAAGTACTTCCTTACTATAGTTGATGATTACTCAAGGGCTGTCTGGTTGTGTTTAATGAAACAGAAAACAGAAGTGTTTGATAATATAGTTGATTTTGTTAATATTATTAAGACTCAATTTAAGAAAGATGTTAAGTGTTTCAGAAGTGATAATGGTTCTGAGTTTGTCAATACTAAAGTCAATAATTTTTTAAAGGAAAAAGGTATTTTGCATCAAACTTCATGTACTTACACACCTCAACAAAATGGGGTTGTTGAAAGAAAACATAGACATTTATTAAATGTGGCTAGGGCATTATTATTTCAAAGTTGTGTTCCTATTAAGTTTTGGTCAGAGTGTGTTCTAACTGCTTCATATTTGATCAATAGGACTCCTTCAAGTGTGTTAGGTGGTAGAACTCCATATGAACTAGTATATGGTTTTGAGCCCTTTCTAAGTCAGCTAAAAAGGTTTGGATGTTTGTGCTTTTGTACTGTCTTAAATGATCCTGATAAACTAAGTTTTAGGGCAGAAAAATGTGTTTTCATAGGGTATTCCACTGAGAAAAAGGGATACAAGGTTTTTAGTTTAGATACTAAAAATGTGTTTTACTCTAGAGATGTAAAATTCTTTGAACATGTCTTCCCTTTTAAAGAAGAAAATGTTTTAAAAAAACTATGAAAGATTTGATCATTTAAATATTACAAATTTAAATTTTTTTGACTTATATGAAAGCACAACATCTAACCAAGTGGAAGATCCCGATGATGAAGGAAAGGGCATAGGTAAGAATGACCTAGGGACACATGAGTCTGTTCAAGCACCAACTGAACAATCAAGTACTGAAGGCTTGGCTTATCCAAAGCAGCCCAGTGATAGTTCAGAAGGTGCCAAGAATGACTCTGTGATGACTAGTGATGATCAGACTTTCAATTCTGAGGGAGATGATCAAAGTCCACTAGAACAAACCATAACTAGGAAATCATCTAGGAGTTCTAGGTTACCTAAAAACTTAGATGAGTTCATTGTTGAAGGAAAAGTCAAATATGGTCTAGAAAGATCAGTGAACTACTCTGATTTATCTGTCGATAATAGGTGTTATGCTGTTGCATTGAATAAGAGTCTAGAACCTAAGTCATTTAGTGAGGCTGTCAAAGATCCTAACTGGGTTCATGCCATGAATGAGGAAATTGCAGCCTTACATAGGAATAGTACATGGGAATTGGTGGATTTACCTAAGGGTAGGAGTCTAGTGGGGTGTAAATGGATATACAAAATAAAATACAAATCTAGTGGTGAGATAGAGAGATATAAAGCTAGACTTGTAGCAAAGGGCTACAGTCAAAAGCAAGGGATAGACTTTGAAGAGACTTTCTCACCAGTAGTAAAACTGGTTACAGTTAGGTGTGTATTGTCTATAGCTGTACAAAATGGTTGGGAGTTGTTTCAACTAGATGTAAACAATGCATTTTTGTATGGTGAATTGTATGAGGATGTTTACATGTCACTTCCTGATGGTTACTATTCTGAAAATGAAAATAAGGTGTGCAAGTTAAAGAAATCATTGTATGGGCTTAAACAAGCCCCTAGGATGTGGAATGAGAAACTTGTATGGGTTTTAGTTAAGTTAGGATTCATGCAAAGCAAATGTGATTATTCTCTGTTCTATAAAAAATCTGAAACTGTTACTTTATATTTACTTGTCTATGTGGATGACATAGTTATTACTGGTAATAATATAGGTGAGATTAAGACTGTGAAAGAGTGTCTTAAAGAACAGTTTTTGATAAAAGATCTTGGTGAGTTGAAATATTTTTTAGGGATTGAAGTGATAAAACAAAAAAGTGGAATATGTTTGTCACAAAGAAAGTACTGTATAGAACTGTTAACAGAGTATGGTATGACTGCATGCAAACCTCTTAACAGTCTTATAGACCAAAATCATGTTCTTACATCAGTGTGTAAAGATCATGATGGTCCTTTAACTAATATAACAGCATATCAAAAATTAGTGGGAAAATTGATATATCTGGCCCATACAAGGCCAGACATATCCTATGCTGTTCATTATTTAAGTCAACATATGCATAAGCCTTTAGAGGGGCATCAAAAAATTGCTTTTAAGTTGTTAAGGTATCTTAAGAAAGCACCAGGAAAAGGTATTCTAATCAAAAAGCATGATAGCTTTGACTTAGTTGCCTATTCAGATTCAGATTGGGCAAAATGCCTTGAATCTAGAAAATCCATTACTGGGTTTTGTGTGTTTCTTGGTGGATCCTTGATATCTTGGAAAAGCAAGAGACAACCAACTGTGTCTAGGTCCTCAGCTGAGGCTGAGTATAGATCTTTATGTTCAGCCTGCTGTGAAGTAATGTGGCTAAAGAATTTGTTGTTTGAATTAAGCATTGAAGTTAAGTTACCTATTCAGATGTTTTGTGACAATACAACAGCTTTGTCTATAGCTGCAAATCCAGTGTTCTATGATAGAACAAAGCACTTTGATCTTGATTTGTTCTTCTTAAGAGATCAAATCTCTAAAGGTGTGATTAAGGTTGACTATGTTAAGTCAGAAAGTCAACGTGCAGATATCATGATAAAAGGATTACTTGTTGCTCAACATGAGGTAATGTGTACTCTTTTACAAATGTTTGATCCATTTGGTGGATAAAATTGAGGGGGGGGGGGTGTTAAAAATGTAAGGTAACATTTTATCAATTTTATCTTGTTATATATTGTAGTTTTAATATTTTGTTTTGTTCTTGTATGTTGGGCTGATAACAAATTGTTGAGGAGAGGATTAGGATTGCTAAGGAAGCAGAGCAGCTGTTAGTGAAGCCCAGTCCAAGCCCAGTCCAAGTGTTCGTGATGTTCGTGGTTCGTGATGTTCGTGGCCCAGTCCAAGTCTTGTGGTGATTGAAGAAGTCTGGCCCAGTCTTGGCGGCCCACTTAATAAGTGTTAAATAGGATTGCCAGGTTGGCAATCCTCATCATATTACCGACCCTAGATTAATGGTTCTGATCTTGTGTAGTTGTGTTTCTTTAAAGATGATCGTAGGGTTTTCCTTGGCTCGGGTGTGTTTCTACCCGAGCCTCCATCCTGCCTATATAAGATACTTCTCGAGATCAGGTCAAGGGTTAGCTTCAGTCTCGTTTTGTTTCCAGTATTATAGTCTCCTTCTTTCTCATATAATCTAGGGTTTAGATATTGATCTTGGATTGTTTATCTCAAATAATCCAAGAGTGTCTGTAAATCTGTTAGGTTAGTTTACAGGTTATCATGTTGATAACCTGATGAGTGTGAGAGTGATTGTAGTGAGCTTTCAGTTGTAATAGTAAAACTCATTGGGTACAATATTATTGGGTTGGAATAAAGAGTTTATTAGTAAAGATCCATGTTTCTTGACAGGAATAATGGAAATAAATAATCCCAACTATTGACTATTAGCAAATAACAGTCCCAATTACGAAAATTACCAATAGTGGTCCCAACTTTCGACATATTGAAATATAATGGACCCAAACTAACGGAGGTCTAACTCCGTTAGTGTGGTGCTGACGTGGCATGCCACGTAGGATGCCACCTAGGATGCCACGTAGGATCATTTTGCCACCTAGGATGCCACGTCAGCATCACACTAACGGAGTTAGACCTCCGTTAGTTTGGGTCCATTATATTCCAATATGTCGAAAGTTGGGACCACTATTGGTAATTTTCGTAATTAGGACTGTTATTGGCCAATACTCCTTATTGAAAACAATGATAGTCACTATTTTAAATGATGAAAATTAGTATGATTTTACGCTCTAACTATGTTGTATTGTAACAGTACCGATTTCTGAGAAGAGTAACATGGACCTTTATATGACACCCTAGGCAAATCTCACATCGGCCGTGGCCAGGAGAGATCCTTGGTTCATAAGCAATCCAAAGCCTCTTAAATCATCAACGCGTTTTGGGCTTAATGCTAGTGGATGAGAGGAGAACTCCACAGTTAAGCGTGCTCAGGTGGGAGTAGTATCAGGATGGGTGACCTCCTGGGAAGTCTCCACCGGGGCGACCAAAAACAAATCCGTGAGCTCTGGATGAGCAACCCATCGGGACAAAGCGGACAATATTGGTGGTGAGAGGGGCCGGATGTTACATGTATACTAGTGATTAAAACTAAAATAATTAAAACCAAACCAAACGAAATCAATTCAAAACAAATCAGTCCAATCCATCCCATTTGGTATGCCTTGGTGTAAACTGACCAGAGTTACTTGAACCGGGCCTAGCTAAGACTGTATGTCAGTCTGATCTGCAGTTTGTATTTGTATTACAATCCAATATCCGGCCCAATCCAGTTCAAACTAAAACAGTTATAAGTTGATGAAATCTAGAATTGAATTGCTCAGGCATGTCTTTCTTACAAACTTCTCGGTAACTAATAACATTAAACATGTTACATCATGTGTAGTGGTTCAAGCTCCTTAGGGGCGTTTTCTGCCATGTGGATGCCATGTCAACAAGGAAATTTTTAACCAAAAAAAATGGTGTAGTGGTTCAAGCTCATTTCATGCCCTTCAGTCATTACCACTCATGATTAATGTGTGTATATATATATATATATATGTGTGTGTATATAGAATAATTTTAATTAATTAAATTAACACTCATAATTAATGCTTTATGTTCCGATCAAACGCTTGTTTTGTGTCCCTAGAAATGCATTTAATTATTGAATTAAAGATGGGACTTGGGAAGCAAAATTTTATGGCGTGAATTATACAACGCCTCTCGTAATTTATCTTCATTTAACGCCTACATGTATTGGTTTTAGGGCGTGATTAAGCGTGAAATAAGGTAATTAACGCCCCATTACATGTAGTCTTAGGACAACTCATGGATGTTTATGTTGCAAGTGAAATATGGCTTGCTTGTTTTTGGGGGCTTGGCTTTTTTTTTTTTTTCTTTTTTTCATGTGCTTATTTCAAAGGATAAATCCTTAAAAAAAATTGATAAATTGAATCTTGTCCCATACCCATCTCATTATCCGTCAGGGATTTACCCATCAGGTATCACATATACTCGTGGGTCTTGGGTGATGTGTGTGTATATATATATATATATATATATATATATATATATATATATTTACTTTGTGTTTTTGAAATCTATGCAATATAATAAATTATGATAATTAACATACATATCATCATTATCATATTTAAAATGTGATTATAATATTATATTAATCTCAAAAAATAATTTTGTCTTTGTAGCATATAATTATAAACAATGTCATCAAAAAATATATTATTTTTCAAGTAACAAAGCTACTACAATGAAACAGTACTGAATAAGACTGTCCGTTGTGGAGCCCGGGCGACCGGGCGCGAGCCACCAACTTGACTCTCAAGTAACCCGATCACTTGACCTCGTTGTGGCTGGAGGTGAGCATCGACGCGACCAAAGATCACTTTCTCCCGTTAACCCACGCGATCACCATCGCTTGTGCTCGCTCGCACCGAGGTTCGCGTGAGGCTGTTGTGGCTAGAGGTGAACACCGGTGCAAAAACTCCGGTCGCTCGCGGCTCCACAACGGACAGCCCAATACTTCAGGTAATCAGATCGTATATCACCTAATTTCATACCGCAAAATTTTACTTTCTAAATCCACGCCTAGGGTATGTTTGGCAAGGAGCTTTTAAGAGCTTTTAGGAGCTTCAAGCTTCAAGCTTTTAAGAAAAAGCTATCACTTAATAAAAAGTCTTGTTTGGTTGAAGGGGCTGGAAGCTTTTAGGTTAGAGAAAAAACTCTACAGTGAAAAGCTACTAGTAGTAGCTTTTAAGAAAAAGCTTTACTAGCTACAAGCTTTTAGTTAGTAAATGACACAAATACCCATTCTATTTTAAAAATAAAATAAAAACCTTCTTTACAATCTTTTAATTATGACCATTTTGGTCATTTTATACATTTTATTAAAAACTCTAGATACTCTGCCAAACAACAAAATATATTTAAAAAGCTTCCAGCTAACAGCTTGCAGCTTCCAGCTACCAGCCTCCAGCTAGTTTTGCCAAACATACCCCTAATGTTATGCTTGTCACATACCCGTCAGTCGCGATATATTGTTCCTCACTACTTCCCCACCCAATCTCTCTCACAAACAAATGTGACACACTCACTCACTGCTTCAACCTCCGGCCAACTTCCGATCAACTTTCCGGTCAAAGAGCAATGAAGCGGAAGAAGTGGTCAGAGCTCGAAGAACAAACCCTCCTCACCAAATACTCCGATCTCCTCACCACCGGAACCCTAGCCAAGCTCAAAACCAGAGAAAAAAAGTTCAAGCCAATCGCCGACCATGTCAACGAGCTTCACCATCTCCATGACCCCATTAAGTTCCCCTTTAAGTGGTCCTGGCGTGACGTCTCTATCAAGGTCCAAAACATGCGTCACCAGTATTTAGGGGTCAAGCAGAAAATTAGGGTTTCTGATCGAGACTTTAATTGGGAGGACGCTGAGAATCACTGGGAGAATTTTATGAAATATAAACAAGTTTTCGGCGATATCGAGCTCGAATCGAATGATAATAATAATAATAAGAGGATTATTGATGCTAATGGTGATGTGTTTGGTGGAGATGAGTTTTTTGGATTAGGGTTTGATGAATTGGATAATGATGAAGAGGATGATCATCATAATAATAATAATAATAATGATAACGGTGATGATGATGATGAATTGGTTGGTAGTGACAATAAAGAGGAAAGTGATGATGATTTAGGTTCAGGTTCGGTTCGTGTGAAGAAAGCGCGAAAGGGGGTGAACGGGAGGATGTTAGGGTTGGTGGGAGCTCAAATGTTGGAATTGAGAGACGTGGTGGTGAGGAGAGAGGAGAAGAGGAGGGAGAGAGAGTGGAAGAGGGAAGAGAGGGAGACGGAGAGGGATTTTCGCAACGGGAAGGAGTATCGAGAATTGGAGATGGAAGAGAGGCGGATGGTGATGGCGAAAAGGGAGTTTGAGAGTAGGATGAGGTTGGAAATGGAGGTTGATGAGGAGAGGAGGCGGCGGATGAACGTGGAGGAGAGGTGGGAGGAGGAGGAGAGGAAGTGGAGGGAGAAGATGGTGCGGATGCAAATGGAGCATGAGAAGCAGATGATGCAGTTGCACGCGAATGCTTGCCAGAATCAAATGCAGATTCTTGGAGTTATGGCGCGGTTTTTCTGTCAGTTTTTTGGATCGGCGAGTGATGGGTTGGGGACTTTGGCTCCTCAGGTTTTGCAGCATCCGATTCCTGGCGGATTGGATGACCATGGGAAGTCGGATGCTAATTCGCCTTCGGAATTTTTGTAATGTAATTTTCGACCATTGCTATATATAGTTTTGATAAAGCTTAGATTACGTATGTTATAAATGTCTGTTGTCTGTTTACTGAATATTAGCAAATAATTGGATTCCTCTTCAAATGGTTTATAATCTATATCTATATCTATATTTCTATACTACTTTATAAAGGAGGAGTGATGTACCACATTGTAATTTTGTTAGGGGTATAAGTTTTCTAGTTACATATACAACTTAATAAAGCTTATTTGATAGGGGTAAATTAATCACCTAGAGGTATATTAAGACACTTACAAGGTTATTAGTGTAATTTTATCTTTTGATATTAGTTAAAATCTAAAATTTCATTCCATTCTTGCCCTGCGTTGTCCCTTGTTACCCTTCCATCCCTGCCTACATAAATAAATTGGGATTCCAATCATCCCTGAAACCGTCACATAATTGATGAGCCCCGCCATTTAATTCCACAATTCAATGTCAGATTCATTTCTCACTTAGGCATAGCTTCAATAGCCACCAACCTAACGCTTTCAAGGTATTGATTCATCTTCTTCTTCATTATCGCTCGATTTCTATTGTTAAATGTTGATCAACCGTACAATATCCTTCAATTAGTCTGTTAATCGGTGTATATGTATGTGTATATTATGGATTAGGACCATGGATGGATTCATACCTTTATGTAACAATCGTGATTTTCAGTTTTAGTTTTTCGTAATATCATTATTATTGTGTTTATAGATATTATTGCTTGATGCTTGCCAACCCTTGTTCATTTGCAGGCGTATAAACTAACTGCATCTCTGTATAAATCAAGTAATTTGTGATTTGGATTGTAAACAATACTTATATGTTAACTTGTTGCTATATTTTTGTTTATTTGTGAGTTGGTTTCTAAGTTTTAGTTAATTTTTGTTATAACAATGATATTTGGATAAAGCGGCCCAGGATTTTTGGTTTGCTTTGGTCCTAAAAAATTATCGAGCAGCTGATTTTTTTAGAACAATGGTTATCTTATGGTTTCTTGCAATGGAGGAATTAATCAAACGAGAGGAGCAGTAAGTTTGTTATAATCTTGAACTTTTGTTTGTTTAGTTTACTTACATTAAAAGTTATCAATTTGCTAATCCTAGGTAACTTTATAACTTGCAGTAATGCAGTGACTTTGAAGACATCTTTGATGTTGATCATTTCATCATATCGTTAAGGGATGAGGTTTAGATACTAAAAAAGCCCCCCCCCCCCCCCCCCCCCCCCCCCCCCCCCCCCCCCTAGAGGAGTTGAGCTTGGAAGAATTCGCTCTTTAGCACCGATTAGCTGGTCTGACATTTCTTATTATCACAATCATGTTTACTTTTTCCTCATAAACTTTAAGTTTTTAACACTTACAATGATAAATAATAAGACTCATTCAAATTACTATGCTATTGATGTTTTTAGCTAAATTTTATAGACCAACGTGTAATTTAGCTTTACGGGAACATCTCTTGAATGTGGCATGACACTGCACCAGCCTTGTATTTCGACTTCCTCTATTACAGGTTCTTTTTTTTAAACATCATCAATCAAAGATTTTACGCCCCACTTACGGTGTGCACATATAATGTATATATGTTTGGCCCTCGGGGGGCAAAAGTAAAGTTGCACTAGTTTTAACGTTATTTTACTAATTTCGTGAAAATAACGTTAAAAACGACGGACGGTTAATCATGCATCACGTGGTGGCGTTGATAGCCAAAAGACAAAGGGGTACATGCACCGATCGAGTTTGTCCCGATTGCTAAGTGTTCTGTGCCTCATGTCCAAGGCTTGATACCAAACCACATCGAGCCGGGGGTCTCACTGGAAGCAGCCTCTCTATTCTTAGGGGTAGGTAAGGCTGTCTACATCTTACCCCCCTCAGACCCTACCTTAGCTTTGCTATAGGTGGGATTAACTGAGTATGATGATGATGATGATGATGATCAATCAAAGATTTTCAACAACAAAAATAACAAATTGGTCTTTTACTCGAATCGGAGTTTTGACTTTATTTTTTCAATAACGCCAAAATTATAGTTCCTTACGGTTGATGCAAGTTATGGTGCTCTGTTTGGGGTTATCTTTTTATACTGATTCAACCTTAAGCTTAAACTTAACCATGATTTGTTTGTGAATGTGGATGGTTAGTTGTAGATGTTCTTGCTAACTGTTGTTTGCATTTTCACAGGTTTACAAGATTCATTTGATTTTGATAGTCAAACTTCCAAATTACATGCTTTATCCATAACATTAATTGTTTCAAATCAAAAAAAATTTACATGACAAGAAAAAATGGTGCTAAAGGTGCATAAAACTAAAACTTTATACATATGTTTTATTCAATTAAAACCGTTTGACCAGTAAAGTCACTGGTTGACTATAGCTTATGTATAATACTACTTAAATTCACTTCTGGCTTCATCATGGACAACGGAGCCGTGATCCTGTGGTTGCGTGGCCGGTGATTTTGCCCGTCTTGCTTATCACTCTGTCAGGTAGTTTATGCTCATGTTTATGTTTATTTCATATCAATTTAGATGATAAGTATTTAGATTGTTGCCCTTATTGATGTTATTAGTGAAGTAGTGGACCCGTATATTGTTTTTAGTCTAGATGTACCAATTTCGACCCGTGTACATGTAAACGGGTCAATTTAGTTTGTCTTTTATGTCAAAAGGGCTGAGAGTCTCCCAAAGGCAGTGTCTTTATAGTTTATATAGCCACAATAATTAGTCTTGGTTCCATGCTGTTATATTGCTTTTACTGCAGCGGTACCAATTTCGACCCGTGTACATGTAAACGGGACAATTTAGGTTGTGTTTTATGTCGAACGGGTCGAGAGTTATGCAAAGGCGGTGTCTGCATAGTGTATACAGCCACAATAGTTTGTTGTGTATGGTATATGTCGAGTTGGTTGATGGATTTATTAAGATTGAAATGATATGTGTTACAAGTTTTATGTGTGAATATTAACATGACAACACGCATGTGGTGAGCATAACTCAGGTAACATGAACTACACCGATAAAACCCACAACAACCGGACTGATTAGCAATGCCTAGGGTTGGCTTTGGTTCTAGATTTTACAAAAATCAGCCCCGGTCTCCCGTAACGACAGAGGAACCCGAGTTTCTATTAAGTCAAATGGTTAAACTTATGTTCCCGCTCCAAAGTAGTTTTTTTTTTTTTTTTTTTTTTTTTTTTTTTTTTTTTTTGTATAAAGTTTGGTTGTCAGTAGGTTTTAGATACAATTTGATATGCTATAGATGTTGGATAGTTATTTGTTTGATTTTGAAAGTCAACTTTCATGGTTCTGTTTTAAGAATCTCATCATGTGATTTAATATTTTAACTTCAAATTGGTACATCTTTGTTTGAAACATAGTTTGCTACATGCTAACATGCATAAGGTGTATCACTTGAAAATTCTCATGAGTTGTTAAACTATGACGTTAAAGGCTATGGGGACTGACTTTAGCAGCTTGATAGTTGGAAAGGTAGGGATGGGAAGGTCAGATTTTGGCTGGATTCTTGGAATGTAAATGCGCCTCTAAAACATGGTTTATTGCCATTGGGGTTGGTGGCCCAATGGTAGAAGCTAAGCTTCTAGGAACACCTAAGGGGGAGGCTTGGTTTTAAAAAGCGCTAGGCGCACAAAAGCGACGAGGTCTAAGCGCATCGCGCGAAGCGCAAAAAGCGAGGGATTTTCGTACCCGAAGCGCACACTAATTATATAATTTTTTTTATATATCCCATATATATTCCATGAGTTTTTAGCTTCGTTTACCCAAAATATGGCTATAAATAAGGTTTTTATGTGATTTTACCTATATGTACAAGCCAAAAACACTAAGTTACAACATTTTTATGCATAAAAAATACCCAGAATACGTGAGGCGTGCGCCTCAGGCAAAAAAGCGCCTGAAATTTGACAAAAAAGCGCCTGAGGCGCGCGCCTTAGAGAAAAAGGATAGGCGCAAAGCCCTGAGGCGCCCTAGGCTGCGCCTCAGGCGCGCTTTTTAAAACCCAGGGGGGGAGGTCATGGGTTCAAGTCCCACAAGGAGTGAAATTTGCCGTTCAAAAAAAAAAAAAACATCGTTTTTCTCGTCTTTTTAGCAAGGAGTTTGAGAAGATGTGTAGGGTACCTGACAGAATCATGGAACCTGCTGGGAATGGGGGGCAGCTTTTAGGTGTTTGCTGGAGTTTAGAAGATGCGGCTCTACAGTCGGACTTGGCAGAATTAGATGGAGTGTTCTCGGTTAGAAACATGAAGAAGTTGATACATCTTTCAGCAGTGCAGGAGGATTTTTATACATCAGATCATACAAAGGTAACAAAGCTAATGACGAAAATTGAAAATATCGAATGGCTACTTATAATTCAGATGCTTTCTTATGTTCTTCACTCTTTGTTTCGCAATTGGTGTTTTCTAATGTCAGTTCTTATAATCTTCTTACATGTTTCTTAACTTTTTGATTCGCAATTATTGTATCTTAATGTCTCCTTACTTTTTCAAAATTGTCCAAGAAGACTATGGCCTCTGACTCTGAGTAATCTGATTAATCGAAGCTTAAGGTATAACACTTTTCGTGTTGTGATTCAACTTTCTTCTTTGTTGCATGTGTTAATGTGTTGTTTAGGTTGTTCATTAGTTGAATGATGCATGTGCTCCAAGTTTTCTAGGGATGTCTATAAGGTGTTCGGTGAAATGCCAACAGTTTGTTTTCATTGATTCTTTTTTTTATAGTTATAGACAAGAAAGATCATCTTTACAATTGAGATTACTTTTTAAACAACTATATAACTAACTAAAAGAAATTGATTTCAAAATATGTATGGGGTAGGTGGGCACTACACATTATCGCAAATCACCATTTAGAAGTGATGGCTAATGTTGATAGCTACTTAAAAGCATCAAATAGGGTGACAAATATAGGTAGGATTTCTAATTTTGTTTGGTGCATTGATAATTGTTATTTCAAATGTGTTTTTATTAGCGGTAATGATTTGGTTATTGTTTTGGAGCTGTGAGGGATTTGGTTTTCTGTATTTGAATTTTATGGTTTTTTTGGGTAATAAAACGACAATAAAATATGTTACCGAGTTAGGATTGTATGTTCTTGATGATGTAATAATTCAGTATTTTTTTTCTACTGAAATTTGTTACGTGTAATAGAAATAATGTTTAATCTTTGGTTGGTTTTAATAACCAAGAGTCTATTTCAGTAGACGATGGGATGCACTGGTCCAAAGTATGCGATTACCTGGTTTAGATAGTAGTGAATTAAAACTTATATGAATAATTAATTTTTGTGATTCACCGACTGTGTTGTCAGTTTTATCTTTGTTACATTTCAATGTTTCATAGATAATTAGTCTAAGTATTAGGTTTGACATTAAATATCTTTAATCAGGTTTTGGTTTGACTTCTTACGGGAAGACCCGGGTTTGACATTAAAGGTCATGTCATACATACATCAAATAACCAAAACAAAACATGTTATGTGTAATAAACATATTATTACTCATGTTATCACTAATTTTTTTCAAGTAACCCCGCACCTAATAAAAATGAAACAACTTATAAATAAATAGAAACCAAGTACAAAGCTGTTTTAATTAATTCAGTTAAAACATACTGACCCGCAACAACGTGTGGACATTCCTACTAGTGCAATTATATGATTTACAGTTCTAGAATAGTTCAGTTTTGTATCATAGAGTAATGTGTTTGGAACGCTCCGGTTCGTGGTACGAAAATGGGTACGTGATTCGTGCATTTTTTAAATTCGGTAGGAGGGGGTAGGTTAATTCGGTTCGCCAATTAGGTACGCCTATAAGTTGGTACGTCGTATTGTATATAAACATTATACAATATATATATTATTTTCAAATAACTCCAATAAACATTTCATAATCATAATCCAAAACAAAGCAGCCTTCAACCTTGTGTGTGCCTTGACTCTTGATTCTTGACGGCAATCACAATTGGTTGATAAATATTATTTTATGCTTTGTGATCGATCTATGCTTGTTTGGTATTTATAAGGAAACACTATTATATTGGCGAAAAAAAACAACGGGAAGAGTAGAAGACTCTTCATCTGCTATCTGCTATGGTAAGCGAATAGTCACCATAATTGCAGCAGAAATAGCTTTTTATTGAATGCAACAACTAGATACCCTCCATAATCTCACTCTATTTATGAATCTAGGCAATACGGGTCCGATCCTCATAGGCTACCTCCAGTTTGCAGTGATTTAATTATCTTTCTGCGCCACATGGCGGTTTCAGGATCAAACTTGAGCTCCCATGTAGGCCAGTAGTGCAGGTCCTGTTTCAGTGTCAGCACTCGTGGCTTCCCATTCAAGTCGACTGTCCTTATACGAACAAATTCTCTGTCTTCAATTTCCTACACACACGCACACACGCACATTACTTGAATAAACCGCTTTGCATTCAAAGAAAAACAAAAACAAAAACAAAGAATAACTAAAGCACAAAAACATGATAAGAAATAATCTTAAACAATTAGAAACTAGAAAGCATGTTGACATGTGTGTACCTTTGTGACATTGACAAAAGCATCCAAGTCAGGAGTTGGTTTTCCATTAACTTCCACAATCCATTGTTGAGGAGATAAACCGTATCTATGCACAGGACTCCCGGAGGACCACCTGCACGAGATTAAATTTAATTCTTTCGGGTTTGATGCGTCAAAGCGTATCCTGTCTGCAATGACGCTGACTGTGCAAATAAAAAAAGGGTCAAACCCATACCTTGTAACATATACACCATGACCCTCTTGAGGAAGAAACCCGAGTGCACGTACTG
Organism: Ambrosia trifida; assembly: GCA_028751855.1. Classification (NCBI taxonomy): domain Eukaryota; kingdom Viridiplantae; phylum Streptophyta; class Magnoliopsida; order Asterales; family Asteraceae; genus Ambrosia; species Ambrosia trifida. The sequence goes on along the minus strand of CM054128.1, from coordinate 119,343,448 downwards.
CTGGGTGAGGATCTTGTACAAGACATCCACACCAGCTAATTACATGCGTGGTACCGTTGCCATCTCTTACATCTATTCCCACTTGAACCTCCATTTCATGTCCCTAGAGCAAATCATAAAACAGGATTCATTAATAATATTTCCCACATTCCTTCCTGAATGTGTGGACAAGAGTAACCTGGTATCTGTACATAGGATTAACCTGACGAAAGATGGTCAATTCAAGTTTTGCATCCGTGTCATCACACACATCCAAGGCATGGCATGCATCTTCAACGTCACTAAAACATGTAACTGGCTTTTTATTGATTGCAAGAACCATATCGCCTTGTTCTAATAGATTCTCAGCTTTGGACCCTGCTAAACAACCTTTGACCCGTAGAACCTGACGTCTAACAGGATCTTTCTTTACAAGAGCCTGTGATGAAAAAGTAATACAATTATCAATTTCTGCGTATTGACATTAGAAAAAAATTGAACAGAATAAAGCATACTTGGATCCAGTTGTTGCTGAGCCCGAAACTTCTAGCCTCGGAAAGTAAAGTACAACAAAACTCAACCTCTAGAACCCCAACTAGAGGCATTGGTCTTTTGATTCCATTTATTAGAAGTGACGGTCCTTTCGCGCCTGATATTATTTCATTAAGAACTTGGCTGATCGAATGTATAGGAACACCTCTCACAAATTGATGACCTTCAGAATAATTTTCACCATATTGGATCTGCAACCAAGAATTAATCATCAGATTTTGTTAAAAAAAAAAAAAAAAAAGGAGAACCAAGTTGGTACGGACCTGAGACGGAAAGCTTCCCCATAAAGCTTTAACTCTTCCATCCTCATCAGTCAATACTCCTGTAAAAAAGCTACCAAAGTCTACATACAGCAAGCAACATTAATAAGTAATTAATCAATATTATTATGTTTATGGTTCATTTCAAAAGTGGATATGATAATCTAGTATGTACCATTATCAAGCTCTATAACTTCCGGTGAATCAGCTGAATTAATCATTAGAGTTGCATACGGGTCGGTAACAAGAGATTTTCTAGATGTTGCTTGTAAGTGCTGACTCAATCCCACAAGATATACACTCTCTCCACGCCGCAATGCAGGTTCTGTCACAAAATAAAAATTAAGGAGAAAAAAAAAAAAAGAACAACAGTCAGTATAACTATAATGAGAAAACATCTCAAATGTTGATCTGGTAAAAGTTTTCCTACCTGGAAGCAGCTGGGCAGCTCTGACTAACGAATTACCAGCAGGTCCAATGGCAGAAGGGTCATAGGCGAGAATTGTATAGTTGTGAACAGGATGAAGAAACACTACCTGAAAAGCCACACATTGTTATATTCATCTGCTAATATCTGTAATTATTGACAGTGCACATTTTTTTTATATCTGTGTGTATAAACCTCCCCGGGAATTTCGATTGGAAAGGCCGCAAAAGAAAGCATGACATCAGATGCTGAAATGGCGACAGTATTCTTGTCAACTGCAACCAACCCCATTTCTTCTGAATGAAATATAATCACACCAGTTCCAGTAAAATACTGCGTACGAACACCATCAACCATACATGATGACGGTACACAAACCTGACAAGCCATACACCAGTAAATATTCCAAATATTGTACCGCATTCCCATCAAATGAAACTAATTATAAATGAACAGCTATTCGCCACTGAAGAAATTACCGTAATCATGACAAGACTGGGCTCTATTACACGCTCAGCAACAGAAGCATTACCAGAGTCTGCTGATGTTGAATCTTCCACATCCGCAATCACAGTTCCATCAGCCGATGCTTCTTCTTCACCCACTCCACTTTTTATTGTTCCATTGCAGGATTTCTGTTGAACGTGTTCAGAGCTACAAGTGTCCATGCTGGCAATACCATTAGCAACTTGTATAATGCCAGAGGATATAAGTTGGGAACTGGAGGGCAGGGCCGGCTTTCCTATCCAAATACCAGAAGTGTCATCACGGGTATATATTTGAGGTGAAGCATACCACTCATGGCGATCCACTGTAACAAGAACAGACTGCAGCCAAAAGAAAGTTAAAAAGACTGCGACATTTTTCTATCAACTGAAAAAGTACATACAGACAACATTAGTATTGGATTACCTTCCTTGTATGGCGATCTTTGTAGTTTATGTATTCCAATGGAACCCGAGCTCCTTTAGAGAGCCTGGACAGAACATTAATGAAGTTTTCAAGATTTGAAACGTCTTCATCAGCTAATCTCTTGATAATGGCATGTCTTGGGACCCCAGCTTTATGAAGCATGCAACTGCAGATGGAAGATACAAATTACAATATAATGGTTGAACAAAGAGAAATGTTGTTATGAAAGAAGTTACCCAGGTTCTGATACATATACAAGACCACACTGAAATCGAAAATTCCTAGCTTGCTGATACGAGAGCGGGTGTATAACCCCATCGCTAACTTCCAGAAAGTGGTTTGGAGTTATGCAGTGTAAGTCTTCAACCTGAAACAAACAACATATGCTAAATCAATGAACATGGATGTAAGAGACCAGTCAGTCAGTCAGTCACTCACCATCAACTGAACGGTCAAAGACGTGCCGCCCCTTTCAAACTTTAACTCGACATTTTGGCCCACACTATCATCAAGTAAAGTCTCCATCTTCAAAAACTGAGTAATCACCTGCAGAAAGCCAGAAAGGATTATTTATTGAAGCACAGTTTTGCAAATAAGTAAGAGCACCTAAATCAAATTTTAAAGATTTTTTATTGTATATTCAAATGAACTGAATGTTTCAAACTTTCGATTGCTGTATAGATGAATATAAAAGTTTTTTTTATCGTAAAATAGGAAGCATATATCTAATCAGATTGCAAGGAATAATATCAATCTAAATTATCTAATCTATTCCTAATATACACACATAATCGTCGGCTAATAGTCACCCGTAGTTTGTGCGGGCGGAACACAGACGGTCAAACTAGATCTGAAGGATTGAAACAGTTCTCTTGACAATCCCTTGGTGAATATATCCGCATACTGCAAAGAGGAAGGAACATGAAGTATCCGTATCTGACCAATCCAGACCTTTTCGTGAACAAAATGTATATCAATTTCAATGTGTTTGGTACGTGATGTTGGACAAAAAGATTGTCTGATTAGTGGACTGCTGAAACATTATCACAATAAACCACCGATGCCTGTCGTAACAGAACGCATAACTCAAGTAATAAGTTACGGATCCACGTGGCTTTCGCCACAACATTAGCCACACCTCGGTATTCAGCCTCAGCGCTGGATCTATAAACTGTTGGTTACCTTTAGAAGACCAAGAGATTAGGTTGTGTTATGGACTAGAATCATTGCAAGGTATGGGACTTGTGCCACATCGGTTGTATGGGCAACCAATGTGGGGTTTATAACCCAAGTGGGCTCTCTCTTCCATCTAGGGCTGTTCACGAGCCGAACCGAGCAGACCTTTGCTCGTGCTTGGCTCATTTACAAACCGAACCGAGCCGATCGGCTCGTTTACAATCGATCCGGAAACCGGGCGAGCATTGTTTGATCGCACATTTTTTCGAGCGAGCGACGAGAGGCGAGTGTTTTCGGACAGCCATAAATTTGGGATGTTTTTTTTAATATTCTCGCTGCCTAGTGATGAACTAGGTTCGACCGTTCGAGAATGAGGCTCTAGTTGAGGCCAGTGAGGTGATAAGCATACTACAAATAACAATTGTCGCGTTGTGGCGTAGGTTGATAGCTGGAGATGATTGATGGTGGACAACTAATGGGAATATGAAGTCAAACATGTTTTTTCACGACTTAGGGTTTTACAATTAAACTTAGTGTTAAGTTATCATTGGGTTGACTGGGCCAATAACTATAAATATAATTGTATATATGCATATATTGAGCCAAACCCAATAGAGTGGCGTGTATAAAGCTATAAATATAAATGTAATTAATGTGTGTATATATATATATAATAAATTAATAAAAATTATATCGAGCCGAACCGAGCAGAGCGGACCTTTGCTCGTGCTTGGCTCATTTACAAACCAAACCGAGCCGATTGGCTCGTTTACAACCGAGCGGAAAATCGAGCGAGCAATTTCCGAGCAAATTCCGAACGTTTTGAACAGCCCTACTTCCATCAGACTAGTCTTTTGGGATGGGTTCTCCTGTTTGGGTTGTAACAATTAGGTTGTCCCCGAGAAACACACAATTACCACTAATCGTACGCCTAGAGTCTGGCCACCCAGTAAGCCATGAGAAACTGATCCAAGGACTTAACAATCTGAATCCCATAGTCTAAGGTGCCCTAAAGATACTGAATGATCCGTTTTAAGAAAGCAAAGCGGGTTTAAGAACTGGGCTGAATGTGAGACAACCAAAGAAAGCATAGTTCGAATAGTAGCTAATTTAAGAATCGGGCTGAATGTCTCAGCACAGTCGATGCCCACCATCTGTGACTTACCATTAACAACGAAACAAGCCTTGCACCATTCCAGAGACCCATCTTACTTGAATTTGTGTCGGAACAGCCACATACACCGAATAACCGGACTATTGGACGGGCTCAGAACTAATTCCCATGTATCATTTCCCACAACGCATTAAATTCAGCTTGCATAGCATGTAACCATTTAGGATCATTACAGGCTTTTGCATAGGTGGAAGGAACCGCGAAAATGGTGGTTGTATGAAAGGTGAAGCGTTGGGTTTGGTTAAGAATTCCTGTTTTAGATCGGGTTGTCACGGGATGGGTGTTTATAGGCTGAGGTGGTGGCTGCAATATAGGTGAAGGATTTGGGAGTGGGCTGGTAGATGGTATTTGGCTGGACGAAGTGGGTTGTGGGGATGTGGAGGTTGCGATTTGGGCAGTATGGGTCACAGGTTGGGCAATAGGGTTTAGGATTTGGTATAAGGATGGAGTTGGGTGTTGATTATTATGTCGTGGCCTACGAATGTAGGTGATCGGATAGGGAGAGGTCACCGAAGTGGTAGTTGGTAAGGCTGACGGTTGTTGAAAGGTGAATGTGTGTGGTATCGGGTCATCGAGGAAGGTGTATCTAGACGTGTTGGTTGGGATAGTATATGGGAATGTGTGTTCATCAAAAGTGCCATGGCAGAAAATGTGGACTTTGCTTGTGGTAGGATCGAAATATCGATACCCACAAAAATCCAGGGGTAGCCAAGGAAGATGTACCGAATGGTCCGCGGGTAGAGTTTGTGTGGCGGAGGTGTTTGGATAGCATGCACAACCAAACACTCGTAAGTGGTCATAGGTTTGGTGGCGAAGATAGATGTCAAAAGTGGGTGTAAAAAAGTTTAACTGTTTTGTGGGGAGAATATTATGTAAGTAGGCAGCTATGTGAAGGGCTTCTACCCAGAAAATTGGTGGTAGATTGGCATGCATAAGCATGGCACGAATGATGTCGTTTAGGCAATGAATCATCCTTCGGCTCGACCATTTTTGGGTGAGATTTGCGGACAAGAGAATTGGAACAAAAGACCATTTTGTTAGAGGAAAATTTTTGAAGGCATGATTGTCGACCTCACAGCCTAAGTCACATTGAAAAGTTTTAATGTGGCAGTTAAATTGAGTGGCAATGAGGTGATGAAATTTGGCAAATGTTGGGAATGTCACGGATTTATACTTTGATATACACAGATGAAATGGGACAAGTTATCGATTAAAACCATGTAATACTTATAACCGGTTTTACTGGTTATGGGTGAAGTCCACAAATCACAATGAATTATATCAAACGGTGCAAAGGTAAATGAATTAGAAGCATAAAAAGGTTGTCTTTTACTATTAGACAACTGACAAGAATTGCAAAAAGTAGACGTTTTGTCTTTATTACAAGGAAAATCAAAATGACGATAAAGAACATCCAAAACTTTAGCACCGGGATGCCTAAGACGGTCATGCCATGGTAGGGAAGAAGCAGTGAGGAAGCAAGCTTGAGATGGGAGTTGTGATAGTGTGAGTGGATAAAGATCCCCAGTGCTATTGTGGCGAGAAAGAAGGCGTCCACTGTTGAGATCCTTCAAAGAAAATCGAAAGGGTCAAATTCGATGGATACATTATTATCTCTTGTGAAACGCCTTAAATAAATTAATTTTTTAATGCTTTGTCGTTTGTAATGGATGTAGGGTAGGATATAGGTTTGGTTTGGTAAATTGCAAAAACCTGTTCCTGATCCTTAATTGGTATACAATTACCATTGCCAACAAAAAATTGACTGCATACAGTAGATGATGGGGGAATTGAGATCATACTTGAGTCCTGTGTTACGTGAGTTTTTGTGCGCGTACAGCCGTGCGAGCCTTTTTATTACTTAGGAAAATCTTTTCAAGTTTTACCAAGGCAGCACGGGTGGTGGACTCGGTATCAAGGACTCAGACCAACAAATCATCCGAGACAATGCTGTAGATCCGATGTAGCACTAAAGTATCAAGTTCTTTCCACATGGGGAAGGTCTCGGCTTTGGGTTTAGGGGGCTGCCGAGCCATCAATGTGATCCAGGATCTTGTATGCGCCGACATGGAGTTTAAATAATTTGGTCTAGGATGCATATGTGAGTTTAGAGTCGTCCAGTGTACGGGTCTTGGCGTGGATGCTTGTAACAGAGTACGCAGGATGAAGGGCATCCGGTTTGGTTGAAGAGGAGAAGGAAGAATCAGAGTCATGTCTTCCTTTCCCATGATCGAAATCTGATGGCTTTAGGATTTGAAGGCTGCTGATCCGATAAAAGAAAAAGACAAAGAGAGAGGGGATTTTAAAACCGAAGCTCTGATACCATAAACGTGTTTATGGTAAATAAATCTTGTGTGTTTTCCATAGAATACAAGACCCTTTAAATAGGGATCATACAATCGTAAAATTGGAAACAATATATGTAGGCAAATTACAAGGAATAATATCAATCTAATATATTCTATTCCTAACATTATGGTCATGAGAACGAGTTGGAAGCAACCCACTTGGTGCAAGGAAAAGGGAAGCGAACTCGGAAAGAAGAAGAGAAAGACCAGACTGCTGAGTAGAGGACAACGAAAGAGGACTGGAAGGAGACACACTAGGCAGCAAAGTAGGATATGTTAAAGACATCTCATCCGTAGGAAGCCACTGTTGAAAAGCAGCCGGAAGAGATTGGCCCGAAAGAATAGAACCGTCTTACCCTCTAATTGAAATTGCATCCAAGAATGTTGCCAATCATGAATTACTTCACCCAAGGATTGTCACCAAGCCATTCCCAAAATCGAATCCAAATCCAAATCTCCAATATCAAAAACTAAAGTATCAATCACAAAAGTACAAGAAACTATGTGAACCTGAAGACCGAGACAAAATTCAGATACAAAAACATAGTGACCATGTCCCAACTTATTACGAATAACTGAAAAAGAAGTAATTGGAAGGCCTAAAGCCAAAACAATGCAACGAGAAACATAATTATGAGTAGCACCACTGTCCACCAAACTATTAACCGGAAACCCTGTAAAGCCCCTTCAAACCGTAAGGTTTTGGTGCAATCATTGGCAACAAATAAACCATCCCATATAAGAGCCAAGCAGGTCCTGACAGAGGATCCCCTGCCTGGGAATCATCTCGTAAACTCTGGGATTCCATAATTAAATTTCCCCCATCAATTGACTCATACTCATCATCACCCAATAATAAAACACGAAGTTTACCCTTAGGACATTTATGAGATGGGCCATATTGTTGACCACAACGGAAGCATAAACCATTCCGTCGACGGTCCTTCCACTTAGAGCGAGAGAGACATCGAACCCCTCTATCACGAGTAAATAATTAACTAGAATAAGTGGAAACATGTAAATGTGTTTTGACAGTAGAAGAATGAGAGGAATCAGACCTAAAAGAAGAAATCCTATCACTGGGTTTAGAAGCTGCAACAGAACTAGGCTCAGAATGGCCTAAAGTATTGAGCCTAGAATCGGACCCAACATGAGTAGGGGCCCATAAGGATTCAAATAACGAAAGCGAGAAACATAACTATTATTGGAAGGGGCCTGAGCATAGCATCAACATCCTTAGCTAGATACGTCGCATCTAATCAGGATTGAGGATGATGTAATTGAACCCACTTTTTAACATCTTCTTTTAACCCAGCAATAAAATGTCCCAAAGCTTGGGATTCTGGTAAAAGAGGAACCAATGATAATAGATACTCAAAATCATCAATATAGTCATGAATCGAATCAACTTGTTTAATAACTGCTAACTGTTCATATGGATTATGAATCTCCAATCCACTGAAATGTTGGAGTAATTCAAATTGAAAATCAGTCCATGACAAAGAATCACGAACTTGTGTGATAATTGAGAACCAGTGTTGTCGACTCTCACCATACTCAATTGAGCCAGCAGATACATATTGGACCTTGTGTCTGATTAATATCGAAATAGGGACTTGCCCTTTTAATCCAACCCTGAGGATCAAAACCACAAAACTCTGGAAGTTTTACCTTCTTCATGGCCCAGGGAAGGCCAGACGGAGGATCCGTAGTAGCAACCGACGGTCCAGAAGAAGAGAAAATATCACCTGAAAAAACAGATCCAGAGGAACCAACAACATGCTTATTCTCCAGTTGTTTCATCCAAGCTAAAACAACCTTTTGAAACTCACTGGATTCCGCTTGATCATCATCCAGTGTATTTAAGGTGGTACGAATCTCTACAACATCACCTTGCAACTGCTTAATCTGATTCTCCTGGGCATCTAAACAAGAAGTATTACATGTTTCCATGGATTGCGGCAGGTCAGTGCAGGTTAGACCAATGATAAGGATAATGAATTTGTGTGAATGAAAACAGAGGAATGGAATAGTGAATTGTGACACCCTAGGCAAATCCCACATCGGTCGTGGTTAGGAGAGATCCTTGGTTCATATGTAATCCAATGCCTCTTAATTCACCAACGCGTTTTGGGGCTTAATGTTAGTGGATGAGAGGAGTACTTCACAGTTAAGTGTGCTCAAGTGGGAGTAATATTAGGATGGGTGACCTTCTGGGAAGTCTTGATCGGGGCAACCAACAACAAATCCGTTAGCTCTGGATGGGCAACCCATCAAGGCAAAGCGGACAATATTGGTGGTGAGAGAGGCCGGATGTTATAGATGGTATCAGAGCCACTCCTATGTCGTTCAGGATGTGGGGCAAATCTCATTGAGGACGATCAAACTCTAAAAGGGGGGGGGGGGGGGTGAATGTGGCACCCAAGGCAAATCCCACATCTGCCATGGCCAGGAGAGATCATTGGTTCATATGTAATCCAATGCCTCTTAAATCACCAACGCGTTTGGGGCTTAATTTTAGTGGATGAGAGAAGAACTCCACAGTTAGGCGTGCTCAGATGGGAGCAGAATCAGGATGGGTGACCTTCTGGGAAATCTCCACCGGGGCAACCAAAAAAAAATCAATGAGCTCTGGATGGGCAACCCATCGGGGCAAAGCGGACAATATTAGTGTTGAGAGGGGACGGACGTTATAGATGGATCAAAGCCACTCCTATGTCGTTCAGGATAATGGGACAAACCTCATCGAGGACGATGAGACTCTAGGGGGGGGGGGGGGTTGAATATGGCACCCTAGGCAAATCCCACATCGACCATGGCCAGGAGAGATCCTTGGTTCATATGTAATCCAATGCCTCTTAAATCACCAACGCGTTGGGGCTTAATGTTAGTGGATGAGAGAAAAGCTCCACAGTTAGGCGTGCTCAGGTGGGAGTAGTATCAGGATGGGTGACCTTCTGGGAAGTCTCCACCGGGACAACCAAAAACAAATCCGCGAGCTCTGGATGGGCAACCCATCGGGGCAAAGCGGACAATATTAGTGGTGAGAGGGGCCGGATGTTACAGATGGTATCAGAGCCACTCCTGTGTCGTTCGGGATGGTGGGGCAAACCTCATCGAGGACGAGACTCTGGAGGGGGGGGGGGGTGAATGTGGCACCCTAGGCAAATCCCACATCACCCATGGCCGGAATAGATCCTTGGTTCATATGTAATCCAATGCACCTTAAATTACCTACGCATTTTGGGGATTAATGTTAGTGGATGAAAGGAGAACTCCGCAGTTAAGCGTGCTCATGTGAAAGTAGTACCAGGATGGGTAACCTTATAGAAAGTTTCCACCGGGGCAACCAAAAACAAATCCGCAAGCTCTGGATGAGCAACCCATTGGAGCAAAGCGAAAAATATTGATGGTGAGAGAGGCCGGATATTACATGAATGAACAAAAGAATAAGGAAAAGGCGGGAAACTTTTATTATTCTAGAATGTTCAGAAATTAACAACCCAGTGCTAAGCCCTCTCTCCAAACAGGAGCCACAATACTAACAAACTCTTAACTGACTATTGCAACCCATACACTACTTATTTATACTAATTCTTAACATGATATTTAATCACTTTTAGGAATGACACCTTTACTCCTCCTTAAATACACATGAATAACATCTGGCTCCTTTTTAGAAATGATAGGAGTAATCGTATCAGGTTTCAGAACTGAAGTTTTGATACCATAAAAGTGTTTACGGTAAATAATTCTTGTGTGTTTTCCATAGAATACAAGACCTTTAAATAGGGATCACATAATCGTAAAATAGGAAACGATATATCTAGACAGGTTACAAGGAATAATATCAATCTAATCCATTCCTAATATACACACATAATCATCGGCTAATAGAATCCACCATCAGACATATGTAGATTATTGTGGATCAAGTTATCCTACACAGTGTAACAAAAATAAGAAGGGTGAGATTGATACAAAAAAAAGCATAATGGATCATGAAATATAACACGAGTCATAAAATATAACACAATGCCGAAGAAAAAAGCCACAATGATTAAAATAAAGAAAAGACACAATGATATAACACAAATTCTAAAATGGTGAATGTGGTGGCCACAATTGCAAGAAGTTACAATATGGTGAGTTAACACATACCTCCCCGTTCATGCGAACGAGCACATCACCTGGCTCCAAATGGTCATAAGCTGGGCCACCGGGCACCTACAGCATGCCCATGATGATGTGAGGCATGAATGTACCAGCTGAACTTGTAGATAGCGCGCAATCTTACTATGTTAATTGAAAGACTTACCACAGAATCAACTACAAGCATCCCGGTTTCACTTAGTGGAGATGCGTCGCGAACCAACTAACCCAAAAAAAAATCAAATAAGAGAATCAAAACCATTAAAATTTCGGTTTTACAAACGTACTGACAACTAAAGTTGAGTACAAACTAACAGTAACAGACCTGCTCTGTTTCAGTTTGCATACCAAGCCGTCGGGTTTCATTAAATCCTTTGTGGACAAAGGTTGCCTAGCAGAACCAACAGAACATTAAGTTTAGTAACAGTGCAATGAAGTTTCAAATAATATATATATATATATATATATATATATATTGTTATTAAGAAGTTGGCAAAGAAATGAATATAACATAACAAACCTGGATTGTACCACGTGGTATTGTAACAGCCTTCCATTTATGTTGACAAAAATATCTCCCCTTTTGCATGATATTTAAAGCCCTCACCACCTGCAAAACATAACACGTAATCTGTATGGTTATTTCTTTGGAAAACATAACTCTTCTTGTTCTGTTCCAACATATTCAAATTATTACTCGTTCTAAAGGATAGTAAAAGGCAGAGGAGGAATTGGAAGTCTTGCCGCCTGCATTTAATGCAACTGCCCTTCCTTGCCAATCAATGACCGGGGACCCACTCGAACCGCCTTTAGTACCTGAAGCTGCCTGTTGTGCAACGAAAATCATGAACAGACATAACAAATTCTAACTACTTATTTGGTGTATGTATCATTTCAATCCATTTACCTAATAATGGTAGATATATTAGGGATTATTAACCTAACCTTGGATAGGTAATCTCCTAGAGTGCCTAAATTTTAAAAACTAAACTTCTAATGTCAATTAACTTGTATGTATTAGTGTTAAATATAACGTTGGCAGGTCAAGCCAACCTTACCGTCTAATCGTCTATATTTAATATACTTTTTTTCTATTTATTTTTATAGCAGGAAACACACCTGTATGTAGAATGTATTGAAATCGTTGTAGCCATCTCTGCAGCAAGAAGAATATGTCTTATTATATATGTGATGAATAGTGTCTTGCCAATGCTATAACATAACTTCACAACTACCAATCTAATTCAGGAGAGTGATACAAATAATTAGGAAAAGATAGTGAAGCAGCATACCCACCTCTTATACTGTGGTGCATCCCTATCGAGACGAGCAAGCGTACCAGGCAAAATAGAGATCTGTAGGTTCGTTCCAGAGTAAAAGACATGGTTTTAAAAATAACTATACATGCATGTTAATGTTAATCCTATACTTAATTATAACAGCTAGCTATATATAGATAGATAGATAGATAGATACCTTCTCTCCACTGTCATTACCAACAACTCTAATATCAAGTCCAACAGAAGCAGCTTCAGGAGCAAGAGGTATCTCCTCACAGCTCAGAAACTTAACCGAAGCCGGATCATATCGAAAGAATCCGAAATCATGTACCTGAAATTGCAAAACCATAACACTCTAACTAATTAATCACCACAAAGTGTAAATAAACAAGCACATGAATGATACGTGTTAACAAACTCACGGGATCTCTATATATCGGATAAACCGGAATCTCTTCACGATTAACAAACATCGCTTCAGCTGTTACAGGACCTACACAATATACACACCCAATATTCAACCTAACTATTGAAAAAATAGTTAGAGTAAAGTCATTGACATCATACATAATGCACGTATAAAAAAAAGTCAAAGAGACCTGGTTTGACGACATGACGGTTAGTTAGTATGATTCCACGGCGCTTATCGACAACAAATCCGGTAGCTTGGGTTGAACTCGTGGATTCAGTGTCAAAAGCTCTACACGCAGTCGTACGGAGCACAACAACCGCCGGAACAACCTTCTGCAGCGCCTTCCTCCAGTCTTCAGCGGTTATGTGCTTCTGTTTCATATCCATACACACCTCATCCTTCATCTCTGCAATACTTAATATATATATATATAGGAGGTGGTGATCTTTATGTATTGAAACTCCGGTGATGGTAGGAGTGAGGAGCACAGCCAAGTTGTATAGTTGTATTATTATTATTCGTCAGGCGTCCGTTGCTTTAACTAGATTATATATATATATACAGAGAGAGAGAGAGAGAGTTAAAAATATTCTTATTAATTCTATATCATTTGTATTTCCCTTTGTATAATAATGTAGGGTTTGGTTATTCTGCAAACTCTATACAAAATGAGAAGGGTGAGAAACTACTATAAAATAACATATGTTCAAAAGATTAAACAAGTGTGAGGGGTAATTTTATAAAAAACATATGCACATGCAAGTCACATGTCATTTCCACCTTCATTTTTAAATGTTCGTAACTTTTTTATACGTCATCTTTTTTGAAAAAAAATTATACTATAAAATTGAGCATTTTTTTATCTTTAATATAAGTACCATATTGTTATACTTTCGAAAAGAAATTCAAAACCCACTTGCGTAAGACACAATGGAGTGTAAAACATAATGAACACCAATTAAATATAGGGTATAAAAGTATAAAACATAATCAATAGTCTAGTAAAACACAATGAACGACATACTAAAGACACAATGAATAGAAGACAAACACAATGAATACTTTTGAAAAAAAAAGTTGAAAACCCAGTTGCGTAAGACACAATGGATGACATACTAAAGACACATGAACAAAAGACTAAAACACAATGCATACTTTTGAAAAAAAAAAGTTAAAAAACCCAATTATGTAAGACACAATAGACGACATAATAAGGACACAATGAACAAAAGATTAAAACCCTATGAATACTTTTGGAAAAAAAGTTGAAAACCCAGTTGCGTAAGATACAATAGAGATAACGTAAAACACAATGAGTAACAATTAAATATGCAATGGACAATAGGATATAAAACACAATGAACAGTCTAATAAAACATAATGGATGACATATTAAAGACACAATGAACAGAAGACTAAAACACAATGAATAATATACTTAAACACAATGAACAACATAATAAAACACAATGTATATCTAAATACAAAACTCATTTGCGTAAAACACAATGAAAAGCATACTAAAAACACAAGGGACAAAGTAAAATCATGTGTAGACTAAAAAAACATAAATAACATATTTATAAAGCACACATGCATACTATAACATAATGAACGAGCAGATGATACAACGGAGAAGAAAACCCACTTAGCACGATTTTTTTTTTCAATTTTAATACAGCAATGTGGTACTCATATTAAAGATAAAAAAAACGCTCGTTAATATGGTGAAATTTTTTTGAAAAAAAATGTCATATGAAAAAGTTATAGACGTTTTAAAATGATGGGGGGAATTGACATATGTATTGCATGTGGAGAGGGAAAGTTAACAAATGTGGTTTTCCTTTAATGTTCTTCCTCTAATTTATTATTTATTTTTTTTCAAACAAACTAATCTCAACCCTTTAAATATATGATCAATTGATCACAATCCTTCTTACCCTTCCTAGAAAAAGTGTCTTGTGTATTTGATCCTAACCCTAATAATGTAATAATAATAAAATTAGAAGCCTTTTTAGTACAATCTATCTATCTATCTATCTATCTATCTATCTATCTATATAAAAGAAAACGTATATGCTGACGTGGCGTGCAATGGAGGCCTCAACCTTTCTTTAGGAGTGCCACGTGGCATTATAATGGAGAGTTTTTGATGTTTTTGAATTGTTTTCTTTTTTAATTAAATTGAGTTATTTTAGGAAAAAAGAATTTAAAAATAAATTTAAAATTTCTCTCTTATATTTCCTCCCATAATTTTTAAACGTTTATATCTTTTATATACGAGATTTTTTAAAGAAAAAAATTACACCAAATTAATGAGCGTTTTATTATCTTTCCAACGAGTACCATAGTGCTATATAAAAAACGGAGAAAAAATCGACTATTTTTTGTGCGGTTTCGTTCATACAGGAAAAAAACACACAAAGTGTTCATGTTATCACGTAAAATTAGATTTTGTGGGGAATATGAGTTATTACTGATTAGAATACTATGAACATGCAATGATTGAGAGATTTTGTGGTTAGTTAACTTGAGCCATTTGCAATAGGTTATCACGTAAAATTAGATTTTTCAACCCCGGGACCTTCCCGGGGTAATCAGCTATTATCTATATATTTTAGATATTTTAGATATTATTAGTAACTGCATTAAATTTGCATTTCCTATTGTAACAGTTGCCAACTTGCCAACTTTGAGAGCCGGGAAACAAATTCGGCGGCATCGTGCTTCTCACAAGATATTTATTAGATTTTTATTAGGTACCAAGTGGCCCAACGGAATCGGTACATGGTACAAACCATATAAATACGAAAATGAGAAAATAATAAACACGCAAAACAAGAAGTTTACGTGGTTCGGTCTTAGTAGACCTACGTTCATGGGCTGTAACTAAAGTTTTTTTTTTTATTAAGAACACAACCAAAGATTGCAATTACAATTACAATGACATTGATATTTATAAAGAACTCTTGATAATTTTAATGTTATCAACATAGTTAGTGATATTGGGTTAGCTTATCGTTTTTGTTGAGCATGATGGAAATTAATTTAGATAGGATATGCAGTAATGCAGGAGTGTGGGTTTGGTTTTTTATAATAAGATTAAGTTATTAATTTGTTTGGGCTTGGATTAGATGTATACCGATTGATTTGGGCCAACTTATATGTTAAGTATATAGTTGGAGTTGCGCCTATTTAACACGTAGACCTTAATTGTGGGCTAAATTAATTTAATATTTAATCTAACTAGTGTTACTAAAACCGGCGTGTTGCGCCAGGGGATTCACCATGCTACGTGGCAAGAACGTAATAGGTACCAATTGGTTTCGTTATGCTACCGGCCCGGCATTCGTTAACAAAATCGTGTTATGAACAAAATATATATCAACTCGTGATTTAAATCATTTAAAAACAATTTTTCGGTTAGTTTTTCAGGGTACTGCCACGACACCGACACTCATATAACATATATGAAAAATAAACGACACTCTATTTGCACTGGAATGCCCGAACAAAAAAAAAAAAAAAAAAAAACTAAGCAAATCATGCATTTAATTTTTTGTAATTTAAAAAAAGCGAGTTCCTTATTAAGTAGTTATTTTATTTGATATTATATTCAAGCTTTTGTGACCAACCTAAAAAATCTTACAAATTTTAAGCATCCCCAGTTTTTATACTTTGGTTTTAAACATTTGAAAATCTAGCTAAATAATTATTGATATCAATTTACCATGTTAGTAAAAGCAGTTTTTTATTTGAATGTCCAAATAAATTAATTTTTCACTTGTGTTATAAAAAAACTTTACATACGTGAAGAGTATTGCGTAGTTTTTAATGCGTTTTTCTTACATTGCTATCGTATACCTCTCTCTAACTTGTGCCGTACGTTTTTTAATATGTTCTCTGAATAGCAACAGAAAAAGACAAAGAATGATATTATGCGTTGTCAAATCGTAAGTTGATGACTATGAATCTTTATTAGGGAGTATTTTTGTAATTTACTCATAGAAAAAGTAAATGCGTAGCAGAGCAACATGTGGGCTAAAACCATCCATGTTTTTCATTTTTGAAAGCATGTCTACTTTCTCTCTTTCTACAACCACCACCACAAAACATACCGTTGGCACCACCATTGGACAAACAAATGGTCGGCACCATCTGTGCATGTCTGAGCAGCTTATAGGGGCGGGAGGGGGCACCTGACCCCCCGAAATTTTCGTTCAGAAGTTCCGAATATATAGTATTCAACTATTCATATAATTTTTTTTTTGTGTATACGTGTCACAAACATTGAATAAAAGAACTCAAAATGTATTTCATCAAGGGAAAATCACTAATATAAACATTGACTAATGTATAATTACCAAAATAAACATTTTAAAGGTTTTAAGTTTAGAGACTTCACACTATCCAACACTACTTAGAATCCGACATGTGTACCAAGAGGCTTAAATAAAGACTTTTTAGCTTGTATTGGTCCCACAAACCAACCAATTAAATGATGACATGCAGGTGAAAATGCTACTAGACGCTTGAGTTTTGTAGAGTCTTTATTCTAGACGCCAAGCCTGAAGAGTCTTTAAGAAACTCTAAAACGTCTATGTCAGTCTTAGCTAAGACGCTATAGTTGTCTAGAGTCTTAGTGTTGTACGGAAGGGTCTTTGTTTTGCACGAAAAGTTTTAAAAATGTACGGCAGCGTCTAGAGTCTTAGCTGAGTTGTATAGGTCTTAGCCAAGACACTAAGTCTGACATAGACGTTTAAGAGTTTTCTTAAAGACTCTTCAGGCTTGGCGTCTAGGATAAAGACTCTACAAAACTCGAGCGTCTAGTAGCCTTTTCACCCACATGTCATTATTTAATTGGTTGGTTTGTGGGACCGGTACAAGCTAAAAAGTCTTTATTTAAGACTCTTGATACACGTGTCAGATTCTGAGTAGTGTTGGATAGTGTGAAGTCTCTAAACTTAAGACCTTTCATATGTTTATTTTGGTAATTATGGGTTAGTCAATGTTTATATTGATGATTTTCCCTTTCATCAACCCAACCCAGATGTTCAAACCCTAAAACACAATCTGGAAAAATATAAACAAATATCTCAAAAACTCTGTAAAGATAGAGATCACAGAAAGATGATCTCCACAACTAGATCTAACTGAACACTAGATTACAGACTCAAAACAAGTACAAAATTCGAAATCTAAGAAAGAAAACCCTAAGGTACAGAGAGAAAGAAGACTGGTCAACAAAGAAAGTGAACGAAATCAGTTAATGAGAAGAGAGAGAGAGAGAGAGAGAGAGAGAGAGAGGATATTTATAACATGCTCTGGAACCTTCCCACCGACTCAATCCAATGGAAGATCTCATCACAATGAACGGCCAAGACTAGCTTATAACAAATATCCACCCATAATTGGGCCATGGGCCAATGCACCCATACACCAACTAAACAACTGGATTGTGTCCAATCTCTTGTTGTTTTCCCTTTGTGATTCGTGGGTGTGCATATGTATATGTGTATGTATATGCTGAATGTATGTATGTATATTATGTATCCATGTGTTATCCTTGAATCTTGATCTCCATTATAGTGTAATTCGATTGTATACACTTGTGGGAGTAGGCATAATGTTATTGGATAAAAACATTAGTTAACATAGGATATAATCGATCATTCATGCCGAAATGTAACTTAGCCTTGTTTATGTTATATGAATGTTGAAAACGATATTAACATGTATTAACTTTCACAAGTTATAGGTTCATGAACACACGTTATTGGATGTTAATATATGATAATATTTGTGATCATGTAAGATGTATACATATGTTATTGGCATTATTAACTTGTGATAACACATGTTTGTTCCTTGGTAGTGTTTCATGATTTGTTTGAGTGTTAACCTCACAAAACACATTGTAAATTGTTTGGGTTTGAGTGGATTGTGTAGTTTTCCACTTAGGTATTATCACGTGTATTGTTGTTTTGTTCATGTGCGGTAATCGGGTATCCGGTTGCTCTCTGTTGAGCGTGTGATTGACTTGATTGTTCAACACCAATTGTCTCGGATATTTCGGGTGTTGTGTGCATAAACGGATAATCTATTGCATTTCTACAATAACTCAAGTTTTACTAGACTGGGGGTATAATGTGTGCAAAAGTGTCTAATTATGCACATGAAATGACAGTAATAAGCAAAATGCGTACGGATATTAACCTGGATTGTTGACTAGTGTCACACCAAATGCTAGCCGAAAACAATAGATATAAAGTAAATGAGTTTGAGATACCATACCACAACTTATATAGTGAGAAACCAAAAGAAATTGAATTGTTCCAGCTGCTTCCTTCCAATCCACGACCCTTGGGTTCGATCCATGCTAGGTAAGAGTCGGTTGAGGTGATATATAATCAAGAACTAGTTGATTTGGGTGTGTTATGGTTCGGCCGAGGGTTATAGTTCAATGGGCAAGTGTTTGGCTTTGCTTTTTGTGGTGTTTTGATGTGAGGGTCCTTGGGTCGGTTTTATAATTGCCGGGAGAGAGGAAGGGGAGTGTGGATGGCCTTTTGCACTTGTGCTAAGTCAACACACATGAATTCTAGTGATGCAAAGGTGTCTTCCATAAGTGTGAAATGTGTTGACCTTGAAACAAGTGAAGTTAATATTGGGAATGGCAAGGCCAACTTTGGGAGCATGTTTGGGAGTTTTGGAAGTCAACCATCCTTGATCCAAGTGATAAGATAAAGTATGTTGCTATTGTGGTGTGTGTTATAGATGTCAGTGAGCATGGTTGAAGGTGGTGGTGTTTTTTTTTGTGTAGGTCGGCCGTAGCCGATGTGTTATAGATCTTTGACCACACCCAACTCACCATCTCTTTCACATCATCTTGTTCGTACACCTCTGCCTCCTTCACCCCCCCCCCCCCCACAACCACTGTGCCCCTTCGTCGCCTCCAATAACCACCATCTAACCGATAACCACCCATGAACGAGATATGATTTTTTATCTGAACTGGATGATTTTGATTTGAAAATCAAAGGTTTTTTTTTGTGTTTTTTGATCTTCAAAAAATAGAGAGAGAGAGAGAGAGAGGGGGGAGTTTAGAAATCTGATGAATGATGATGATGTTTGTAAAGTGATGAGAGAGAGATAGACAGAGAGAGGATAATATTAAAAAAAGATAGGAAAGGACATGGGGGAGAAAAAGACGGTATTGCCCCTCCATCCAAAAGATAATTACATTTATACCTAAAAAATCTAGATTGAATCACAACCATTGATTAATTTGATCAATGGTTGTGAGTGGTCTCTGTGGTTCTTTCACGAAAGGTAGGTTCCCATTGAAACCTAATCCTATATATATATATATATATATATATATATATATATATATATATATATATAGGGGAGGGTTATCTTGAGAACGCTAAATATCGCGAGAACCGTGAGGACAAATGAGAAAACCAATCAAAATCATTTTTTTTCAATACAAACCTAATTATAATCAAAATACAACATTAAAAAACGAATTTTCTTTCCAAATAATTCATCTTTTCTTGCAAAAACACTTTCAAATTAACTTTTTACACATGTGTAAATGAAACAGTTTACACATGTACAAACAGTAAATTTACACATGTGTAAAAACAATTTATTTCCGTATACGTTAAAATTTTTACGCGTAAATTGTGTTTTTGGAATTGTATTTTAGTAATAAAGATAAGTGTAAAAAGAAAATTTTGATTTGAATGATTTTAGATGGCGTTCTCGCGGTTCGCACGAAATATAGGTGTTCTCAAATTAACTTTCCCATATATATATAGTGGAGAGTTTAAATGAGAAGAAGTTTTCTTCTAAGAAAAAAAAGAAGAAATTTAGACTAATAGAAATCTTCTATTTTAATAGTTGTATTTAATGTTAAATAAATTTTTAAGTTTTTGTAACTCCCATAAACTAGTTAAATAAATGAAATCATAATTCATTTTTAAATATATATCTTTAAAGCCAAGATAAATTATAGTGAAGGATAAATTTTTGTATGTGTAGGATGAATTTCTACATGTGTAGGATAAACCTAATGATAATTTCGATATGTGTAGGATAAAAGTATGACAATTTCAATGTGTGTAGGATGAATTTTAATATGTGTAGGACAAGTTTTGATGTGTGAAAGATAAAATATTTAAAAGTAATAATTGAATAACTAATGTGAAATGAATTAAAGTATTTAATGTTATTTCTTCTTTTTCTTCTCAAATGATCCCCTGTATATATATATATAAAATTTGTAAACTATATTAACATCTGTTACTTTTGGCGCTACACCATTGTTAATAAAACTTGAGTTAAAACGTAGAGAAAAATGAGCTTGTTCTAATAGTAAATTTATACGTTTAAAAAATCTATATTTTATTTTAATAGTTAGAAGAGAAAAAAAAGCAAACCATGTGAACTAATTATAATAAAATAATATAATAAATAAATAAAATTTATTTTATGAAAAGTAAAAAGGTATGTATGTGTAACGTGCGTATGACAAATGTGTGTTGAGAGAAACAATTTGAAAATAATAGTAAGGAAAATATGTGGTGCACATGTGTACTAGTGTATGGTAGGATAGGCAAAGTCCCATATATGATCGTCATTCTATTTTTCTTTTTCTATGTGGTGCACATGTGTACTACGATCTGCATTTCCATTTTTCTTTTTCTAAAAATTCGTTTGCAACAACAGCATAACCAAAATGTGTAGCTTGCTTATTTTGTTTTTGTTTTTAAGTTAGAAACAGCGTCAATAAACTAGATAATCTGCTTCATCTTCTCTTAGCCTTTTCTTTTATTTTTAACGCAAACACAACCGCTGAAAAAAAAACGTACACAAACTAAAGGACATCGGCACCTTGCTACACGTACGATGGTGAAATGTGCTGATTATATTAATAAGAACATGAGTAAAACATAAAACTAATCAGGTAGATTCAATTATGTGTACCTGATATGATATCCTGTTCAGGAACCGTAGTAATGGAAGACACCATCATCTTGATCGGGTTTCTTTTAGGGTGTATCGTTCTGATGGGATTATGTGTTCTTGAGAGAGAGAGAGAGAGAGAGAGAGAGAGAGAGAGAGAGAGAGAGAGAGAGAGAGAGAGAGAGAGAGAGAGAGAGAGAGAGAGAGAGAGAGAGAGAGAGAGAGAGAGAGAGAGAGATAGATGAGATGAGATGAGAGGGATGATTTCGTGAGTCATAAGATGTTATGTTGCGTCAACCCTAATCTCATAATAAGCTCTCTATATATATACATTCATGGGACAACCTAATAATGTTAGTAAGGGCAATTCCGTACATCAAATAATCACCTATTATTAACTTAGGGATATTATAGTAATTGATCAATTTTATAAAAATGATAGTGATGGCTATAAAATAAATATAACAAACATAGGTTATATTTATTCTAATATTATCCCACTTGGCCGAGTAATAATTTATTATGAGTATTACATTAGTCTGCAGATTAATACTCATTTTAGTTTTAAACCAAGAATGTTTTAGAGAAATACAGTCGTTGAGTCTATATTCAACTCATGACCCCCATTAATCATACTACACCCATATTTAAAACTTAACATTAGCATCAATTCATGCTTAAGCCCTTAATCGATGATTTGTATAATAATTGTCTATACGCCATTATGCTTGCTAAACGTATTTCTTAGAGACATTACAAATTCAAAACGAATGAGGAAAAAATTTAACATTAATCGTTAGTCATTTATAGTATGATATGCAGTTGTACATTGTTATTAGTAAAACTCTTTTCTCTTATTTGGCTCTTAGTGAGACTTTTGGGTAATAGACCTTTAGTTATTAGTTCCACAAGCATATCATGGATGCATTCGATACAAAAATTCTAATTTCCTCTAGTTCTTAAAAATAAGTGAACGATAATTTCCTATCGAACTCTAATGTAGCTTCTCTTAAACTATTATTGTTCGAGAAATTAGGATAGCTGACTTTATCACAGTAAGTCTTCAATATAGCATTCAAAAGGAGTTATTAAATTATGAGTCTACCGATAAATTTACCAACAACATTTAGTGACCACTTTGTTGTCATCAGCAACACATTATGTCATGATAACTTGGGTTGTTATTAACAGTTCCTTTATAACTATCCCATGAGATAGTTATGTCTGCTGACATTAAGATATACCCTAAAATTGACACTTGATTTCCTTTGAATATAACAAAGTTAGAATAAGAATAGTTAATCACTTTAAGTTCTCACTTCTTGTTTAGATTATAGTCTCTTGTTTCTTAAGATGTCGTAATGTTCCATTAGATGCTTTTCAGTAATCTAGACATGTCTAGTGTTAAGCAATATGAACAATATCATAAACAAGTATAGACTTAAATACATAAGACTTCTAAATTAATGAAGCATAAGGTAATAATCCCATTTATCATATTATCCTCTAAAGGAGCGCAGTGTTGTATGTTACACATGTAAGGACCCGCTTAGAGTAAAACTTTTGGGATGGAGCTAATATCCCGTTGGGTCTATCTCGGTGTATTTGATTCCTATCACGTAAGAGGAATTCCCGATATTCATCATGTCAAAATTATGCATGCATAATGCTTTGACTTAGGTAACATATACTTGTCAAGAGAAATGTCATCTATCTAACGACAAGTTTTCATTAGTTGCTCCCACTCATCTTGAGGTAGGTGTTTTAATCCACTTAGTTCTTAATGAAGAGAATTTCATTATGATTCCAACACGTTTTATGCTTGCATCAACCCATATATGGATCTTATTAACTTACAGACTAAGTGTTCTTAACCTTCAGTTTAGAACTTTCAAGTTGTTTAATGAACATGTAGGTCATTGTTAGGTAAAGTTGTTTTAATGTCCATCTGTAACATTTCGTATTATTTTCATGTACGTTTGAGACATTGATCAATAAAAACGTTGCATTTTTATCATTACCGTACCTTCTAAAAAATATTTTGTGATGATTTTGGACACGTTTAATCATACCATATATATAAAATAACATTTAGGTTGTGGATTAATTGCCAAAAAAAATAATTGTTTGGGCCGAGATTCGAATGTAACGTTCCGTATCTTTTTCATTTATTCATAATAAAAAAAATGCTCAGGCCGGGACTCGAACCCGTGCCTGGGCCGGTTCACAAACAAACATCAAACACAACCAACTGCTCCAACAAAGTAGTGGTGTTATATTTTGAAAATAATATCTTATAAACAAACTCTTAAAATCGTGGTCAACCTTCAGAAAGTCAAAACCCACATCCTCTTCAACCATTGGTTCAAATTAAATGTGTCAACGATCTCGTTATGCGTACTATACACGCCTAATTACGATAAAAACATTCCATAATTTCGTCCTATTACGCGTATTAAATCAATGCTTGGTCAAACTTTCTAAATCATTGATTCGTAGGTGTTAGTATAAATTAAACCCACTCCCATAAGCTAAGAATGCCAAAAAACCATTCCTCATTTTCAATTCTTCTGCTCGTGTGTTTAATCGTGCAAAAATCAAGAGGTTTGACTCTCGTTTGACTCGCGAGTTGGAAGCTTAAACGTTCGGTAATAATCAAATCCTTTGTTCCTACATATTTATCGGCCCTTGTACATCCATAACCCTATGGTTAATTAAGCTTTAACAGTGTAATTAAACATATTAGAATTTTAGGGTTCTTATGTTTAATTTGGGGAAGATGATACTGTTTCAGGTCAGGTTAAATATTTACAAAAATGGATTTTAAACCAACATCTGATGTAGAGCAGATGGTGGTGCTACGTTTTGTTGAAACTGTGGGCTTGGGTTCGATTCTGGACCCTAGCACTTATTTTTATTCATAAATCATATTATCTTTCCAAAGCACTATAAAATCTTTTAAATCTGGTTCAACCTTGTTCTCAGGGTCCAGCCCAGTTGGTGGCTGGACTTGTGATAAAGCCCCACCCGGTCCTAGACCCGGGTTCGATTCCCTTTGACAGCAAGGTTTTTTATAGAAAAACCCTTTCTTATATATTTTTGTTACTAACTATTAAAATAGTTTTTAAATACCAAAAATGATTTATAAATTCTATAAAATTTACTTTATGTTATTCAGAAGGTAAAGTTTATCATACAATTTTTAGTTTTTCAAAAATCATTTATTTATTATATATAATAAATATTACAAGTTTATTCAATTACAATTATAAAATTCTATAAAAATATCAAAACGGCTTTATAAAATTCCACACAAATTATTCTAAACTTATAAATCAATAAACATTTCTGAAATGAATTTTATTTCAGAAAAATCATTTATTTAATACTTTTAATCGATTTTTGTTATTTTAATCAAGGAATAAATCATAATAAATTCATTTTTCATTATTTTTGCATCAAAATTTCACATAAATTATTATTAATCATTTAGATCAGAAATATAAATTTTTGATTCGAAATTTATAAATTTTAATATTTTTA
This sequence comes from Ambrosia trifida, assembly GCA_028751855.1. NCBI lineage: Eukaryota > Viridiplantae > Streptophyta > Magnoliopsida > Asterales > Asteraceae > Ambrosia > Ambrosia trifida. The sequence continues at coordinate 119,318,263 of CM054128.1, read as the reverse complement.
AATATTAAGTCTATATTTTGTCAAATAAGTATTAATATATAAATATTCATTAATTAAGAAAATTATTTTATAAAAATTATTTTCATATTTATTACATTATAATTCAACTACTTTTAGTTAATATTGGTCAGAAATACTTTTATTAATTATTTCTTTATTTATTTAAGTTATTAACAATTATTCAGATTTAATCATAAACCAATTATTAATCCCCAAATTAGGAACCCTAGCACATTTTAGACTAGAAAACTTAGACTTATTAAGTTTTCCCCAACACTTATTTATTACCTTGAAATAGGGTGATATTTGGATACACACGAGCCACATTTACTTATATAACAAGGGTCTCCATTCTAACACTAAGGTGAGCTTACATAGCCCCTTTTTCTGTTTTACATTTTGGGGTGAAACATGTTTAAACATTTTATACACTATCATTTACTCATTCTTACATTGTTGAAACTTGTGATTAAATTTTAAACATTTTACACTATCATTTACTCATTCTATCATTTGACTGTAACAAAAAGACACAGTACAATCATTAACATTGATCAAGCCGCCTGTTTAGATTATAGCGCTATAGGTCTGACAAACCCATCCCCCCCGCATAAATTCAGGGATGATCGATAACAGTTACACTTTTACTAACTTGCGAGTTAGGTCTCAGTCGACACAAGGTTTGATTGTACAAAAGACGCATTGTTACATGTCGGACTCATATTCTATCATTACTCATTATTATACTTCAACCATGATTGCTATACAACATATTGTTTTCAATTATATGCAAAACCTATGTATTCTCACCAACTATTTATAGTTGACCCCCCATCTTTCCAACTCAACATGTTTCAGGTTTTACTTGCTTTTGGAAGTTGTACAAGTCTTGGATCACATAGGAGCTTTGGACCTAGTTTATGTAAATCAAGTTTATGTATTTATTAAATTGTATGTCAAATTGTAAATTGTTTAGTAATATACAACTTCCATTTAGTACCATGAGCTATTGAACAATCATCACTACGTGACACCTCGATGTTTCCGCCATCGGTTGGGGTGTTACATCGAACCCGCGCCCAAACCGGCTCAACAACTTAACACAAACACAACCACCAGCTGAGCTGCATCTCTTATCTGCTCCATATTCTACGCATTTTAATTATAAAGTTGTTTGAATCATGCCAGTTGACTTGGAAAGTCAACTGCGATGCTAATCTTCCATAATTAACTTTCAATCCGTGTTTTTAATACGAGTTCGTTTATGGTAAATAGTTGACCAACCCGTCTGATTGTTTTCCACGCAAGAATTTTGATTAAAACATTCCAAATCGAAGCCAATTCACGCGTATCACATTATTATGGGTCAAACTTTCTAATTCATGGAACCCGTATGTTATACTATAAATTGAACCTCCCTCTAAAGCCTAAACACACCGATAATCATTGTCCTACTCTCAATTTCTCTAAAAACTTCGTTATAATCTGCATTCTTGATCGCGTTTGACTATACGGTTGACCAGACAATTCATCAACAATTCTGGGTTGTAAGTCACGATCTTTTACATGTTTTTAATCTTTGTTATAATCCAAACAATAACCCTATGAATTCAGGGGTTATTGTTTATTGATTCGAATTATTAGATAATCTAGGGTTCTTAGTTAATTTTGGGGATGATGATGAATCGCAGACATTGTTTATAATTAAATCGAATGGAATGTTATCACCAACTGATCCACAGATCAGTTGGTATCAGTCTTGTGTCTAAGACGTGGAAACCGGCCTGAGGCCTGGGTTTGACCCCCGTCCCATCCTTTTCTTTTTAAAAACAATATATAGGTTCGAACAAATAACCTATTTAATTAATCTAAACCAAGAATTATTCGTTCTCAGGGTCAGACCAGTTGGTCTGGCTTGTGATTTTAAAACCTAGGAACCGGCCAAGGACTCGGGTTCGAGCCTTGGCATATGCAATCATTTTTTTTTTTGGATTTCTTTTATACCTATATAACCTATATTATTTTTAAAAATGGATTTTAAATACTAAACATGGTTTATGAATTCTACAAAATTTATTTTAAGTCAGTATTATGATAAAGTTTAATATCCAACTTTTAGTTTTTCAAAAATTATTTATTTATTATATATTATAAATATTAAAAATTTATTCATTCAAAATTCAAAATTCTATAAAAATATCAAAACGACTTTGTAAAATCCCACAAAAACTATTTTAAACTTATAAATAAATAAACATTTCAGAAATGAATTTTATATAAGAAAAATCATTTATTTAATATTTTTAATCGATTTTTGTTATTTTAATCATAAATAAATCATAATAAATTCATTTTTCATCATTTTTGCATCAAAATTTCACATAAATTATTATTAATCATTTAGATCAGAAATATAAATTTTTGATTTGAAATTTATAAATTTTAATATTTTTAAATATTAAGTCAATATTTTGTCAAATAAGCATTAATATGTAAATATTCATTAATTAAGAAAATAAATTCATAAAAATTATTTTCACATTTATTACATTTTAATTCAACTACTTTTAGTTAATATTGGTCAGAAATATTTTTATTAATTATTTCTTTATTTATTAAAGTTATTAACAAATTACTCAAATTTGATCATAAATCAATTATTAATCCCCAAATTAGGAACCCTGGCACATTTTAGACTAGAAAACTTAGACTTATTAAGTTTTCCCCAACAGTTATTTATTACCTTGAAATAGGGTGATATTTGGATACACACGAGCCACATTTACGTATATAACAAGGGTCTCCATTTTAACACTAAGGTGAGTTTACATAGCCCCCTTTTCCATTCACTATTTTGGGGTGAAACATGTTACAACATTCAATTTACAATTCTATCATAAGTGTCTATGTGTTATTCTATGTTGCATTATGTCTTAAACATTACTAGGGTAAGCACATTATTCTAGCATAATCATTAACATTGATCAGCCGACGGTATACAATGATAGATCTATTGGACTGACAATCCCACCCGGATACGTGTACCTCCTACATAGGTAGCGTGGGTGATTGTTATCGAATTTATAACATAATCGAGTGAACCATGAGCGTATGGGATGGACCACAATATTCTAGTCACAAGGTTTGATTATGCACTCGATTTACCCGATTGTTTTGTTTTCACATATGGACTAGACTTGCCATGACACTCGAATTGTACAAGTTTTTATTCAATTATCAAAACCTATGTATTTCTCACCAACTTTTGTTGACCCAAAAATATTTTCAAAATTAACATGTTTCAGGTAACAATGAAGCTGAGGCTTAGAATATGCTTGATGGATTCTATGAAGTTATTTGAAGTTATTTGTTTTATTTGATGTTATGTATTAGATATTTTGGGATTTTTAGACATCGTTTCATTTGGATATTTATGTTATCAATAAATTATTTAAAATTTCAATATATACCATGTGCTACTGAAACAATCATCAATACGTGACATCCCGATGTTTCCGCCATCGGTTGGGGTGTTACACCATCTAACGTAGCTCTTAGTTATTATGGGCTACTAGGACGGTAATGAACTTCAAAGAAATCTTTTGTAAGATAGTTAAGAAGATTCTTTGATACTTTTTTCCCTCTTAAGTATAACCTTTCGTAATCAATCGTATGTGTAACGTTCTCATTCGGATCTAGTTTAATTATGAATACCTTTAGGTAATTCAACCAAATCTCAAATGATATTCTAATTTATGGAATTAAGTTTTGCTAATAATAACTTTATTCCATTTAGAAAATTGACTGATTTTAATTAGAAGAGGTAGGATTGGTAAACTTTCCAAACATTCATTTTTGTATTAGTTAGGTAGGTTATATAACATCTGGCCCTTCTCATCACCAATATTGTCCGCTTTGCCCTGAAGGGTTGTGCACATCCAGAGCTCACGGATTTGTTTTTGGTTGCCCCGGTGGAGACTTCCCAGGAGGTCACCCATCCTAGAATTTCTCCCACCTGAGCACGCTTAACTGTGGAGTTCTCCTCTCATCCACTAACATTAAGCCCCAAAACGCGTTGGTAATTTAAGAGGCAAGACATTACATATGAACCAAAATCTCTCTTGGCCACGGCTGAGGTGGTATTTTTCCTAGGGTGTCACAGGTTACATAATCATCAAAGTTAATGGGTTTTTAGACCCAGATGACCTCCTGAGTTGACTATTGGGTTTATTATGATACGTATTTATCTTTTAGTTAGATGTTTTCATCCACCCCTCAAAACCATTCCAACAACCCCCATTTTTTTTCATTCCATCACCTTTTTCAGTTTTCATTAAAAACACCAAAACCCACCACCAACCATTGTCACCCATCCACCATTGCCACCATCAACGACCACCGACCACCGCCGCAGCCACTACCACCCACAATGTGACACCCCAACCGATGGCGGAAACATCGGGATGTCACGTATTGATGATTGTTCAGTAGCTCATGGTAAATAATAAGTTTCAATAAATGATTTAAATAAGTTACATACAATTGTTCTAATAATTTGTACATCAAAATGAAAAATACTAGCTACGCATCTTCAAGCATTAACTCTAATCTTCGAGCATGTTATAACCTGAAACATGTTAAGTTTGAAAATATTTTGGGTCAACAAAAGTTGGTGAGAATTACATAGGTTTTGATAATTGAATAAAACTTGTACAATTCAAGTGTCATGGCAAGTCTAGTCCATATGTGAAAACATACTATCAGGTAAATCGAGTGCATAATCAAACCTTGTGACTAGAATATTGTGGTCCATCCCATACGCTCATGGTTCACTCGATTATGTTATGAATTCGATAACAATCACCCACACTACCTATGTAGGAGGTACACGTATCCGGGTGGGATTGTCAGTCCAATAGATCTATCATTGTATACCGTCGGCTGATCAATGTTAATGATTATGCTAGAATATTGTGCTTACCCTAGTCATGTTTAAGACATAATGCAACATAGAATAACACATAGACACTTATGATTGAATTGTAGATAGAATGTTGTAACATGTTTCACCCCAAAATAGTGAAATAGAAAAAGGGTTATGTAAAACTCACCTGAATTTCACTATGCAAGTACTAGCAAGTAGTAACAAGTCTGAACTTGGATTAATTGAACTCTTGTATCCTATTACAAATAAATGATGCCTTAAATTCTAATGCAAGTAAGCTTGCTTCGTTTCTTAGTTGTAAAGATAGTTTATTCAACTACCTAGACTCGTAAAGATGGTTGTAAACAATACGTGTCTCAATGTGTGTATAACTTAACGAACTGATAAGAACTTGGTTTTGTTTATTGAAAATATAAACGTTTGTATAGTTACTTAAAATAAGTACTTTGATATTTAGTATTTACATAGTCGCGTTTAAAATTTGTAAGAATAAGTGTCGGTTTACTAGTATGTTATTGCTTACGACGCGTTAATTGGCGAATTTAAATAATTAAATTTATTAATAATTAAGAATGCATTTTTTTGTTAATGGGATATTATTGTTAACGAATTAACGCGTCGTCTTATGAATAAAATATTATTATTATATCATTCGAGAAACGCTGGGCGTTACAGTTTCCCCTACTTTTGGGAACTTCGTCCCGAAGTTATTAAAAACACAGGGTTGAGTGTGATTGGGTAGAAATTAAGACAACTGTGGTTTGGAAAAAAATTGGGTTAAGGCACAACATGAATTTATAAGTAATAGAATAATATGTTTCGAATAATTTGGGTAAGAGTTTTGATATGTGTGAGTTTTAAGGGTTGGATTAGGTTCGTCTGAAATAGCAAGGAGAATAAGAATCTAGCAAAACACTAAACTTAAGTGTTAGGAAAGAAATGCATGAGTTGATTGACTATAGAAAGACTAAATGAACTACCAGGTAACTAGAGTTTATAATTGATTATCTACCGAAAACCTTGATAGAATTCCACACTACCTTAACGTACCTGTAAATTCATGATTACGTTCCGGACCGCAATCACCAATTTACCTTACATTAGGGTTTTGTGTCCTTCTATGACTCTAAACACATATTTAAGTAATGCAAAATAACATTGTGACTGAATCTTTGTATCAATGAGTCTAATAAATCTTTGTATCAAATTTCATGTATGATGTATCCAAAAATGAGTCCAACTGTTGAGCAGGAAAAGACCTCTACCAGTCAGTGAGTAGGAACCTCTACCGATTGTTGAGCAGGTGCGATAGCCTCTACCAGTTGTTGAGCAGGTTATTAGAACCTCTACCGACTGTTGAGCAAGCATGATGACCTCTACCAATCGTTGAGCAGGTTGTTAGGTACTCTACTAACTGTTGAGCAAGTACTTCATCCTCTACCAGTTGTTTGATTAAGTGTAACAATTATTTGACACATAAATTGCAAATTGATAATACATACATGTAAGCAAGTTTGTAAATGCATCAAGTATAGCATGCGAGTTGTAATAGAGTTGTCCTAGACAAGATTAATGACTCTAGGTGTGTTTATAGCAAATAGTTTATATTCCATGCTTTCAAGTATCATGAATAATCAAATGTTCAAGTAGATAATCAAATCCTCATGTATAACTAAGAATCAAGTTTGATGCAACGACCAATCAAGTTTTCAATAGTCTGATTATCATAGGGATCAAGTTCATGTTCCAGAAGGTGAAGAATATGAATTTAGTTCTTGAGAGGATGATGAAGAACTCAAAGCATCATCAAGGTTATGAAAGATAGTGAACGTGAAAATAGTTAATAAAGGGTTTATTTTATAGTAAGGAGATTATGCAGCAGTGTAAATCGCGGGGTTTGGATCAAAGGTTAGAATCTATCGTATGAGAAAACATGATTGTGATAAATACCAAAAATTGTAAAAGTCCGAACAAGTTGAAAATAATTAGGTGGCAATGGAGATTAAATTTTGTTCATGAGGATGGAAAGATCTTATTTTCAAAATTTGGTTTTGTATGTAAAGCAAAAGTCATTAAATAGTACAACTAAATTGATTTAGATCAAAATGTTTCGATGAGTCATAAGTTTTAAACACGATGTCGGATTTCAAAAATCAAGAATCTGTTGAGGTGTTTTGTATAGTTAACTTTGATTATTCCATAAAAAGAAGTGATTCCTAATATATTAAAACTTTTTTTAAGAGTATCTGTTACACCAACATTTGAAATTTAGAAAAATGAGTTTGTGGAATAAAAGGTTTTTTTTTTTTTTTTTTTTTTTTTTTTTTTTTTTTTTTGACAAAAATATTTATTTGCTTTAGTTTGTGAAATTCCTAGGTAATGAATATTTGACAAAATTTAGTACTCTTTAATGTTGGTGCTAGAGTATTTCCTATAAACAGATTATAAGGTTACAATTGAAACAAGGATTTTAAAATCTCGAATATGATGAAATTTTATGGTTGATGGTATTTTCAATATATATATATATATATATATATATATATATATCCCTATAGGATTGGGTTCAAATGAGAACTTCACTGAGTTGTGAAAACTAGAGAACTCCTTTGAACCTTCACCAAGTGACACTTCATCACCTTTATAATTTTTTGTATTTTATTAATTAGGGGTAATAAAGTCTTTTGTGTACACCCACTTGTGGGCATATTAGTAATAATAACACCCACCCTACCCCACCCCAATTACACTTTAAATAATAATAATAATAATCACACAAATGTCTCACCCCTCTCTCTCACTAACCGTCTCTCTCTCTAAATCATTATAAATCAGAGTCTCTCTCTCACATACACACACTTCTTTCTCTCTCTCTCTATCTCTCTCTCTCTCTCTAAAAAAAAGAAAAAACGATGGTGCAGATGAGGTTCGAAGGTGGTGGTGGACGGATCTGTTGGTGGTAGAGGGGCTGTGGTGTTGAGGGGTGGTGGTGGTTTTTGGTGCTGGTGGTGGTGGTGGGTCGATGGGTGGTGGTCGATGAACAGGAAGACGACGGTGGTCGATGAACAGGAAGGTTCACACACACACCCGTCTCTCTTTCTCTCTCTCTATCTCACTCAGTCTCTCTCCTTCTCTCTCTCTCTCTAAAAAGCACAAGAAACAGATCTGTGAAGGATTTTTGGTGAACGGGGTGAGGGTTAGAGGGGAGGGGGCTGTGGTGGTTCAATGGTCCGACGAAGGTGGTGTTTTGGTGGGGTCCGATGGTGGTTTGAAGGTGGATCCGATGGTGTTTTAAAGGTGATCAGTGTAGGTGTAAAGCTTGGAAAACAAGAAGACGAGGTAACACACCTATCTCTGATTCCTTGTCAAGATTATTATTATTATTATTATTATTATTATTATTATTATTATTATTATTATTATTATTATTATTATTATTAGGTTAAAATTTGGGTTTTGTTGAAAACTTGGGTTTTTGTTTTAGGATCTTTTTGATGTTTTTAATGATATTATTGTGAAAAGATAGGATTTTTATGTTGAAAATTTCGGTTTTGTTAGGAGATGATGCAGTGAAGATGATGATCTTTTGGGTTAAGAAAAAGGTGTGCATCCTTTTTGGCTGTTCAATCACAAATGGGTTACACCAATGTAAACAGGTTTTTTGGTTGTTCAATCACTAATGGGTTACACCAACGTAAATAGGGGTTTTTGTGCCTTTTGCTTAGCATTCTAATAAACATTTTTTTTTTTTGGGGGGGGGGGGGGGGTACACCAATGTAAAACACGTTTTTGATTTCGTGGTTTTATTAATTTTGTTAGGATAGATTTATGGTTTTTTGTAAGTATTTTGAATTTTTTGGGGTTTTTTTGTCAGGAGATGATGCTGCGACGAAGAGCCGATGCTGTGAAGACGACGATGAATGGTGTAGTATGTTTTGTAAGAAAACACTGGTGTAAACATCAGTTTACACCAGTGTAAATATGAATGTATAATGTATAGTCATTGTTGATGTAAGAAAAACACTGGTGTAAAACATCAGTTACACCAGTGTAAATATAAATGTAAAGCACACTATCTAGTTTTGGTTTTTTACACTAGTGTTTTTATTTATTTTTTTTGTAAAAGTTGTGTATGGCTGATTTACATTGGTGTAAATCAACCTCCTCATTATATGTTTTGTTTGGTTTTACACGGGTGTAATTGTTAGTAAATGTTTGTGTATGACAGATTTACACTGGTATAAAAAATTACACCAGTGTAAAAATGGGGGATAGAGGACTTGACGGTTTTTTTTTGTGTTTAAAATATTTAAAAAAAACAGTAAATTATTTTAATTAAAATAATAAAATAAAGTTTAATAAATAAGATTGTTTTTAATAATGAAATAAAAAATAACATAATATTATATTAAATCTTCTCTCTCATGAGGTTTTACCTAAATACCCTTAATTGTACTTTAACATATTAAAAAAAAATACTCATTAATCAAGTAAAGATAAAATACATTACTTTTAATCTCAACCATTGGATCATCATGGTCCATAAGGGTTCTCTAGTTCTCACAACTCACTTGAGTTCTCATTTTAACCCAACCATATCCCTATATATATATATATATAAACATAAATAAAAATGTAAGGGGGGGGGGGAGTTTAAAATAAAATTGGCCAGAAACATCAAAGATAATAGATTTAAAATATGTAACATGATGTAAAGGGAAACATATGATTTGAGTTAGATGTTAAAAATAATTAGACTTATGGGTAATATTATAAGTTTGTAAAATGAATTAGGATTGTGAAACCCAGAAATGATTTATGAAGTTTAAGCTAATGAGGGAATTATATAAGAAGAAAATATATTTGAATTGTAAAAATTTTGAGATTCAAAACTTAGATTTTATACGAGAGTGAGGGGGTATAAATTAATGAAAATGAAACACAAAGATTGTAAATATCTAACCCCGAAAAAACGAAAATGTTGGCTTATCAAAACAGATCAGGTCTAAGCCCAACGAATTTGCCCTAATAATCTAGAAGTACGTTAGGATTGTAGCAAGTAAGTGAAAGAGAGTAGGCAAGACCAAATTAGGCTAAGAATAAGGATGAGGATAGGGATAGAGATAAGGATAAGGTAGAGCTACAAGCAACTAAAGCAAGTACTGATTAATGTCCTAAGGCTATAGACTAGATTATTTTTCTAATAACCTAATTCCCTATAACCAAGGCTCTGATACCAATCTGTAACACCCCAACCGATGGCGGAAACATCGGGATGTCACGTATTGATGATTGTTCAGTAGTTCATGGTAAATAATAAGTTTCAATAAATGATTTAAATAAGTTACATACAATTGTTCTAAGAATTTGTACATCAAAATGAAAAATACTAGCTACGCATCTTCAAGCATTAACTCTAATCTTCGAGCATGTTATAACCTGAAACATGTTAAGTTTGAAAATATTTTGGGTCAACAAAAGTTGGTGAGAATTACATAGGTTTTGATAATTGAATAAAACTTGTACAATTCAAGTGTCATGGCAAGTCTAGTCCATATGTGAAAACATACTATCAGGTAAATCGAGTACATAATAGAACCTTGTGACTAGAATATTGTGGTCCATCCCATACGCTCATGGTTCACTCGGTTATGTTATGAATTCGATAACAATCACCCACGCTACCTATGTAGGAGGTACACGTATCCGGGTGGGATTGTCAGTCCAATAGATCTATCATTGTATACCGTCGGCTGATCAATGTTAATGATTATGCTAGAATATTGTGCTTACCCTAGTCATGTTTAAGACATAATGCAACATAGAATAACACATAGACACTTATGATTGAATTGTAGATAGAATGTTGTAACATGTTTCACCCCAAAATAGTGAAATAGAAAAGGGGATATGTAAAACTCACCTGAATTTCACTGTGCAAGTACTAGCAAGTAGTAACAAGTCTGAACTTGGATTAATTGAACTCTTGTATCCTATTACAAATAAATGATGCCTTAAATTCTAATGCAAGTAAGTTTGCTTCGTTTTTTAGTTGTAAAGATAGTTTATTCAACTACCTAGACTCGTAAAGATGGTTGTAAACAATACGTGTCTCAATGTGTGTATAACTTAACGAACCGATAAGAACTTGGTTTTGTTTATTGAAAATATAAACGTTTGTATAGTTACTTAAAATAAGTACTTTGATATTTAGTATTTACATAGTCACGTTTAAAATTTGTAAGAATAAGTGTCGGTTTACTAGTATGTTATTGCTTACGACGCGTTATTTGGCGAATTTAAATAATTAAATTTATTAATAATTAAGAATGCATTTTTTTGTTAATGGGATATTATTGTTAACGAATTAACGCGTCGTCTTATGAATAAAATATTATTATTATATCATTCGAGAAACCCTGGGCGTTACACACAACCACCCACCACCGTCGCCGCCACCCACCTACCACTACCTACCACCGTTGCTGCACCCACCACCAACCACCATCACCCGCCCACCATCGGTGCCATCAACGACCACCCACCGCCACCGCCACCGCCACCGCCTTTGCCACCTACCACCGGCGCCATCCACCGCCACCCACCACCGCTGTCATCACCCTTCACCGCCACCACCGTCACCCACCCACCACTAGCGCCATCCACCTACCGCCGCCGCCGCCACCCACCATCGCCGCCATCAACAACCCACCACCATCGCTACTAACCACCACCCACCATCACTGCTAATAACCACCCACCACCGTCACCTACCCACCATCGTCTTTTCCTACCTACCAAACAACATAAAGTAATATTGTGTTTTATTCCTACATGACAACCAAACAAGACATGGAATGGTAATGATCCATTTCATTACCTCGTTCATTCAATTCCCTCATCCATTCCATTACCTTGTACCAAACAAACCCTAAATTTTTTTTCTTTTTTCTTTTAATAATATACACACAAAATTAAGAGATAATTGTTAACTAAATCATCAAGATTTTCCGGGTGGAAGCCTTAGTGCCCCTTATGTGCAGCCTCGACTCGCTTGTGGGCCGGCCACTCTCTCGCGTCAACGTGGACCCGGTTAAGAGAACATAGTCTGACCATTGTAGAGTGGCTAGGGGATCCCCTTCTGGGGGGTTGTGATGAACTTTGTCACAACATAGAAAATCACCTTCCAAAAAAAAAAAATCATCAAGATATGGTAGTGAATGCACACGATGCTTACTTAGACCCTTGGGTGTGGAGGAGGCCCATCATTTATGTGGTCCTCTACCTCAGCTACCACGTCAGCGTTGGTAGGAGCATCATGGAGATGATGGTCCAAGGGTGTGGAGGAGACCCATCATTATTTATTTCTTTTTCTTTTTGTTTTTTTAATTAGCTAATACTATAATATTAATATTAAAAATTTAAAATTACATAAAAAAACATTACAAATAATTTTAAAAAAACACAACTAAAATTAAATTAACCTATTCGACATAAAAAAATACAAATAATCTACTCTTCTCCATTGTTCCAAATATATTCAACCAGATCTGCTTGAAGATTATGATGCGTGAACTCGTTATGTAATGAGAACTCATTTAAATCTTGTTGATGTGGGTCAACAGGCACAGTATTCTCCGGGGGGCATTCTCGTCATAATCACAGATGGCGGAGCCTTCGTCTTCGAGTATCATGTTATGCAACAAGATACAAGCGTACATACAGTAACACAACCTTTTTGGGGTGAACATATGTGTCAAATGATGTACCATCTTTGTTGTAGAACCCCAAATAACCGTTCAATGTTTTTTCTTGCCGCCTCTTGAAACTTGGCAAATTTCTTTATTTTTTCATCGAACGGGTGGTGAATACTTTTAACGATCATCGCGTAAGATGGGTAGATCCCATCAGCAAGATAATAACCTCACCTATACTCCACCCCCGATACTGTAAACCTGGTATCCGGACCGGTTCCTTTTATGACATCGTCAAAAACCTCCGATTGGTTAATGACATTAATGTCGTTGTTCGAACCAGGAATGCCAAAGAAAGCATGCCAAACCCATAGATCTTGTGAACACACAGCCTCCAAGATTATTGAAGGATGGTCTTGATCCCCTCGTTTGAACATTCCGCGCCATGCGACCGGGCAGATTTTCCAAGGCCAATGCGTGCAATCAATGCTTCCGAGCATTCCTGGAAAACCATGTCTTTGGTGATGGAACTGATACAATTGTTGGACCTCACTGGAGTTTGGTTTTCGCAAATATTTCTTGCTGTAAAGCTTCACCACACACTTGCTAAACTTGTACAGACATTCTCGTGTAGTTCTTTCCGACATCTTTAAATACTCGTCCCACGCATCCGCCTAGTCCCGTACGCTAGTTGCCGAAGTGCCGCTGTGTATTTTTGTAAGGTGGTGAACTCCCTTTTCTTTCTAGCATCGTATCATAAGGTAAAAAATGGGTGAAAGTTCGCCACATCATCGGCTATACGTAAGAACAATCTTCTACTCATTCGGAACCTACGCCTAAATAGGGCCGACGAGTATAAGGGTTCGTCGGCAAAATAATCGGCTGCCAATCTATCATGGGCACCTACACATATTTTAAAAAATATAAACACAATAAAAATCTACAATCTTAAAAAATTTAAATATAATAAACAACTACAATGTTAAAAAAATAAATATAATATACATAAATAATCTAAAAAATATATAAAACGTACTTTCTCAGTCTCTGTTTATAGTCGCTTGCCTAGTTTGAGGTACCGAGTCGACTTCATCTCCTTCCTCCTATGCAATGATCTGCGCCGCTTACGCCATGACGTTTATAACAAAGTTTACGGCTTCGTTTGTAGATGATGAACCCGTAGAAGACGAAGACGAAGACGACAAAGAAGATGATAATGACATGGTTGTTTGAGGGTTTGGAAAATGGTTTTGTTTAAATAAATTGAGAGAGCTTTTATAAAAATGTGAATGAAAAGGGGTGGAATGTTTGTATTTATAATATTATTAAAAACCTTTTTTTTAAACGGTCAAATAGCTGTTAGAAAGCATGCTCAACGTCTCTTTTAGCCCCTACATCAACGTCTTCTCCTTACCGGTCATGCCGTGCCGGGCCTAAGGGGGGGGGGGGGGGGGCGTGTTGCCCGGGCCGGCATAGGCATGACTTCCTTATGCCGCGTCCATACCGTAAGGTCTTAGCCTCCGTATATGTTATCTATATCTATACTATATTATAAAGCATCTAGGAAGGATACCAACCAAAGTTAAGTAAATACTACATTTTATGCTTATGGTACAATAACTTAATTAAGGTAGTAAAGGGGTGAAGTTGTCTTTTTACATTAACAATTAAGTTGATTATAAAAGAATAAAGTTATTATTAGTGACTATCCATGTTCCTAACTCCTTTATAAGTTATTACTTATTACTTATTAGTAGTGACTATCCATGTTCCTAACTCTTTTATCTCATTTATGTCTTGACCTTCTATTAGAACCCTATAAATAGTGGTCATATATTGTGTTGTTATTATATACATCTCAATCTACCAACACTTTTGTTTCTCCTATTCCTTCATAGCAGCAGCTGCAGGTACCAATACTATGTTAATCTAGATTATCAATTATCAAGTTATTGAATTTGTTAGTGAAAATGGTTATATGATCATGAATTCTACAATCATTTGAATCTATTTTTTTTTCATTTGGTTATTGTTAAAATTGCGTGTGATTAGTTTGATAAACATGATTGTAAGAAAGTGTTTTTATGATTATTAAGGCATAATTAAGTTAACTACATTATACATGATGATATTATCTTTTTTTTTGGCTGATTTTATTAAGTTCAAAGATTTTTCATTCCAAGGACATGGCATGTTAAATGACAAAAGACACTCATTCATTACATGTCATATATTGTGGACAATGACTTACATATGGACCAATTAATCAATGTCATATATTTTTAATTATTTAAACCGGCGATGCCATTTGACTTTTTATAATAAAATGAGAAATAAATATGACATGGAATGGTGGAAGCTTACGATGTACTTGTAGAGTAAAATAATGAATGAACTATGTGTGTGTTTTGTAAACATGAGAGTTAAAATGAAAAAATGCCAAAAATAGATCAAAAATAAATTCGTAATAATCGAGCCATTAGTTTAATTGAATAATTTGAACGTAAACAATAAAACTATATCATTCAAAGCAAAAAAGACAATACATCTTTAGTAGTAACTAAAGATGTGGAAGATACAATAACTTAAATTTTCCTATTACTTGTGGAAGATATAATGGTTAAAATTTTTTTCTCAACTGACGTGGACAATAATTGTACATACATGACTATAAGAGTTAAACATAGAAAATTCATAATATGATTTTATCTGTATCTATCTCTGTATCTATACTATATTATAAAGCATTTAGGAAGGATACCCACAAAATTTAAAAACAATAATAAGAGATGACAAAATTTCTCTTTTCCAACCTTTACTATATGTCAACCAAAACATACACTCATATCGAAGCTTGCTAATCGTGCCAAGCCTTCATGATGAGTCAAGATGTCCTTCTTTGTCTCATGTAAGCGGCAACAATACCATATGATACATGTCATACCCTTGTTTGCATTTATCATCGTATATTTATTTTTGTTGTTGCTTGTTTTTAGTAAATGTTGTGTTCCCGCCGGTATGGACGCGGCATAGGGAAGTCATGCCTATGCCAGCCCGGGCAACACGCCCCAGGAAGTTGTCTTTTTACATTAACAATTAAGTTGATTATAAAAGAATAAAGTTATTATTAGTGACTATCCATGCTCCTAACTCCTTTATAAGTTATTACTTATTACTTATTAGTAGTGACTATCCATGTTCCTAACTCTTTTATCTCATTTATGTCTTGACCTTCTATTAGAACCCTATAAATAGTGGCCATATATTGTGTTGTTATTATATACATCTCAATCTACCAACACTTTTGTTTCTCCTATTCCTTCATAGCAGCAGCTGCAGGTACCAATACTATGTTAATCTAGATTATCAATTATCAAGTTATTGAATTTGTTAGTGAAAATGGTTATATGATCATGAATTCTACAATCATTTGAATCTATTTTTTTCATTTGGTTAGTTGTTTACATTTGTTTTAATTTATGACTGGTTACCGTTTTCTGTCACTACACAGATTTAGAGTTATTTTAGGTTATTGTTAAAATTGTGTGTGATTAGTTTGATAAACATGATTGTAAGAAAGTGTTTTTTATGATTATTAAGGCATTATTAAGTTAACTACATTATACATGATGATATTATCTTTTTTTTTGGCTGATTTTATTAAGTTCAAAGATTTTTCATTCCAAGGACATGGCATGTTAAATGACAAAAGACACTCATTCATTACATGTCATATATTGTGGACAATGACTTACATATGGACCGATTAATCAATGTCATATATTTTTAATTATTTAAACCGGCGATGCCATTTGACTTTTTATAATAAAATGAGAAATAAATATGACATGGAATGGTGGAAGCTTACGATGTACTTGTAGAGTAAAATAATGAATGAACTATGTGTGTGTTTTGTAAACATGAGAGTTAAAATGAAAAAATGCCAAAAATAGATCAAAAATAAATTCGTAATAATCGAGCCATTAGTTTAATTGAATAATTTGAATGTAAACAATAAAACTATATCATTCAAAGCAAAAAAGACAATACATCTTTAGTAGTAACTAAAGATGTGGAAGATACAATAACTTAAATTTTCCTGTTACTTGTGGAAGATATAATGGTTAAAAATTTTTTCTCAACTGACGTGGACAATAATTGTACATACATGACTATAAGAGTTAAACATAGAAAATTCATAATATGATTTTATCTATATCTATCTCTGTATCTATACTATATTATAAAGCATTTAGGAAGGATACCTACAAAATTTAAAAACAATAATAAAAGATGACAAAATTTCTCTTTTCCAACCTTTACTATATGTCAACCAAAACATACACTCATATCGAAGCTTGCTAATCATGCCAAGCCTTCATGATGAGTCAAGATGTCCTTCTTTGTCTCATGTAAGCGGCAACAATGCCATATGATACATGTCATACCTTTGTTTGCATTTATCATCATATATTTATTTTTATTGTTGTTTGTTTTTAGTAAATGTTGTTCCCGCCGCAACGCGCGGGCACCCCACTAGTAATGACTTAATCATCAAAGTCACTAACCGGACGGTTAAGTGAATAGATGATTAAAAGGCTTAAACTACAAATTAAAATCAAAACAAGATAAAACACCAAACCAAACCAAACCACTTGTTCTCTCCAAGTATTTTTGATCAGTTATTTAGGGTCAAGCATTAACCGATCCAGTCCAATTTAAAACTAGACACTTTGAAATGGTTACCTATTTGACATGTTATCTCAACTTTGAGCATGTTTAGGGTGTAACTGAGATTTGGCTTTGACTTGTTTTTTTAAGAGTTTGGTTATTCTTTTCCCCTCTTGTTTTAAGATTCCAACTATTGAAAGTAAACAAAAATTGACTTATGTCTGGTCCCTTAGAGACCACCTCAAAAACAAGTTACTTTTCGATTCCTTTCGGTCCTCATGCTTTTCTTAATTTCCATCCCATCTAGGCGATACATGTTCGATCGATGTTCATAGGCTATCTCCAGTTTCCAGTGATTTAATTATCTTTCTGCGCCACGTAGCGGTTTCAGGATCAAACTTGAGCTCCCATGTTGGCCAGTAGTGCAGGTCCTGTTTCAGTGTCATCACCTGTGGCTTCCCATTCAAGTCGACGGTCCTTACACGAACAAATTCTCCGTCTTCAATTTCCTATATATACATACACATTACTTGAGTAAACCACTTGGCATTCGAAGAAAAACACAAACAAAGAATAACTAAAGCACAAAAACATGTGTGTACCTTTGTGACATTGACAAAAGCATCCAAGTCAGGAATTGGTTTTCCATTAACTTCCACAATCCATTGTTTAGAATACAAACCGTATCTATTAGCAGGACTCCCGGATGACCCCCTGCAATAGAGTAAATTTAATTCTTTAGGGTTTAACACGTCAATGCGTATCCTGCAAAAACGGGTCAAACCTGTACCTTGTGACATATACACCATGGCCGACCTCTTTAGGAAGGTACTCGATGGCACGTACTGATGGGTGATGATCATGTACTAAACATCCACACCAGTTAAATATACGTGTGGTACCGTTGCCATCTCTTATATCCGTTCCCACTTGAACCTCCATTTCATGTCCCTAGACCAAACCATAAAACATGATTCATTAATAATATTTCCCACATTACTTCCTGAATGTGGGACAAGAGTAACATGGTATCTGTATATATGATTAACCTGACGAAAGATGGTCAATTCAAGTTTTGCATCCGTGTCATCATACACATCCAAGGCATGGCATGCATCTTCAACATCACTAAAACATGTAACTGGCTTTTTATTGATTGCAAGAATCATATCACCTTGTTTTAATAAATTCTCAGCTTTAGATCCTGCTAAACAACCTATGACCCGTAGCACTTGACGTCTAACAGGATCTTTCTTTAAAAGAGCCTATGAAGAACAAATATATAGAATTATCAATTTATGTATATTACATTGAAAATAATTGAACAGAGTAAAAATTGGGAGATGCATACTTGGATCCAGTTGCTGCCGAGACCAAAACTTCTATCCTCGGAAAGTAAAGTACAACTAAACTCAACCTCTAAAACCCTAACCAGAGGCATTGGTCTTTTGATACCGTTTATTAGAAGTGACGGTCCTTTTGCGCCTGATATTATTTCATTAACAACTTGGCTAATTGAATGTATAGGAATACCTCTCACAAATTGACGTTGTTTTGATGAATTCACACCATATTTGATCTGCAACCAAGATTTTATCATCAGATTTTGTCAACCTTTTATCAACTCAAAAAGAATTCCTTCCGTTTCTTTTCAGATCTACGATTAGTACGTACCTGAGTTGAAAAGCTTCCCCATAAAGCTTTAACTCTTCCATGCTCATCGGTCAACACTCCTCTAAAATTGCTACCAAAGTCTGCATACACAGCAAGCAAGCAACATAAATAAGTAATTTATCAATATTTGATTTGTTTATGATTCGTTCAAAAAGTGGATAAGATAATGTAGTATGTACCGGTATCAAGCTCTATAACTTCCATGTTGTTTGCTCTATAACGCGGGTTGGTAACAACAGATTTTCGATATTTTGCTTGTAAACTCCCACTTAATCCCACGAGATATACACTATCTCCACGCCGCAATGCAGGTTCTGTCACAAAATAAAAATTAAGCAGAAAAAAAAAAAAAAAAAAAAAAACTCTTCTCAACCGTTGATCTGGTACAGGTTTTCCTACCTGGAAGAAGTTGGGCAGCTCGAACAACTGAATTACCAGCAGGTCCAATGACAGAAGGGTCATATGCAACAATTGCATAGTTGTGAACAGGATGGAGAAACACCACCTGAAAAGGCAAACCTTGTTATATCCATCTGTTGAGTAACTACACAAAAATAACAAAAGTAAACGGTCGAGTTTTTATTTTAATATTAGACTCGTACCTCCCCAGGAATTTCGATTGGGAAGGCAGCAAAAGAAAGCATGATATCAGATGCCGATATGGCAACAGTATTTTTGTCAACTGCAACCAACCCCATTTCTTCTGAATGAAATATAATCACACCGGTTCCAATACAATGTTGTTTGACACCATTAACCATACATGATGACGGTACATAAACCTGATAGTAAATATTCCAAATATTGTATAGCAATCCCATCAAACTAATAATAAATGAATAGTTATTCGATGCTGAAGAAATTACCGTAAGCCTGACAAGAGAAGTGGCGGATCTCCCAGGAACCCTCTTGGTTTGGAAAAAATTGAAAAATTTAGTGAAAATCAGTGAGAATCTACGAAAGGAACCCCCAGAAAATAACTCCAGGATTCGCCACTGGACAAGAGTGGGCTTGATTACACGCTCTGCAACAGAAGCATTACCAGAGTCTGGCGATGTTAAATCCTCTACCTCAGCAATCACAGTACCATCAGCAGATGCTTCTTTTTCGCCCACTCCACTCTTTGTTGTTCCACTGTTGGATTCCTCTTGAACATGTCCGGAGCTACTAATGTCCATGCTGGCAATACCATTAGCAGCTTGTATAATGCCAGAAGACATAAGTTGGGAATTGGAGGGCAGGGCCGGCTTTCCTATCCAAATACCAGAAGTGTCATCACGGGTATATATTTGAGGGGACGCATACCACTCATGGCGATCCACTGTAACAAGAACAGACTGCAACCGGAAGAAAGTAAAAACGACTGCAACATTCTTCTATCAACAACAAAAAAAAAGCGTAAAAGGAATGATATATTTGTATTGGAATACCTTCCTTGTATGGCGGCGAGTTTTGTATACCAATGGAACCCGAGTTCCTGGAGACAGCTTGGATAGAACACTAATGAAGTTGTCAAGATTTGAAACCTCTTTATTGTCTAATCTCGTAATAATGGCATGCCGTGGGACCCCGGCTTTATAAAGCATGTAACTGCAGATATAAAATATAATGGTTAAACATTTCATTTCCAAAAGTAGAGCAATTTTATCAAAGAAGTTACCCGGGTTCTGCCACATATACAAGACCACAGCGAAAATGAAAATTCCTAGCTTGTTGATACGAGAGCGGGTGTATAACCCCACCGCTAACTTCCAAAAAGTAGTTTGGTGTTATGGAGTGTAAATCTTCAACCTGAAACAAACAACATAAGCTAAATCTCTGTAAAGCATAGAACATGGACGTAAGAGGCTGGTCACTCACCACCAACTGAACGGTCAAAGATGTGCCGCCTCTTTCAAACTCCAACTCGACATTTTGGCCTACGCTGTCATCAAGTAAAGTCTCCATCTTCAGAAACCGAGTAATTACCTGCAGAAAGGCTTATTTATTGAAGCACAATTTTACAAATAATTAAGAGCACCTAAATCAATTATAAAGATTGTTTATTGTATATTCATAAGAACTGAATTTTTCAATTGCAGTATCCATCCATCATCAAACATATGCTAATTATAGTCATAAAAAACATACCTCCCCATTCATGCGAACAAGCACGTCACCTGGCTCCAAATGTTCACAGGCTGGTCCACCTGGCACCTACAACATGTTACATGCCCATGACGGCGGGAGGCCTTAATGTATGGTAACGTTACAACAGAAGCTAAACAACTTACCACAGAATCAACTACAAGCATCCCGGTTTCACTTGGTGGAGATGCATCGCGAACCAACTAACCCAAAAACAAATCAAATAAGAGAATTAGAGAATTACTTTAACATTTTGGTTTTATAAATGAATCAACAAATAAATTTGAATGAAAACTAACACACCTGCTCTGTTTCACTTTTTAAACCAAGCCGACGGGTTTCAATAAATCCTTTGTGGACAAAGGTTGCCTAGCAGAAACAACAGAACATTATGTTCAGTGACAGTGCAATGAAGTTTCAGATAATATATATATATATATATATATATATATATATATATATATATATATATATTGTTATTAAGAAGTTGATAAAGAAATGAATATTACAAACCAAACCTGGATTGTACCACGAGGTATTGTAACAGCCTCCGGTTTATCGTGACAAAAATATCTCCCATTTTGCAAGATTTTTAAAGCCCTCACCACCTGTAAATTTAAACTTCAGAATTTTGTGCCTCGTTTAAAAGCTCCCCTGCACCCATTATGTAGGATTTCTTGAAAAAAAAAAAAAAAACATTTCTTGTTCCAACATATTATTTTTTATGTTTTAAGAATCCTGTTTTAAGAATCCTTAATTAGCTTGTTTGTACTTACTCGTTCTAAAGGAAACAAATATGCTGAGGAAGTAAAATTCTTGCTGCCAGCATTTAATGCAACGGCTCTTCCTTGCAAATCAATGACTGGGGACCCACTCGAACCGCTTTTAGTACCTGAAGCCACCTGTTATGGAGGAAAAATAACCTAACTACTTAGCTAGGTAATTATCTCCCATCCCAAAGTGCTTTAATTTTAAAAACTGAATTCTAATATTCATATTGATCAATATAATGTTGGCATGTCAGCCCAGCCATACTATTTATGCAACAATCATTAAGATCCAAAACTACTAGCTAGCTAGCTAGCATTAGTAGCAGGAAGCTAGGTCACCTGTATGTAGAACGTATTGAAATCGTTGTAGCCATCTCTGCAGCAAGAAGAATATGTCTTATTCTTAACATGTGATGAATAGTCTTGCAAATGCTGTAACTTAATAATTCAGGAAAACATAGTGAAGCAGCTTACTCTCCATAACGTGGTGCATCCCTATCCAGACGAGCAAGCGTACCAGTAAAAATAGAGTTCTGTAGAGTAAAATATATGACTTAATATTAATAAAGCAGAAAAAGGTACTTAACATATTGGTTTTAAAAAACTCGATACCTTCTCTCCTTTATCATTACCAACAACTCTAATCTCAAGTCCAACAGAAGCAGCTTCAGGAGCAAGAGGTATCTCCTCATAACTCAAAAACTTAACCGCAGCCGGATCATATCGAAAGAATCCAAAATCATGTACCTGATGATATTGCAAAACCATAAACCACAAACTCATCATCAACCTAATTATTATTAATATATGATCATGTATAATTAACTATATATTAACCAACTCACAGGATCTCTATATATCGGATAAACCGGAATCTCTTCAAGATTATCAAGCATAGCTTCAGCTCTCACAGGACCTACGTACAAAATATCATGATATTGATGCACGCACGTATAAAAAAAAAAAAGTCAAAGAGACCTACCTGGTTTGACGACATGGCTGTTAGTTAGTATGATTCCACGTCGCTTATCGACAACAAACCCGGTAGCACGGCTTGAACCTGCGGAATGAGTGTCGAAAGCTCTACACGCAGTTGTACGGAGCACAACAACCGCCGGAATAACCTTCTGCAGCACCTTCTTCCAATCCTCAGCGGTTGCATGCTGCTGGTCCTGTTTCATATCCATAGACAACTCATCCTTGGTTTCCAATGCGTACTGCTCCATCTATATCTATATATATCTATATATGCAATGCAATGGTTAACACTAACTGATCGAAGTTCGTCAATTAAAGGTGATGATGGCAGAGATATATTATTGACGATCGACCTCATCTTAATTATAAGGATGTTTGAATAAATAGAATACATATGTATGTATGTATGTAATTAATTATTCTTATTAATTGTATTAAGATTTGTATTTCCTATTTGTAACAAACTTCTATATATAGATGTTAAGTCTTATATATAAGGCCAAGATTGATGGACAAGGTGGTCATTAATATTCACGAAGAATACAACATATCAGGGCACCCAGGTACGACCCTTGGTCACCTACCTCCCAACAAATGGTTGTGGCCTTCTCAACCCTGGGGGTACCCACCGGCAGGTTCTCCATAAGAATTCAAGTGCCCTGGCCGAGCTGTGAAAAATGTGCCCCTTAGCTTAGGCCTAACGAAATAATTAATAACGTAAACTATTTTTTTAAACGACAATTAAAGTAATATCAGTAAAGTAATAAACATATCAATGACAAAAATAACAGAAGCATAACCATCATAAGCGATAAGCTAACCAAGGATGAGTGAAGCTCTTCTAGCATTCTTGATAGCAAACTGATTGATCAACTCTTCACAGTTTATAATATCCAACGTTTCGTACTCGATAGTTATCATCGCCAATTCGCAAAGTTTTTTTTTAACTTACGTAAGCTAGGCTTCATGAGTCTTGGCTGATGGACTGATGGTTAAGTTACTTAAGTGGATTAATAGCCTAATAGGTTTGAGTTTTAGACGTTGAAATTATAATGGGCTTATTACAGACTAACAAAATTTTCTTGCCCATTGTTGTGGAACTTATTAATTTTAAATGGATTGTAAATTTAATATATATATATATATATATATATATATAGGGGAGGGTTATCTTGAGAACGCTAAATATCGTGAGAACCGTGAGAACAAGTAAAAAATTCAATCAAAATCAAATTTTTTTAATACAAACCTCATTATAATCAAAATACAACATTAGTAAATGAATTTTCTTTCCAAATAATTCATCTTTTCTTGCAAAAACACTTTCAAATTAACTTTTTACACATGTGTAAATGAAACAGTTTACACATGTATAAACAGTAAATTTACACATGTGTAAAAACAATTTATTTCCGTATACGTTTGAATTTTTACGCGTAATTTGTGTTTTTGAGATGGTATTTTAGTAATAAAGACAAGTGTAAAAAGAAATTTTGAATTTGAATGGTTTTAAATGCCGTTCTCACGGTTCGCACGAAATATATATATATATATATATATATATATATATATATATATATATATATGGTAGGGGGGAGGGTTATCTTGAGAACGCTAAATATTGTGAGAACCGTGAGAACAAGAAAAAAAAATCAATCAAAATCATTTTTTTTTAATGCAAACCTAATTATAATCAAAATACAACATTAATAAATGAATTTTCTTTTCAAATAATTCATTTTTTCTTGCAAAAACACTTTCAAAATAACTTTTTACACATGTGTAAATGAAACAGTTTACACATGCATAAACAGTAAATTTACACATGTGTAAAAACAATTTATTTTCGTATACGTTTAAATTTTTACGCGCAAATTGTGTTTTTGAGATTGTATTTTAGTAATAAAGATAAGTGTAAAAATTTTTTTTGAATTTGAATGGTTTTAGATGCCGTTCTCACGGTTCGCACGAAATATAGGTGTTCTCAAATTAACTTTCCCCTATGGTAGGGATCCTAAGAGAACCAACCCCTATTTGAGAACTGAGAGAACCATTCTGAGCCACACATTTCATATAAAGGCAAAAAAAAAATTTTTTTTTTAATCGCACATTTTTATGCAAGGAAAATTTTTTTTATTTTTTTTTCATTTATACATATGTGTATATGACAATTATACATATGTGTATATAGCATTTTTCAGCTATACATATGTGTATATTTCAGTTATACATATGTGTATATAGCATTATACATATGTGTATAATGCAATTATACACATGTGTATACTGAAAAAAAAATACAAAAAAAAAAAAAATTCCTTACATATAAAGCAGCGATTTTTGCAACAAAAAAAAAAAAAAAAAAAAATTTTGCCTTAGAGAAATGTGTGGCCCAGAATGGTTCTCTAGTTCTCAATTTGGGGAAAGGTTCTCATTGAACCAAATCCTATATATATATATATATATATATATATATATATATATATATATATATATATATATATATATATGGGAAAGTTAATTTGAGACCTATATTTCGTGCGAACCGTGAGAACGGCATCTAAAACCATTCAAATTCAAAATTTGTTTTTACACTTGTCTTTATTACTAAAATACCATCTCAAAAACACAAATTACGCGTAAAAATTCAAACGTATACAGAAATAAATTGTTTTTACACATATGTAAATTTACTGTTTATACATGTGTAAACTGTTTGATTTACACATGTATAAAAAGTTAATTTGAAAGTGTTTTTGCAAGAAAAGATGAATTATTTGGAAAGAAAATTCATTTATTAATGTTATATTTTGATTATAATGAGGTTTATATTAAAAAAAATTTGATTTTGATTGATTTTTTTACTTGTTCTCACGGTTCTCACAATATTTAGCGTTCTCAAGATAACCCTCCCATATATATATATATATATATATATATATATATATATATATATATATATATATATATATAGGGGAAAGTTAATTTGAGAACACCTATATTTCGTGCGAACCTTGAGAACGGCATCTAAAACCATTCAAATTCAAAATTTCTTTTTACACTTGTCTTTATTACTAAAATACAATCTCAAAAACACAATTTACGCGTAAAAATTCAAACGTATACGAAAATAATTTGTTTTTACACATGTGTAAATTTACTGTTTATACATGTGTAAACTGTTTCATTTACACATGTGTAATAAGTTAATTTGAGAGTGTTTTTGAAAGAAAAGATGAATTATTTGGAAAGAAAATTCATTTATTAATGTTATATTTTCATTATAATGAGGTTTGTATTAAAAAAATTTGATTTTGATTGATTTTTTTACTTGTTCTCACGGTTCTCACAATATTTAGCTTTTTCAAGATAACCCTTCCCTATATATATATATATATATATATATATATATATATATATATATATAGGGGAAAGTTAATTTGAGAACACCTATATTTCGTGCGAACCGCGAGAACGGCATCTAAACCATTCAAATTCAAAATTTCTTTTTGCATTTATCTTTATTACTAAAATACAATCTCAAAAACAGAATTTACGCGTAAAAATTCAAACGTATACAGAAATAAATTGTTTTTACACATGTGTAAATTTACTGTTTATACATGTGTAAACTGTTTCATTTACACATGTGTAAAAAGTTAATTTGAAAGTGTTTTTGCAAGAAAAGATAAATTAGTTGGAAAGAAAATTCATTTATAAATGTTATATTTTGATTATAATGAAGTTTGTATTAAAAAAATTTGATTTTGATTGATTTTTTTACTTGTTCTCACGGTTCTCACAATATTTAGCGTTCTCAAGATAACCCTCCCCTATATATATAGGGTGGGGTTAGCATACGAAAGAGGTGTTTTGTAAGAAGGGTGAGAAGAAAAAATAACCATTGGATCAACTTGATGGAGGGATGAGATGATAGTAGTGGCAAATTTGTAATATGTGTTATAATTATATTGGATAAATTAAGGATGTAGGGGTAGATGTGTAATATTACTCCTCTTAATTAACAAAACCCATTTAATTCACTTAATAATAACCGTATCTCACAATTAATAAATTTTCTCTCTCTTACATCTCATTTAATTTTATTCTCTCTTTCTTCTCTCCCTCTCTCCTTTTATGCACAATTATCTCTCTTTCTCTTTCTTCTCTATCTCTCTCCTATAACAATAAGAGAATCTATTTTTTGATGGGTCTGAACGCCAGATTAATGATCGGGATTTGTTTGGGTTTACAAGCAAGTTATTGTGTTTTATGTTCATCTTCAAGGATTTCGTTTTATAAAAAAGGTGTTTCTCGACCCCTATTGTGCCTTCATGCTTGTGTGTTTTATGTTTAAAGAATATACACAATGTATTTCTGTTGATGTGTTTTATGTTAATCTCATTTTATTTCTGCTGATGTGTTTTATGTTAATCCAATGATGTTAAAACACAATATACACAATGTAGATATTTGGTTAACTGTTTTTGGGTTTTATGTTACTCCAATGGTGTTAAAACACTTTAGGTTAACAATTTATGGTTGTTTTGTGTTTATATGGGTTTTATGTTTAAAACACAAAGTTAATTTTATTGGGTTAAAACACAATACACAAAAAGAAAAGGCTACCAGTGCCATTTAATGTCCGTTGCTAAATTAAGTTAAAAGAATAAGAATAGTGTGTCTATTTCTCTCTCCATTGACAATGGAGACACTGGTTTACCAACAAAGAAACCATTTTAGAACCACTTAAGTGAGATATGATATCATGGCCCCACCACTCACACTAATTTTAACAAATGCATAAGAAACTTGTATAGTTGTGTTTTTTTGCTTTTTTTGTGTGCTTACAAATGGGAATTAAGTGATGTTACTATAAAATACAATGTAGAATTATACATCAATATAAAACACAAAAAGAAGAGCACGCCTGGCAATTTATTTGTTCACCAAGTTATAGAATAAACACATGTGTATATTAGGATGATATTTTGAAAAAAAAATTCCTATAATTACTCCATTATTATAGAACAATTCATGAATCCAGTAAAAAGAAAAAAAAATATCGGCATTTTGAAAAATAATTCCCTAAAATCACTCCTTACTTAAAAAAGGATTAAAATTAAATTATTTAATTATTAGAGTATAATTACCTTTGTATACTTTACCATAGGGACACTTGTCATGATGAGAGCTTTTCTTATCTTTCTCACAATATTAACTTTTTGTATGGGAACCCTTATCTCTATATATATATATATATATATATATATATATATATATATATATATATATATAGGGGAGGGTTATCTTGAGAACAAGAAAATTTGTGAGAACACTAAGAACCATTTTCATCCATAGATTATTCATAATCAAAGGCTAAGATTAGAGGGAGTTTAAATAAGAAGAGGGAACAAAATAAAAGACCTAAAAGGGCAATAGTGGAAAAAGACATTTCAAACACACTTTCCATGACACAACCGGGTAATCAGCCTTTTTTCAAAAAAAAAAAAAAAAAAAAAAAAAAAACTAAATCACGTCTTTCTTCAACAGGCTACTTCCTCATGATTCAATCCCGTCTCCACAAATGTTAAGGTTAACTGATTTTCCATTGGTTCATCCTTTAATATTCAAGGTAACCGATTGCTATTTTGTCGGGTCTTTTATTGTTGAATTGATTGTTGTTTTGTTGGATCTTTTATTGTTGATTGAGGGTATTTGGTGTTCCATTGATTTGTTTGTTGTATGTTGTTTTGGATCTGGTAAGGATGTAAGGGGAATATTTGGTTTGTGTAGCTGCACATAAGGTGTTTGATGAAATGTCTAAGTGTGTGCTAGGTTGATTTTGTTGGGTTATTTTTGTTTGAGTAGTGCAAATGAGGTGTTTGATTAAGGGTCTAAGTTTTTTCTTATGTTGATTTTGTTGAATTGCTTGTGTTTGAGTAGTCGCATATGAGGTGTTTGATGAAAGGTTTAGTGACTACTTGTCGGTTGGGTTGATTTTGTTGGATTATTTTTGTTTGAATACTTGTAGATTTAGTGTTTGATGAAATGTCTAAGTGTATATTAGATATTATCCAGATATATCATGTAAGCTTAATATATCTTGTATTAAAACACTATTTGCACGTCATAAACATTAGAGAATAGCAAGGATAAGAGCAAGATGTTTTTTCAGAGCATAGCAAGCAAGTTATTTGTTTAAAATAGCTAAAAAACAAATGAATTAATGGTTTTATAATTTTGTGACTTTGAATAGAAACATTCAGAAAAAATGATACATTGTGCATTAATACGATTTGTTTATTTCTAATTATATGTACTGCAAAACATTAGAGTGTTTTGATAGAAGCATCAAGGAGTGGTATACACATGTGTAAATCATCAAATTTACTATTGTATTAGTGTAATTAAGTAGTTGTGTAAACTGCTAGTTACACATATTGAAAATGTTGTTTAGTACAATCTAATGTTTTGACATAAGCATCAAGGAGTGGTATACACATATATACATCATCATGCTTAAGCTTAAAACATTTTTACACTTGTGTAAATAAGTTGTTCACACATGTGTAAGTTGTTTGTTTATACATGTGTAATTAAGTTGTCTGCATACTGCACATGTTATTTAATTACATTTTATTGCTTTAACAGAAGCATCCAGGAGCGGTAAACAATATTGATTGTGGAGAGTTTTATTGAGACACATAGAAAGTTAAAAGGAAAGTTGTATGAAGAATTTGAAATGCGGCTTCAAAACTGGGAAAAGAAAGAGACAAAAAAACATAACGAAACTTGCTTTAAACGAAATATGCTGCAAAGATAGTACTATTGGAAGTGAAATATTCACCGAGAAGATGTGATCAAGAAAACATTGGAGTTGAGAGAGACCAAAATGAGAAGAAAAAAATAGACTAGATGATATTATGGATTACGACATGTTTAGCGCAAGGATTATAACTCTTGTTTTCATGTAATCGTAGTTAGTGTATGTCTTTAATGATGACTTACTGGGCAATCTAATGCATAATTGATCTTTGGATAATAGTATTTTGGTTTAAATTCTACTTGTTGTCAATATAATACTTAAGATGTTTGTCAATATAATATTTTTTTGTGTTATCATCGTTACCGTATGTTAAGGATTTTGACTTGTTGGGCAATTTAATGTTTTGATTTTTTATAATACTATTTTGGCTTAAATCCTTCTTATTGGTCAATATAACACTTAACATTTTTGCATAATACTATCTTAGTTTAATTCACAGCTTACACACGTGTAATTCCATCGCTAATGTGTAAAACACGAAAAAATTGGTAGTGAATAAAATTTACACATGTGTAATTCGTATTCAAATGTGTAAAACATAGACACGTAAGTTACTATAAACAATTTACACATACATAAGACATATTACATAAGAATACATGAGATTTACACATGTGTAAAACATACACTTACACATGTGTATTTCAGATCCAAATCCGTCGAACAGAAGCAAAAAACTGTCAGTGAACAATTCTAACATGTGTAATACAACTAAACGTATGTAAAGTTGAAACAACTAAGTGATATTACTCAATTTACACATGTGTAATTCAGATGCAAATTTGAAAACCATACACAAATAATTGATAGTGAGCAATTTACACATGTGTAATACATTAAACATATGAAAAATAGAGACAACTGACAATGAATAGTTTACACATGTGTAATAAAAATGAATATATATTAGTTAGAAACAAAAAACCAAAAGTAAACAATTTACGCATGTGTATTTCAGATGCAAAATATGTAAAAGATATACAAAATAAGTGACAACGAACAATTTACACATGTGTAAGACAGACAAAAGAATACATGATATGTACACGTATAAAACTGACACTTACACATGTGTAAAACAAACACTTACACAAATAAATCTGATAACAAATAAGAAAAAAGAAACAAATTTAATGTGCAAGCTATATGAATAAGAAAACAAACTAGATTTTAACTGATCAGAATTTAGAGGTCTGAGTTGGGAATTTTGAACTTGAAAAGACATATAGTCGTATCTCTTATACACAAGAATACATGACACTTACACATATGTACAATATACACTTATATATACACAATAAACTATTACACTTTCATAGATATGAATAATACATAAGAATTCTTGCAGCACCATCAACATTCTCATTCATCCGATGCAACCTTGCAAGCCAGCTAAATATCTTATGGGCTTGAAAATATCACACACATCTACATACATGCCTTCATATCTTCGAGAATTGAAATGCCCTTTTACTATAGTAGCATATGTTAAAAGTCTATGAACACAACTCGTGTCGATTAACCTGCCATAATCTCGCTCACCGGTTCCATTGTTCGAGTCTACAAGCATACGAAATGAACTTTTTTATCTTGAAAATTTGTGTAAGTGAAGTACTCTTTTATAGCGGAGAATTTCTAGCTCTTTAAGTAGAACAAGGCTGCATGCTTATCAATTTCAAAGTAACGTTTCCTGTACCAGAAATACACCATATCACATAGTTCAAATAATAAATAAATAAATAAATTTGAATGTATAATAAAAATGGTTGGATGCAAACTATTACTTACATATAGACATAAATTTGTCTAAATGTTGCTTTAGCTAGTAGTATACTGAATTTATATCAAGTTTATTACAACTAGAACTTCATTTAAACTATGTGAATGATAATCAAAACACAAAACTCTCTTAGGCATTTTAACAAACAGGTTATGTGCACCAAGAAATGATACAATATTTCCTTTCCATGCCCATATTTTATCCCCATATTTCAAAAAATCAAAACAATTACATAGAGAAGATGAAAGAGTTAACCAAGAAAATTAAAAACAGGCATAGTAATCTCAAGATGATAAATATTCTCAATCAACAAGTCAATGTACATATTTGAAACTTTCTACAAAAAATTGAAACTTCCATTCAATACAACCATATTGAACCATAACAACATCAAATTAATGAATATTATCATTCAAAATCAACAAAATCAACTTAATAATCTATACACAAAAAACAGTGATAACTTCTTTCAAAAATAATAAAACCTAAACGAACTCATTACGTTTGACAATATAGCTTATAAAAAGAGTTGTTTCAAGATAATGATTCTAAAAGAACGAGATGTCGTTGGTGACACAAACGATCTTCTAAACTTGTTCCATGGTCGTTGTTGTTATGTGTTATTAGTCGTCGGCGATTGACGGTGTCACACCCTCAAATTCCACGTGCGGGGTTTTACCGCGAGGCGCATGACAAACCAGGATCTAAGTCAACGGTCACAATAAACGACACTATAAGATACGTAAAATGAAATGAACAACCACCAAGTTTTCATAAATCCATTCGCTGCGGAAGCATAACTTTTATTACAACCCAAAATGTAAAAGTACGTAAGTCTGAAAAGATATGACAATGCATATGAAACCTAGACGCCGTGTGACTCCGTGCGCCTATGATAAGCTGCTACCTCAACGACCTGAGACAAACATGCTAAAAACGTCAGCAAATAATGCCGGTGAGTTCACAGGTTTTTATAATAAATGTTTTAAAGTAATAAAAGTCATCATGTTATCACTATATCAGAAGTAATAGCGTTAGCTAGACGCATGAGTTATACTACTACGACCGGAAACCATTACAGACAACGATATATGATTTTGCCCGAAATGATTTAGCGTACGACCGAGACAATATGCACCCGCCCGGCTCCCAGCCGACGGGTGGGGTCTGTCAGTCCCAATAGATCTATCCACATTTCCCCCGTTATGCTATCCAGCATATTCATGGTTTCCCCGGGACTTTACGTATCGTATAGCACAAATGAATTAACCACTAGCATAACATGATAATTTATGTAATAAGTATAAGCATGTGTCTCCCCCAAAATGTAAAGCGTAAGGCGGGGCCGTGAAACTCACCTGAAGCTACTCTTCGCACTATGACAAGTAAACCTGCTCAATAGACGGCCCCTAATACCGGTGACCTATCATGACGAGCATATAAGGTGTTAGACCAACAACCCGTAGGTTGATTAGTCCCTAGTAGTCCAGACCATAACCGTGTACATATGAAATGATGTTTCTACGTTTAACCGACCGTACCAGACAAGGCCCGACATCCCATTGGTGACCCGACATTTCATGTGTTGGACAATACAAGACATCATGCCACATATGCAGTTAAACACTTAATACGTGCAATAGTTCACCTAGTCTAGCATAATGTCCAATTAACGCGTAAACAGGTCCGAACACGTATTACTAAGTCATTGGGTGTATCCCGGGGTTCCTATCATGTTTCTAGGCGTCAAATCATGTTCCGGGATGTTAAAATGTACATACAGCAGCATTACACGCGATTAGGAAGCAAACTAGCATTTAGGAAAGTCAACATGTGATTAGGGATGGTCAACAGGTGATTACAAGGGCTAATCGCCCCTTAGGATAGGCGATTAGGGCTACTCGTGTGTATTATGGGCGATTATGGTCATAAGGTATGCAATTCAGGGCTTAACTAGTGATTAGGATCACAATCGCATGAAATGGAGGCGATTATGACTCCAATCGCCTATATATACGCGATTAGGCTTCCCATTCAGGCGATTAGGCCCCTAATCGCCTATAACATAGGCGATTAGGATGCCCAATCGCCTATAGTGCAGCTGATGTGGTTTTTCGCGCGTTTAACCCTCCAAATCAGATCCGAAACGTGTAAAAACACCCAATAATCATCCTAACACATTAACAAACATATTTCAAGCAAAACCCCTAAGTTTTCATCATTATAACAGTTCCGAATGCGAGCGTTTTCCTAAAATGGCAACTTAGCATGTAAACATCACATCAACATGCAAGAACTTGCCCTAAATAGCAAATATCCAGATTAAATCGCATAACCACGTTGTCCGATAGCATCCTACTGTTCTAGCATCATCCTATAACAAACCCTAACATCACACAATCAACAACATACCTCATATCATCCTTAATCATCCCAAAATCCTTCAAATGGGTCAAGACATCAAGTACCAACAATACACAACCAAAACCATTCAAACTCCTAGGACATCATCATACTAACTTGTAACAGCAATAAACATCATAATAACACAAGAACAACCTTGATTCAATCCTAAAAATCCTATCTTTAAACACATATAACACATATAACACATGTAATGGTGTGGGTTTGTTTAAAAACGGTTTTAAATGGATTTTTCTAAAGATAAAAACATTTATAAGTCAGGTCTGGACGTTTAGGGAGTAAAACATAATCATTTAGAGGTTTGGGTTTGAAGAACACACCTTGTATTCAAGAGGTGATGATGGAATAAGCTTGAAAATGGTGGTTTTGATGCAAAAACGAGTTCCAGAGGGTGTTTGTGCGTTGGGTTATGTTATGGGACGGCTAGGGTTGCACAAATGATGTTTTGGAGGTCAAGGGTCGTATTTATAGGCGTTTCTAGTCGTTTGGGGCAAATCAGGCGAGTATGCAGGTCTATACGCGAGTAGGACTGCTAATCGCATGAACCTTCATGCGAGTAGCCTCCTACTCGCCTAAAGCTCCCCTCCAATCGCCCCATTATTGGCGATTAGGCTATTCCCCATAAGCCTAATCGCCTGTAACCTCTATGTCCGTGTGTTTTGCGCGTTAAACCCCGTTTTAACATATGTTAACACATATTCACATACCGGCAAGCCACATAATGATTGTAAACATATAATGTATGATAAATAACACGTTCCCGCCCGATCACCAATTCCCGAGACTCGAGACTTGCGTGGATGCGTTAAACCCAGCGATTCCACGAATCACCGATTCTTGTACACATGGTTATGGACCGACACCCAATGGTTTCTCGAACCATTGTAACGACTCCCGATGATTCCCGAATCATCAGTACGACTTAATTTGACCCCAGTTAAGTATGATATTAAGTAGTTATTTAAAATGTTTTCGTTGAGATAGACTCGTATGCATGTAAAGTACGAAACGCATGTATGTAAGGTATAAAAGTATTGACCTGAATATGCCGGGTGTCACATCATCCCCCAGTTGAAAGAATTTTCGTCCCGAAAATTAAATGAAGTCCGTAGATGAAGAGACGAAAGGAAGAAAGAAAAGAAAAAAAATTTTCCCTGTTGTTACATCATCCCCCAGTTGAAAGGAATCTCGACCCGAGATTCATTTTTCTTTGGAGGCCACATAGTTCGATTCAAACGCACGTTTAGGAAATAGATGAGGGTACTTAGCCTTCATCTGATCTTCTCGTTCCCACGTGAACTCCGGTCCACGATTAGAATTCCAACGAACCTTAACGATACGGATTTTACTCCGACGAAGGCTACGAATCTTATAAATTAAGATTTCAACTGGTTCCTCTACAATACGTAAATGATCATCAACCTTGATTTCTTCGAGAGGAACTACAAGAGATTCGTCTGCCAAACACTTCTTAAGATTCAAGACATGGAAGACGTTATGCACGCCACTAAGCTCGGCTGGTAGGTCAAGTCTGTATGCCACCGGCCCAATACGTTCCAAGATGGGGAACGGTCCGACATAACGAGGGTTAAGTTTTCCGCGCTTCCCAAAGCGTATAACGCCCTTCCATGGAGATACCTTCAATAAAACCCTGTCGCCAACCTGGAACTCCAAAGGTTTGCGACGACGATCAGCGTAGCTCTTCTGGCGATCACGAGCTGCCGCCATACGATTACGAATTTGTACGATCTTTTCGGAAGTTTCGTACACCAATTCTGGACCGGTGAGTTGGCTTTCGCCCACTTCGGCCCAACAAAGAGGGGATCGGCACTTGCGTCCATACAGAGCCTCGAACGGTGCCGCCTTAATGCTGGAGTGGTAACTATTGTTGTAAGAGAACTCCACCAACGGTAGGTGAATCTCCCAACTCTTACCGAAATCGATGACGCATGCTCGAAGCATGTCTTCAAGCGTCTGAATCGTCCGCTCACTCTGGCCGTCAGTTTGCGGATGGTATGCAGTGCTCATGTCCAGTTGAGTACCCAACGCTTTATGTAATTGTTTCCAGAAACGGGAAGCGAAACGAGGGTCACGGTCGGAGATGATAGAGACGGGCACCCCGTGCCTGGAAACCACCTCCTTAATATAGATACGAGACAACCGCTCCAGACTATCGGTTTCCTTAATAGCGAGAAAATGTGCGGACTTTGTCAACCGGTCGACAATCACCCAGATCATGTCACAACCACTGGGTGACTTCGGAAGTTTGGTCACAAAATCCATGGTAATCCGCTCCCATTTCCATTCAGGAATTTCAGGTTGCTGTAGAAGACCAGACGGCTTCTGGTACTCCACCTTGACCTTAGCACAGGTCAGACATTTGCTGACATACGAAGCTATGTCAGCCTTCATATTGGGCCACCAATAGAGTATCTTTAAGTCCTGATACATCTTATCGGAACCCGGATGAATAGAATACCGGGATTTGTGAGCTTCGTCCAAGACAAGCCCCCGCAAACCCCCAAATAAAGGAACCCAAACGCGCTCGGCAAAGTAATGCAGGCCATCAGACCCAAGCTCGAGGTGTCACACCACGCCAATGGCGGAAACACGTGGCGCGACGCTCGAAAAGCATATCAAAGTCAAGATTAACACAAACTATATTTAATTAGAAAAGATCATTATATTAAGATGTCGGGAGAGAGTACCTGGTTTCAAACATTACTTAAAACCACAAACATTAAGTTTTAAAGTGGGGTGTTTCCGTTCATGTCCCAACCCGAAGGTAACAATAGATGAAACCCCCAACCCGTGTCCGACATCCCAAATTCCACCGTACTAGCCGCATACCTGTTCAGCACTTAGTTACCTGAAAGATATGTTTAAAACGACGTCAATATATAAAATATTGGTGAGTTCACAGGTTTTAGTTTCGTAAATACGATATTTTTACATCCTGTGCAAATCCAGCACATTTTTACATCCTGTGCAAATCCAGCACATTTTTATATCCTGTGCAAATCCAGCACATTTTTATATCCTGTGCAAATCCAGCACATTTTGTGGCCTTTGTATGGAGTAGCTAGCTCCTACGAATTATGATGATGAGCAATCCCCTGAGTCCCATAACCAAACCAAGACTAATAAATATGCCCCGCTCCAAGTCGTTTCTCGGAACCCAACGACTTAAGTTCAGAATACGTGCACCCCAGGCATACGCCGATGCATAATCGACGCTATCGATTAGGGGTGGGCCTTGTCAGGCACCAATAGTACTATCCAAATATTCCTTCAGTTTCATTTACCTGAATTAATGGTTACAGTAGCGAGGACCCAACCCCGAGTGGCGACCAAAAACTCAAGTACTCATCATGCCACTTACCACATTTTAACCTTTGAAAACATTTCAATTTGTGATAACTTTTGACAAACATATCTTTCCCCCAGTTAAAACAGTAAAATGGGGCCGTGAAAC
This sequence comes from Ambrosia trifida, assembly GCA_028751855.1. Taxonomy (NCBI): domain Eukaryota; kingdom Viridiplantae; phylum Streptophyta; class Magnoliopsida; order Asterales; family Asteraceae; genus Ambrosia; species Ambrosia trifida. Next base: position 119,280,896 of record CM054128.1, on the reverse strand, counting down.
TCACCTTAATTTCCATGCTTAGCTAGCAAATAAAGCCCAAAGCTTTGACCGACTTCCTCGTGCCCTAATTACCAATAAGGGACACCTTAAAGCCTATCATATATAAATCTAGCTTGTTTTTCCGGTTAAAAGATAGTTTATTCAACTATCTAGACTCGTGTGTACTAACCCGAGTCTTCAAGTGTTTTAACTCGACGAACCGATCGTGACTTATCATGATTCATGTGTTCACATACGAAATAGTACCCAAGTCACGCACTTGTTACTATTCGTGTGCAAACTATGTTGGACTAATATCACGAAACGTATAACTCATCCCGAGCCATAGCTTGTCTCGTAAACCAGATAATGTAATCGTCTTGTATAGTTATTTTCGGAAAATATACCTTGCTGAAATATAATATAGTTATTAAAATCCTTTTTAATAACATTTGTTATTTCTTTTCCCGAATCCGAGTATCTTATAAATCTCAAGACTTTGCTTTTTATGAACAGGTTTTCCAATTAAAACCGAACGTTTATACATCTTTTAATCCGAACAACAAACATATTTTAGTTACCAAGTAACCTTTAAAAACTCGTCAATCCTTGACGCTTGGTAGCAAAAGACTATATATTTGTTTGAAATATTTCTCGGAATGGACTATTATTGTTACAAATAATATTTGTCAAAACGTCGTGATTGTACATGACTACATTTGTCAAGCGCTTGGAAAGTTAGTTATAAGAACGCACAATAATGTCACACTTGTCGCGCTTCGGATTTATAAAAATTTCGGCAGAGTTTCCTCTGTTTTTGGTATAAACCAGACAACACAAGTTGTCTACAAATTCCCAAAATCAACTCTTAACAAAGACGACATTATATTTATCCGCGAGACTTTATACGTTGTGACTATTATATAAATCATCCTGTTTATATAAATATATATATACGTATAGTCCATCAATTTAGTCCAACAACAACGCAAGTCACGACTAATACACAAATATTAGCTCATAATGCTTTTCGTTAATATTTTTATCGGTTCGTTAGCGAGTTAGTCGTTCATATTTATATATTTTAGAAATATATGTGTAAATAATAACATAACGAAATAATTGCTAGTTAATTATACCGTAACGCTTGACCGAAGTTTACTGAGTTGACCGGGTTAACCAACCCGAATCTGACCGGATCTACCCGAGAGCACCATACTTGACCCATGACTAGAACTTGAAGACGGCACGCAAACCGAGCCAGATCTGAATCTGACCCGGAAGCATCATCTTGACCCGAGCCCCGAGTCCCGAACCCGAAACTGACCGGACCCGAACCGCCGGACGCCACCACCGTGGCCGGACCACCACCGCCATCCCACGCTACCAAAAGAAAACCCCGTTCTGACCACCCGCGCGCCACCGGAACCCAACCAAACCCACTCCAGCCCCTCCGGGACTCGCAACCAACCGGAAATAGCTCGCCGGAATATGGCCGGAGAACGAAATTTCGTGAAAACTTGTGAGGAGTCCCCCAAAGACCCGATCTAAACGTTTGTACAAAGAAAACTCAAAAACGAGCTTACCGGAAAAGTCGCCGGAATGGTACCAACGTTCAAACCGCTTCGTTTTAGGGAAAACGGCCTTCACCATCGCGTTCGGGGCGTCGAAATTAGTGGGGGTGGGGGTGTCACGCGCCGGAAAAAGTCGCCGGAAGGTCGCCGGAAACTCGCCGGAAGGTCGCCGGAAACTCGCCGGAACCGCCGGAAGGTCGCCGGAAAAACTTGCCGGAAGGTCGCCGGAAAAACTCGCCGGAAGGTCGCCGGAAAAAGTCGCCGGACGGCCGCCGGACCGCCGCCGGACCGCCGCCGCCGGCCGGCCTCCGGTCACCGGAAAACTTCTAGAGAGAGGGAGAGTTGAGAGGATTTGGTTTTTAGAGAGAGAAGGAAATGTGGAGAATGAGGGAGGTTGTGAAGGTTATGGCCTTATATAGGTGGGCCTTTGGATTGGGCTTCAAGCCCAATGTCGCGTACCAACTGCTCCGTTTTAGCCCGTTATCGTTTCTGGACTCGGTTTTTGTTCGTAGTCATAAATAACACCAGACCGAGCAATTAAATAATTATTCCGGAGGTTCGGTAACGGTTAAAGCCACGCGTTTCGACGTTCGAATCCCATGCCCGTTCCTCTCCGCGTTCTCCAAAACGCTGCGTTTTTGGCCGTTTACCACGCCGTTTTCACATCCGTTCGCATCGATAGTAAATACATGTCGTATTTACATTTATTAGCCTCATGTTATTCCAGTTGACAAATTTTTGCTGATGTCAGTTCGTTACGTTAAACACGCGAAGTCTTTCTTTAAAGGCATCAAGACTTCAACGAACTTTCAAAAGGACATCGTAGGACTCATATTAGCTCAACTAACCATAATTAACCTTAAACCATGTTAATTATTTCTAAAACATGATTAGAATCACGTTAATCGTTGTACGAAATTTGCCGGTTGTCACATTCTCCCCCCGTTAAGAGAATTCCGTCCCGGAATTCGGTTCAAGTCATCCGATACGTTAGTATCCTTTGAACAGGGCGGGATGTTTGCGACTCACACGATTACCCCTTTTCTTCGTGAACTCCAGTTCACGCTTAGCGTCCTAACGAACACAATGTCATGAGTCGGCTACGGCCGAGCTCTTGGGTATCGCAACCCGGCACAAATATCGGTTTTCCCGAAATAGTAGAGCTTTGCGTCAACCTGAATCCTGTCGGTTGAGGAATTGACAATGCTTCTTCAAGCCAGACTTGCGGGATTCATCAAGAGTCCCACTAAGCTCTTGCGATAGTTCGAGCTTGTTCGTCGCAAGGCCAATTTTTAACCGATAACTCCGAGCCACTGGAGTACTAAGCGAAGTCACTCCATTACCGTTCTCGTGCTTAACAACACCCTTTCAGAGTATAGCACTCAGCTAAGTCCTTTACCGATTTGAAGTTCCTAAGGCTAACTCCTTGTTAGCACAACTTCCCGATCGGTTTGGCCACTTATTCAAGAAGATTTGAATCTACCAGATTCGTTGGTCACCTCTTGAACTCACGCCAGTTTGTGTGTATGTCTCTATCTGTCATTCAATGTACTAGATACGTACACGTATACACTCCAGAGGACTTCGAGCAGTACACCCCGAATGCTAGGGTGATAATTCCTATCACATAGGAAATTCTGGCGATGAAGTACACGAATTTGATTTGCCACCGACACTAATTGTATCACACAGGACACTTCCGTCCAGGACAACAATTCATTCGTTCGAGAATGGTAATCCATACCCATCTCAAATTGAGTGTCCCAGACTTGCGTTCAAGGTTTGGCACACCCTGGGGCAGGATAATTACTAAAATTCGATATTATGATCGTTGGCATCTAGTGTCTAGCCACGACTCTCCAAGAGTATAGATGGCTACCCGTATGCCTCATATTATGACTGCAAACGAGCAGGGGGATGAGAAGGTTCCAAACATCGATCGATCTTTGCCTGTGTCCCATCACAGCCACCGGACACCTCAGGCGACATGACCATTAGGTTTGCTCGTTGAATTTCACTAATCGGGTGGTCTTACCAGATCACCAAGCAGTCGACATTCTTGAGGACGCTCGGGGTTGTTTATAGTAGCGGATGGTAATCCTGTGTCCTCACATGGACCGAAATTCACTATGCATCCACTTACAACCTTTTCGTATGAGCGATTATGGTTAGTGGTACTAGGACGCCTAATATGGACTGATGGAGGTCGAAAGCTTTTGCGTCACTTCCACCCCTCAGTTCCCCAGGCAGTAGACAGTGTATATTCAACACACAGCCGTACAATTCCACAATACGCGAGGATTTAAGCTGACTTAAACACAAATGTCTAGAGGCTCACATCAACTCACCACGTTGGCCAACACGGGAATGATGTATATATGAATCATCATGATATGGTTGCAGCAACAGACAAAGGGTACCCAGTGCTTGTCCTCCTATATGTGCCTCACGAGCACTGGTGTCCTATCGTTATTAGCAACCTAGTAAGTTAATTCTAAACAATACAGGACACACGTTCCTTAATTTGACTTTCAGATCCTATGCAGAGATCTGAGTGAAAGGAGTCCTGACCCGGAATCCTCACTCGTCGAATATTCCAACTTTCGGGATCTTTCGAGGTAAGAGGTGAAATTGAGTCATAGATGAATGCATCTGGCATAGATCTCACGTTTGGGCTTGACGGCTTCATGCGCCAACATCGTTACTTAAAACAACAAACGACCGAGATTCGCCCTACAAGAAGTAGTCTTGAGCCTTCCAATAAGGCATCCCATTCAACGACTCAGGTGGTCACACACATGGGTGCAACATGTAAGCTTTCGAGCTCATCTTAGTTAGTAAGGTACTAAACGCACTGACCTGGCAGCTCATATTACTTCGGTGTCTCCAACAGTGTCTGTCAAGGACAGGGGATTTTGTCCTAGCGCGAGCAACGCTACTGAAAAATAACTGGGAACACCTGTATTGACCCAAGGTCGAAAGGGTCCCACTGTCCCAAGAGTCTACATAACGACACCAAGACAAGATAATCCTACCATTAGAGGAATAACAGCATTAATCGAAGGGCCGAGACAATCAACCGCCCCAACACAGTAGGGTAGTACCCTTATAGCGTAGATAATGCTACGCGCCCTTTTGGATTCAGGGTTTCGCAAAACCTTCGGGATCATGTACCCGGGACTCCACCAACGCACACGCTGTGGGTGGGTCCACACTGTTATTCCCGTAGTCATCGGCATGACACGTTGGCAGGTATGATGTTAAACAATCCGCTGGGATGAGCAATAATAAATTTGAGTCTTTCAACTCTTACTAGCCCAAAGGTATGGGTCATAATATCGCTCACATTTACTCGATACCTTCAAGTTCGAGATGTATTCGAAATCCCTTTATCGCAAGGACGAGGCTCACCCCGTCATGTGTGGATCATGGGATTTCCTTCCGACATGATTCGAGAGTGGTTAGTCGACCAAAATGCGCGTAAAAGGTTAAGGCTGGACATGGCGTCACTGATGCCTTAGATTTTGAAGAGGTAATGCTCACGAAACTCGCGGGCATATAAAGAGGTCGACACATGATTCGGTCAATTACTGAAACTACCACGAGATTCGAACTTTAGGGAGGTACATGTGCTAACACGAGGACTAGAGTGTCTTAGTATGACTACTGGAAAGTCCGTTAGACACCCGGATTCCCATATTATCGATGGCGTCACTACACAACCATTCAGCAACATAATAACGGTTACGTGGGTTTGGGGTAGTGTCTTTATCCCGAGGGAACCAAGAGTGAAACAAACGACAAGTTATCACATCATCAAGTCAATCCAACAATTGTAGCAATACGTTCACGGTGCAATACGATAGTAGAAATAACATGACATGACAACAACACATCCACGAACACATCAACAAGGGAACACCGCACCGGAACAACACGACGACAAAGAAGCATGACAACAAGGCAACACCGCAACATGGACCGCATGACACAGAGAAATACGACAACAAGGCTACACCACTGCAGGAGCAGCACAACAACAGGAATGCACCGTCGACAGCGAAACGCAACCGCATGGATATGCAGTCGGCAAAACTGTGCAACTACAAGAATGCACAATCGTTAGGGGTAACACCACAACATGAATTCACGACAGCAGGACGACACACAACCTAGCGAGTCCACTATACATAACTACAAGAAGCTCCATTACGGTGAGCACGCATCCCGGTGCGCTTCAGCTCACTTATGGCGACGGAATCCTTATTCGTAACCCCAGCAGCAACCTATACTCCATAGGCTCATCGGTAGGAACGACTGGATCACCAAAGGCATCCGCCATCACAACGGAAATGGGAACAATGGGTTCCACCTAATTTAGTAGACTTATTAGGCCGATATCGTTCCTAGGGAGAATGACTATATACTCGATATAAGTCACTCGAATAATAGCAACTGTAGCATTGACAGGCTCAACCATACTTGAGAGCCATCGCCAACATTAGTCTTGGCAGGAGCCAGGGTATGATAACGAGCGGTTCAACGAAAACCTCAAAGAAAATGGAGTTAATGGCAACGAACTCCATCGTGACACAAACATGATCATAGCGGCTTGGCAAGGGCCTTATAGATGTCCATGTCAATGACAGTCATCTTAGTGGGAGCCTTCGAAACAACAGCAACATCAAACTTGACAAAAGCCATAGAAACATCCTCAACACACTCAGTATGAGCTACACTCCCAGCAACGACGACATGATTCGCTTGGGCCATAGGACAATGATAGCAGCCACAACAGCAGGCTCAGCAGAAACCTTAGACCCGTCGTAGCTATTAGATGTGTGGTAAATAGTATCCATAGGACCTAGGAACCAACCAACATCTTTTCCAGTATCAAAACATTGGTCACAACAAGAATAGTAGAGGTAGAAGGATCATGATTTATCGAGACACCACGATAAAATAAAACGATCCAGACTCTGGCGATTCAACCGAGTCATCCTTCTCATTAGGGTCCTCTTGCATGTTATTTGGCCCTAGTACCGATAGTCATCAACTGAAATGACTCTCCGACACCTATGCGGGGCCAGCGAACTTTCTTCCTGATAGGCTACGCAGTGAGAGTTTCGAAATATGACAAGAGATCAGACAAGTCACATTGTCCAGGACGAATGGATCTCGCAACCTTAGTTTATAAAACACCGTGACAAAGGGACGCAACGTCTCAATATCTATGGGGATTGATGGAAAACACTTCGCATCATTTGCCACCCCAAATAGGCAACCAGTCTCGTCGTCCTGACGAGGGTAGTAGACGTTCAATATTGCAACATGAGCAATGGAATTGCTGTCCCACGGGTAAGTTTAGTTGACAGAATAACGTGACCACTTCCAGTAGTCCGTTATTTGCCTTTTCGAGGGGGATTTCATTGTCAGCCAAAGCGTTCCGTGACACTTGACAATTACGAGTCACACGCTTTACGATTTCGGCTCCCGAAATGTGGTTTCACTCCCCGAGTATTATGACGGATTCAGACGCAAAACGCACGTCGTGATCCTATATTCAATATATACGTATGTCTCCATATATATTAACTGACTTGGATAAAATTATCTCCGACTCGACTCACTTTACCATATAACTACTTTCCCATTAAGTAGTCATACTAGGATCTTGTCAGTCGAGATTTCATTTTTCCCGTAATCGACTCGACTCACCTTTCCATATATTTATTTTCCCATTAAATAAATATACTAGGATTTTGTCGATTTGATTTTACATTTTACGACCATCGACTCGACTCACGTTACCGTATAATTATTTTCCCATTAAATAATTATACTAGGTTCTTGTCGATTCGACATTACATTTTACAATCATCGACTCGACTCACTTTACCGTATAATTATTTTCCCATTAAATAATTATACTAGGATCTTGTCGATTCGACACTACATTTTACAACCATCGACTCGACTCACTTTACCGTATAATTATTTTCCCATTAAATACTTATACTAGGGTCTTGTCGGTCGATATTTCGTTTTCGGCACCCGACCCGGCTCACCTTACCATATATTTATTTTCCCATTAAATAAACATACTAGGATCTTGCCGATCGATAATTCATTTTCAACACCCGACTCGGCTCGCTTTACCATATATTTATTTTCCCATTAAATAAATATACTAGGATCTTGCCGATCGATAATTCATTTTCAACACCCGACTCGGCTCACTTTACCATATATTTATTTTCCCATTTAAATAAATATACTATGATCTTGCCGATTCGACATTGTTGATTTAGACGCGGGCTATCATGCCTTCTAGATAAAGATGATCAAGCCTATTAACTCCGCAAGGACGATTTTGCCCTCCGATAGGGGAAGGAACGCCTGGCCCTCGAAGACAACTTGGGCATGTGCTAGATCAAGAATGACTTACTCACAGTAATAACATAGCAGCACACGGGCAACTAATCTCAATACTGATCCACATAGGGTCCCGTGCTCAAAACGCACTGGTTTTGCAGGGACGCACCCTCAGTCTTCACTGGGTTCCAGGTTTAGCATTCCACGCATCGTACCAAGCATTCATCTCTTCGGTAGGCAGTGCATCCTCGTATGTCCGCTCCTTTGAGGAACTTTGAGTGGAGGCATTCAACTCCTATACAAGGAAGCTTTCATCTCCTGTCCCTATCCGATGCGAGGGTTTACGTCAGATTACTCATATGAAGTAGACGTTCGAGCTCTTCCGTGTTCGTACCTTAGAGGTAATGCTGACGAAAGCTCATTCAGTTTGCGAGGATCGAAATCAAGGGATATCAACAAGACCTCCCTTCTAGCCCGTTGGCCAATCAAACTCTAAGACTGACCCTACAGTACAAGAATAGACAAGGCAAGAAGTGATCACCAACCCCAGCCCTAGCGCCCACCTAGGTTACCGTGCACCACAAGTTATTATTACGTGTGCACCCGCAATGATAATCGGTGTTGCCAGGTAATTTTGGTGCCCGCTAGTTCCGAGCTTCCTGATCCAAAACAAAGATTTCACACAATAAGGGACCTAGACTAGCTTCGCCTTCACCACGTCAGCAACACGACAACGTCCACATGCACGATAAAGGTTAGCCCTTCCGATCATCCCGTCCGCAGGTAAGCGGGTGAGTTCGTCGTAGACCACCGCTTGTCCTTCCCGCTTGTCGATGTCGGTAACCGATGCAAAAGTGCGGACTAAAGTGAAGTGTGAGACGATATCCTTACAGGCAAGCTATCTGTACTACTTATATGCATCAACTAGCACTAGTTAGAAAATCGGATCTCTACACAATTTAAACCTTCCTATCCTTATTTTCTAACATTTTATATATTGACACATATGGCTAGTCGGTCGGAATTTCCCCTTGTACAATCCATGTACAATTTTCTTTCTTTTCTAAAAATGTTTCGTTGTGTTTTATTTTTGAAAACTCCGTTTTCGAGCCAAAACCGGTTATAGTCTAGATTTTTCAAAAATACTAGTTCGCTATAACCTTGGCTCTGATACCACTTCTGTCACACCACGCCAATGGCGGAAACACGTGGCGCGACGCTCGAAAAGCATATCAAAGTCAAGATTAACACAAACTATATTTAATTAGAAAAGATCATTATATTAAGATGTCGGGAGAGAGTACCTGGTTTCAAACATTACTTAAAACCACAAACATTAAGTTTTAAAGTGGGGTGTTTCCGTTCATGTCCCAACCCGAAGGTAACAATAGATGAAACCCCCAACCCGTGTCCGACATCCCAAATTCCACCGTACTAGCCGCATACCTGTTCAGCACTTAGTTACCTGAAAGATATGTTTAAAACGACGTCAATATATAAAATATTGGTGAGTTCACAGGTTTTAGTTTCGTAAATACGACATTTTTACATCCTGTGCAAATCCAGCACATTTTTACATCCTGTGCAAATCCAGCACATTTTTATATCCTGTGCAAATCCAGCACATTTTTATATCCTGTGCAAATCCAGCACATTTTGTGGCCTTTGTATGGAGTAGCTAGCTCCTACGAATTATGATGATGAGCAATCCCCTGAGTCCCATAACCAAACCAAGACTAATAAATATGCCCCGCTCCAAGTCGTTTCTCGGAACCCAACGACTTAAGTTCAGAATACGTGCACCCCAGGCATACGCCGATGCATAATCGACGCTATCGATTAGGGGTGGGCCTTGTCAGGCACCAATAGTACTATCCAAATATTCCTTCAGTTTCATTTACCTGAATTAATGGTTACAGTAGCGAGGACCCAACCCCGAGTGGCGACCAAAAACTCAAGTACTCATCATGCCACTTACCACATTTTAACCTTTGAAAACATTTCAATTTGTGATAACTTTTGACAAACATATCTTTCCCCCAGTTAAAACAGTAAAATGGGGCCGTGAAACTCACCTTAATTTCCATGCTTAGCTAGCAAATAAAGCCCAAAGCTTTGACCGACTTCCTCGTGCCCTAATTACCAATAAGGGACACCTTAAAGCCTATCATATATAAATCTAGCTTGTTTTTCCGGTTAAAAGATAGTTTATTCAACTATCTAGACTCGTGTGTACTAACCCGAGTCTTCAAGTGTTTTAACTCGACGAACCGATCGTGACTTATCATAGTTCATGTGTTCACATACGAAATAGTACCCAAGTCACGCACTTGTTACTATTCGTGTGCAAACTATGTTGGACTAATATCACGAAACGTATAACTCATCCCGAGCCATAGCTTGTCTCGTAAACCAGATAATGTAATCGTCTTGTATAGTTATTTTCGGAAAATATACCTTGCTGAAATATAATATAGTTATTAAAATCCTTTTTAATAACATTTGTTATTTCTTTTCCCGAATCCGAGTATCTTATAAATCTCAAGACTTTGCTTTTTATGAACAGGTTTTCCAATTAAAACCGAACGTTTATACATCTTTTAATCCGAACAACAAACATATTTTAGTTACCAAGTAACCTTTAAAAACTCGTCAATCCTTGACGCTTGGTAGCAAAAGACTATATATTTGTTTGAAATATTTCTCGGAATGGACTATTATTGTTACAAATAATATTTGTCAAAACGTCGTGATTGTACATGACTACATTTGTCAAGCGCTTGGAAAGTTAGTTATAAGAACGCACAATAATGTCACACTTGTCGCGCTTCGGATTTATAAAAATTTCGGCAGAGTTTCCTCTGTTTTTGGTATAAACCAGACAACACAAGTTGTCTACAAATTCCCAAAATCAACTCTTAACAAAGACGACATTATATTTATCCGCGAGACTTTATACGTTGTGACTATTATATAAATCATCCTGTTTATATAAATATATATATACGTATAGTCCATCAATTTAGTCCAACAACAACGCAAGTCACGACTAATACACAAATATTAGCTCATAATGCTTTTCGTTAATATTTTTATCGGTTCGTTAGCGAGTTAGTCGTTCATATTTATATATTTTAGAAATATATGTGTAAATAATAACATAACGAAATAATTGCTAGTTAATTATACCGTAACACTTGACCGAAGTTTACTGAGTTGACCGGGTTGACCAACCCGAATCTGACCGGATCTACCCGAGAGCACCATACTTGACCCATGACTAGAACTTGAAGACGGCACGCAAACCGAGCCAGATCTGAATCTGACCCGGAAGCATCATCTTGACCCGAGCCCCGAGTCCCGAACCCGAAACTGACCGGACCCGAACCGCCGGACGCCACCACCGTGGCCGGACCACCGGTGCCGTGGCCGGACCGCCACTGCCGTGGCCGGACCACCACCACCGTGGCCGGACCACCACCGCCATCCCACGCTACCAAAAGAAAACCCCGTTCTGACCACCCGCGCGCCACCGGAACCCAACCAAACCCACTCCAGCCCCTCCGGGACTCGCAACCAACCGGAAATAGCTCGCCGGAATATGGCCGGAGAACGAAATTTCGTGAAAACTTGTGAGGAGTCCCCCAAAGACCCGATCTAAACGTTTGTACAAAGAAAACTCAAAAACCAGCTTATCGGAAAAGTCGCCGGAATGGTACCAACGTTCAAACCGCTTCGTTTTAGGGAAAACGGCCTTCACCATCGCGTTCGGGGCGTCGAAATTAGTGGGGGTGGGGGTGTCACGCGCCGGAAAAAGTCGCCGGAAACTCGCCGGAAGGTCGCCGGAAACTCGCCGGAACCGCCGGAAGGTCGCCGGAAAAACTTGCCGGAAGGTCGCCGGAAAAACTCGCCGGAAGGTCGCCGGAAAAAGTCGCCGGACGGCCGCCGGAAGCCGCCGGACGGCCGCCGGACCGCCGCCGCCGGCCGGCCTCCGGTCACCGGAAAACTTCTAGAGAGAGGGAGAGTTGAGAGGATTTGGTTTTTAGAGAGAGAAAGAAATTTGGAGAATGAGGGAGGTTGTGAAGGTTATGGCCTTATATAGGTGGGCCTTTGGATTGGGCTTCAAGCCCAATGTCGCGTACCAACTGCTCCGTTTTAGCCCGTTATCGTTTCTGGACTCGGTTTTTGTTCGTAGTCATAAATAACACCAGACCGAGCAATTAAATAATTATTCCGGAGGTTCGGTAACGGTTAAAGCCACGCGTTTCGACGTTCGAATCCCATGCCCGTTCCTCTCCGCGTTCTCCAAAACGCTGCGTTTTTGGCCGTTTACCACGCCGTTTTCACATCCGTTCGCATCGATAGTAAATACATGTCGTATTTACATTTATTAGCCTCATGTTATTCCAGTTGACAAATTTTTGCTGATGTCAGTTCGTTACGTTAAACACGCGAAGTCTTTCTTTAAAGGCATCAAGACTTCAACGAACTTTCAAAAGGACATCGTAGGACTCATATTAGCTCAACTAACCATAATTAACCTTAAACCATGTTAATTATTTCTAAAACATGATTAGAATCACGTTAATCGTTGTACGAAATTTGCCGGTTGTCACACGAGGTGTTTATCAGCACCGTGCATGGTTTCAGCTTTAAGGTTTTCCTCCTTCAAAGCTTCCAATTGAGCCGAACGAATTTGGTCAGGCAACGAAGAATGAATAGTGAGCTGAAAGGCTCGAACACGACGAGGTTTGACAGACTCCTTTCTGCTCAAGGCGTCTGCCACAACATTCGCCTTACCAGGATGGTACTTAATGGCGCAGTCATAGTCGTTCAGGAGTTCGACCCAACGTCGTTGCCGCATGTTCAATACTTTCTGGTCGAAGATATGCTGGAGACTCTTGTGATCGGTGTATACGTCGCACTTGGTACCGTACAAGTAATGTCTCCAGATCTTCTACGCAAAGATCACCGCACCCAACTCTAAATCATGAGTGGTGTAGTTCTTTTCATGGACCTTAAGTTGGCGAGAGGCGTAGGCAATAACCTTCCCGCGTTGCATTAACACACAACCGAGACCACGGATGGAAGCGTCACAGTACACAACGAAATCATCTGTGCCCTCAGGTAAGGATAAGATAGGCGCAGAGCAAAGTTTAAGTTTCAGCATCTGAAATGCTGATTCCTGCGGTTCACCCCAGTCAAACTTTCGGTCTTTCTGGGTAAGAGTGGTGAGGGGTTGAGCGATCTTCGAAAATCCCTCAATGAAACGACGATAGTAACCCGCAAGGCCTAGGAATTGCCGCACCTCAGATGGCGTCTTTGGTGCTTCCCATTCCTTAATAGCTTCAATCTTTGCCGGATCGACATGAATTCCTAGTTCATTAACCACATGCCCTAGGAATTGTACTTCACGCAACCAGAAATCACACTTTGAGAACTTAGCGTACAACTGCTCCCGTCTCAAAAGTTCCAAAACCAATCGTAAGTGTTCCTCATGATCCGTCTCGTTCTTAGAATAAACCAAAATGTCGTCGATAAACACAATAACGAATTTATCGAGATAGGGTTTGCAAACGCGGTTCATCAAGTCCATGAAAACGGCAGGTGCATTCGTAAGACCGAAGGGCATGACCAAAAACTCGAAGTGGCCATAACGTGTACGAAAAGCGGTCTTTGGAATGTCAGCTTCTTGTACCCGCAGTTGATGATACCCAGACCTCAGATCTATCTTGGAATAAAAACTGGAGCCTTGGAGCTGATCGAATAAATCATCAATTCGAGGAAGCGGGTAACGATTCTTGATGGTTACCTTGTTCAGTTCCCCATAGTCAATACACATACGAAGGCTCCCATCTTTCTTTTTGACAAATAGGATAGGAGCTCCCCACGGGGACGAACTAGGTCTAATGAACCCTTTTTCTAACAACTCCTGCAGTTGGTTAGATAATTCTTGCATCTCGGGAGGTGCAAGGCGGTAAGGAGCTCGGGCAATAGGCGCCGCGCCGGGCGCTAGATCAATGCTAAATTCAACCTGGCGGTGAGGTGGAAGACCAGGCAAATCATCGGGAAATACGTCGGGAAAATCACGAACGACAGGAATGTCCTCGATCTTCTTCTCATCGTTAGATGAAACCGAAACAAGAGCTAAGATCGCGGAATACCCCTTACGTAAATACTTATACGCCTTCATACATGAAATGATGCTCAAGGGAACTCCACTTTTCTCGCCATGAACTAAAAGAATCTCTCCATCCGGGAGAGGGAGGCGATTGATTTTATCGAAGCAAACGATCTCTGCGCGATATAAGGACAACCAATCCATACCCACTACAACGTCGAAACTACCCAATGACACCGGCATGAGGTCGATAGGAAAAGATAACCCTGATAGTTCCAACTGGCATCCTTTAAGAATATGAGTCGCCTCAATATTCTTACCATCAGCCAGTTCTATAATATACTTGACCTCTAAGGGAGTCGGTACAATGTCTAACAGTCGGCTAAATTCAACAGATATAAAACTCTTGATCTCATCCCGGGGACAGTACTCCATCTTCAAACGAAACACAAATTCGGTCCATGGCAACGCATGGGCCTCCAGCAAACCAATAGTCTGAACAGTCGAATTCCACCAAGTCAAAGCACGTCCCTCAAACGTCCCCGAAGCATACTTCACACGAAACTCCTCAGGGCAGTTGCACATGGAGAAAGCAGACTCAACCTTCTCCAACCAACGGAGTAGTCCCACAGCCCCCTCAGTCCCACTGAAATTATGGGGCTTGCAGTCCTGGAACATCTTATAAGTACAGTGGACTGGAGGAGGTGGAGGTGGTGGAGGAGGAAAAGCATCCCCTAATACCAACAAAAACAACACGGTCAGAAAACGATCATCACACGAAAAAAAAGATAAGGAATGAGGGTAGGAGTAATTAAATTACCACCATGGCCCTGGTGGGCGGCCTGCTGCGCAGCAATAGCAGCTGCCACGTGCTCCTGGATCAGATTGTTCAGCTCCGCCTGGGTCATGCTGATGTTGCCACGACCCCCATTACGTCCACCGCCATTCCGGCCACCAACACGACCACCAACGCGACCACCACGACGTCCTGCCATCTTCTGTCAAGATCAAAGTCAAGACATCAGATTCCAGAACAGATAACAAAGAATCATGAAGAAACCGTAAGTAATAAGGTGAATCAAAGGATTGGATTCCATCATAGTCATTAGATCAAACACAGAGTCCACCAGGATTTCCATGCATCTCAACTTATTATTTCGTGTGCACCCGAAATGATAAGTCGCTCTACATGGTCCCCGAGGCGTGCTCCTAGCCTGACCTTCAAACCACCAGGCACCCATGTTCAAAATATAAACAGCAAGTACAAGTGTGTGATAATGTGTGCAAGCAAGTGTGTCCGTTGGAGTATAGAAATGGGAGATGTCCGAATCTTGGACAAATCTCCGCAGGATGCCGAAGCCACTCCAACGTACGCCACCGCCTGTGCAAAGATAGTAAGGATCCTTGTTTCCAGCACGAAGTTGAAGTACAAGATAGGAGATAGGAGTAATAGATAGGTGATGTAAGCATAAATAATAATAACGAATGTAATACGAACACCCCGGCAAATTCCCGTATGACATGACTTATATGAATGTGACCGTCTAGTGTGTGCGACTCGGCTATAGACTTGACTCGACATGCAGTCCTAGTTCACTATAAACATTGGCTCTGATACCAATCTGTCACACCCTCAAATTCCACGTGCGGGGTTTTACCGCGAGGCGCATGACAAACCAGGATCTAAGTCAACGGTCACAATAAACGACACTATAAGATACGTAAAATGAAATAAACAACCACCAAGTTTTCATAAATCCATTCGCTGCGGAAGCGTAACTTTTATTACAACCCAAAATGTAAAAGTACGTAAGTCTGAAAAGATATGACAATGCATATGAAACCTAGACGCCGTGTGACTCCGTGCGCCTATGATAAGCTGCTACCTCAACGACCTGAGACAAACATGCTAAAAACGTCAGCAAATAATGCCGGTGAGTTCACAGGTTTTTATAATAAATGTTTTAAAGTAATAAAAGTCATCATGTTATCACTATATCAGAAGTAATAGCGTTAGCTAGACGCATGAGTTATACTACTACGACCGGAAACCATTACAGACAACGATATATGATTTTGCCCGAAATGATTTAGCGTACGACCGAGACAATATGCACCCGCCCGGCTCCCAGCCGACGGGTGGGGTCTGTCAGTCCCAATAGATCTATCCACATTTCCCCCGTTATGCTATCCAGCATATTCATGGTTTCCCCGGGACTTTACGTATCGTATAGCACAAATGAATTAACCACTAGCATAACATGATAATTTATGTAATAAGTATAAGCATGTGTCTCCCCCAAAATGTAAAGCGTAAGGCGGGGCCGTGAAACTCACCTGAAGCTACTCTTCGCACTATGACAAGTAAACCTGCTCAATAGACGGCCCCTAATACCGGTGACCTATCATGACGAGCATATAAGGTGTTAGACCAACAACCCGTAGGTTGATTAGTCCCTAGTAGTCCAGACCATAACCGTGTACATATGAAATGATGTTTCTACGTTTAACCGACCGTACCAGACAAGGCCCGACATCCCATTGGTGACCCGACATTTCATGTGTTGGACAATACAAGACATCATGCCACATATGCAGTTAAACACTTAATACGTGCAATAGTTCACCTAGTCTAGCATAATGTCCAATTAACGCGTAAACAGGTCCGAACACGTATTACTAAGTCATTGGGTGTATCCCGGGGTTCCTATCATGTTTCTAGGCGTCAAATCATGTTCCGGGATGTTAAAATGTACATACAGCAGCATTACACGCGATTAGGAAGCAAACTAGCATTTAGGAAAGTCAACATGTGATTAGGGATGGTCAACAGGTGATTACAAGGGCTAATCGCCCCTTAGGATAGGCGATTAGGGCTACTCGTGTGTATTATGGGCGATTATGGTCATAAGGTATGCAATTCAGGGCTTAACTAGTGATTAGGATCACAATCGCATGAAATGGAGGCGATTATGACTCCAATCGCCTATATATACGCGATTAGGCTTCCCATTCAGGCGATTAGGCCCCTAATCGCCTATAACATAGGCGATTAGGATGCCCAATCGCCTATAGTGCAGCTGATGTGGTTTTTCGCGCGTTTAACCCTCCAAATCAGATCCGAAACGTGTAAAAACACCCAATAATCATCCTAACACATTAACAAACATATTTCAAGCAAAACCCCTAAGTTTTCATCATTATAACAGTTCCGAATGCGAGCGTTTTCCTAAAATGGCAACTTAGCATGTAAACATCACATCAACATGCAAGAACTTGCCCTAAATAGCAAATATCCAGATTAAATCGCATAACCACGTTGTCCGATAGCATCCTACTATTCTAGCATCATCCTATAACAAACCCTAACATCACACAATCAACAACATACCTCATATCATCCTTAATCATCCCAAAATCCTTCAAATGGGTCAAGACATCAAGTACCAACAATACACAACCAAAACCATTCAAACTCCTAGGACATCATCATACTAACTTGTAACAGCAATAAACATCATAATAACACAAGAACAACCTTGATTCAATCCTAAAAATCCTATCTTTAAACACATATAACACATATAACACATGTAATGGTGTGGGTTTGTTTAAAAACGGTTTTAAATGGATTTTTTTAAAGATAAAAACATTTATAAGTCAGGTCTGGACGTTTAGGGAGTAAAACATAATCATTTAGAGGTTTGGGTTTGAAGAACACACCTTGTATTCAAGAGGTGATGATGGAATAAGCTTGAAAATGGTGGTTTTGATGCAAAAACGAGTTCCAGAGGGTGTTTGTGCGTTGGGTTATGTTATGGGACGGCTAGGGTTGCACAAATGATGTTTTGGAGGTCAAGGGTGGTATTTATAGGCGTTTCTAGTCGTTTGGGGCAAATCAGGCGAGTATGCAGGTCTATACGCGAGTAGGACTGCTAATCGCATGAACCTTCATGCGAGTAGCCTCCTACTCGCCTAAAGCTCCCCTCCAATCGCCCCATTATTGGCGATTAGGCTATTCCCCATAAGCCTAATCGCCTGTAACCTCTATGTCCGTGTGTTTTGCGCATTAAACCCCGTTTTAACATATGTTAACACATATTCACATACCGGCAAGCCACATAATGATTGTAAACATATAATGTATGATAAATAACACGTTCCCGCCCGATCACCAATTCCCGAGACTCGAGACTTGCGTGGATGCGTTAAACCCGGCGATTCCACGAATCACCGATTCTTGTACACATGGTTATGGACCGACACCCAATGGTTTCTCGAACCATTGTAACGACTCCCGATGATTCCCGAATCATCAGTACGACTTAATTTGACCCCAGTTAAGTATGATATTAAATAGTTATTTAAAATGTTTTCGTTGAGATAGACTCGTATGCATGTAAAGTACGAAACGCATGTATGTAAGGTATAAAAGTATTGACCTGAATATGCCGGGTGTCACAGACGGAGTAGGACATCAGCATTTGGTAGAACTAGATTTGTTTCATCTTTGGTACTGATGATAAGACATGGATTGATTCAAAATCTCACAATTACCACTTTACCCTTTTAATTAAAACCCAAAGGAAATAAATGAGTGGTTGAGATTTGTTCTCGTGGTTCTCACAAAAGATGAGTGTTCTCATTTAAACCCTCCCCTATATATATATATATATATATATATATATATATATATATATATATAGTGGAAGTATAGGGAGAAAACCCCCTTAAATGGAAAAACCCCAAAAAACCCATTACTTGGCCCATGTTGTGCCACATCACCCATGATATTATGATATTATATAATATTCAAAAGTGCACAATAGACATTTCCATTATCCACTTCTCTCTCTCCATATATATATTGTTTCCCCCTCTCTCTCCATTTATTTTTCAAATTCAAAATGAGATCTTAGATAGGGGTGAGCAAAAATCGGGTTTACCCGATAATACCCGAAAACCAAGACCGAATATACTCTAAACTGACCCGATATTCTTTAGTTAGGCCCGTCTTCGGTTCTTATATCTGAGATAATTCGGGTTCGGGTCGGTTCTCGGGTTTGGACCCTGGATAACCGACCGTTCAAAAACCCAACCGAGACTTCTATTACTAATTAGCTTTGCATTGTTGTGCGCGAGTTGTTGAAATCATGAGGATGACCACGATGATTCTTTCTCGATCAAACCTGGAATCCTCAGATGGTGATGTTGATATTCCTGATATATGATGTATTCGTTCTTTGGTTCCTTTTAAAAGGTTATTTTTTTTTCTTTTTCTTATGGCTTTGGAGATTGATAATGGAGTTTCTGGTTCTCTATAGAACACACATGAGAGAGGGTTGAATTTGAAAGTGACTAAGTGAGGATAAAATAATATCATAAAATGCCTTCCAAAAAAATAATAATAACACAAAACTGACAAAACTTTGAAACTATAAAAAGTAACTTACTTAATCATCTGACATTTTAACCAGTTATATTTTGGAAAAAACAAATACGTAAACCGATCATTTCTTCAAGGGGTTGTGAATTCATACACCCCTACTTTAGGAATTATACACCCCTAGTTAATTATTACTAATCATGTTACAATCATTACATCACTAGTTAATTATAACACTATTTAATGAATTTATACAATTTTTAATTATTAATCACATATTATTTTTTACATGTTTCTTTATGGATTAATACTTAATATATATTTTATTATATATTATTATATTTTTTTAAATATAATTTTTAAAAATATAACAAAATTGTATTTTAGTATATATAATGTTTTCAAAATATAACATCACTTATATTTTTTAAAAATAACATTTTTTTAATAACGGTTCAAAATAGCTTTTGGTAATTATCTTTTTTTTTTTTGTGGGATTTGGTCAGGGCCATTCAAAAGTGAGAAGCATGTTGAATTGTTTCCCATCTGATTACCACCTCCGACCAACACAACGATGTAAAGACATCATTGAATGAACCACAAAAAGCCTCTGTATACTCCTTTCAGTGCTACTAGCATCTCACATACTTCGTAGCTTTTGTAACCAGCTCTTTCTCATCTCTGGTTTTTCTCGTAGTTTTTAATAGTCGGTGACCCACCAGGTAATTCCATTGAGATTTAAAATTTTTCCCATTTATCCTCAGATTTGAATGATTGCCTAACTGGCGTTTAATATTTTTCATGAATGTGAATCTACAAAGTAATTGGATCACATCTGGAAAGATACATGGGCTAATTTTGTTTTGCGGCCAAATTATGATTGTGATAGAACTATAGTGACGATCACAAAATTTGTGACTGTGATAGAACCATAGTTAGGGTCGCAAAATTTGTGACTGATAGAACCGTAGTGATGGTTGCAAAACTTGTGACTATGGTAGAACCGGAGTGACGGTCGCAAAATTTGTGACTGGGTTTT
This sequence comes from Ambrosia trifida, assembly GCA_028751855.1. Classification (NCBI taxonomy): domain Eukaryota; kingdom Viridiplantae; phylum Streptophyta; class Magnoliopsida; order Asterales; family Asteraceae; genus Ambrosia; species Ambrosia trifida. The sequence goes on along the minus strand of CM054128.1, from coordinate 119,260,422 downwards.
TGTAGGCAAATTAATATGTGATAATAGCATAAGAGACTTCTAACCTATTTCAATTTATTATAATTTTATTTGTTTTACATAAAATAAAAACCAAGTTTCAGTAATAATTGATAGTGGCGTGGCGGAATTAGAGGGGGTCAGAAGGGTCTACTAGGGTAACTAAGTTCGACATCAAAATGGTAGTTTTAATTTACCCATTTTTAAACTACGGTTTTAAGCTTTATGAACACCTTTTAATTACTTTTCTTAAATGACGTTTTTCCTTATAAAAAAAATATTAGGACAACTGAATTTGAGCGTATGTGTGAACAATTGAATTAGAACGTAATTCTATTCTAAACATTTTAGTTCAAAAATAGCAAACTGATATAAAAAATATTAGGACGTCTTATCTAAAAAATTATACGAATATTAAATACAAAACCGAATCAGCGGTTTTTTGCTGTGTTCGATTATTACAATTTGGTTATGTTGATTAATTTTGTTGTGGTTTTTAAATTAATATTGTTAATTTTGAACCCATTAATTAGAATTTGCAATTAATAATTACCCAATCATAGTTTTATTCAACCTTTGAATAAAACGCTCCGAAAAAATGGGAACCCACCGGGGTACATTCCGGTGGAGGTTTTGTCGAGAATCACTAAGTTTTACGTAGCTAATCTACCGGAGAGATGCAGCGGCGCCGATTTAGCGAAAGAAGTAAGGAATTTCGGAACTATTTTCGATATCTATATCGCAAGAAAAAGAGATAAGATTGGAAGAAGATTTGGGTTTGTGTCATTGTTCGATGTTAAAGATACTAGAGAGATGGAGAGAGTCCTGTCCTCCATCAGACTGGGAGATTACAAGCTGAAGGTTAATGTGGCTAGATTCGTTATGGAGGAAGGGGAAGTTGATAGACAAAAGACGTTTGTTCCGAAGAATAAGCAGTATCAGAATCATCAAGGAGCAAAGGAGCAGGGTAATCCAACGAGTGGTACTAGGAATGGTTTTTCTTCTAATAATATGTCCTTCAAGGAGGCTTTCTCTGGGGTGGATAAAGGTAAAATATTGACGGTGGATGATACCATATGTGCTTTTGAAGACTTGCATGGGAGATCGGTTGCGGCTAGGGTTACAACCCTGGACGTGTTGAGGAAGGTTAGGGTGTATCTGAAGGAGATGGGTCTTGGGGAAGGGAGAGTGAATTGTCTGGGAGGGTTAACAGTTTTGATCTCTTTCAACAGTAAGGAACATGCGTTGATGGCTAAAGATGAAATAACGGGAAGATCGGATATTTTTTCTTCGGCGGTCATATGGGAAGGACAGGACCTCAATTTCGAACGTGTTGCATGGTTAAAAGTTTTTGGTATTCCTCTCAGTATCCTAGAAGACCGGGTGATTGAAAACATTGGTAGTTTCTTTGGTATGGTGGTTCGAAAGCCGAAGGTTGATGGGTTGGAGTTGGACGCTTCTTTTCAATATATAGGAGTTATTGTTGGTCAAGGTGCTAGTATTCATGAAGTGCTGTTTTTGAAATGGAGAGGGAAAACGTATAAAGTGTGGATCGAGGAGGAACAGAAAGAATGGTTATCGGATTATATTGTTGAGGGTGATGATGGGTATTCCCCGGTGAATGATGACCGGAAATCAAACCCTGTAGAGTCGCCGGTTGCGAATCCGGCAATAGCAATTTTGGAAACGGAGAATATTACGGATCCTATTAATGAGGATGTTAATGTCCAAATTAATGGGGACGTAATTGTGGAGGATAATTTGGCCGAGAATATGGAAGGAGAATCAGAAAAAGTCAATGCTATTAATTCTGTGAAAGCTGATACCCCGTTCAAAAATAATAAAAGGAAGAAAGATAAGAAGAAACAAGTGGAATTGGGCTTTGGGTCTGGTGGGTCATACCTTAGTAGCAATGATAGGCCTTATAAGGGGCCCAAGACTGATGACGACCCATTTGACTTAGAACCAATTATCAGGGGATTGGATTGCAACGTGGTTAAAAATAGAGGGACTGGCCCAGTCCCTTTGGCTAATTCGTTTCAGGCCCTGGTAGAAGATAGCGATGATTTTGGGGATAAAGGTGAGCATATTCAGAAAGATGATATGATGGAAGAAGCTCCTAACTTACCTCAGTCCAATGAAGCGTGTCCTGCGAAAGAAGAATTGGAAGCTACAGTTGAGTTTGGAGGCCGATTGGGGGTTCAATTACAAGGCTTTGAAACCCTGATTGCTGACACTATCGAAGGAGAAGGGATACAAACAGGTTTGCGATGAATATTATGTCCATTAATGTTCGTGGTATAGGGTCGGTTGGTAAACCGGCTTGGGTTAAGGGATTGGTTCTAAAACATAAAGTTGACTTCTTGGCTCTTCAAGAATCGATGGTGGGTAGTTATGAGAATTTTGATTTTACGATGTTATGGGGTAATGGGGGCATTGAGTATGATTCGATTGAGGCTACTGGGAAATCGGGTGGGATGATCAGTATTTGGAATCCGGGGAAATTCAGAAAAATTAGTTCGGAAAAGGATAGTAATTTCTTGGTTACATCGGGGTGCTTGGTTGAAGATGGGACTATTTTGAATCTGGTCAATGTATACGCTCCTCAAAAAGTTGGGGAAAAAAGAATTCTGTGGAACCGTTTAGTGAAGTTGATGCAGGGGAAAACGGGTATGTGGGTGTTTGTTGGTGATTTCAATTCGGTTAGGTGGTTAGAAGAGCGAAAAAACTCGAAGTTCAATAGCAAGGCAGCCGAGGATTTTAATAATTTTATAGATGAAGCCATGTTGCAAGAATATTATATGCAGGGTAATAAGTTCACATATTTGACGGGTATGGGTAATTCGGCAAAGATGAGCAAGATAGATCGGATATTGGTTTGTGGTAGTTTCTTTTCTAGATGGAATGGCGCGTGTTTTAGGGCCCTGGCCAGAGAACTCTCAGATCATAGGCCTTTACTATTGTCTACTAATGAGCTGAATTTCGGAGTCAAGCCATTTAAATGGTTCGACTCTTGGTTACATAGAGAAGGTTGCGAAGATGTGGTAAAGAAAGCGTTTGCCAATGTTGATTGTCATGGTCCGCCGGGTAGTTCTTTGTATAAAAAGTTGGGGGCTGCCAAGATAGCTCTTAAAGATTGGTGGAAGCAAGTTTCGCTCAAAGAAGGGGAGGAATTGGTGGAGTTGAATAATACGATTAATCGGTTGGAGAAAAAACTTGAGGATGGGGTCTTAGAGGAAGAGGAGGAGTGGATTTGGGCGGAAAGTAAGAAGGAAGTGGAACGGCTGAATTTATTTAAAAATAAAGATCTCAAGCAAAAGTCTCGTATGAACTGGGCGATTTTGGGAGATGAAAACTTTGCCTTCTTTCATCGGTGTATTAACGGGAGAAAAGCGGCGAATTTGATTCCGGGGGTTATGATAGATGGGGAGTGGGTTTCGCAACCATCTCTAGTAAAAAGAGAAATTTTGCGGTTTTTTAGAGAATTGTTCAAGGAAAAGCATGTTCGCAGGCCTAGGTTCGGGTCTAATGATTTGAAGAAAATCCCCATGGAGAAAATTGAAGACTTGATTGCTCCTTTCTCCAAAGAGGAAATCAAGGAAGCGGTATTTGAGTGTGGGTCGGATAAAGCTCCGGGGCCGGACGGATTCAATTTTTGTTTCATTAAACATTTTTGGGAGTACTTGGAGGATGATTTTGTTGGTTTATTTGAAGAATTTTATGGGTCCGGTTGTATCAGTAAGGAGGCTAGCTTGTCTTATATCACTTTAATCGCAAAAAACAAATCGCCTATGGGTTTAAAGGACTATCGTCCTATTAACCTTGTAGGGGTTATTAATAAAGCGATTTCAAAGGTTATTGCCGCTAGAATCAAGAAAGTTATGGGTGATGTGATCTCTTATTCTCAGTCGGCTTTTCTCAAAGACAGGTATATTTTAGACGGGCCATTGGTGCTTAATGAATTTATTAGTTGGGCTAAGAAGAGTGGTGTGAAGGCGTTTATGTTCAAAATCGATTTTGAAAAAGCGTACGATAATGTGAACTGGGATTTTCTCTTGGCTGTTATGGACCAGATGGGTTTTCCCTCTAGATGGTGTTTATGGGTTAGAGGTATTATTCAGTCGGCTCGGTCAGCGGTGCTTGTGAATGGTTCTCCCACGTTCGCGTTTGATTGTAAAAAAGGACTAAGACAAGGTGACCCGTTGTCTCCTTTTTTGTTTTTGATCGTTATGGAAGCCTTGGCTTGTATGATTACTAGGGCTGTTCGTTTGGGGTATATAGAGGGGATTCAATTGCCGAATGCAGGGCCTACTCTCTCGCATATGTTATACGCAGATGATGCGTTAATCTTGGGTAAATGGGATAGAAAAAATATTGTGAATCTTATGAGGTTGCTACGAATTTTTCATGTGTGTTCCGGATTGAAGATGAATGTTCATAAGTCGCACCTGTTTGGAGTGGGGATTAATAATATAGAGGTTTGTGATATGGCTGATTTCATTGGATGTAATAAGGGTGATCTGCCTTTTAAATACCTTGGAGTAAAAGTAGGTGCGAATATGAATCGGGTTAGTCATTGGGATCCAATTGTGGAGATCATTCGGAATAGGCTTCAATCTTGGAAAGCCAAGACGTTATCCATTGGGGGTCGTCTAACTTTGATTAAATCGGTGCTTTCGAGTCTTCCAGTTTATTATCTTTCATTGTTCAAAGCGCCGTGTACGGTTATACATAATATTGAGAAGATTATGAGAAAATTCTTATGGATGGGTTGTAAAGACGGCAACGGGATTCACTGGGTTGCGTGGGAGACCGTATCGCGACCTAAAAGGTTAGGAGGGCTGGGTATATCTAAGCTCGCTGAAGTTAATTCGGCTTTGTTAGTTAAATGGGTGTGGAGATTTAAAACCGATTACGATGGTCTTTGGAGGAGAATTATTCTCAGCATCCACGGGGGAAGAAATAAGTGGGAATTTCTCCCGGTTAAAAAGTCTGTCCCAGGGGTATGGAAAGCTATTGTGTCGGGTACAGGTGACATTCGTTTTGATGGGAAAAGTATTGACAAAATGCTCTCCTGTCAGCTCGGGGACGGTAAGCGTATCAGTTTCTGGAAGGATAGGTGGTTTGGCTCTACGACGCTTAGTGTTAGATGGCCCGTGCTGTTTTCGTTGGATAGGAACAAAAACTGTTCAGTTGCTGAACGCATTTCTCAAGTGGGAGGGCAGAATACTATCAATGATGATTGGTATGTGGGCGCTTCAACAGTGGAAGGTATTTCGGAGATACAAGATCTGTTCTTTATGCTGTCCACCGTCCGTTTCAATGGGAATAATGACCGTTGGTGTTGGGATAATAACTTGGATAAAGGGTTCTCAGTTGCCTTAGTAAAAGAGGCGTTGAGAAAGAATGTATACGATATTCCAGTTCAGCGAATGAGGTGGGTGAATTGGGTGCCGATTAAGGTGAACATACACGTCTGGCGGCTTGAAAAAGATAGAATTCCAACCTGTGTCGAATTGGTTAAAAGGGGAATTAATTTACCTTCTAGTAGATGTGCCTTATGTGGAGTTGAAGAGGAGACTGTTATTCATCTCTTTGCTTCTTGTGGGTTTGTGTTTGGGGTTTGGAGCTTTATTCGGAATTGGTGTAAGTTGGGTCCGGCTCATTTTAGTTCTATTGAAGAGTTATTGTCTTGGCACGAGTCGAGTGCAGCCTCAGCTAAAGGTAAGAAGGTTATTAGAGGCATCATTATGGTTGCTAGTTGGGCCATATGGTTGGAAAGAAATAGGGCTGTTTTTCAGAAGTCCGAGCCTAAGGTTGCTGAAGTGGTGGCTGCGATTAAAACTATGGCGTTTTTATGGTTGAAGTATAGATCATTTTGTAAAAGGATAGAATGGATTGAGTGGGTCAAATACCCGTTGTACATGATGTAAGTTTGTTTTGGAGCGGTCTTTGTTTTCTTGGCCGAGCTCTGTGTGTTAATGAAATTTTAGTCCCAAAAAAAAAATTAGAATCAAAGATCTTATCAATAATCAAATGGTGGTCCTACAAATATGTTTGTTCCCAATAAAGGTAAGGTGAAGTTTACTTTACACCTCAACTTAATGATGTATATTCAATATGCTGATGTCATGCTAACATCAAGGGGTGTATTAACCCTAGGACCCTTTCTTCAATACATACATATTCACGTGTAAAACTTTAAAATTTTAAATTACGTATCTGTTATTTTTTATTGTTTGGTAAATGCAAGTTATTATTATATATTGAACCTATATCTGTTTCTAATTTTCAATTTTATATGTTGTCATTATATTATTTTATATAATATAAAGAACATGTATTAATTTTTTTAGAACACAAGTTCACTTACTAATTCAATAGTGTTTCTAAAACATAAAATAATTAATAAGCTATCATCACTCTTTTTTTTCTAGATCGTAAATTTGATATATATTACCAAAATGTACTTATTTTGGGTATTATTAAACAAGTGATAAATTTGAAAACTAAAATGAGAACAACTTTTAAGACTTAGGGGCTGTTTGTTTACCCTCTTAATGATTCATTAAGAGGCTGGCCTCTTATTCGGACAGAGGCTTGGTTGTTTGGTTGCAAAAATACAAACCTCTTAACTGAATGTTACAGTCTGAATCATACAGACACACACATATGCTGAAAGAAAATTAGACCAAAAAACCCTTCTCCTCTTTACAAAAAAACCCTACACACATTTCACCTCTCATCACCCAACCCAACCCAACCCAACCCTCCGCCCCCAACCCTCTGCTCACCACCACCCGTCGCCGGCCGGCCCTCCACCTCCGGCCACAGCCCCTCGTCGATCATCTCCCCACCACCATAACCCATCTCTCGTCTCTCGTCTCCCCTCCTCCTCCTCCTCCGGCCCTCCTCCTCCTCCGTCTCCGGCCCTCCTCCTCCTCCAGCCTTCCTCCTCCGTCTCCCCACCTCCTCCTCCGTCTCCCCACCTTTGTGACGCTGCATCTCTGGTTATTTCAAGTGTGTGTTTTGTGTGGGTATGTTGTCAAGTGTGTGTGTGTGTGTTTGTGTGGACATAAGAAAAAGAAGGAAAAGAAAAGTAGGAAAGAAGGAGAGACTTGCAGGTTTGTGTTGTATGTGTGGGTGTTAAAGAGATGATAAAAAGAAGATATGATTATGTTTGATGTGGTGGTGTTGTGTATGTGTATGTGTATGTGTGTACCATTTATTTTTTTATTTATTTATTATTTTTTTTTTTTTTTGATAAAAAGGATATAAAGTTTATTATTATTTATTATTATTTATTATTGACAGAGGGGTAAAATAGTCATTCTGCATAGTCATTCAGAGATACAGCCAAACAGCTCTTATTGGTTCAGCACTTACTGGTTCAGAGCCTCTTACCCATCCAGACCTCTTACTGATTCAGCACTTACTGGTTCAGCACTTACCAAACAGCCCCTTATAGAGTGAAAAAAAAAAGACATAATTTACTGTGAAGTTGAAGCGTGCTTTTAAAATAAAGACGTGTATTTTGTAATTTTTTAATAATTTCAAATAAAAAGTTTTTGTCTATCTTCCTCATTTAATTTTGTCTCTTTATCTACATCTCTCAAGACTCTCTTTCTTCAAATAAAACCCATCACAATTTCATAGTATTCTCTGTGTCTCTCTTGGGATGAACTCATGAAGCTACCTGCAAAAGTCAAACAACAGCTATCAACGTTATTCTCGTGACTTCAAGTTGAGATTCAGAAATTAAGTAGTGAAGTCGCGAACTATAGATGATGCTGAAATATGTTGTTATTGTTCGAATCGGAAGATATGGAGGATAATTTTGTTACCGGTTTCGGTCTTATACTCATACCCGATATACCCGAACCCAACAAAACCGATACCCGAACTTAATGCCTTGGTCTTGTCCTCGGTTATGGGTTTTGCTAGTGTTTCGGTCTCGGTTCGGGTTGGGTAACACCCGGTTCGGTCCGGTTAGACGCGTTTGCTCAGCCCTAATCTTAGATCCTCTCTCTGCCCTCTCTCTTACCTCCCCCTACCCTCTCTCTGTCTCTCTCTAGAACCACCACCACCCCCACAACAACCACCACCATGACCCGTCTCCTCCACTGAAACCACCACCACAGCCCGTCTCCTCCTCCACTGAAACCATCACCACCACCATGACCTGTCAGAAGTTAAAGGGGTTTTTAAAGGCTTCAAGCTCTTCTCCAAGATCTGCAAGTAATCTCATCTCTCTGTATCTAACTTTTCATGAAAGTAATATTATTATTCATACTATATTAACTAATATTATTATTATTATTCATACTATATATGATATTGTTATTCTCCATGAGCACGAGGTTATACTTTTTTTATAGTTTTGATTTTGTATTATTATTATCAAAGTAAAAACTACCTTTTATGTATTTCTTTTAAAATATCAGTATCGAAATTTATTTTTTATATAATACAGTCCGAAATTTCCTTATAAAATTCAAGTCTAGAATGATGTGTAATGCCTACAGACTAGTTATTATATTATTAAAGGTACAATCTTTTATTTGAAGAATTTAACAAAGTTTTACATGAAGGTGAAGAATTTAACAAAGTGCTACAAGCAGAGTAAGAGTCTTTAGATTATACATATTTTCTTTACAAAACACTGACCTTTGTTGGTTTGTTGCTGATGTTATTTTGGTTTTCGGTTACGTTTTAATTTTGTTAGGTTTTCGGTTTTGTTAGAATAATAATAATAATAGTTTTGGGGATAGGTTTTGTTTGCATACCAAGTGTTCAATCAAATGCTTGAATGAAAAAAAAACTTATGTTAACATTTTTTTTATTTTTTTATTATTATTTTGTTTATATTAGATTGTTATTGAATTGGGGACATGAGGTTGATAGATCACATGTGATTAATAAATAAATGTATAGTCTTTTTATGTTAGTATATGCTAACACATATTAGTGATGCCCCATTATGTGTTTGAGGATCTAAACTACCATGTGTATTTGTTCCAGTGTTGGTTTTCACGAGTAGGCTGTAGGAAGAAGGCGACGTTGGTGATGTGGTTGTGGTAAGTGATGGTTTTTTATATAGATTATAAATTTTTAATGTTTTGGTGAATATGGTGTTTAAATTAGCTTAATCAAATTTGTTTCTGGCTTTGTGAAAACTGAAACTAATGGATGAGAGAGAAATTGGTATATTTTTGTATTATATTTAATATTTTTTTTGGCAAGTGAAAGTGTTATGAACTCGTCTAGGGTGCATGTCTATTTTTTGCGGTCCGAGTCGTGTATGCTCACACACGTTAGTGATGCTAACACATGCTAGTATATGCCCAACTAACAGGTGTTAGGGTCCATATGACACACATTTTTTTGAGTAAAACATATGATTTAGAATATGCTAACACATGCTACTGATGTCTTTTATTATATTATATATTTCATGAATATGAGGATAATTTTTTGGTATATGGATTTTGATTGGTTCTGATTTTATTTTTTAAATTTATTATTGTTGGATTTCAAACCCCATTAATCGTATTTGAGTAGTTGTATTAACATAGTTGTAAAATTGAGTATGATACACTTTGGCACTGCATATTTGTGTTGTTTATACACATGTTATTGATGCTAACACATGCTAGTATATGCCTAACTAACAGGTGTTAGGGTTCATATGGCATACATTATTTCAGGAAAGATATGTTAGTATACGCCCTATCACATGTTAGTGATATTAACACATGTTAGTATATACCCGACTAACACATGTTTATGAAACTGAAAAAGGGTTTATTCTTTTTAGGGTTCATATGGCATACACTATTTCAGAAAACATATGTAAGTATACGCCCTTTTCACATGTTAGTGATGTTAACACATGCTAGTATATACCCAACTAACATGTGTTACGGTTTGTATGACATACGTTATTTCAGTAAAACATATGTTTTAGAATACACTAACACATGTCATTGATGTCCCATTATGTGTTTTGTAGAGCCCAGCTAACACGTGTTTACTTTTTTTTGTAGGTGAATAGATGTTTTGAGACAAAGATGATGATGAGGATTAAGAACGAAGCATAGCTAGATTTTTTCTATGTTGTTATGATAGTTTTTTTGAAAATTCACAAATAATTATGTTTGTATTATACGATTTTTGATATGTTTTTAGTGTTGATTGTTATGATCGTTTTTATTATTCCTTAAATAAATACACATTTTATGTGTTCTTTTAGTATATGACTGGTAACACATGTTAGCGATGTCTCACACGAGGTCAGAATTTTTTATCAATTCTTAAATAAATACACATAAATATGTTTTTTTAGTATATGTCAGTTAACACATGTTAGTGATGTCTCACACGAGGTCAGAATTTTTGTATCACAACACTAACGTATGTTAATTTTGGTGCTGGAAAAAGTGTCATAAAGTAGGAGAGAGGTGACTTGACAAGTGTCAAATCAACCTTTTTAAACCTAGGATTCAGAAAAAAGTGTCATAAAGTAAGATTACCTTAATGCCCTTATTCCTATTTTTTATTATAATGGCCCACTTGCTTTTGAATATTATATACAAATTAATTATGAACCATTGATCAAACTTGATCAATGGTCACAATAGAGTTTGCAAGGTTTTTCCAAAAGATAGGGTTTCCATATTATCCACACCCTATATATATATATATATATAATTTGGCACCGGTCGGAAGTCCTCCCCGCACCCCTTGATGGTCGGCCTTGACACCCACCATTGTGCCCTGACCCGACAACACCAAGTTTCAGGCCAAACCAATGAGGGTTTGTTTCCTTGTCAGGTTGAGATGCATAAATCGGGTTTTGGACCGGAACTGGAAACGGGTACGGCCCATCGGGTACAAATTCAGACCAGGTACACTAGGAACCGGATAGGAACTGGACCCGGGTATAGGGGTTTGTATTGATACCCACCCTACCTAGTTGGAGTATGGTCAGGTCCAGTTCCTACCCGAAAACTGGGAACAAGCAGTTTTTTTTGTTTAAAAGCGTGTTTTTAAGACATTAGAACCCAATTTGTGTAAGAAAAATAAACATAACATCATTAAACTAAAAAAATCAATATTTATTAATTAATAATACTTCACAAATACACCATCTTTATTTCAATACAACTTTATCTTCGATGTTGGCTCGCATTGTGAATGATATCTATACTATATTATAATGCATGAGTGAAAAGGTATTTTAAGATACCTAAAAGTTAAGAATTTATTTTTTATTAATAACCTTAAAATGAGGGTAAAATAGTCATTCATACATTAATTACATTTTAATATCCTATCTTAGTTACACTTTAATACCTTAAACTTAGTTAACTTTTGCTTATTTAAATTATAGTTAAACTTCTTTTCCTTATTTTAAGCAAACCATCTCCCATGACTTTTAAATAATCATATTTTTTTCATACTTTTATAAAAAAAAAAAAATATTACATCATAATAATGAGCATTTTATTATCTTTAATTTGAGTATAGCATTGCTATTTTTTATTTTAAAAATCTTTATGTGCTACGTGATTAACGATATCTATGAGTGAGCAATAACTAAACCGTTCACCGAAGTCAAACCAAAAAATTGACAAAACTGAACCAAAATCTATTGAAAACTGAAAACATTCGATTTAACTTAAAATTTGTTATAGTTTTTTTTTGTACCCTTAGTTAACCCAATTAGTTAAACAGAAACAGACCCATTAATATATTCATAACAACATGCTCGCACGATGTGGTAGGGAACACAGACACTTCTAATTGTTCATGGTTGGGATAGGTTCAGTTCGGTTATAAGCCTCAACCGAAACAAAAATCGACATTATTGGTTTATCAATCTTGTTAACCAACCGGTTAATTTGTTCGGTCTATTTGGTTACATTGTGGTTTTTAGTTCGGTTTAGTTAATTTTGGTTAATAACCAAAACTAAAATTTGTTTAAAATTTTGCTTAGAAGCACATGAAATGAAAGTAGAAATACATGTAATTGATGTATAAAAGGTATAAATGTATGCATGGTTCAGTTTTGGTTTGTTAATTTTGGTTTACTTCGGATACAAAAAAAATCGATATTAGGTTAACTCGGTTTTGGTTAATTTTCAGTTTGGTTTTATATGTTTTTGTTCGATTTCGGTTGAGTTTCAATTATTGTTCACCTCAAGATATTGTTAATCACGTAAAAAATCAAATTTTTAATTAAAAGTATATATCAAATTATACTCTAATATGGTTTGAAGCTGAGTAGATAGGTTTATGAATTGTATTGGCAGTATAAATAGAGGGGGTTTTGAAATTTTTAGCTTTTATACCTAGGCTTGTAAACGAACCGAATGTTCATTTAATTTTAACCGAACACGAACACATAATCAAACACATTTTTGTGTTCATGTTCGTTCATTAAGAAATTTGTCATGTTCTTGTTCGTTTTTGTTCGCTCGTTTAAACCTAAACGAACATAAACGGACATTCACGAACATAATAAATGTGAATGATTTTGTATTACTGAAAAAACCCAATTACTAATTGGTTTTATATTTATACAAAAGTAACTAAAGCTCAATTTATGTTTGTATTTATGAAAGTATAACTATGTATGTAATTAATAAACTTAAACGGACATAACTAAACGAACATAAACGGACGTTCACGAATATAAATGACCAAACCTAACGTTTGTTCATGTTCGTTCACTTAACTAAACGAACATATTTTTTTAGTTCGTGTTTGTTCATTTATTAAATAAACGACATAAACAAACTTCCCACCGAATAAGTTCACGAATAGCTCATGAACATTCGGTTCATTTACAGGTCTATTTTTTTACCTCTATATCATGTATTTATACCTCCATTTCATGTACTTCAAGGAAAAAAACTTAGCCAAAGTTTTTTGTTATTCACCCAAATTAACCAAACCGGACTAAAAACCAATAATCTAACAATACTAACCGAATCAAGCAACCAATTGTTTAATAAGATTGATTAATTGATGACCTTTGGTTTTAGTTTCGGTTGAGGCTAATAATCAAACTTAACTAAACCATACACACCCTTAGAAATGTTTGTGTTCCTCGCTGCATCACGCGGGCACTCTACTAGTGTTATGTGATAGGGAAGAGACCATTAAGCTGCTAAGGTTTTCATTGTTGAGGGCTCAAAACAAAATGAAACATGCAGCTAATGCACACAGTAGTGAGAAAATTTAAAGGAGGGGACTTCTTTATGTTAAGTTGCATCCATATGGGCATAACTCTTTGAGATCTGCTCATTTTAATAACTTGAGAACCAAATTTTTTGGCCCTTTCCTCATCATTGAACGAATTGGATCAGTACCCTAAAAAACTTAATTTACTCTCTTTATGATTGTCAAACAAGCCCTGTTTGAATATTTTTAACATGCACAAGTTGAACTTCTTAACACTTGTCAAATACACATAAACAGTCTTGTTTTATCATTTAAAAAAAAATATATGCCTTATTTTACAAATCCATTGAACTCACCTTGAAAGACACTTTATAACTCTTATGAAACATCATCAATCAAAACATTTGATCATCAATATGATAGTGAAAACATACTAGTATGATTAATACGAATCGACTTTCAGGCATATATGCATACAAACCCATTTTAACTCCCTCCCATATATGCATCTTCATCGATCAAACAGCTTAGATACCCTCCGTAACTTTATTCTTTGTATGAATCAAGGCAATATGAATCAGGGGTTCATCAATAATCGCCGGTTTCCAATGATTTAATTATCCTTCTGTGCCATGTGGCGGTTTCAGGATCAAACCTGAGCTCCCATGTAGGCCAGTAGTGTAGGTCCTGTTTCAGTGTAAGCACCCGTGGCTTCCCATTCAAGTGGACTGTCCTTACGCGAACAAATTCTCCATCTTCAATTTTCTGTATGCACACACATAACTTGTATAAACGACTTTGCCATTTGAAGAAAAACACAAACAGACAATAAAGAAAGCACACAAACAAAATATGAAAGAATATTAAACAAGTAGAAAACAGGTTGAGATTCTTGAGATATTTGTACCTTTGTGACATTAACAAAAGCATCCAAGTCAGGAGTTGGTTTTCCATTAACTTCCACAATCCATTGATGAGCATATAAACCGTATCTATGCACAGGACTCCCTGAGGACCACCTGCAAGAGAGTAAATTAAGTTTTTTAGGGTTTTGACACTTTGACACATCAATGCGAATCCTGCCTAACAATGATGCTGACTGTGCAAGTAAAAAGGACCAAATCCCGTACTTTGTGACGTATACACCATGACCCTCTTTGGGAAGAAACCCGAGGGCACGTACTGCTGGGTGAGGTTCTTGTACAAAACATCCACACCAGTTAATTACACGTGTGGTACCATTGCCATCTCTTATATCTGTTCCCACTTGAACCTCCATTTCATGCCCCTGGGAGCAAACCAAAAAAACAGGTTCATTTATATTTCCACATTACTTCCTGAATATGTGGACAAGAGTAACATGGTATCAGTATATATGATTAACCTGGCGAAAGATGGTCAATTCAAGTTTTGCATCCATGTCATCATACACATCCAAGGCACGGCATGCATCTTCAAGATCATTAAAACATGTAACTGGCTTCTTATTGATTGCAAGAACCATATCACCTTGTTCTAATAGATTCTCAGCTTTGGATCCTGCTAAACAACCTTTGACCCGTAGAACCTGACGTCTAACAGGATCTTTCTTTACAAGAGCCTGTGGTGAACAAATTTATAGATATATCAATTTCTGTGTATATTATAAAGAAAAAAAATTGAACAGAGGTAAGAACGTGAGATGCATACTTGGATCCAGTTGTTGCTGAGACCAAAACTTCTAGCCTTGGAAAGTAAAGTACAGCAAAATTCAACCTCTAAAACCCTAACTAGAGGCATTGGTCTTTTGATACCATTTATTAGAAGTGATGGTCCTTTCGCGCCTGATATTATTTCATTAAGAACTTGGCTAATCGAATGCGTAGAAATACCTTTCACAAATTGATGATCTACAGATGAATTTGCACCATATTTGATCTGCAACCAGGACTTATTCATCAAATTTTGTCAACCATCTAGAGTGGCTAGTATTTCATATAAGAACTACAACCAAGTTTAGGAGTGGCTAGCATGGTTTAAAAAGGCTTTCTGAGGCTCGCCTCGAGGCGTACGCCTCGGCTGAGGCTATGAAAAAACGCCTCAGAGGCTTAGCCTCATGGGGGTCAACTGAAAACTAAGCCTCGGCCTATCTGAGGCTTTCCGAGGCTTTCCAAGGCGGTGAGGCTGTGAGGCGAGGCGTTGAGGCTTAAGCCTCAACACCTAAGTCAAAATTGGGTCTAGGTGGTGAAAATTGGTTCAAGTCGGGTCACAAATTGTACTTGGAACGAGTTCCCACCTCAAAATCCAACCAAAACACACCTGCCCCTCTACTTTGATTCGAATTAGACTCAATTGATGACATCTATAGGGTGGCAGACGAGGCTATGTCACCACAAAATGATGAATTGTTAAATTCAATTGGTTAGATTAGAACAGAGGGAGAGGAGAGAAAAATCGTATATAAAAGGAGGTGGCATTATGGTTTTTATTAACTTTTGGTATTTTTACATTTAACTCCCTCAATGTTCACTAGTTTACATTTGGTCTCCAAACTTAAGTTAAAGATTAAAATGCTATTAAAACTATTTTATGATGTTTGTTTCACTACTAAATTAGATTTTATAATATTCATGATGTTTTGTTTTATATTATATTGTATTTTTATGATATACATATATATTTTTTGTTATTGTTAATAATGTTTTGAGGCTTACGCCTCGTGAGGCTAACGGACAACGCCTCGAGGCCCGTTTCAGCCTTTTTAAACCTTGGTGGCTAGTATTTTGAATAAGATAAAGGAGGGAGAAGATGGCGCTAGTTAGAGGCTTAGTGCAGTGGGATGCGTAGATTATGTGGAATTTGCTAAATTGGCACCTCTCTAAGGGCATGGTCTGGGAATCTAGGATAGGAGTTCATGGAGACGTAGAACTAAGGTTAAGGACTTCTAGGGGAGGGTACAGTTGTATTTTTAGCTTTGTCTTAGGGGATTAGATTTTCCTACATTTTTGGTGGACTTTGCATATGATCGTCTGCTTGTATTTATAACTATATGTTGTCCTATCAAGTTATATATCTTTCCACTTTTACTACGCTACTCTTACACCTTACATTTTTTTTGGTGCCGTTCTATTTCTATATATTAAGTTTTGATTGGTTGTCTGCGGTTTGTTTTGGAGCTGGGGGTCTCTCTGGAAGCAGTTCTCTATCCCTAGGTATAGAGGCATAGTTGTTAGGCACGGATTCCGTGAGATTTCCATATTGCAGAGAGTTTCTAGCCACATTCTCTAAATTATGGCCGGATTCCATCAAGATTTTACTTTTATCTAAGGAAACTACTTTATACACTAATTTTTTTTTTAAATTATACTAATTAGATGATATTAAATGTTATATAATAACTTTTGTTTATTTTATTTGAAGAATAGTATTATTTTTCTAGTACATAATATGTTTTTACTTTTTTCCTTTGTTCGTTTTTTTTAATCTCATGCCCTTTTTTTGCGCCTAGGCCCCATGCGAGGTCTTTTTGCCTACATCTCATCTTTCCCAAACCCTACCAATAACTTTTGCCATTTGTCTGATTTACCGGGTTTGGTTGTTTGTTGTATTTTGACACCCTTGACCCTTCTACCAACTCAACAAGAACTGAGGAGAATCAACCTTCCTTTTCTTTCGATCTATGATTAGTACGAACCTGAGTCGAAAAGCTACCCCATAAAGCTCTAACTCTTCCATGCTCATCAGTCAGCACTCCGGTAAAAGTGCTACCAAAGTCTGCATAAAGCAAGCAACATTTAATAACTAATTAATCAATAGTAATATGTTTAATATTCATTTAAAAGTGGATAAGAAAATATAGTATGTACCGGTATCAAGCTCTATAACTTCCATGTTGGTTGCTCTAAAACGCGGTGAATCAGCTGAATTTATGTTTAGAGCTGCACACGGGTTGGTAACAACAGATTTTCTAGATGTTGCTTGCAAGCTCCTACTTAATCCCACTAGATATACACTATCTCCACGCCGCAATGCAGGTTCTGTCACAAACAAAAAGAAAAAAAAAAGAGTAAAAAACTGTCAGTATCACACTATCACAAGAATGAGAATATATCAACCGTTGATCTGGTACAAGTTTTCCTACCTGGAAGAAGTTGGGCAGCTCGAACAACTGAATTACCATCAGGTCCAATGACAGAAGGGTCATATGCAACAATTGCATAGTTATGAACAGGATGGAGAAACACCACCTGAAATGTCAAACCTTGTTATATTTATCTGCTAATAGCCGTAAATAGCAGCCTACTTTTTCTTATTTTCTTTTATATGGGAAAGATCCGGTACAAAGTGTTTTTTCGGTAAGAACTGTGAGAATCAAAGGAGGGTATTTTTTTTTTTTCGAATTTTTTTTTCCCATATTGTTAAAACATGTATTATAGTATTGAAAAAAAAAATTGGTGTAGAGTAATTACATAATTACTCTAGTGTAAACTAGTGTATTTACTTTAATGACGTAATTACACTAAAAAAAAAAATTTTTTTTTTTTTTTGTATTATTTATCTAGAAAGTATGTTTAAGCATATGGGAAAAAAAATTCTAAAAAAAAATAAAAAATTTTTACCCCCTTTGATTCTCACAGCTCTTGCCGAAAAACAGTTT
Source organism: Ambrosia trifida (assembly GCA_028751855.1). Lineage (NCBI taxonomy): Eukaryota > Viridiplantae > Streptophyta > Magnoliopsida > Asterales > Asteraceae > Ambrosia > Ambrosia trifida. The sequence continues at coordinate 119,242,601 of CM054128.1, read as the reverse complement.
GTATTTGATCTTTACTCTATATTTGTGTGTATATACCTCCCCAGGAATTTCGATTGGAAATGCAGCAAAGGAAAGCATGACATCAGATGCTGATATGGCAACCGTATTCTTGTCAACTGCAACCAACCCCATTTCTTCTGAATGAAATATAATCACACCAGTTCCAATATAGTGCTGTTTATGGACACCATCAACCATACATGATGATGGTACATAAACCTGACAAGTCATACACCAGGAAATGTTCCAAATATTGTACAGCAATCCCATCAAACTAATAATAAATGAATTGTGATTCGATGCGGAAGAAATTACCGTAAACATGACAAGAGTGGGCTCTATCACACGCTCAGCAACAGAAGCATTACCAGAGTCTGCTGATGTGTCATATCCATCACTCATGACTATATCTCCTGGTGATGTCGAATCTTTCACCTCAGCAATCACAGTTCCATCAGCAGATGCTTCTTCACCCACTCTACTCTTTATCGTTTCATTGTTGGATTCCTCTTCAACATGTTCAGAGCTACAAGTGACCATGCTGGCAATACCATTAGCAACTTGAATAATGTCAGAAGATGTAAGTTGGGAATTGGAGGGCAGGGCCGGCTTTCCTATCCAAATACCAGAAGTGTCATCACGGGTATATATTTGAGGTGAAGCATACCACTCATGGCGATCCACTGTAACAAGAACAGACTGAAACAAAAGAAAGTAAGAAAGACTGCAGCATGTTTCTATCAACTAAATAAATACACAAAAGACATGAATTTCTACCGACATGAGTATTGGAATACCTTCTTTCTGTGGCGATCTTTGTAGTTTATATATTCCAATGGAACCCGAGCTCCTCTAGAGAGCTTGGATAGAACACTGATGAAGTTTTCAAGATTTGAAGTGTCTTCATTAGCAAATCTCTTAATAATCGAATGTCGTGGGACCCCGGCTTTATAAAGCATGTAACTGCAGATGGAATATACAAATTCTAATGGTTGAACATTTCATTTCCAGGAGTAGAGCAAAAATATATATAAAAAAATTAACAATAAATTAAAAAAACTTCAAAAGATTTTTATCAAAGAAGTTACCCAGGTTCTGATACATATACAAGACCACAGTGAAAACGGAAATTTCTAGCTTGTTGATATGAGAGTGGGTGTATAACCGCACCACTAACTTCCAAAAAGTAGTTTGGAGTTATGGAGTGTAAATCTTCAACCTGAAACAAAGAACATAGGATAAATTTCTGTAAAGCATAGAACATGGATGTAAGAGACCGGTCACTGACCACCAATTGCACGGTCAAGGACGTGCCGCCCCTTTCAAACTCCAACTCGACATTTTGGCCCACACTATCATCAAGTAAAGTCTCCATCTTAAGAAACTGAGTAATCACCTAGAGAAAGGATTATCCAATTAAAGCAAAGTTTTACACATAAGAAACAGCACCGAAATCAAATATTAAACATACATTGATGTTGATTAGTGTTCAAATAATCACATTTGTCAAGTTACAATATGGTCAAATAACACATACCTCCCCATTCATGCGAACAAGCACATCACCTGGCTCCAGACGGTCATAAGCTGGGCCACCTGGCACCTACAGCATGCCCATAATGATGCCAAGCATGAACGTGCAGCTAAACATGTAGATAGTAATTTCACAACAGTAGCTGAAAGACTTACCACAGAATCAACTACAAGCATCCCAGTTTCACTTAGTGGAGATGCATGGCGAACCAACTAATCCGAAAACAAATCAAATAAGATATAATGGGAGAACTTTAACGATTTGGTTTTATAAACAGGCCAGCAAATATTATTGAATAAAAACCAACAGACCTGCTCTGTTTCACTTTGCAAACCTAGCCGCCGGGTTTCATCAAATCCTTTGTGGACAAAGGTTGCCTAACAGAAACAAGAGAACATTAAGATTAGTACTAATGCAATGAAGTTTCAGATAATAATATCATCAAGAAGTTGATTAAGGATTGAATCCAACAAACCTGGATTGTACCACGAGGTATTGTAACAGCATCCCACTTATCTTGGCTAGAATCTCTCCCCTTTTGCAAGATATGTAAAGCCCTCACCACCTGAAAATTCAAACTTCAGAACTTTGTGCCTCTTTTAAAAGCTCCGTGCAGCCACTCTGTATTATTACTTGGAAAGCATAACATTTCTTGTTCCAAAATATTATTTTGAGATTAAAAATCCAACACATGTGAGTATTTTTAGAGGCTGACAGCCCCCACAAAATAAATTGCACATGTTGTCACAACTTAACCCAGCATGACACCCTTGTTTGTACTTACCCGTTCTAAAGGATAGTAAAAGGCAGAGGAGGAATTGGAAGTCTTGCCGCCAGCATTTAATGCAACTGCCCTTCCTTGCCAATCGATGACTGGGGACCCACTCGAACCACCTTTAGTACCTGAAGCTGCCTGTTGTGGAGGAAAAAAAGAAGAAATCAAAATAGCACAAGAATTTCAAACTACTTGGACAAAGCCAACAATAAATAGAAGAGTAAAGCACATAATAAACAATGCTCAGCAGTGCAGCATAAGTGTACAATTTCAACCCATTTACCTAAAATTGGGTGGATTAGAGCTATATTTTATCTCCAATGTTTAACCTTGCTAAAAATGAAACTGATCGCCTGGGTTGAACAGGTCAAAACACTAATGTAATCTCTTAAAGTGCTTTAATTTTAGAAACTGAATTCCAGCGTCAATTAACTATTGTTTGTAGTCATATTGAATGATTGAATATAATGTTGGCGGGTCAGGTCAGTCCGGCCTTACGCATTTTGACTCACCTGCCCATGTTACCATCTAAACGTCTATATTCATGCAACCTTACTTTTCTCAACCATTCGGACCAAAAACCAATAGCATTAGTAGCAGGAAACACACCTGTATGTAGAATGTATTGAAATCGTTGTAGCCATCTCTGCAGCAAGAAAGTGTCTTAATGTTAACATGTGATGAAAGGCAGCAAATGCTATATTCACCTCTTTTTTTTTTTCTTTTTTGTTATTACATATTAAAAAATAAAGAAAACGTGTATGGAAGCAAAACCAATCACATAAATTAGACATATAAGAGGGTTGTAAATCAGATTCAACTGCATAAATGTAAGCTGCAAGGATCTTGATCATCTTAGACAGGAATAGTCTTGCAAATCCTATAACGTAACTTCACAACTACCAACATAATTTTAGGAGTGCATACTTCTTATAATGTGGTGCATCCCTATCCAGACGAGCAAGGGTACCAGCCAAAATAGAGATCTGTAGGTTTCAGAGTAAAAGACACAGCCAAAGATATGACTTAATATTAAGAGACAGTAGATAGTAAAAGAACCAAAGCAGAAAAGAAAAAGAATATACATCTTGCTTTTAAAAAGCATGAGGATTTCAGTATATAAAAAAAATAAAACTAAAAAACTGATTATACATGACATTTTCTCCTTGTTGGTCATAAAAAATAAGACATGCTTATAAGTTATAACAGCACACTTAAACACGTTTACATACTTATAAAAGCTATGGCAGAAAACATAAATACAGAAAACAGCAACAGGAGCTAATACTAATTCAGAAAACATAATACCAATACAGAATACAGGCGCTAACACTGAACACGGGCTAGTAGGGGCAACAAATACGAACTTTGAAAGATAACACTAATTATAAATCTAATTGTGATTTATTGATTTATGTTCACTAACATGGCCGTATCTAGCACCTCACGCCTGGCGATTAGTGAGGCGCGTGTTTTTCAAAACCAAGCTGCACATGCATCGAAAATATTTATATACCTTCTCTCCACTATCATTACCAACAACTCTAATCTCAAGTCCAACAGAAGCAGCTTCAGGAGCAAGAGGTATCTCCTCATAACTCAAAAACTTAACGGCAGCCGGATCATATCGAAAGAATCCGAAATCATGAACCTAAAATTGCAAATAGCAAAAACAAAATATATTAACCACAAAATGTGAATAAACACATGAATGATCAATTAACCAACAAACTCACGGGATCTCTATATATCGGATAAACCGGAATCTCCTCACGGTTAACAAACATAGCTTCAGCCGTCACAGGACCTACAAAACACACAATCACTGCAGATAGTAAATATTAAAGATATTATGAGTAACGACATCATAACAGACGTATAAAAAAAGTGAAAAAGACCTGGTTTGACGACGTGACGGTTAGTTAGTATAATTCCTCGACGCTTATCGACAACAAAGCCGGTAGCATGGGTCGAACGAGCGGATTCAGTGTCAAAGGCTCGGGATGAAGTGGTACGGAGCACAACAACTGCTGGAACAACGTTATGCAGTGCTTTCCTCCAGTCTTCAGCGGTTGCGTGGTTGTTGTTGTTGTTAAAAGGAGGATCGATTTCAATAGATAGCTCCGATTGTAATATCTCCGATGATGAGTCTTCCATCTCCGGTGATGTGATGAGGAGTTTTTGTATTCAAACTCCGGTGATTTGGAGGGGAGGGAAAGGAGTGGAGTTGACTCAGCAATTCGACTTGATAATAATAATGTAGTTTGTCGCTTTTCCTTCATGTCTAAGATTGAGGTGCCTAATGGTAGAAGCAAAGCTTCTAGTGTTAGAAGCAAAGCTTCTAGGAACACCTAAGGGAGAGGTCATGGGTTCAAGTCCCATAAGGAGTGAAATTTGCCGTTCAAAAAAAAAAAAAACCGACCAAATTCGTCCCTATTAACGTTAAATCGTGGGCAATTTGGTCATTTCTCATCTTTTCTTTTCATTTTTCCTTTTTTGTCACATGATTTCTTCCTCTTTAAGAGGGTGTTTGGGATTGTGTTTGAAAACAACTTATTGAATTATTGGCTTTTCCAAAAAGCCAATAAGTCAATAAGCTGTTTGTGTAACCCAAAAGCACTTTCTGTTTTGACTTTTGGCTTTTGGCTTTTAAGGGTTGAAAAGCTGTTTTTGAAAAGTTAGAAATCCTGGCTTTTGCCTTTTGACTTTTGGAAAAAATTTACAAATCTACAACCCATACAACCAATATTCACAATAAGTTAAGCGAAACACTTAAAAAAACAACAATTTATTAACTTTTTGACGTTTCTCATCCGAAAAGCTAATCCAAACACTTTTTTTAAAACTCTTTTTCAAAAAGCCATAAGCCAATAAGCACTTTTACATTTCCAAACTCAACCCCAAACACCCTCTAACACTATCAGATACACACCATGTCCACCACCAATCACCACCCAACTCCCCATCATCTCCACCACCTGCACCCAACTCACTATCATCTCTACCACGTACACCCAACTCCCCTTTTTCTCCTCGCCTCAAACAAACCCTCCAGCGCCATCATATACAGCTACTCCACCACTCCACACCCCAAATCGGTCACCCTCCACCCACCTCCGGTCACCCACCAAAACCCTCCACCTAGCGCCGTACCAACCTATACCCGGTACCAATTAAGTATCGAAACAAATGCAGATCCAACGCATTGAATAATAAACCTGACTGAATTTGGATCGGAGAGTGGAGTTAACTTCATCAAAAGCACGACGGAGAGAAGAGAAGTCCTTACGGGCCTCATCATAGACGAGCATCTTCGCCATACATTCGCCCATTCCCAACCGATTGATTTCGATGCCTTGAATGCTACATCTGCAACTTTCTTTCCTGCACCGCTCATTTTGGATTAATTGAATATCGTTGATTACATACCTGTAAGCTATTTTCGATTTGGGGGTACTTATTGATCTAGGGTTTCAAAGTTATTATTATATTCAATTAATCTAGGTGGAAGAACACGAGTTTGTTGATGCCATGAAAACATCATAGAAACTTGAATCATATGTGTATTTTGTACATTGATTTGGATTTTAGTTTCTTTTGACTTTGAATACCATTCATGGTTCTAATGCCAGTGCACAAATCAGTATAAGAGCATTCGCATCCCCTCCATCAAATCCCATCCATCAAATTACACTAAAAATCACTACTTCACCTCTAAATCTTCTCTCTCCTAATTAAAATAATAATACTTTTATCATTACATTTTCTCTCTCCTCACTCACAACTACTTACAAAAATATTAAAATATATATATAGGTGAACAGTAGCTTTTCATATTTAGGGTGGAACAGTGTTTCCACCAAATATTTTCTCTCTCCTCCACTCACAACCACTTACACTCACCTCATATAATTTAGTGGACACACTCACATACATTTGGGGGATGGGATGTGAGTGCTCTAACTTTTTCAATGAAACCTTGATTTTGGTACACTGATTTAGAGAGACTCTGTTGGGGTGTGTGTGTGAGGGGGTGGGGGTGGGGGGAGGGGAGGTAGGTGAGGTAAGGGTTGGGTTTATATAAAATATATATATATATATATATATATATATATATATATATATATATATAGGGTGGGGTTAGGGTACAAAAGGTGTGTTTTGTGAGAAGGGTGAGAAGTAATTGTGTCATTTAGATCATTTTGATGGATGGTTAAGATTAAATGGATGGCAATGTTGTAAATTGTGTTATAATTTAATTATTAAAATTAGTCTTATGAGGGTATAACCGTCAAAAACATCAAAAACCCATTAAAAATACCTCCTTAAATAAAGCAATAACAATCTCTCTCTCTTCCCTTTTCTTATGTATCTCTCTCTCTATTTCTTCTTCCCACACCCTCAGAAACAAACGATTCTATTTGGTTATGAGATCGCTAGATCATAATTAAAAAGAATAGAGGGCTTTCATCACTGAGTTGGAGAACGACAGTTTAGTGGGTCCTTTAAATATTCCAATTGTGTCTTTTAAATCCATTTGTCTTTACACAACAGAAACAAAAACTATAATATTCCTCTCACACACCAAACACAAAACTATAATATTCCAATTGTGTTCTTTAAATCCCTTTATGTTTACTTTGGAGAACGACACTGTTTTCTATGTGTTCTGGGTATTTAATGAATGTTCATGTTATTGTGTTTTATGTGTATCATGATTGTGTGTTTTATATGTAATAGTTAGTGTATAGAACAATCGGTTGTGTGTTTTATGTTATGTTAAAACTCAGTTTTATGTATAAAATTCCAGTTTTATGTATAAAAGTTTGTATTTTATGGGAAAAGTCTTATTGTTCTTGGCAGTGTGTTTTATGTTTAAAGTTAATTGATAAAACACAATGAATCAATGTCACTTTTGTCAAAATAAAACACATCATTGAAAATAGTTCTTCGTAGTTCTTTATAAGAAGTGTAAGTTATCCATGATAAAATCCCTAAAATCACTCCATAATTAAAAAAGAATTAAATTTAATAAGTTAATTGGTTTGTGTATAATTACCTTTGTATCCTTTACATTAATCTAGATTAGTGCCACGTGTCACATTGAGAGCCCTTCTTACCCTTCTCACAAAATCAATCTTTTGTACCGGAACCCTTATCTATATATATATATATATATATATATATATATATATTCTTTAATTTATTAAGATTTTAAAGGTAAAAGAACAAAAGTGCCCCTTTAATTAACGTTAGTTTTTAACCTGGTTAGTAAAATGGACGTATTTAGCACTATATTTCTAACCTTAGTGGCTCAGATGTCAAAAAATCTTATTTTGGATGGATATAGCAATATTAACCAAACCTCAGGGACGGATTTGGCCATTTACTCAAGATTTTAAGTTAACTAGTGGTATCCATGGTTTCGCGATAAGCGTGTTGCACCTTTGTCAGCAACGAAACATAAACCCGATCTCTTTAATAAAACATACAACTCTTTCGACAGAAAACACAGTAAAAAACATAACATAAATTTGTGTAAGAAAAAAGCCGACAAAACATAGAGGAAACCATCATTGTAATAAATAAAAATAACTGTTGTTACAACTGAATTCATGCGCGATGCAGCGGGTGTAACCGAAACTCTTTTGTATAGCACATACTAACCTAACATACCTACTATGAACCTAACCACTATTACATGAATATTTCTGAATACCTTTGTTTGAAAAACAGAAGCTTTCTTCTTCGGTTATTGAATCCGATGATCATATAGTTTAGATCAAATTAGGCATGTTTGTGTGTATGAATATAACGTAATAATTTCATAATTCAAATCGTTATCTCACGATTAAAAACACAACTTTCATTATTGATTTCTCGATTTCTATATAGTATGATCAAGTTTATAAAACTCTAAGTTTTTTAAAGTACCCAACTCTATATAAAAGGTTATAACAAAACATATAACATCATGAATTGTTTTTTATATGTTTTCTATTTAATATGTTTAAAGTAATTATGAAATTGAATGTCATGTGATTTCATAAACATCTCATGACTCTTGAGTTTCTTTTAATTAAATATGATGTTTAAAAGACATTTTTACCCTTAAAAAGTAGTTATTTTATGCATTATGTGTTGTATCATAAGCATTTAGACTTATACCTCTTAAAATTTAAGAAGTCCCTAGAAAATGCTTTATAATATAGTATATATAGATATAGATATAGATATATATATATATATATATTCTTTAATTTATTAAGATTTTAAAGGTAAAAGAACAAAAGTGCCCCTTTAATTAACGTTAGTTTTTAACCTGGTTAGTAAAATGGACGTATTTAGCACTATATTTCTAACCTTAGTGGCTCAGATGTCAAAAAATCTTATTTTGGATGGATATAGCAATATTAACCAAACCTCAGGGACGGATTTGGCCATTTACTCAAGATTTTAAGTTAACTAGTGGTATCCATGGTTTCGCGATAAGCGTGTTGCACCTTTGTCAGCAACGAAACATAAACCCGATCTCTTTCATAAAACATACAACTCTTTCGACAGAAAACACAGTAAAAAACATAACATAAATTTGTGTAAGAAAAAAGCCGACAAAACATATAGGAAACCATCATTGTAATAAATAAAAATAACTGTTGTTACAACTGAATTCATAAAAAATACAAAACGTATTGTTACAATTCCATCCATAAAAAAACATTTCTTATTAAATGTCTAATGCGATCAAATGACGTCTTCACGCATCAGGTGGCACAAACCAACACTAAGCAACCCTCACTTCAGCCATCATTGTTGTTAAAACCTGCATCAGCCAAGACGGATGAATAACTTAATTGTTTTAGAGTTTTTGCAGAAGCACGGCTTCAAGGCGGATTGCAGGTTAAGACTTGTCGTTCAATGGCCTTGCCACGCCATCGCCATTAGTTGTCCAAAAGTATGTGTAACTCATCATAACCAAGTTAAACAGATATGAACATCAAAATTCATGCAACCCCAAAAAATGTAACCAAAACAAAGCAAATTCAAAAACGACATGAAAATGGCAATTTTTGACAAACCTAGGGGACTAAAATGACAAAAAATGAAACCACGGGGACTAAATTGACAAAAAAAAGATTTGGATGAAAGTGACAATTTTTGACAAACCTCGGGGACTAAACTGGCAATTAACTCATTTTAAAATTTTAATAAATTAGTCATAAGAACATTTATTATTATTATTATTATTATTATTATTATTATTATTATTATTATTGTTGTTGTTGTTGTTGCTGCTGCTGTTGTTGTTATTTATTTATTTTCACCAATATAATTTTGAAATTGGAGAAGCTTGATATAAGTTCATTTAAAAACACCATCAATCATAAAAACTTAATAATCAATAGTCAAGGTGCTCATATGCAGTTAACACAAACCAAATTTTAGGTATTTAAGCATACATATTGAAGGGTAGGGTACCAAAAATCTTCACGCGGATAGCAACCCTATCCTACAACTACAAAAAATACAAAGTATTGGTACTGCCATGCCCTGCCTGCGCCACAAATTAGCAAATACCACTACATCCCGCGGAGCATATACGGCGCAGGATCAGCTCCCTACGCATAACTGTCAAAACAACTCGTCTAAATAATCCGCGGGAGAGTCACGTCGCCAAAGAGTCAGCGATGTGCCAGATGACGCTGGCGATGCTCAACTCGGATGCAGCTCCCCTAGTGCTCCCACTTAGCTGCACTGACAACTTTTCAGCCTTCATGTCACATCATCACATCAGACGTCTTCTAGAAGATGCGGTTGACACAGGAAGAAAATAAGAGCATGCAGCCAATCACATCACGCCACGTGGACCAATGGCAGGGCGGTATTCTCTTCTCCTTAACATTTATTACATTTAGTTGCATCTCAACTCGTCCAATCCAATTCTAATTAATGGGCCGAAAGGAGGCAGGCCCATAACATCGTCGTGGTTATGGATTAATGATGTTTTGGCTACCTTGTGTCCTATAAATAGGAGGATCACCCTCTTTGCAGGACACACAAGATTCACAGCATACAAACGATTGTACACCTACAACCATTACCCAAACCACATTTTTGTGTTTGCCATAACGAGTCTTTTCAGACTTAAGGTGGTCGCCTCCTTTCGTTATGCTCATTCTTGTTACTCTTTCAGGTTCTAGGGCTGAGCAAATACAAGAAACCGGACCGACTCGGGTTAAACCCGACCCGACTCGAGAACCGATGCAATACAAAACTGGAACCGTAGACTGGAACTACATATTCACTTCGGGTCTATGTCGGTCTCGGTTCGGTCAGATTTTCCAACGGGTAAGGACCGAGACCGAAGAAGTTATGAAGATGATGAACCTACAAGACCAAACTACGTGTATGTTAATACCGATGGTGATAAGAGGTGAATAATGAAACGAACGCAAATAATCAACACACAGATCGACTACAAAGAGCCAAATGTTTTGAGTTCCGGTGATTTTACGGTGGTGCAAGACTTCATGATGGTGGTTGTTTCAATAAAGACACCTTGTTATGTTTTTTTCTCTGCTTGTAAAACACTAACCGCTCGTCGATACATGATTCAACGATGGTCTAACTCATGTGCTCGTCGTTAACCGCTCGTCTGCTCTATCTTTTAGCCGATTAGCACTCTTTTCAAACATTTGTATATGGTTTATTAAATGCAATGCATATATACACATCGAGAGTTGGGAGGATTTGATTGTTGATTTTTATTTCTGTAGTAGTAATAAAAATTTTACTATACAAACAAGCATTTATTATGTTTATTGGGACTTGGAGTTGGAATTGAAATGGAGGCAGATATTTTCAATAAATGTTTACTTTTAAAATATACAATAAACCACACTTTATAATATTTTCATGTCCGCCATTCCTTCAATCATTTCGAGCTTTTCGGTTCTGTCGAGCTTTCATCGAGTTCAAGCCCGACCCGACCCGAAACCGATAACTATGAATTCTAAAGACCGAAGCCTGAACCGGAAAATGGTATTTTTGGGTAATTCGGGTTGGTCCGGGTCGGTTTCTTCGGTTTTTTGGTCCGAACCTAAATCTTGCTCACCCCTATCAGGTTCGGCTCGAGCTGTACGTGTAGAACAAGGATTATAAACTTGTAGCAAACAAGGTATACAACAACCCCAACACCACATTATACTTATATTTAACCTGTATTCATACTTGTTGTAGCCTTTTGTTTCTTCACACACACACACACACACATATATATATAAACACTTAATAATTAATACTAGTGGGTAACCCGTACGTTGCTGCGGAACTAAAAATTACATCAAAATGTATCAATTCATTATGATGTAAAATACATCCAAAACTTTTTATTTAAATGATATATAAAATAAAGAATACTTGCAACAACATGACATAAGTATTCTCATCTCAAGTAAAGAATAGTTGCATCAAACTATATGTATTCATTAATTTCCTCTCTGGATTCTCATCTTTTAAAAACAATTACTAAGATAGTGAGATGCACTATGAGCCAAACTTCGTTAAAACGATAACCTACAAAAAATGTGTAAATTTTATAATGATTCTTTTATTATTTGGGTGTTATAATGAGTTACAAGTACAATACATCAATATATAGAGTCTAGACTTGGGTTTATGGAACTTAAGCCCGCATAGAGATAGATAATTAGAGACGGCTAAATAAAACCGAAGCTTTTTTCTTCAGTCATTGAATCCGGTGATCATATAGTTTAGATCAGATTAGACATGTTTACGTGTATAAATATTCATACATGTAATACTTTCAGAATTCAATCCGTTACCTCATGATTAAAAACACAACTTTCACTATTGATTTCTCAATTTCTTTATATATGAATAAATTTATAAAACTTTAACTTTTATAAAGCACCTAATCTATATATATATATATATATATATATATATATATTGCAAAGCTAATAATCCTACATGTCATACTCTTATGCAATCTCTCCTTTGAGAGATGCCACATAGGATGTGATGTGGCAACTCTAGACCAATTAAAAAAAAGAAATAAATACGGTTTAACCTAATCTATTAAATACCTAATCTACTAAATTTAAATATTAAACCTTTATTATTTTCTCTCATGTTTCCTCCCATAACTTTTAAACGTTGATATCTTTTATATACGAGATTTTTTAAAGAAAAAAATTACACCAAATTAACGAGCGTTTTATTATCTTTCCAACGAGTACCATAGTGCTATATAAAAACGGAGAAAAAAAACGACTATTTTTTGTAACCCGACAGGTATTGTGTCAGGTTTGGAATTAGTTTAAAAAAATTGTGGGTTTGGGTCGGGCCTGGGATTAGGTGATACCCGACCCAATTACCCGAAACCACATACCCAAATACCCAAACTATATACCCGATCATATACCCATGAATTTTTTAACGCATCACATAACCCTTAGACTAATGCCTTCGATATTTCAATAAATAACTTTTTTTCCTTATTTCATGTTAGTTCTTTTTAGAATGATTGATTACAAACTTCCGAATTCATTTCACATTATATAATATTTTGTAATGGCACTAGATTTATAACCCGGCGCAGAGATTTGTTTATATATATATATATATATATATATATATTTGAATATGATAACTTATGACAGAAATTTGTTTAAAATAAATAATAATAATAATAATAATATATTGGCAAGTCATTAATTATGTTGTCATATTAGATATTTTATTATGTCATTGGATATTTCAACCCGGGACGCTCCCGGGATAAAAACTAGTTCTATATAAAAAAAAGTATAATAAAAGATTTAGCATTATGAATTGTTTTTATATGTTTTCTACTAGGTTTGAGTCCCGTGGGGACCCACGGTTCACCCGAAAGTAACATGAAAAAAGTAGGAAAATAAGAATTGTATTATGCAAGTTGTTTTGTTTACTATATGTTTGATAATGCAATATGTATGAATTTTGATATTAAATCCAAAATGTAATCTAACAGTTTAATGTAACGAAATGATGGATATATCGACTAAGTAAAGTTTAATTTGACAAAAAAATATAAACAAAGAATTCAATAAAATGAATAATATTGTATTTATTCTAATGGATTTATTACACGTTTCCCCTTTTTAACAACTTGTAATCTTGTCTTGTTACGCAAACCGTTTTCTGATCAATGTTTTTTAGTGACATTTGTGTTATCTTTTATTTTTCAAAGTATGGCAAAAATAACAAAATTTATATGGTCGTATTAATTATTCATTTAAATCATGATGTTCAAATATTTTTAATATACCTCCACCAAAGTTACAAAAAATTAAAAAAAAGATAACGAAAATCTTTTTAACGACATTTAAATAAAAGACGTATATTATTGAAATCATTTATGAATTATTTTGAAAGGCGTACAAAAAATTAAAAAGAGATTACTATATATTATAGGAAACTGTTACATAGATCTAAATTATATTTAATTTAAAAACAATAGTTAGGACCAATATTTTTAATTGACAGATTCCAATTATGGTCGTCATCTACATACAGACTAATTGGAAAATATGAAACATAAAAGAGATTACTATATATTTTAGGAAACCGTTAAATAGATTTAAATTATATTTATCACTAAATTAAATATCCTATTATTATCATTTCCGAATTATTTCCGTATTATTGTGTAGATGATATATTCTGAGAAAAATAAATCATATAAATATCGAATATTATATGGTCGTATTAAATTGCTACAAATAATGATTTTCGAATTATTTTGAATATATTATATATGTTAGGAAACTGTTAAATAGTTTTAAATTATATCTATTACTAAATTAAATATCATATTATTATCATTTCCTTATTATTTCCGAATTATGGTGTAGATGATTTGGTGGAGATAAATATTGCAAAAATATCGAAATTTATATGGTAGTATTAATTATTCATTTAAATCGTGATGTTCAAATATTTTTAATAATACTATATATTTTTGAAAACTGTTAAATAACTTTAAATTATATAATCATTTTCGAACGATTATATAGATAGATAATCATTTACAAATTATTATTATCATTTCTAAATTATTTCCGAATCATTGCATAGATGATTTGTATATGACAAATATGACAATTAGTCTGTATGTAGATGACGTAGACTATTCTTTTAAAATGTTGTAGACGCAGACTATTTTTTTAAAGATAATATACAATATCACACACAAAACATGTTAGAATCGTTTTTTATTTTTTCAAAACTTTCTTAAATGTTTTTCAAACGAAAATTTAAAAATTTTAACGAATTTCATTTTTTGAAAATACTATTTGAATTTAAATTTGATTGAAATTAGATAAACAATTTCCTAATATATACACAATATTTAAATTATTAATAAATGAAATTTAACTTTTGTTAACAATTACCTAAAATAGATACGATTTTTAAATTTATTTAAATATATTTAAATGAAAATAGTAATATTATTATTATTTAAATCATATTAATTATTTATTTAGATCGTGATGTTCAAATATTTTTAATATACCTCCATCAAAGTTACAAAAAATTAAAAACGATAACGCAAATTTTTTCAACGACATTTAATTAAAAGATGTATATTATTGAAATCATTTACGAATTATTTTGAAAGACGTACAAAAAATTAAAAAAAGATTACTATATATTTTAGGAAACTGTTAAATAGATTTAAATTATATTTAATTTAAAAACAATAATTAGGACCAATCTTTTTAATTGACACATTTCAATTATGGTCGTCATCTACATACAGACTAATCGGCAAATAGGAAACATAAAAGAGATTACTATATATTTTAGTAAAAACACGTAAAAAACAACATTAAAAAAACACGTAAAAAAGAATCATTTTTTAAAAATAAATAGGCATATGAATATAAAAATAACAAACATTAAAAAACAACATTAAAAAAGACACGTAAAAAACATTAAAAGGGAATCATTCTTTACATACAGTGTGTAAATACACGTAAAAACAACATTAAAAAAAGAATCATTTTTAAAAATAAATTGGTATATGAATAACAAATATGCTAAATATACGTTTAATAATTTTACCATTAAGAATAATAAATATGTTTCTTAACAATAGTAATAAACTCAATCAATCATTCAATTATAATATTACTAAAATAAAAGTGCACTAATTATTATTTTTAAAAACGTTTCATACACAAGAATGGTAGGTTACCATTTTACAATAAATTTTACATAAGATCCATTAATGCTTATTATTGTTATTATTAATAAATATGTTTCTCAAAATATAGAATTTCCGTTTAATATTGTTGACCGAATTTAATTTTTATATTATGACTTTTCTTTAATCAATTGTCATTAAACAATAACCATCAAAATCATTTCAATAAATTTGCTAATTTTAAGTGTGCAAATTTTAATATGTAAATAATAATTTGATAATAGGTAAGACAATTTAAAACGCGGATGTTTTTAATGTCATTGATTCGAATGATTGAATGATTATTTATATTAAGTTATATATTAATATATTTTAAACTTAATTATTGATTATTAATATTTTTTAAATAATAATTTATATTAATAATACTAAGTTATTTATTAATATTTTTTAAACTAAATTATTGATTATTTATATTACTAATACTAATATTACGAATTTAGTTTTTAAGACGTACAAAAAATTAAAAAGAGATTATTATATATTTTAGAAAACTATTAAATAGATTTAAATTATATTTAATTTAAAAACAATAGTTAGGACCAATTTTTAATTAACATATTTCAATTATGGTCGTCATCTACATACAGACTAATCGGCAAATATGAAACACAAAAGAGATTACTATATATTTTAGTAAAAACACGTAAAAACAACATTAAAAAAACACGTAAAAAATCATTTTTTAAAAATAAATAGGCATATGAACATAAAAATAACAAAATTAGAAAACAACATTAAAAAAGACACGTAAAAAACATTAAAAAGAATCATTCTTTACATACACACATAAAAAAACATTAAAAAGGAATCATTCTTTACATACACAGTATGTAAAGACACGTAAAAACAACATTAAAAAAAAAGAATCATTTTTAAAAATAAATAGGTATATGAATAATAAATATGCTAAATGTACGTTTAATAATTTTACCATTAAGAATAATAAATATGTTTCTTAACAATAATAATAAACTCAATCAATCATTCAATTATAATATTACTAAAATAAAAGTGCACTAATTATTATTCTTAAAAACGTTTCATACACAATATAGAATTTTCGTTTAATATTGTTGACCGAATTTAATTTTTATATTATGACTTTCCTTTAATCAATTGTCATTAAACAATAATCATCAAAATCATTTCAATAACTATGCTAATTTTAAATGTGCTAATTTTAAGATGTAAATAATAATTTGTAGATAATTGGTAAGACAATTTGAAACGCGAATGTTTTTAATGTCATTGATTTGAATGATTGATTGATTATTTATATTAAGTTATTTATTAATATTTTTTAAACTTAATTATTAATTATTTATTTTAATAATACTAATATTACGAATTTAGTTTTAATGCTGTTGACCGAGTTTCATTTTGATATTACGACTTTCCTTAAATCAGTTATCAGTTACACGATTAAAGGAATCATATTCTCAAATCCGTATGCTAAATATACGTTTAATAATTTTACCATTAAGAATAACTAGATATTTGCCCGCGTGTACATGCGGTTCACCAACGTACATCTATTTGGAGAATTATAACGTATAAGAAAAATACAGCAGAAATATTGTATTAAAGTATAAAACAACGAATACAAATTTTATTCAAATATCACTAAATATTTCTTTACTAGGTTAGAGCCCCGTGGGGACCCACGGTGCAAACCAAAGTAAATTAAAAATAATATTAAACTAAGAGTTGTATTATTCAAGTTGAGTGTCCGTAAAACCAATCAATATATCCAACATAATATTAACATGCAATTCCAAAACAAACAATCAACTACCATGAAAAAAAAAACAATCAAAATAATGTTAATGTAGTAAATTAAATATTAAAAAAAAGTATTCAAATAAAACTTGTATTATTGAAGTTGTATGTACATAACTTCAAAGATGATAAGTAAAAAAATGCATCAAAATTTTTTACCTTATTCATAAAGCTTGAAATACTTCTTTGTACACGACGTTGGATGTTTTGTTCGTCAGTTCACCATCTTCATCCAGTATAACTATCTTCAGTCCATCTCGACTTCTGACCCTTGATAGTGCAACATACAACTGGCCGTGCGAAAAAAACTGGATCCTTCAAATACAACCCAACTCTCGATAACGATTGTCCTTGACTTTTGTTTATTGTCATTGCGAAAGAAACAGCAAGTGGGAACTGTCTTCTGTTAAATTTAAAAGGAATTTTCTTATCCGAAGGGGATAAATTAATTCTTGGAATAAACGTTCGCATTCTAATGTTGCTTCCTGAAATGATTTTTGGCTTCAATTACACGTTTTCTCATTTTCACAACTTGTAACCTTGTCCCATTACACAAACCGCTTTTCTGATCAATGTTTCTTAGTAACATTACAGGAACACCAACTTTCAAAACCAGACGATGATTTGGTATTCCAGAAAACTTAAGACCATTCAGCACATCGGGAGAAACTAATCTTTCATCAACATGTTCATATACATCTTCGGACTGACAAACACTGTCTGAACTAAGATACTCAACTTCGTCACCTGGAAACATTGAAAGTAATCTATCATTAATTTCTTGGACAACTTCATTCAACGGTGCCAATATAGCTCGATCTTGAAAATAATCCGGGATGTTGATGTTATCCACAAGTGACGGATACACAAAGGATATCAAATCAGAGACAGGATCCGAAGATTGAGAAATAAGTAAGTCATCAGGTATCTCAATAACATCCTGATCATCATTTATTGTATCCACCTTTCCTTCTCCTATATCCAGAAGCCAAGATGCAAAGTTTTTAGTTTCCTCGATATCAGACTTGGAGGTTCCTGAAAGCAACCTCATATTTTTTGTTAACTCTAAAACAACGCATCTGTGCCAAATGTATGATGAAATTAAAGAGACATTAACAATGTCATGCCTAGTTCCATTTGGTACAACTGGTAGAATTTGTCTAAAGTCACCCCCAAACACAACAACCTTTCCACCAAATAACAAATCAGACGAGTCATCAGCATAAACAACAAATACATATTTTAAGCTTCGATCTACTGCTTCAAAGGCATGTTTATGAGTCATGGGTGCTTCATCCCAGATAATCAAATCGGTTTTTTTAAGCAGTTGTGCAACATCACCGTTAGGTGATATGTAACACATAGAATCTTCAGTTAGGTTTATAGGAATACGAAACCTGGAATGTGCTGTCCTACCACCTGCCAATAGCAAAGATGCAATACCACTCGAAGCAACATTCAAAACAATCTTTCGTTTACATCTTATGGATGAAGCTAGTGTCTTCCACAGGAACGTTTTACCAGTACCACCGTAACCATAAACAAAAAAACTCCTCCTTTCTTCTCATCGACAGCTTTCATTACACAGTTATAAATATTTTTCTGTTCATCTGTTAAAGAAGCGAACTGAGTATCAAATTCTTCAACCAAACTATTTGTGTCATATCCCAACTCCTCACAAATAAGACGATTGTCTAATGATGATAGAAACTCATTCTCGGGATATGGCATGCCTACGAAATGTCGTAGACTGGAACTATTACGCAATAAGAACTTCTCGATATCAAGTAAAGCTAAATTCTTAATTTCGTCGTCTGAAAGGATCAAATCTGGAAAAAAAATATAAAAAAATGTGTTAGAATGAAATATCTATCTATATAATTAACATATAAAATGAACAATTGAATATGTCGAACCATTAAAAATAGTATAATTTAGATTCCTAATAATTATTAATCATTACTATGTAGTATATGTACAAAAAATTGTAGAAAATCTATCTTAAAGTAATAATATATTAAAAAACGTAAAAAACCTGGACAATTTGAATCTTTTCTTCTGTTGTGTAAAATGTCATCAGACAAATAATTCCATGTTTCCTCCCAAACAATGCCAGGTCTTGACAAACTGTTGGAAGCTAACAGAGTTGCAAATAAGTTCCTTAGATAAGGGCCAGAACCTGCAAAAGCCGCTTCCTTTATTGCTTCAACATATTCTGTATCATCATCCAAGAGTCCCATAGCGTAGCATGCATCCCTAAAAGAGGATTGGACTTTCCCATCAAATTTAAGAATATCTTGAAATGATGTTGGTCCTTTAACCTTATTCAAAAGAATTCTCAAAAAATAAGCTTCACCAACAAAAGCAGGAACTGAATGAATCCGACCAATTGACTTTATTCTTTGCCTAGGCTCCCATTTTCTTTCTTGTAATTTCCAAACATATTATGAAGGGAATTGGATGTAAGTTAGTTGCCTTGCATTGGCATCATTTTTGTTGCGTTCCATCCAACCCAAAAACATAGATGTAGCACAAGAGGGTTTATTGAGAACGTCGTCAATGTCCTGCGTAGCATCGAAAACAATTCTTTGTTCACCGGGTAGATGAAAAGGTAATCTCATTACAGGAGGTGTCCTGTAATGAATATCATATGAGAATATTCTCCATGAAGCCTCACACGCAGAAATATAACGACAATCATAAAATCCTTTGACTTCATCAACCACTATGTCTTCACCCGGTACTTTCTTGCTTTCCACAAAATTAACAGTAACTCTATCTGGACCCTTGTTAATGTATTTAAATAAATACTTAATGGATCCAGCTTGGTTACACCATTCAACGTTGATATGTGCCTGGTATCTTTTAAGAAGAGTCTTGTTATACGGAACGACATATCTGTTATCTAACTGCTCACCCGACTTTTCTACAAACGAACCATTATCTCTTCGTCTATACAATGCATAACCATCATTATCGATAGAGGTTTCATGCTGAAAATTCTTTGGGAAGTTTTTTGAACATTTGTCATTGACCATACACGGACAACGCATGTTCAAAGGTCCACAAGGACCGTGAATCATAAACTCACATACAAGTTCATACAATTCTGGCTCCTCATCTTTATTTGGTATCTCAGCTGAAATGAAGTTGTCAATATGGTCAACTGTTGGAAGCTTATAACCAGCGGCCATGAACAAACAGATGTGTGCATGCGGTAATCCACGTTTTTGAAACTCAACCGTGTATACAACTGCAAAGTATTGGTAGCAAACGATAAGAAAATAAGTTATAAAGGTTAAAAAAATAAATAAATAATGTTCTAATAAAATAAACTTCATGTATTCGTACCAGCTTCAACAGTTCCAAATAAGTGTTTATCTTTCAGGTCTTTAATTATCGAATCAAGTTTTATTTTAAACAACCTGCATAAAATGTCTGGCCTATCTTCTGGTCTAAGAGTGGTATCTTGAAGATATCTTCTCATCTCTGGCCATTTAGGATTACAAGTAATTGTAATAAAATAGTCAGGGTATCCGTACCACTTGCATATTGCCATTGTGTCTAGATAATTTTGCATCATATATCTAGCGCCACCTGTAAAAGAAGATGGAATAATAACTCGTTGACCCATGCTTGATGTCTCTATTTGTCCTTCTTCTCTTTGTTTGCTTAGGACATTATACTTCTCACTCCTAAGAAGGGTTTGCTTACCCTTAATGAAATTTAATCTTTCCATTTCAATCATTGAATATGAATCAACTATAAATTGCTGTAAAAGTCTCCTTGCATTAAGAATTAGGGAGAATTCGTTACTCCTATCTTGAATCCTATAAGGAAAAAACTCCCTCATTGTTGTACTTTCATGTTTTTTTGTTTTTTTTTTATTTGAAGATGAGCTCCCATCTGGTAAGATAACATTTTTTTGACAGTCATCTTTTTTGTTTTTTAAATTTGAAGATGAGCTTTCATTTGGTAAGGGAACATTGTTGTGAAGGATGTCAATTCTATATTTATCATCACCATAAGGAAGCAACAATGGATACTGAAGAGCAAGATACGACAGATGTAACTCACTAACTCTTTTTAGCTTTCCGTCAATGGTCTGCACGATAATATCACGTTTATCTGTTTCTTCATTGAGGTCACCAATTATCAATGCAGCAACTTCAGAAACTGTGGGCAGGTTGTATGTTCTACCATCTTCTTTCCTCATTCCATTTAATCGAAGCTTGACTTGTGCATCAGGATTCTTCTGAAAGCAATCTCTCGCCATTCTATAAGATTTCACCAAGGAGTTTTTGTCATCCAACATTTTTTTCAATTCTTTTACAATTTGAAACACAAGCGCCTTTTCTGATGAGTGATCCTCGTCTGCATCACTATAAATAAGATGAATATATTAGATTGAAAAGCATTTGGGTATGTATACCGTTCGAAACAAAAGACATTGAGAAAAAAAAACATACCTAACGACATTGATTCTATTCGAAACTTCATTTTCAGTATCATAGATGTATAGCTGAGAGAATACTGGATTTTGTCCATGTGATGGTAAAAGATTTCCCAAAGCATGGTAGTTCTCACCACTTATACGATAGATGAAAGGAGCATTACCATGATTTATAGACTTATCAATTTTTCCACCCATGGAAGTAAATGCAAACATATAGTTGAACCGTCTTATGTTCTTTAAAAAGAATTTGCTTTTAGAATCAACTCCATTAAGATACTCTTTATAACTGTCCGGTGCCTCCTTAAAAGGAGGAAGCAAAACTTTTCCATAACCACAACATAGAGAGAATTTTTTTTTAGCACCACTTCTTTTATGCCCTCTTGTAGATTCACAGCTCCACAATCTTGCATTGCAATCCTCACAAGTCACATTTTGATCCCCATGGTCCAAGTAATCTAAAAATAGATATTGAAAATTTATATATATAAGATAATTTTAATGTAATTTAGAATTACAATTGAATATATTTTATAGTAATTACCGAATAAAGAGTACCTGGAGATATGCCTTTTATTACAATGTTTCAAGTTACTCCATGCAGATTTTCTAAGCATTCTTCCAAGTCGGCCATCGGTATGGGAGTAATACTGGGGCGTTTTCGTTTTAAATTAGAAAACAACATTAAAAAAGACGCGTAAAAAACATTAAAAAGAATCATTCTTTACATACACGCATAAAAAACATTAAAAAGGAATCATTCTTTACATACAGTATGTAAAGATACGTAAAAACAACATTAAAAAAAAGAATCATTTTTAAAAATAAATAGGTATATGAATAATAAATATGCTAAATGTACGTTTAATAATTTTACCATTAAGAATAATAAATATGTTTCTTAACAATAATAATAAACTCAATCAATCATTCAATTATAATATTACTAAAATAAAAGTGCACTAATTATTATTCTTAAAAACGTTTCATACACAATATAGAATTTTCGTTTAATATTGTTGACCGAATTTAATTTTTATATTATGACTTTCCTTTAATCAATTGTCATTAAACAATAATCATCAAAATCATTTCAATAACTATGCTAATTTTAAGTGTGCTAATTTTAAGATGTAAATAATAATTTGTAGATAATTGGTAAGACAATTTGAAACGCGAATGTTTTTAATGTTATTGATTTGAATGATTGATTGATTATTTATATTAAGTTATTTATTAATATTTTTTAAACTTAATTATTAATTATTTATTTTAATAATACTAATATTACGAATTTAGTTTTAATGCTGTTGACCGAGTTTCATTTTGATATTACGACTTTCCTTAAATCAGTTATCAGTTACACGATTAAAGGAATCATATTCTCAAATCCGTATGCTAAATATACGTTTAATAATTTTACCATTAAGAATAACTAGATATTTGCCCGCGTGTACACGCGGTTCACCAACGTACATCTATTTGGAGAATTATAACGTATAAGAAAAATACAGCAGAAATATTGTATTAAAGTATAAAACAACGAATACAAATTTTATTCAAATATCACTAAATATTTCTTTATACACCACATTTTTTGTTTTAAACCCTCTGTTGTCATTATCCGCCATCGACCCACCAGGATTCTCAGTCATGAACTGTTCCCAAAACCCGTCATTCACACCCGCCTGCACAATTCCCGTATTCCCATTTTCAAGTTCTTTTTCTTTTACAACAGTATTAACTGGTTCAGAAGTTGTGGCCATTTCACATTCTTCATAACCCATTTCAATGTTCATTGGTGGCTCGTGATCCATCTCACATAGCCATTTTTGGTGGACTTCGGTTAACATATCCTCCCAAAACATTATAGAGCCGCCAATGGATATGAATTTTGCGTCTCAACGATCTGGACATCGAAGCACACCTGATCATTAAAATCAGACAAAAACCGTCTTTTTCGTTCATTCATGTCCAAACTCTGAGACGGCTTCTGCAACATATTTTTTAAGCCACACAAGAGATCTTTTAGGTGTTTTCCAACCATCTTTAAATGCTCTGTTAACACGTGTGCCGCCACTTCAATATCTTCTTGTTCTTTTGGCGTGTTTGGAACTCTAAAGATAACGATTCTTTCTCTAAATGCAACCTGCGGATATCTTTTTTGTATTGAATTCTTTCTGATTCTGTCAATGCAAAAGATGAAGAAGCTTCATGGATGTTAACATTCTGCATTGAATGACTATGAACCGGCTTTCTTCTATGGATATTCTTTAACAGAACAGGTTGACTTGTAATAAAATCTTCATTTGCAAATTCCCATTGTTCTGGATCAACTTTCCTAAAACCGTATATAAGATTAAATCGCGTAAACCAAAATTAGCTAAAGATTTAAAAACACAATGAATCATGTGAACATAAAGGATAGATTACTCGCATAAGTGTTTGGTTGTCTGATAAAGCTTGAGAAATTATTTTATTGCATTTGTGTTTCAAAGATGACTTTGATAACAATCCGCATAACTAATTATATAATTTGTTTATCTAAAAGCTCAAACTAATTATATGACAATGAGTTCTAAATTCATATCCAAACAACCTAAAGTCAAAGTGAGTGGTAAATCATGAATTTTCAACCAAGGTATGCATTACCATAACAAACTTCCTTCATTTATTTTCCTGCATACACTACAAACACAAATGGATGATGAACTCGATCAAATGCCCTCTAAAAAATATGATTATTTAGAAAAACAATGATATAACATACTTTAACTTTTAAGGTCTATTATTCCATCTAAAACGTATATGGACTTTATATCATTTGTTGTAAACTAATTATCAAAGCAGATCCATTTTTAGAAGCCTAAATATGAAATAACAAAATGATCAATCTTTATATAAAATTAGATATTGACCTGATTCAATTATTACATCAAAATTCTTACTTGATTTGCAAATTCAGAATCCTTTTGGGATTGAGCTTCTGGAGCTTCTTCAATGCAGTACCTAAACATCAATCAACTACACAATTAAGTATTCATGATAATCAAGCAAACTTGTGTATTATCTGACGTGTTCTTCTCGTTGGAAGCCGACATAATCTGACTGATGAACTACCAACCACAGCACCCCGTGGGAACAGAAATAAGTGTCCAGTTCCTAGCACGCTTTACAACACAAACACATACGAAGGAGACCATCCAAATCCCCTTCATTAAACTTAACTCATCCTAAAACCATAGAAACATCATAAAACATGTCATTTTTCATCGTCACATAGCGAAATCAACATTATGATAATAATCATCTAAAACAGTAATCAAACAACCAATGCAACCCCCTATCTACCTCAACACACTACATATACACAAATCAGATACTCAATTAGTCATCATACTATCATAGAAAGCAGTAAAAGCAGTAAAAGCAGTAACATTTTAAATTAATATATCATAAATAAATTAAACTTCATAACCAGTAAAAAAAGTTTAAAAAAAACATAAAATAACCTTCTTCACCATCACATTCAAGACAAATACAACACGTGGCGATGGATCCAGCTTCAGCATCTTCATCAACGGCTATCAAAGACGGTGAATTAGAGCCGGCAGTTCTGATTCACGAAAGCAAACCCATCTATGAATCCCGGTTTTGATCCTTATCGCAACTCTTTGTTATTTCGCTTAGCTATAACAAAAAAAAACATAAATCAAACAAAAACATAATCAATTAACAGGGAAAAGATATGTTTGTATACTTACCTTCTCATCTGCAAATAGGTAGCATAAGTATGTGTTCTGGTTATGCGGGATCCATTTTTTTTATCGCTCTTACCTGTATAGGTTCCGCAGCATCACTCGCTCTTATCAGGATGTCATCTCACTCTCTTAACTTCAGGAATAAGCAATGCTTCTGGTAGTAATTTCTTTCAATTAAAGAGCATTTTGCTTATCCTCGGGTAACATTTTCTCAATGGCAGCGTGTGGAACTGTTTCGAAGATAATCATCATCACTTCCTGAAACCTTGCTTCAGACAAAGAAACCTCTGCAAGAAGTGGCCACGCTTTTTCCTCATATGCGCCTTCATAATCCTCCTTCCTTTTCAACACCATGTGTCCGCTGATTTCCCAGACAGCCGGGTTTACCTGAGTATCTAGAAGCTCGGCACTCACTTCACCTAAAGCCTGTTTCTCTGCATAGCACTGTCCTTACACATGTCAGCGTTAGGTCACTCAAGTCTTAACATAGTAATATGCTACCAATTACGGTTGTTTGTACATGTGGAATGACAAAGATACGTTTCCCAGATTCGAAAATGAGCACATTGTAAGGTATGAAAAAGAGTTAACTGATCCAAATATAACAATGAGGATAATGAAACATGTATGTGTGTAAATCACAAGAAGTCAATACCTTATGTCACCCTTCACTGGCCAGCTGTGTAAGGAGTTTGCCAGTTTACCCAATAATATCAAATGTTGCCATGTGTTTTCACTTAACTCTCACCACATATACATATCTCCATCATTAACGACCTGTTCCAATATGATAAGTCTTAAATTTACTTGCAATATAGGTTATGTATATGTAAAAATATATAAATATTTGATTTAAAACTCTAAGAACATAAAGCATCAATAATAGCCGAAGCAAGCGACTCATGCATTTGCAGTTAGACCAACAACAACCAACTCAATAGCAAAAACGTATTATATTTTAGTTTCATAGTTATCTATTTGACAGTAAAATTCCATTTGAATCAATATAACATTTAAAGCATGTCACAGACTAATATTTTCAATAGCTGGTGTCTTAAATCCGAGACCAATACTATTCCGAAGTTTGGTTCCACATTTTCTAGGCTTCTTTCCTTTCCTGTCTTCGTAGAGCAGATCTAAATTATATAAAACCACCATTAACCCAAATTACATAAAATCTCCAATAAAACAAATTAATTATATCAAACCAACAATCAAACAAAATGCAACAAATTTACATAAACTAATAAACATAAAGGTTTAAGGTTCGTTTCTAACCAGAGGAACACTTTCTGTTGCTTCAATAATGCATTCTCGGTCTGCAAATAGATGCGGAAAACAAATTAGAACATGACAGCTACTAATATCGTAAAATAAGATTGAATATGTGTGATGCGGAGTGTGGGTCTTCCACATCACATGCGAGAACTGATGATGAAATCAACATCAACATTATCCTAATATGCCAAAAGACTTGATAACATAAACTGACAAATGGATGCGTTCCTACGTCATGCATGCTTTCTAATCTTGTAAAAGATTTTTTTTTTTATTTCAGAAAGTAGAAAAAATGGCTGATTATATAAAAAAGAAGTAGAAAAAATGGCTGCAACATTTAGAAGGTTAGTTGTTCAACTAAAAATACCAAATTGACAATGACATGTTCCTTTAGAAACCGAAGTTGGTGGCTCATTTCTCCAGCAACGCCACCATCTGTATCAAGTTGTCCCAGCACCTGCAACGCATATTGTTTATGCTCAAGTTGTCCCTTTCGCGACAATTGAAATGTGCAAGAAATCCACAACAATCAATTGTAATAAAAAAAAACAAAAATGAGGTTTGCATTATGGAGCATCAATGAAATTTACTCACTGTACATTAGGTCCATCTGAAAAAATCTCCCAAAATTGAATCACCTGCACAGCAAGAATAGAACAACAAAGCCCTTATCACTCACAAAAAATTGTACGTCCAATAACATATCAGTATTTCACATCTTCAAATGATAACATACCAAATATATATCTTCTAATTGGTTGAATCCCTTAAAAGTCAACTTCTAATCATCAAACTTCCTGCATAATAAATGACAAAAAAGATCTTAATACCACCAATTAGCTGTTAAATAAGATCCACTAATAGCTCAAAACCCATATAAAACTACATAAAACTATGTAAATCTTCAAATTAGGTGTTTCCTATGTTCAATGGTTGTGGGTTGTTAGCTGCCGAGAGGATGGTTGCCGGAGACATGAGAGGATGGTTGTGGGTTGTTACCATCCGTCATCTATGTGTGATAAGAAAACCCTCATCATCATCATCATCATCATCATCATCATCATCATCAAAACAGAGAAAAAAACCTTTAATCAACAAAAAAAAATCGGAAAAAAAAAACGAACAAAACACAGAGAAAAAGATAGATCAAGATCGATTCATTGAAATAAGAATGGAATAGAGAAAACCTTGGAGAGAAGATGAAGAAAACCTTGGATCGCCCTTGATTAGCTTGAATGAGAAGCCCCATAAATGCTTTTGACCAAAATAATAATCATAATGAATTACCTAATTTAATATAATTAATGATTTTTGATTTTTAGAAAAAAGAAAAATTTTATAAATTCTCACATTGTGACACATGGCACAATATGATAGGCTAGAGAATTGAAGGATCAACATGGGAGTGCCATGTGTCCACATTGAGTTTCATATATTAGTTGTATAGAAGATTAATATGTTTCTCAATCAATCATTCAATTATAATATTACTAAAATAAAAGTGCACTAATTATTATTCTTAAAAACGTTTCATACATAAGAATGGTAGGTTACCATTTTACAATAAACTTTACATAGGATCCATTAATGTTTATTATTGTTATTATTAATAAATATGTTTCTCAAAATATAGAATTTCCGTTTAATATTGTTGACCGGATTTAATTTTTATATTATGAATTTTCTTTAATCAATTTTCATTAAAAAATGATCATCAAAATCATTTCAATAAGTGTGCTAATTTTAGGTGTGCTAATTTTAAAATGTAAATAATAATTTGTAGATAATTGGTAAGGTAATTTGAAACGCGGATGTTTTTAATGTCATTGATTTGAATGATTGATTATGATTTTGTAGTTATTTATTAATATTTTTAAACTTAATTATCGATTATTTATATTACTAATACTAATATTACGAATTTAGTTTTAATATTATTGACCGAGTTTCAATTTGATATTACGACTTTCCTAAAATCGGTTGTCAATTACGCGATTAAAGGAATCATATTCTCAAATTCATATGCTAAATATACGTTTAATAATTTTACCATTAAGAATAATAAATATGTTTCTTAACAATAATAATAAAAGTGCACTAATTATTATTTTTAAAAACGTTTCATACCTAAGAATGGTATGTTACCATTTTACAATAAACTTTACATATTATTATTGTTATTATTAATAAATATGTTTCTCAAAATATAGATTCGATTAACAATAAGAATGGTAACTTATTAATATTTTTAATCTTATTTATTATGATTTTGATGTTAGTTATTAAAATTTTTAATCTAGTTTATTGATAATACTATTTATATATATATATATATATATATATATATATATATTTCGGTTTAATATAGTTGACCGAATTTAATTTTGATTATGATATGACATAATTTAGTTGGTGTGTTCGGATGAAATCCTGTTTTTTAAATGTAAAAACATAGAATGATTAAATACGATTGAATATTAAATCCGATTAAATATATATATGTAAAAATTCAGTAACTAAAAAAAATCGGTATTTCAAAAGTATAATCAAAACCGAATAAATCGGAATGATAAAGTTCTTGAAACACATGAATGAATGATTATATTATTTTCACTTCAATATTTCTTAACATTGCTACTCAATCGGCAAATAATACAAATGATTATATTATTTTCTTAACAAAACCGATATTTTTATCATTGAAATGAATAGATCAGAATACTTCATCTTTCATAATTGGTTAAAAAAATCGTAACTTAGGTGATAAATCATCTAAAAAAAGTCGTTAAAAAATCATAACCAAGAATGATTTAGAATGATAAATCATCTTAAATCGTTAAAAAAGATTAAAACGATTGATTTCTTTTAATATATAGTGATGTATTTAAACAGAGACGATTAAAATATTCATTCTAAATCGATTGATTAAAAAGAACGATTAAAACACAGTTAAACCATATAGAATGATAATTGAAATGAATGAATATCACTTTTAAAATATATCAAATGACCGATTTCTTTTGTAATAATGTTAAGAATAAATAATGAAGCGAAAATAATAATAAGAATCAACATTAGAAGAGTATGATCGATGATTACCTTGAATCATTTATGGAGAATCAAGAAACTATGAAAGATGAAGTAGGATAATAGAGAGGTTTGTTTGGAAGAAATGGAGGACTATGTTGTGGAGAATGAAGAAAAAATAAAAAGAAAACGGTTTATATACTCTAATTTTCGGAGCCCCATTTACATATTTGGATCCCTCAGGCCCTCTCTAAGGCCTTCATTCGACCCGAGTGTATTGATTTATTATATAGATAGATTTAGTATATTCAAAGTAGAGTAAATTACTATTTGAGTCCCTGTGTTTTGATGGTTTTAACTACTTGAGTCCAAATTCAAAAATTTTAACTATCTGAGCACCTAATTTTTCAAATTGTAACTATCTGAGTCCAATTTACTAACTCCATCCACCAAGTATGTTAACTATAAGGGTATTTAAGTCATTTCCACGTAAGGTACAAGCTTTTATGCATAAGGTACAATTAACAAATTTTTATAATTATTTAAAAAAAACCTGAAATGTCTTCCATATATATATATATATATATATATATATATATATATATATATATATATATATATATATATATATATATATATATATATATATATCATCTAAACCATCCAACCCCCACACCTATCTTATTGCACCACCACCTCCCCACCTCCGTACCACCACCACTGCACCACCGCACCACCATATCCTCGCCAGAATCCAAGATCCTCAACTCAAGATCCTCCTACAAATCCTTTCATCACTCCTTCAAAATAGCAAAACCCCACTCTACCTGTCAGACCGTGTGGTGCTTTGTCTCACATATCCTTTCATCAATCCTTCAAAATAGCAAAACCCCACAATCAAATAGTTCAAAATAGCAGACGGAAACACTATTGAACCTACATATACCTGTTAGACCATCATATTATTCGCCAAGATCATCGTTTTCTTCGTTGAGACTATTATGAAATGATATGAAGACAATGACGACTAGGGTTTCGTTATATACCCTGATGATGACGACGATAAAGTTGGTGATGTTTGGGGGGTCACCAGTTCTGTTACCCCCTTCAACTCGACGATAAAGGTGGGTTTTCCGGCTAGGGTTGTCGATGACATCGATTCAGTTCTCACGACCATCACCAGATCTGAAATCCGACAGCCACCACCAGGAAAAACAACCAAGAACAACCATCATCAACAACATCGATTTCTATGTTGACAGAGCTGTCAGATTTCAGATCTCACAGAGCTGTCGTTGTTCTTGGTCTTTGTTTCTGGAATTCTGGTGATGGATATGTAAGGTTTATGTTGTTGTAGATTGATGTTGACCTACATTAGAGGTTTAAGTTGGCTTGGGGATTTGATGGTGGTGTAGAATGGTGGTGGGTTTTGAGTGGTGGTGGTGGACTAGTGTGTTCAGAAAGAGAGAGGGGCTATTAATTTGTTGAATTTTGAATAAAAAAGAAAATTAATTTGTATTTATATATATTATTTAGTTTGTGATTTATGTTAACATATTTATTTTTAATTTTCTTTTATAATGCAAGGGCATTTTTGTCTTTTCACATAAAATTAACCAGACTTGGTGGATGGAGTCAGTAAATTGGACTCAGATAGTTATAATTTGGAAAATTAGGTGTTCAGATAGTTAAAGATTTTGAATTTGGATTCAAGTAGTTAAAACCATAAAAATAAAGGGACTCAAATAGTAATTTACTCTTCAAAGTAATTATAAAATTGATTGTAATGAGGTTTCATAAACATTTCTTGACTTTTGACTTTCTTTTGATTAAATGTGGTGTTCTAAAGATATATTTATCCCCAAAAAGTATTTATTGTATGCATTATGTGTTGTATCATAAGCAACTAAATTTATACCTCTTACAATTTAAGAAGTCCTTGAAAAATGCTTTATAATATAGTATAGATGGATTCAAGTAGTTAAAACCACAAAAATAAAGGGACTCAAATTACTCTTCAAAGTAATTATAAAATTGATTGTAATGAGGTTTCATAAACATTTCTTGACTCTTGACTTTCTTTTGATTAAATGTGGTGTTCTAAAGACATATTTATCCCCAAAAAGTATTTATTGTATGCATTATGTGTTGTATCATAAGCAATTTAAGAAGTCGTTGAAAAATGCTTTATAATATAGTATAGATATAGATATAGATGATAGTAAACGTAATATGAACCGAGTTTTAGACGTATACACATACAAATCCATTTTAACCAATGCCATATATGCATTGTTTTATCTTCATCGACCAATACTATATTAGTCTTCTACATGAATAACAAATTGGACCTAACAACTTATTGGGCAAGCTCAACAAGGATTAATATCTACCACAGATTTAGATGACTCAAAATGTCTAAAAATCACGACTTGGTCATATTCACATTTATGTTTATGACATCTGGATAGATAGATGGATCATGCATTATTCATGCCTATCTTCTTCCACAACTTAACTCGTTTTGTAATTTCACCCCTTATATATTGGACACTTTATTTTTGGGTCTATATCCATTATTGATTGGTCCATATCTTTCTTGATTTTCCTCCTTGCATTATGTCTCAAGATTAGTTTTCCTTGTATTATGTCCAAAGATTAGTTCTCTTTGTTTTGTGCCTAGGGGCGGGCCTAGTGTATAACTAGGTGCCGCGTGCGTTGCTACTCAACTTCGCGCGCGCAGTGGAAAATTTGGTTTTTTTTTACGAAATTTGGAAAACGTTGCTACTAAAATGAAAAAAAAAAATGAAAAACGTTACTACTGAAATTCATTTCTAGATCCGCCACTGTTTGTGCCCTAAGATTAGTTCTTTCCTCATTTTTCTAGTACTATTTATTTGGCTTGTAATCTTCTTTGATGTTATAAGAAAACATACATCTTTCATACCATTGTTTTCTATCCTATCTCTATACTTCTTAAACAAATAAGTCATTTGGTCGTTTTGAGAGACGGTGGCTAGAAATAGAGTAGTCCTTGGCTCCAGGGCTGATAAAACTTAATTAAATACAAAAACGCTTCTGCTTAATTTATATATTAAACAAGTTGACGTCAACCCGCGCGTTGCGGCGAATAGTTGATTGTTATTGCTCATTTGCTAACATGAAACTATGTACGTGTATTGTAAAACCATTCAAGAAAAGAGAATGTACCGATTCGCGAATCTAAATGAATCTAGACAGCGAATTCGACAACCTGGTACGCGAATCTGTGATATTTGGTTTAAAATTCTACACAATCGGGTACGCCCAATTCTACGAATCAGATCGCGAACCCTAGACGAACGGTACGCAAATGTACCCGATTCTGGTACGGGCGATTTGGTTCGCGGTACACAGCATATCCAGCGAATCTTGTGACTATGGTTAAGACATTAAATTTTATTGTCTAATATTCTGATGCGATTTATAGGTTTCTGGAAAATTAAACTGAGATGATTTGAAGTCTTTTTTGTGAAATTATCCAATTGATAAAACCATCATTAGGAATCTCTTCTTATTGAACCGTGATGTTGAAATTTTTTAACAATTTTTAGTTTTATAAAATATCAAAATTGATATTTGAAACATCTTTTAGTTTAAACATATTACTAAGATGGCTAAAACATATTTTGATTTTGTTTGGTTAAAAATATAAACTGATTTCAAATATCAGTGTTTTAACTTCAAAGAAAATGTATTAAAAATAAAATATATTTTTATTTTGACTTTGTTTTGTTTATGTCTCGAGAAAAAGAAAATAAAGATGGAAAGTTGTTTTTAGAACGGCTAACACAACATATTATGTCCGGCTCTTAACGGGATTTTTTTCTACAAATCTCACTCCCATTGAGAGCCAGATCCCACAAGTGATTGTCGAACCAGGGAAACCCCAATCCCACACCCGCCCAAAGGCATAATAGTGAGAAATTGATAAAAACCCGAGTGAGATCAAGAATCGAACCTGAGACCTCTTAATCTCAAGCCTTATCCATCACTTCTCATGCCACTCCACCATAGGCAAAGATGGAAAGTTAATAATCTAAGTTCTATAACATGGTTTTTACCTTTTTGTATTCATGAGGTGGTGCCGATTGTTTCTTCAACAAATTTCTAGTTTTTTTATCCGTTCAAAATTTTTAAAATTTATGGATATCCTTTTAAACTTATGATTAACAAAATTACAAAAGTGATTTCGTTATGATTTCTTTCTTCTTCGCCCCTGAAAATTTTCGTGATGCCATGTTCTTGGCCCTTCCTGATTGGAATTCCCGAAATAGATAAACCTGGTTTAATCCAAGATCACTTTGATGTTATTGAATTTGGTGAGAGTTCTGTAAATTGATAAACCGATTGTGGTTGATTATTTTTTAATTTCAAAATGTTGCGGGTTTTTAAATAGAACAGGGACTTGCGTTTTTGTTTTTTCCCCGATTTATATTCAGGTTATTTTGGGTTTGTAAATTATTTTGATTACATTTTGCAACTTTCTTTTCCAGGATTATGAATATTTTGGTGGCTATATAGAAACAAACATAAAAACGAAGATTAGATTAATTTAACACTAAAGTTGTAAGATTCGTGACCAACGGTTGGTTGGTAAAATTGGAAAAGTAAAAATGGTAATTGAGAAGGAATGTAGTATGAAGCAATCGTTATTGGGTGTGGAAGAAGGAAAGGGATGAATACTTGAACTGAAAACAAAAAAAAAATAAACATAGAAGGGATGAGGGGTTAATGATGTAGTATGGGTTATACAGAAAACACGTAGCCAAAGGTAATATTTAACGCCGTTAAATTCTTAAGGATAAGTTGCTTTTTGTATTATTATATAATTTGTTTCTTTAAATTTAT
This sequence comes from Ambrosia trifida, assembly GCA_028751855.1. Classification (NCBI taxonomy): domain Eukaryota; kingdom Viridiplantae; phylum Streptophyta; class Magnoliopsida; order Asterales; family Asteraceae; genus Ambrosia; species Ambrosia trifida. The sequence goes on along the minus strand of CM054128.1, from coordinate 119,207,828 downwards.
TTTGTAAATGGAATGTTACAAATTCTATAGGCAAACATTGTAAACGATGAACATGTGAAATCCTACAAATTATATATAGTAAGAATTAGCAAATTTCTTTGTGAGAGCAAATTCCTGTAGCTAACTGTCACATCAAGTGGTAGGCATTGTAGTATTATGTGTTTGGAGGGGTATTTTTGGGACTCAAGTGGTCTTTTCTTTTCCAGTCGTTTTGGGTGGGTACCACTTTCTTTGCTCAAACATTAATTCCACGCCTACCTTTGATTTCCTTCTAAAGGTGTAAAACCTTACATGTGCACACCTTTGTTTTCTTTTGCCCTCTTCTTTTTTATAGACAAATCATTAGATAACAAAGTCACACTCTAACCTTATCATCGTAGTTCGTGTAATATAGTCGTAAACGCTAGCCTGTCGCAGCACGAGTAAAATCCTAGTTTGATAACAAAAGGTATTTTACTACTTACGAAATCAATATATAAAATTTAAAATTAAGAAAAAAGGTTTCTATTCGATTTTTATGTATGTTAATTATATAAACCAAGCTTTGTACGTTGTTGTAAATGAAGGCAACAAGTGAAATTAAACAAAAGAAGAAGGGCTAAATGGAAATGCATGAGCAGCCACATTTTTTTGGAAAAAAAATAAAAATAAAACAGAATATGTCAGAAGTGGGATTTGAACCCACGCCCTCTCACGAAGACCAGAACTTGAGTCTGGCGCCTTAGACCACTCGGCCATCCTGACTTTGTTTGTTAATCTATGTCATTTATTTAATTATATTAAACAAAAGACTAAGTAATTTTATATAAACATACTAGTAAATTATCGGCAATAAATTATTGAGAAACAATATGAACAGGAGGATTTTGTGTGAACATTTACATTGTTTTTTAACCAGACAATGATAACCAACGGTTTTGGTTTGCTTTGCTTATCGGTCAATTAAGTGTGAACTAAATTTGGTCTTAAAATGTTTACTTATTTTTTTACTAGTTTTTTGTAGGGATGTGAAAAAAATGTAAGTTTGTTTTCTTCCATTACCAAAAAAAAAAAAAAAAAAAAAAAACTAAACACTTTTTTTACATCCTCAAGAATCGAACTTCCGTTTTCTCCCAAGACGTATATTCCTTCTACCACTAGACCACAGTCTAAATGGCACAAAAAATATTTTTAGTAAATAATAATTAATTACATAAATGTGTGGAGTTCAATCAGATGGGTTCATGACATGTCATGGTCTTGTAAGAAAATTTTTGTTTCAGTTTTAAATGTTTCATTTTAAGTCGAAAAAGAAGCAATGATTTCAAATAATCAGATACCTACTTTTATCAAGGTTCACATATACATGATTTCTATTTTCTAATGATCAACCCATCACCTACCATCAATATTATCCACAAACTTTATATTTCCATACAAACTATTTCCTACGAAACAATCAGTTTATACCATTTCATTTTCATGTTCATAGTAGTTAAAAAATTAGTTTGACTGACAATTTCTAAACTAACGTATGGTATTTCCAGTAGCATGTAAAGAAACAAAATTTTAAAGTCCAAGTATTTTCAACGGTAGACAAGAAGATTCTTGGATAATTCGGTTGAAGTCATATACTTTCTAAATGTGGAATTATTACTAAATATAGAACCCATTGAAGAACATCACATATTTCTTAAACTAGAAAGATGCATAACTAAAGAACATAAGTTTTTGAATGAATAAATAAATGTATGATCAGCTCAGTTTAGTTTTGTCACACACCAAAACCGAAAACAAACCACAATTTTTGGTTAATCGGTTATGACTTAACCAAACCATCGGTTAATTGTTCGGTTTGGTTTAGCTGGTTAATCCGGTTACAATTAGATAAATTCAATTATTTGCTCATCCCTAACAAGGACCATTGTGCAACTTGAATGAACACTTAAATGTACCTACCACCCAGTAAGTCTTACAAATAGCAAAGCTATTGGTAGGGTCTGCTAAGGATAGAAAGACGGAACGACGATTGAGAGCAGGATGAGGTTAAAAATGGAATTTGACACGGAAGGGCGACGGCAGAGAAAGGTGGGGGAGATGAAGTTGAGGGAAAAGATGAGAAACAGATTATGCAGTTTTTTTTGATTCACAGATCCCAGAAAATCCCAAAACACACATTTATTTTGCATTCAGTTTTGTATGGTAAGGCTACACATCACCTGTTTGTTTGGAATACTTTATACTGCTATGATTATTTGAAATTATATGTACATGCTATAATGCATACATCTCTGAGCGAATGCCGGTTTCCAATAATCTTGAATAAACAGCTAGATACCATCCATTATTTTGTTCTTTGTATGAATCAAGGCAATACAAATCCGGTGTTCAATAGCCTCTCTCCCGTTTCCAATGATTTAATTATCCTTCTGTTCCATGTAGCGGTTTCAGGATCAAACCTGAGCTCCCATGTAGGCCAATAGTGCAGGTCCTGTTTCAGTGTCAGCACCTTTGGCTTCCCATTCAAATGGACTGTCCTTACACGAACAAATTCTCCGTCTTCAATTTCCTATATATACATACACATTACTTGAGTAAACAACTTTGCATTCGAAGAAAAACACAAACAAAGAATAAACAAAGCACACATACATAATAAGAAAGAATCTTAAGCGAGTAGAAAGCAGGATGAGGGTATCAGACATATGTACCTTTGTGACGTTGACAAAAGCATCCAAGTCAGGAGTTGGTTTTCCGTTAACTTCCACAATCCATTGTTGAGAATACAAACCGTATCTATGCACAGGACTCCCTGAGGACCACCTGCACGAGATTAAATTTAATTCTTTAGCCCTAACCCATCAACCATACCATGCCTGATAATTATGCTGCCTGTGCAAGTCTAGACTGCCATATTGCAAAAACGGGTCAAACCCATACCTTGCGACATATACACCATGGCCCTCTTTGGGAAGAAACCCGAGGGCACGTACTTCTGGGTGAGGATCTTGTACTAAACACCCACACCAGTTAATTACACGTGTGGTACCATTGCCATCTCTTACATCTGTTCCCACATGAATCTGCATTTCACGTCCCTGAGAGAAAACCACAAAACAGGATTCATTATATTCCAACATTACTTCCTGAATATGGGTGATTAGTAACATGGATTCATTATATATATGTGTGTGTGTGTGTGTGTGTGTGTGTGTGTAAGAGAGAGAGAGAGAGAGAGAGATTGAATCACCTGACGAAAGATGGTCAATTCAAGTTTTGCATCCGTGTCATCATACACATCCAAGGCATGGCATGCATCTTCAAGATCATTAAAACATGTAACTGGCTTCTTATTGATTGCAAGAACCATATCACCTTGTTCTAATAGATTTTCAGCTTTAGATCCTGCCAAACAACCTTTCACACGTAGAACCTGACGTCTAACAGGATCTTTCTTTACAAGAGCCTATGAACAACAAAATTAAAAAAAATAATAATAATAATAACATTTTCTGCATATGTTATTACATAGAAAAAAATGAATCAGAGTAATTAAAGAAAAATGAGAAACATACCTGGATCCAGTTGTCGCTTAGCCCAAAACTTCTAGCCTTGGATAACAAAGTACGATAAAACTCAACCTCTAAAACCCTAACTAGAGGCATTGGTCTTTTGATACCATTTATAAGAAGTGACGGTCCTTTCGTGCCAGATATTATATTATTAAGAACTTGGCTAATCGCATGTATAGGAATACCCCTCGCAAAGTGATGATCTTCAGATGAGTTCACACCATATTTGATCTGCAATCAAAATTTGATCATCAGATTTCAGTCAACCTTCTATTGATTCAAATAGAACTAAAAGAACCAACCTTCCTTTTCTTTTTACGAACCTGAGTTGAAAAGCTGCCCCATATAGCTTTAACTCTTCCATGCTCATCAGCTAGTACGCCTGAAAAACCGCTACCAAAGTCTGCATACAGCAACATTAATAAGTATTTAATCAATATCAATATGTTTAAGATTCATATTAATAAGATAATAATAATGTAGTATGTACCAGTATCGAGCTCTATAACTTCCATATTGGTAGCTCTATAACGCGGTGCATCTGCGGAACTTATTTTTAGAGCTGCACACGGGTTGGTAACAACAGATTTTCTAGATGTTGCTTGTAAACTCCTATTTAATCCCACGAGATAGACACTCTCACCACGCCGCAATGCAGGTTCTGTCACAAAATGAAAATAAGGGTCCAAGGACAGAAGGGTCACATGCAATAATTAAAATGAGAATCATAGCTATCAAAGGCACTAGGCGCACTCAAGGTGCATAGGCCTCACCTACAGCCTAGGCGCAAAAAAAAAAAAGTGAAGGCCTGAGGGGAAAAAAAGAGCACTTGAATGAAAAAACATAAACGTATATTATGTATTAGAATAATACTATTCTTCAAATAAAATAAAATAAAAGCTATTATATTACATTTAATATCATCTAATTAATGCAAAAAGTTCTACAATAGTGAAGATTCAAATGTAATTTCAAAACTTGAAAGTTCTAAGGTTCTAAATATTCTAAATTGGATCAGAAAGTTCTGGATAAAAGTTGCTTAAATAGGTATTGGGGAAGCTTATATTGTAGAGAAGATCAATAATTTTTGCATTAAATAATAATTAAAAAATTATATATTGGTATTTAGTGTGCCTAGAGAGCTGGAGCGAGGGAACCAGAAGCGCAATTAAAGGGCCTAGATTGGAAAATGAGCCTAGGCACATGAATGAAGCGATGGCTTTTAATAACTATGGTGAGTATACATCTCAAACTTTAATCCAATGTACAAGTTTTCCTACCTGGAAGAAGCTGGGCAGCTCGGACTACTGAATTACCAGCTGTTCCAAGGACAGAAGGGTCATATGCAATAATTGCATAGTTGTGAACAGGATGGAGAAACACCACCTGAAAAGTCAAACTTGTTATATTCATCTGCTAAGTACCCAAAAATAACAAAGGTAAACGCCCGGGTTTTTTATTTTCTTAATATCCTTTTCATACCTCCGCTGGAATTTCGATTGGGAAGGCAGCAAAAGAAAGCATGATATCAGATGCTGATACGGCAACAGTATTTTTGTCAACTGCAACCAACCCCATTTCTTCTGAATGAAATATAATCACACCGGTTCCAATAAAATGCTGTGCATGGACACCATCAACCATACATGATGATGGTACATATACCTGACAAGTCATACACCAGAGAATATTCAAAAAACAATGTACAGCAATCCCATCAAACTATTAATAAATGAACAATGATTTGATTATGAAGATATTACCGAAAACATGACAAGAGTGGGCTCTATTACACGCTCTGCAACAGAAGCATTACCAGAGTCTGCTGATGGGTCATGATCTCCTGGAGATGTTGAATCTTCCACCTCAGAAATCACAATGCCATCAGCAGCTGCATCTTTATTGTTGGATACCTCTTGAACATGCTCAGAGCTACCAGTGTCCATGCTGGCAACACCATTAGGAACTTGTGCAATGTCAGAATAGATAACTTCAGAATTGGAAGGCAGAGCCGGTTTCCTTGTCCAAATACCAGAAGTGTCATCACGGGTATATATTTGAGGTGAAGCATACCACTCATGGCGATCCACTGTAACAAGAACAGACTGCAACCAAAAGAATGTTAAAAAGACTGCACCATGTTTCTGTATGTTAATTGTATATTTTGTATTAATATATGGCCTATGAGCCCAATATAGGCTTTTATAGGGTTCTTTTCCTGTATATATTGATGGTTCCCATCCATTGTAATTAATTCAGATAGTCCATTCACTTTACACTATCAACATAAGACACACCCAAAAAATGATACTTTGCCAACGTTTATATTGGAAGAATACCTTCTTCCTATGCCGATCTTTGTAGTTTATGTATTCCAATGGAATTCGAGCACCTCTAGAGAGCTTGGATAAAACTTTAATGAAGTCTTCAAGATTTGAAATATCTTCATCGGCTAATCTCTTGATAATGGCATGCCGTGGGACACCAGCTCTATAAAGCATGTAACTGCAAATGGAAAATACAAATTCGGACGGTTGGAAATTTCATTTTCAGAAGAGCAAAGACAAACCTTGTTATTTACCCACATATTTAGCCTAAAGAATGATGGTCAAAAGTCAAAACCATAAAGTGTCATTAGTTACCCGGGTTCTGATACATATACAAGACCACAGTTAAAACGGAAATTCCTAGCTTGTTGATAGGAGAGCGGGTGTATAACTGCACCACTAACTTCCAAAAAGTAGTTCGGGGTTATGGAGTGTAAATCCTCAACCTGAAACAAATAACATATGAAGAACAAATTGAATTTCGCAACAATAAATCTCTGTAAAACATATAACATGGAGGTAAGAGACCGGTCACACACCACCAATTGAACGGTCAAAGATGTGCCGCCCCTTTCAAACTCCAACTCAACATTTTGGCCCACGCTGTCATCAAGTAAAGTCTCCATCTTTAGAAACTGAGTAGTCACCTGCAGAAAGGCTTATGCATTTAAACACAGTTTTACACATAATGTTTTAAGAAACAGGACCTAAATTAAATGCTAAAGATCGTTTATAGTGTATTTAATACGCCCTCCGTGTTTCAATTGCGGTGTAGATGAATCCACCATAGTAAACATATGCCGAGTATTGTTCAAGTTAGAGTTTGGTCAAATTATACACACCTCCCCATTCATGCGAACAAGCACATCACCTGGCTCCAAATGTTTACAAGCTGGGCCACCTGGCACCTACAACATAACCGTGATGATGTTAGGCATAAATGTACAGCTGAACCTGTAGATAGCAATTTTACAACAGAAATTGAAAGACTTACCACAGACTCAACTACAAGCATACCAGTTTCACTTAGTGGAGATGCATGGCGAACCAACTAATTAGAAAACAAATCAAATATGAAAATGTGAGAACTTTAACTTTTTTGTTTATTTAAATTTAAAACTAATCAACAAATCAAGTTGAATAAAAACCACAGACCTGCTCTGTTTCGCTTTGCAAACCAAGCCGACGCGTATCATCGAATCCTTTGTGGACAAAGGTTGCCTAACAGAAACAAGAGATTGATAGTAACAACATGTCAACATTAAGTTTAATAATAAAGAAATCAACGTTTAGACAATGCAACCAACAAACCTGAATTGTACCGCGAGGTATTGTAACAGCCTCCCACTTATCTTGACAAGAATCCCTTCCCTTTTGCAAGAAAGTTAAAGCCCTCACAACCTGCAAATTCAAACTTCAAAACTTATGTTTCTTTTTAATGCTCCCTGCAGGCATTATGTTTGATTCCTTAAAAAACATAACTTTCCTTGTTCCAACATATTAGTTTGAAATTTAAGAATCTAAAACACATGAGCATTTTAGGCATTTGCTCATCATAAGTTGTAGCTTATTTTCCTCATGACTAGAGGCTGACAGCCACCACAATATAAAATTTAACATATCACAACATACGTAAGCCTGCCCCCCTTGTTTGTACTCACTCGTTCTAAAGGAAAGAAAAATGCCGAGGCACTAGAGGAATTGCAGCCGGCATTTAATGCAACCGCCCTTCCTTGCCAATCAATGACGGGGGACCCACTCGACCCACCTTTAGTACCTGAAGCTGCCTGTTGTGGAAGAAAAAGAACAGAAATCAAAAGAACATAAGAAATCCATAAGAAATCCAAACTACTTGGACAAAGCTAACAATGACTAAAAGACTAAAACACATAAGTAAACAATGCTCAGCGGTGCTGCAAAAGTACAGGTGTAAATAGAGGAGGCAATTTTCAACCATTGATTAGCCATACATTTTTATCTCGAGAGCTTAAATTTAGAACCTTGGCTAAAAAATGAAACGGGTCAAATGGGTCGCTTTAAATTTATAATCTGAATTTCATTGTCAATTCATTATAGTTTATAATCATATTGAATATGAGAATTATTTGTTTGATTGGAGAAAAGGGATAAAAAAAAATATCTGAGGGCCAGCCTGACCCGCCCATATTACCATATATAATTATGCAACATTACTTTTTTATCAACCTTTTGGACATGAAATGAATAGCATAAGTAGCAGGAAGCTCACCTGTATGTAGAACGTATTGAAATCGTTGTAGCCATCTCTGCAGTAAGAAAATGCCTTATTGTTAACATGTGATGAATTGCAGCAGTCCTTTATTCACTTTTTCGCTATAATTACACATTATAAAATCCATACAACACATATGGAAGCAAAACCAATCACATAAATCAATCTTATAGGTTTAGTAAATTAGATTCAACTGAATAAATTGTTGGCTGCAAGGATTTTGATCATCTTTAACAAGAATATGATCCAAAAGCTAGCAGACTCAAACTTTGACCAAATGGACATAGTCAAACGGGCTAGAAAATGATACAACTTAAAGGGGCATAATTTCGCTGTGTTTGGAGTTACAGGGGCCATTAGTAATGAACATAATATTCCAAGGGGCCGGATCATATGACAAATCACCAATAGCGGTTTAACTCAATTGTGGAACCCAATTTACCCAAAATTGCATCATCCAGCCCCAATTTCAAACTCAAATGTTTTACCCCAATTTTTGCAATTTAAGGTTACTTTCTTTTTATTGTAAAAACGTGTATTTACATGTTTATTAACACAATCAAGCAGTAATTTTTAGTTTTCCAAAATTTTGCTTGACCTGCGAAATTTAGCTTTACTAAAACAAGGCATGATCTAATGGTTTAAGGATTCAATATCATATCAATTTTCTTGTCAAGAGTATTCTCTATATCATTTCAGATTCTGCTCTGCACAAAACATTATTAAGCCAGAAATAGTTTTGCACCAAAACGCAGTTCCTATAACATAATTCACGAGTGATACAAATAACGAAAATAACGTGAAGCAACATACTTTTTATAAAATGGTGCATCCCTATCAAGACGAGCAAGAGTACCAGCCAAAATAGATATCTGTAAAAAGTTTCAAAGCACAAGTAAATCAACACAGACAAAGTGACTTAACACAATGAAGATGGTAATATACCTTCTCTCCACTATCATTACCAACAACTCTGATTTCAAGTCCAACAGAAGCAGCTTCAGGAGCAAGAGGTATCTCTTCATAGCTCAGAAACTTTATCGCAGCCGGATCATACCGAAAGAATCCAAAATCATGAACCTAAAATTGCAAATTGCAAAAACATAATATATTAACATTGTAATCACCACAAACTGTCAAAACACATTCATGATGTATTAACCAACCAACTTACAGGATCTCTATATATCGGATAAACCGGAATCTCTTCACGATTAACAAACATAGCTTCAGCTGTCACAGGACCTACAAAACAAAACAAACAATCAGTCAACAAAAAAGTCAAATTAAAGTCATTAACGTAATAATGGACGTAAATAAAAAAGTGAACAGACCTGGTTTGACGACATGACGGTTAGTTAGTATAATTCCTCGACGCTTATCAACAACAAAGCCTGTAGCATGGCTTGCACCTGCAGACTCAGTATCAAAAGCTCTACACGCAGTCGTACGGAGCACAACAACCGCCGGAACAACCTTATGCAGCGCCTTCCTCCAGTCCTCAGCGGTGACGTGGCTGTCGTTGATCGGAGGATCGATGTCCATTGATGACAGCTGTTGATGTTTTGTTTCTGATTGTAATGTCTCTGATGAGTCTAACATCTGTGGTGGTGTAGATTATATAGCTTTGTGTAGTGTGAGGACTAGGGTTTATGAAACTCCGGTGACGGCGACGGCGACGGTGACGGTGACGGTTGGGATGAAAAGGAGAGGAGACGTTTATTAATTCGACAATGGTGAAGAATGTGTTTCTTTGTGTTCATGTTGAATAGTTGAAGGTGTTTTAAGTAGTGGAAGTTACGAAAATGTCCTTGTACGTTGCTATTTTTTACTTTTTAGAGTCTACCATTAGTCAACTTCATAAAGTTATTGACGTGTGGGTAGGGTTATCCAAAGATTTAAGTGCTACAGTGTCCCTAGTTTCTTTGGCTTTTTTTTTTTTAATTCCAATTCCAATATGAACTAAATTTCACAATTTGTTAGACTATGTCATGTGGCCGGTGAGTTATCGCGAGCCACAACTTGATCCACGAGGATCGCAAACATCGTAACACCCATGCGTGACAGCTGCTGCGAGCGACCACACGCGACCACTATCACGTCCGTTAGCGGGCTCCCAACCATTTGAAATTTTAAAAAAAAAAAATTTTTTTACGTATTTTCATTTATTACACTTAAAAAATTTAACTATTATAAATTTACTTCATTTTCTTCACCAAACCTTCACCAACAATTCTTCACCCACAATTCTTCAAACCTTCACCTTCATATTCAAAATCAACCTTCAAGCTTCAATCATGGTGCAATGGACCGAGAAGGAAGAACCAGCGTTAATAATCGTTTATAACCAAGTGCATGGTGACAACGCCTCAATAAGCTTGGGATCTCATAGTCGCAGACCGCGGTGGGGAAAGGTCCTAGAGAAGTTTGGTACCCTTTGTCGGGGGTACCAAACGTACTTATGACTTCATCTTTCACAAGTACGCGGATTTCAAGTCGAAGTGTAAAAACTTCGAAATAGCGTACAAAAAAGGTCAACGGAGATCTCCCCAGGGAAAAAGAAGACGTGCTACCAGCCTTTACGCATGTCGAGTATCATTCGGAAGTTGGGCATGACTTTCACCCCGTTTTGGCGTGGCAAATGTTACGCTCAAGCTCAACCTTACGTTAGGGTTTTTTTTAAATGTAATGGTTTTTTTAGTGTAACTTTTTTAATGTAATTTTTTTAGTGTAACTTTTTTTTATTGCAATGTACTTCTTTTTTTATTTAGTCTTATGTTTAAAAAAAATGTTTGGTAAAATATTTATGTTTAATATTATTTATTTGGTAAAAAAAATACCCGCTCACCTTGACCCACAACGGAATCAAGCTACCAGCCCCCAGTCGCGAGTCATTGCTACATGGACGCCTACATATCACAATATAAGTCAATCAAATGTTAGCTCACCTTTAGTCACAACACATAGTCTTAAAGGGAGATAATATTTGGACACCCTAAAAAATTATTTGCACACCCTAGGTATTTATATGAGAAGTATCAACTTTTATTGTTTTCTGTGTTGGTCAACATCAGATAGCTAAAAGACAAAAATTGTACTTCGATATGCCTAGTATTGGCCAATACGTGACATATCATGCCTAGTATTGATGCCAATACTAGGCTGAAAAGTGATACGGGGAAATCTTTTCCCTTAATATGCCTCATATAAATCAATATGAGGCATATTAGGGTCTTTTTTATTTTTGTATTTTCATTTTTATTGTTTTTAAATAACTAAAAATACCAAATTAACTTAAAAAATCCAAAAATTAACAAAAAAAAAATAGTTACATTCATTCCAATATTATTTTTAAAAATCACAACTTTTTGTTACCAACATTATTTTATAAAAATTATTTCTTTTGTTTGGTTTTGAAGATGTTTGTTTTTTTTTTTTTTTTTTTTGTTTCGAATGTATGTTTGTTTTCTTTTGTTTCGAATGTATTAAAATACATTCGATTTTTTTTTTTAAAAAAAACTTTTTCAAACCAACCTTATAACTTCTTTAAACTTTGTACCGTCTATTTACTTCTTCAAACTCATCAAAACAAAACAAACATCTTCAAATCCAACCAAAACAAAACCAAACAAAAGAAATAATTTAAAAAAAATAATATTAGTAAAAAAAGTTGTATTTTTTAAAAAATAATATTGGAATGAATGTAACTAACTTTTTGTTAATTTTTGTTTTTTAAGTTAATTTAGTATTTTTAGTTATTTAAAAACAATAAAAATAAAAATACAAACAATTTAAAAGGAGACCCTAATATGCCTCATGAGAGCTGAATCCAAGAAAGTGGAAAAGCATGTTAAAGCATGTGAGGATAATCAACATGTTTTCGTTCCCTTGGCCTTCAACACGTTCGGTCCCTTGGCACCGGAGGCGGTGCGGTTTTTGGTTCGGGTTCAACGATTAGTGCACAACAACTTTTTCACCCCCCAAGGGCGGAGTTTTGTTTTTAGCAGATTGGGATTTTCAATTCAAAAAGGGGTGGCGGCGCAGCTTGTTGCCCGCCTACCTACCATCCTTATGTAATTTACCCTTTTTTGTCAATAAAAATAGCCTCATATTAATCTATATGAGGCATATTAAGGCCCCCATATTACTTCTCAGCCTAGTATCAAACCCAATATGTGGCTCTGATATGCCTCGTATTGATTAATATGAGACATATTAGAGCCAAGTATTGAGTCTGATACTAGGCTGAGAAGTGATATGGGGTCTAATATGCCACGTATATATCTATATGAGGCATATTGACATTTTTTTTTGCAAACTTTGTACCTTTTATACAACATTTATTTTGTGTTAACAAAGTTTTATAAATATTTTATTATTTTTCAAAACATTTACGTGTAGTCTATAATAGTATAGTGTACTATACGATACTACACCATATGATACGATTCAAGATTTATACTACCATATAAGGTTTTAAATATTTTTTTACTTTTAAAAAATAAATTATTTATAAACTTTATGTACAAATGGTAACAAGTTTGGAAAAAAAAACCCTACTGAAATACATTGATAAATCGATTTGTTAAAAAAAAAAATCTTTTCGAATGTATTAAAATACAACGATCAATCGATTTAAAAAAAAAAAAAAAACTTTTCTAAACCAAACTTATAACTTCTTCAAACTCACCAGAACAAAACAAATATCTTCAAAACCAAACAAAAGAAATAATTTTTATAAAATAATACTGGTAACAAAAAAATGTAATTTTGTTAAAATAATATTGGAATGAATATAACTAACCTTTTGTTAATTTTTGGATGCTTCATATTGATCTATATGAGGCATATTTGGTTCTAATATGCCTCATATTGATCAATACGAGGTATACCAGCACGAAGTTCCAGGTCTGACATTCCCTTGAAGTTTGTATGCAACTTTTTGACCTAAGTATGCTTCGTATAGACCAATACGAGTCATACTTAAGGTGTGGATTCAGATTTCAAGGGTGTCTAAATAGATGGAGCCTTGTTAAATTACATGATAATAGCATGTAGGCGGGTAACACGTTGCGTCGTCGCCTCTTTTTAAATTGTGAAACCTAATTTATTTTTTTATCGACAAATTTCGTTTCATTCCACCCAAATATATTTACAAGGATGCGACTAAAAAGATTCTAGCACCAACCGAATTACATCACTATAATATCACCAGGTTACAAGAAACAAAAATTTTCAAGTTATTGGAACATCAAAAGACTCATTTCTCCCATATCCATGCTAGTTGTTTAGCTTTGTCATTCACCCACCTGTACGATATAGCTTGTATCTCACCAAAAAGCCCTTGTAAGTGTGTTTTCTTTCCATTGAAAATCGCTTGGTTTCGTGCCTTCCAAATAACCCAACATGCGCCTAAAATTATCATCATCGCTGTCTACCAAAGGTTTTGAGAGAGATCTTGGATATTCATGTCTCTATCCAAAAGTTTAAAGAATAAGTGGAAGGAGTTTCACGCTATTATTCTTGTTACTATTTGGAGTATGTGGAGGATGCAGAATGAATTGATGGTTAACCAAGACTCTTTGTTGATCTCAAAGGTGGTCGAGGAAGTCATATCACTTGGAGCCGTTGGAGTAGGTTTAATATGTTTTAATTTTCTTTGTAGGTTCTTGTTGTCTATTGTGGTTGTGGCCATTTGGGTGTCTTACTTTAGGTCTAGTATATGTTTTGTATAGCTACTTGTTATTAGGCGTTTTTAATAAAGTTTCTTTTGTTGGTTAAAAAAACTATTAAATTTTAACCCTGGTGAAAGGAGGTATAAAAAACGATTAAGGGAGGGTAGATAAGCACCGTCATCTTAAAAATAACGGCTAAATTTCACTTTTAGTTGGCCTTTTTTTACGGCAACAAAAAAAAAAAACTACACGTAAAGCGGTCTAAATTTAAATCGTCTTATCTAAAGTTTTTATGATTTTATTTATTGTTTTGTGAACCTTCTTAATCAACTTAATAATTTTTCTTTCTTTCTTTCTTTTTTTTTTTTTTTTTTTTTTGTGAAGTTGGTATAACAAAACAAAATTAGGTAAACACAAAGTTGCCAAAAGAGATAAATGAAGTGTGTGTTTTTTGTTTATGTTGTCTATTGTATGTTTTTAAGTATTTGGTGAAAGACTTAACGGCCAAAAGATATTTTAAAGTTACGTAAAGCTTGTCTGTTTCTTTGTTTTTTATTGGTGGGTTGGTCATGGGTGAGTGGGTGCCTGGGTGGAGTGTGGTTTGGTTTGGCCCCCACCTACATAGCCATCACACTCTGACATTTTATTCCACCCACATACTTCATTGGCTATGAATTTGCTTTATAAATCGCAATGCGTGTTCTTTATTACTTGGAGCATACGTAGTACCAATTCAAATAGGCGTTTTTTTTAACGGTAAATTTGTACTCCTTGTGAGACTTAAACTCAGGGGCGAAGCTTGGTTTTTGAATCGGGAGGGGCCGAACTCAATTTTTTTGATCGGTAGTGGCAAATCGGCAGGGGCCGGAATCAACCTGGACTCGATTTACCTACGAAAATCGCAAATTTATACCACTGCGCCAAAAACAGGGGGGCCAGGGCCACCCCTGGCCCTCTACATCCTTCGCCTCTGCTTGAACCCATAACCTCCTCCTTAGGTGTTCCTAGAAACTTTGCTTCTACCATTGGGCCTCCAACCCCAATGGCAATCCAAATAGGCGTTAAAAGCCCAATTTTAACGCCCCATTCACAAGCAAACACCGTCCCCAAGGTTAAATGGGCGCTAACAGCTTCTCCACGAAATATTTCGCACGAGTGAAAATTTGGATGGGCCAATGGAGGAGTGCCACGTGGGGCTGTTCGTTTGAAACCGTTCAAAATAAAATAATAATAATAATTCACCTCAACCTTAATTTCAAGCCCCTTTCACAACACTACTACACCCCTTTTGAATTTCAAGCCCCTTTCACCCCCTACTGGACCCACATGCCACATATCGAAAAACGCCCCATTTCACCCACCACTACACATGGTCTTACTAGATTATCCTGGGTGTTACCCAGAAAGATAAAACTAATATTAAGTGATAAAATGTATGTACCGTAAAATAATAGTTCACTTTTTCATATTTTTTTTAAATGATAAACATTCGATAACTCATATGCCACAGGGCTGTGAATAACAAGACAAAGGGGCTGTTTGGTAGCCTCTTAATGAGGCTCTTAACCATTCAGCGCTGAATGATTCAGCATTCAGTGTGTTTGTTTCAGCTTCTGAATAGAATGGTTAAGTCTGAATCATCAAGATTTGGGATGTTGCTGAACCATTAAACACTGAACCAATAAGCACTGAACTAGGCTGAACGTTAATGAGGCTCCCCTACCAACGTGGGACAAGAAAACTAACTATTAAGAGGTCCAACTTAATGATTCAGCGCTTAACCATTCAGACCTCTTAATAATTCAGCATTTAATCAACCAAACAGCCCCAAAGTAACATATGCCACAGGGCAGTTACGCGACCTAGCCAAAAATTGGTGGGACGTGAAAAGGAGCGGGTTAAGCTCGGAGGCCCTATGAGCCATGACTTAGGAAAAGTTTAAAGTCTCATTTCTCCAACATCATAGCCCAAAGGTGGCTGTAAATCAAATCAAGGAAGAGTTCACCCAACTCAAACATAAAGGGGAACCAATTGACAAAATCACGAGAATCTTCCTGAGTAAACTCAAATTCTGTGGTGATCTAGCTCAAACCGAAGAGCTGAAAATTTACTATTACCATAATATGCTCGGGGCGGAGTATAGGGAATTCATGACTCCCTCAAGATATGAAACCTTAACCGAATTAATCAATGTGGCCCGGGAGAGGGAAATAGAACTGAAAAAGCAAGTTGAACGGGGTGAAAGAAAGCTAACAGACACAAATCCTAGCCCGACTAAGAAGCAAAAGGTCAGGGAATCCTCGAAGAAAGGGTGTCACACCCCGACTTTTCCCTCGTCGGTTGTGACGTTTGGTAGCTTCGCCGCGCAGCGGAAAGATGCATCTAAGACTCTTATGTTTCCTGAACGCCATTTCTAACCCTCTAGGATCCCTGATCCCAAGACATCGCCCACTCCAACCGTGCCGTTACCAAAGTTAAACCTGAAAGACATGCTTAAAAAGTCAACATAAAGCTGGTGAGTTCATAAGTTTGCGAAACCAAAAGTTATGTTTAACCCGAAATCATTTCAACCCGAAATCTATGTAGTCCAAATCCAGGAACTAGTTGTGTAACCCCAAACCAGGGAATAAAGTTATGTTATTCCAAATCAGGAATAAAGTTTTACAAAAACATTTCCATAAGTTTTGAAAGATCGATCATGTTACTACTATGTTAAGATGATAGCGTTAGCTAGACGCATGAATAATACTACTACGACCGGAAACCATTACAGACAACGATATATGATTTTGCCCGAAACGATATGCTTATGACCGAGACAATATGCACCCACCCGGCTCCCAGCCGACGGGTGGGGTCTGTCAGTCCCAATAGATCTATCCACATTTCCCCCGTTATGCTATCCAGCATATTCATGGTTTCCCCGGGACTTTACGTATCGTATAGCACAAATGAATTTAACACTAGTATAACATGATATTTTATGAAATATGTATAAAGCATGTGTCTCCCCCGAAATGTAAAGACTTAAAGTGGGGCCGTGAAACTCACGCAACCCATTTGATTTCCCATGTACGATTTTTCAAAGTGTTTGAAATATTAAACATTTCCCAAAACTTGATCACTTTAATTTCATCAGGTTTTCATAAAAGAAGCATGTCTTCCCCCCGAAAGCATTTATAAAAACGATAAAAAGTGGGGTCATGAACTCACCTTAATTTCCATGCTAAGCTAGCAAACAAGCCTGAAACCTCGACCGACTTCCTCGTGCCCTAAATTACCAACAAAGGACACCTTAACAGTCTATTACACATAAGCCTAGCTTATCAACCGCTCACGAGATAGTCTACTCGACTGTTTAGACTCGTGTGTACCAACGCGAGTCTCAATACGTTTCAACTCGACGAACCGATCATGACTTAACTTAATTCCCATATACAACATAGCACCCAAGTTGCACACTTGTTACTATTTGTATATAAACCATGTTGGACTAGTACCACGAAACGTATAATTATCCTGAATCGTAGCTTGTCTCATAAATCATATAAGTGTATTTGTTTTGTGTAATTATATTTTAGAAAATACCCTTTGAGGAAATACAAATTTAGTTATTAAACCGATCAATAACATTTGTTACCTTTCCCAAATATTGTTTGAAAATCATCTTTATCGTTACGAATAAACAGACCTTGAAAGCATTTCGATTTGTTTGTCCAAAACACTTAGGGGAATTTATTTATAGAAATAGTAGTTCGTTACGCTTTGATTTTATAAAAATTTGGGCAGAGTTTCCTCTGTTTTTGCACGAACCAGACAACACCCGTTGTCTACAATTTTCCCCAAAGTCAACTTTCAAACACAATTCGTCAAGTCCTTTTATCCACAATTCCGATTCACGAGGCTATACGTTTCGTCACCTATGTATACTTATTTATATATATAGCAATATATATATATATATATATAATATAGTCCGACGATATACTCCAATGTTATTTAGTCCGATGTTCAATATCATAAGTCACATTAAGTTAACCGTTTACCAAATCGTTCGATATATAATATAGTTACCGTTTATTATTATTATCATTCGGTCCGTTCGCGAGTTATAACTATTCTATCCATATCAATATATTTATAAATATATAACATCTACAAATAATAATGAATATAAAGTCAAGTATACCAAATCGTATGCGCATAACCGGGAACCGCCTCGATCTACGTGTTGTCCGCGACCCCCTTGACTCGAACCGAAACAGATCTGACCCGCAACATAACCCGTAACCTGCAATCTATGCAAAAACGAGGCTGAAACCCACAACTCGTCAGATCTGCTCGCTCGAAACCAAACCACCGCCGCTGACCTGAACAACCCAGTCGGACCACCACCTAAACCCGACCCAAATCAGAATCGAGACCTGTCCAAAACAACCTAACTCGGGCCATAACATGAACTGGAACCTAGAACTCGGGTTTGACCTGGTACTCGATGAAAAGAAAGCAACATAACCACCACCAATTGTCACTACTGAACATAACCTTCAAGCCATCATCACCTTCGAAGACTTCTTTCCACCCGACGACCACGAACACAGAACCAAGACCACCAAAATCAGACCATAGCCGTTAACCTGAATAGCATCACGAACCCATCTGCCACCATATGGACCACCAACGACCACCCGAGCAGAAATCACCACGAGTAAACTTCACCATGCGATCTCAACCGGACCACTACAAACCAGCCACTACTACCACCATCTGCACACGACGCGACCCTCACAACCCGTCACAATCCAAACCCAACACCAATACCCGACCAGACAGCCCTGCCCGAGTTGCTAACAACCTACACACCTAATCTCAGGCTCCAAAACCACCACGCCGCCTCCACCAAGTCCGGTGGAGGTCGGCCGCTGCTGTAATGAGGGGCGGGAGAGGGAGAGACAGAGATGAGAGGAGGGTAAGGTTAGAGAGAGAGTGTGTGTGTATTAAGGTTCTAGAGAGAGAGAGAGAGTGGTATGTGGCGGCTGATAAAAATAAGGAAGGAGGTGATGAAGGTGGCATTTTATAGTTAGGGTTTAGATTGGGTGGGTTATTACCGCGTATCGAACCCGTTTTAAACGTAAGATGCCTCGGTTTCTATTTAGGCTCGGTTATTGGTTATAAAAATTAATCGGTTTTGTTCGTAATTACAAAGTATAGTAAACCGAGCAAAAATATAAATATTTTCGTTATCCAATGCGTGCTTTCAGTTCACGCGTTTAAATCGCGTTGAGATATTCGATCACGGTTTCCTTTGTTAAAACGACCAGTTAACGTCCGAAACTTAATAATTAACGATATTTATAGTAAAAAAAATTATTTCACATAATAAAAATCACATCAGTATAAATCGGAAGTTGCCGGTTGTCACATCCTCCCCATGTTACAGAAATTTTGTCCTCAAAATTTGAGGTAGTATATCATCCAAGAACCAATGGTAGTACAACAAAAATAGTCAACGGACTTGCCGGTACAAATGGCACGAGATAAAGTTCCAGAATCAACTGAATACAAAGTGTAGACAATAACTTTGTCAATAATACTATTGGAGCACCTCAAACAAAGCAACTAGTGCACCAAGTTTTTCTTTGCACACCGCAAGGCGTGTTGGATTTAAGACAATAACAAACAAGTTGATGAAAGTGAGGTATGCCAATAAAGATCACTCATTATTCCAATGCGATTGAATATTCACCGCAAGGTGCTGTATTAGTTCCCAATAATTCGTTTCAACCGAAGTGTCGACTTTAAAGAGATTCATCGACGAAGTATCAAAAGATTCATGCCCACAATGGCCTGACACATCAAGACTAGAATGCAAGCATTACGAGCAACGTAATGATAAACAAATCATTAATGAAACCTTTGTTCGATGTGAAGCCCTGCAATGAACCTTCACGAATTTTAAGAATCCAAACATCCAAAAGTTGACACGTGTACAAAATTACGTGTCTAGTTCTGTGGAAAGATAAGGAATCAACAAAAATTTGATTCCTTTATGATAGAATGTCGAAGGCCACAACTCGAAAGAAGAGAGAAGTGTAAATCACACCCAAGGATATAACTAGGTTCTAAAACAGGAACCTTAGAAGCTCAAGGAACAAGATCATCAGGATCTTAAACTGGTTAAGAAGATCGAAGTCACAAATGACACGAACAGGGGAGAATTGGCAATCACGTCCGCAACAACAAGAAAATGAATAACCCTTATCTCCTATTTATATACACAACAATATATAACAATATAGATACCTTCACGATAGAATTTCTTAGAACTATCAAGTGCCTGTAAATTTGCAATAACGTGACGTCTACGTTATCGAAAATCTACCTCACAAGATCATCCTATTATCCTCCATCATGAGTATATCACAAGTACTCATTACATCCACATAGTAACACGTATATATATATTACATAATATAGTGTTTGTTGTGTGCGCCACCTTTCCCGGTGCTCTTCCTGTCCGCATTCCAGCTTCTCAGCATCATTGGCAAAACGAGGTGCCTCATCAAGACGTTTCGGACCCAAGTCGACCCTGATGACATAGCATGCTCCGAACCAGGGATACGAGACCGCAGATGCTGCAACAATCCCTTTGCCAACCCGTCCAACTAACGCGACACGTGTGAGCATTCTAGATACGTCCAAGCTTGAGTCAACAACCATTGGCGATACGTATTATTAACGAAACATACTTATATATACTTTACGTAAATGCACACGATATATAAGCAAGTAAATTGTTCCTCATACCAAGAAACAATGACTCAGCTAACTCTATGTGAATAACCACTCTGATAACTAAAGCGATGACTCGCCAGTCACCAGTGAGGTATGCCTAACCACCACGTGTTATTATCCTTTCTATATACCATTATAGAAAATACTCACTATTCACATAAGAAAAGTAAATGTTCCTTGCGATGAAGAAACGTACGCTGAGCTAGTGTAGTTTAATGCAATAATAGTCATGAAACTGATTTGGCAACGGTTGGAATTCCACTTCCTAGACGTTCGTACTAAATATTGTGTCTTAGAAATTTTGGTCCCTATCTCGAAACAAACTCAGGTTAAAGCCTAGATATCTCCACAGACACCTAATTCGCTGAAACCTATGGCTCTGATACCAAACTGTCACACCCCGACTTTTCCCTCGTCGGTTGTGACGTTTGGTAGCTTCGCCGCGCAGCGGAAAGTTGCATATAAGACTCTTATGTTTCCTGAACGCCATTTCTAACCCTCTAGGATCCCTGATCCCAAGACGTCGCCCACTCCAACCGTGCCGTTACCAAAGTTAAACCTGAAAGACATGCTTAAAAAGTCAACATAAAGCTGGTGAGTTCATAAGTTTGCGAAACCAAAAGTTATGTTTAACCCGAAATCATTTCAACCCGAAATCTATGTAGTCCAAATCCAGGAACTAGTTGTGTAACCCCAAACCAGGGAATAAAGTTATGTTATTCCAAATCAGGAATAAAGTTTTACAAAAACATTTCCATAAGTTTTGAAAGATCGATCATGTTACTACTATGTTAAGATGATAGCGTTAGCTAGACGCATGAATAATACTACTACGACCGGAAACCATTACAGACAACGATATATGATTTTGCCCGAAACGATATGCTTATGACCGAGACAATATGCACCCGCCCGGCTCCCAGCCGACGGGTGGGGTCTGTCAGTCCCAATAGATCTATCCACATTTCCCCCGTTATGCTATCCAGCATATTCATGGTTTCCCCGGGACTTTACGTATCGTATAACACAAATGAATTTAACACTAGTATAACATGATATTTTATGAAATATGTATAAAGCATGTGTCTCCCCCGAAATGTAAAGACTTAAAGTGGGGCCGTGAAACTCACGCAACCCATTTGATTTCCCATGTACGATTTTTCAAAGTGTTTGAAATATTAAACATTTCCCAAAACTTGATCACTTTAATTTCATCAGGTTTTCATAAAAGAAGCATGTCTTCCCCCCGAAAGCATTTATAAAAACGATAAAAAGTGGGGTCATGAACTCACCTTAATTTCCATGCTAAGCTAGCAAACAAGCCTGAAACCTCGACCGACTTCCTCGTGCCCTAAATTACCAACAAAGGACACCTTAACAGTCTATTACACATAAGCCTAGCTTATCAACCGCTCACGAGATAGTCTACTCGACTGTTTAGACTCGTGTGTACCAACGCGAGTCTCAATACGTTTCAACTCGACGAACCGATCATGACTTAACTTAATTCCCATATACAACATAGCACCCAAGTTGCACACTTGTTACTATTTGTATATAAACCATGTTGGACTAGTACCACGAAACGTATAATTATCCTGAATCGTAGCTTGTCTCATAAATCATATAAGTGTATTTGTTTTGTGTAATTATATTTTAGAAAATACCCTTTGAGGAAATACAAATTTAGTTATTAAACCGATCAATAACATTTGTTACCTTTCCCAAATATTGTTTGAAAATCATCTTTATCGTTACGAATAAACAGACCTTGAAAGCATTTCGATTTGTTTGTCCAAAACACTTAGGGGAATTTATTTATAGAAATAGTAGTTCGTTACGCTTTGATTTTATAAAAATTTGGGCAGAGTTTCCTCTGTTTTTGCACGAACCAGACAACACCCGTTGTCTACAATTTTCCCCAAAGTCAACTTTCAAACACAATTCGTCAAGTCCTTTTATCCACAATTCCGATTCACGAGGCTATACGTTTCGTCACCTATGTATACTTATTTATATATATAGCAATATATATATATATATATATATATATAATATAGTCCGACGATATACTCCAATGTTATTTAGTCCGATGTTCAATATCATAAGTCACATTAAGTTAACCGTTTACCAAATCGTTCGATATATAATATAGTTACCGTTTATTATTATTATCATTCGGTCCGTTCGCGAGTTATAACTATTCTATCCATATCTATATATTTATAAATATATAATATTCATAAATATATAATATTTACAAATATACAATATTTATAAATATATAACATCTACAAATAATAATGAATATGAACTCAAGTATACCGAATCGTACGCGCATAACCGGGAACCGCCTCGATCTACGTGTTGTCCGCGACCCCCTTGATTCGAACCGAAACAGATCTGACCCGCAACATAACCCGTAACCTGCCATCTATGCAAAAACGAGGCTGAAACCCACAACTCGTCAGATCTGCTCGCTCGAAACCAAACCACCGCCGATGACCTGAACAACCCAGTCGGACCACCACCTAAACCCGACCCAAATCAGAACCGAGACCTGTCCAAAACAACCTAACTCGGGCCATAACATGAACTGGAACCTAGAACTCGGGTTTGACCTGGTACTCGATGAAAAGAAAGCAACATAACCACCACCAATTGTCACTACTGAACATAACCTTCAAGCCATCATCACCTTCGAAGACTTCTTTCCACCCGACGACCACGAACACAGAACCAAGACCACCAAAATAACACCATAGCCGTTAACCTGAATAGCATCACGAACCCATCTGCCACCATATGGACCACCAACGACCACCCGAGCAGAAATCACCACGAGTAAACTTCACCATGTGATCTCAACCGGACCACTACAAACCAGCCACTACTACCACCATCTGCACACGACGCGTCCCTCACAACCCGTCACAATCCAAACCCAACACCAATACCCGACCAGACAGCCCTGCCCGAGTTGCTAACAACCTACACACCTAATCTCAGGCTCCAAAACCACCACGCCGCCTCCACCAAGTCCGGTGGAGGTCGGCCGCTGCTGTAATGAGGGGCGGGAGAGGGAGAGACAGAGATGAGAGGAGGGTAAGGTTAGAGAGAGAGAGTGTGTGTGTATTAAGGTTCTAGAGAGAGAGAGAGAGTGGTATGTGGCGGCTGATAAAAATAAGGAAGGAGGTGATGAAGGTGGCATTTTATAGTTAGGGTTTAGATTGGGTGGGTTATTACCGCGTATCGAACCCGTTTTAAACGTAAGATGCCTCGGTTTCTATTTAGGCTCGGTTATTGGTTATAAAAATTAATCGGTTTTGTTCGTAATTACAAAGTATAGTAAACCGAGCAAAAATATAAATATTTTCGTTATCCAATGCGTGCTTTCAGTTCACGCGTTTAAATCGCGTTGAGATATTCGATCACGGTTTCCTTTGTTAAAACGACCAGTTAACGTCCGAAACTTAATAATTAACGGTATTTATAGTAAAAAAAATTATTTCACATAATAAAAATCACATCAGTATAAATCGGAAGTTGCCTGTTGTCACAAAGGGGGCACAAATGGTGGGTCGCCTAGTGTATGCAAAATTTGTGGCAAACCCCATCGCGGGGAATGCTACTTCAAAAATAAACCGTGCCCCAATTGCAAGAAAACTGGTCATATTGTGGCCAATTGTCCCAACAAAGCTGATATTTGTTATAGATGCTACCAACCGGTGTAACACCCGAAAGAATAAATATTCTATAATCTATAATTAATTAACATCTAATATTAATTAAGCTAATTCGGCCTAATGGAATCGGCCCAATAGATTAAGCCCACTCGATAATAATAAGCCCAAAACATATTAGTCTAAACCCATTATAATTAGACTCCAATTGTAAAAGCCCAACATCACCCTTTGGCCTACTAGAACTATCCAGCCCAATAAGTTTATTGGCCCAATACCCTCTAGGCCCGATCTTCCATCCTTGTCTGCTGAGAATTCACGCATGCTGGATGCATACATACGCTGCACCATTTTCATAATACACGCATATATCAATTAGTAGTAATCAAATAAAGGATAAATACACTGAGAGAGAGAGAGAGAGATTCACGTAGAGATAAGAGAGAGAGAGAGACGCGAGAAGAAAGAAAAGGAAAGAGAGCTCCGGTTGATTTCCGGTCTCCTTCTCTGGCCGAGCTTGGGTCTCCGGCAACCAAGTAATCACTTCCACTTAACCACGCGAACCACCCTCTGGCTCGGCCTCCTTCTCCAAACAACCCGACCTCTTTCCCTCTCTCTGTGGTCATTTCCGGTTGTCTTCCTCGACACCGGTTATCTTCTCCGGTGGGATATATACTACGGCGAACCACCACTAACCACCTGACACCCCACCATCATCTTCTCCGGTTGGGTTTAGCTCACCGGTAATCGCACTTAACACCATAACCAACATCACACAACCAACACCCGACTAACCTCTATTTCATCGAATAATTATAAACCACCTCAAACAACCGGTCACAGTGACCGGCTCTGTTATAGAACTCCATCTCCGGTTGACCTTCGGTTGTGACAGACAACCATGATAGCTTCTGAACTGGTTTCCAACCAACCTCTGTTATCGTTTATCTTCACGTACATGTATATATATTATATGTATACGTGTGTATATTGGAAAAGAGGTATAACATCCGTCTTTGTTAATCCAAGGTCTGATCCATATGGTCACCACCTCTATTCAGTAACCTGATGTCAATAATCGATACTTGATAACTCTCCGTTTTAGTAAACCCGGTTACCTTGGTTCACCGTGTTCTCTCTCTGTGTATGTAAACATTCTGAGTCAAATATATCTCTTGATCTTAATGAAGAAGGGAAGCTATACAGTTAATCCGGTTGATGTGCACACCTGCTTACCGGGTTATAAACTGTACCGATAGCCTTCTATATAAGAAGCTTAAACTAATAATTGGGTTTGTATATCTATTCCGGGTTCGAACCCATTATCACCTGTGAACACTCGAATCTGGATCCACGAGAGAGGTACGAGCCGATGCCTGTCCCTGGGAAGACTTGTAATCACGAGCAGAGGACCTCGATTTGATATACGTATAAAGAAGGTAGATTAATAGTTATTATTATTATTATTATTATTATTAACGTGAGACGAGTGGGACAATAATATTAACCCGATAATATTAAACCGGATAACTATAAATATTTATATATAAAAGAATATAAAAGGATATAATATTAAAGGATTGTCCCCGACGTTATCACATGCACAAGCCGTGCACACGCTAATGGTGATAAAATATAATAGGTACAGTCTATTTGGAGAATATATCGTTAAGGAATAGTCTACAGAATCCGGGAGAATATAATAGAGGTGAGTACATGACCCTTTCCCTTTTAAAGCCTTTGGGCTGATTACATGCTTGTCTAGTCGTTATCAAGTATTTTATACGATTTATATTATAAAAGTGTTATCGAGTTGTTAATAGAAATAATAGAACTCGGTCGAATAGAAACTACGTAGAGTGGATCCATTCGGTATCATAGAGTATAGCCTGGACCAATTAGAGGTTACGGGACCATAGATAATCGATCTATACTCACGGGAATATATTTATCTAAACCAAGTAGAGGTTTAGAACCATAATAAGCATTTGTATGATGCTTCATCGATAATATATTCCACCTTAGAATGACCGAACTATATAGAAAGAATTATATGTTCGTTAAACTCGAGTTATTATTATAGTATGTCTAGAATTCGGCATGTCTCACTAGTATGAAAATACTAATGTACTTTAAGCATGTGGTCAGGTACTTAAACGAAGTATCAAAGAGCAAGCCGAAGAATAGAAGATCTGGATAAGAAGAGGATACTATGGTTACATTTTATGTATTTCATCGGTATTGAAATTCAGTCTAATGTAATCATTACAATTAAACTTGTTAATGCTAATCCGCTGCGCCACCTGGTCGTTACAACCGGGACACAAGAAATTTGAATGCCCAGAGTTGGTCAAATCAAGTGCCAACGCTAAGAGTACCCCTGAGGCTTCCAAACCAAAGGCAAGATCTTTCAATATCACTGCCGAGGAAGCCAAGCCAGACCCGAATGTGGTCGCATGTACTTTTCTTGTAAATTCAATACCCGTTAAAGTTTTATTTGATATGGGTGCAAATAAGTCATTCGTCTCGCACGAACTTATTCGACATCCATCATTCATACTTATCAAATTACCTGTTCCACTTGAAGTAGAAGTAGGTAATAATAAACACTTTGTCGTCTTTGATGCATGCCGAGGCTGTAAGATTACCTTAAACGGGGAGGAGTTCCCAATAGATCTTGTGGCTATGAGAATGGGAGAATTCAAAGTTGTGACATCCGTCACCCTCGTCTTTCATCTAATTAACAATAATATTCCTTCAAATATTTCCATTAT
The DNA here is from genome assembly GCA_028751855.1 of Ambrosia trifida. Lineage (NCBI taxonomy): Eukaryota > Viridiplantae > Streptophyta > Magnoliopsida > Asterales > Asteraceae > Ambrosia > Ambrosia trifida. The sequence continues at coordinate 119,180,772 of CM054128.1, read as the reverse complement.
AGTCCCTGTAAGTTTCGTCGTTTCCAAATTTAATGTTAGAGCAAACTAAAAATTTATCATTTATATTTATTATGGATCGGGTATAAGTTGTAATCAAATGCGTATGTTGAAACGTAGTCGTAAAAGATTCTATAAAAATATATAATTTAGTTTAAAAAGTTTTAAAGTTAGTTAACTTAACTTGGTTAAGTTTTTTGTGAAAAAAACTAACTAATTTTAAAAGGAATTATAACCAAACCAACTAGAGGGACTGTTTCTGCCAATTGTCAAAAGTTCAAATCTAAAAAAAAAAAACCTTTTTTTCCCCTCCTCGTTTTTCCGGCGGGTCAAGTTTCGGCCACCGGAAAAACTTCCGGCCACACCAAATCTCTTAAATTTCGGGTCTTTAATCCGTTTTTTTTTGGCACCATTAAGTTATCTCCATCACTCTTGAACCGTTACACGAATTTTAAAGGGTTTTTAACGTTTCAAATTGGGTTTTCTAAAGTAACCGATCAGAACCTTTTAGTGAAATGCAAATACGTTTTTTTGTGAACAATCACATAAATTGAGCTCGCTAATCGTTTTCTGCACCTCTAATCATTCGAAACCCACAAAAAAATGCATCTAAACACGTCACTAAGTCCTGCAAATCGGCTTAAAAGCTTCGGCCGATAATCTTTCTTTCCAACAAGTATTCGACGTTGTAAGTCCTATTTCATCATACCGTTTTACTCCTCATTGATTCCTTTATAAATGCCCCTTAATTCAGATGATCAATTGTCTGTTTATAGGATTATGAAATTTGGGGTTAGGGTTAGGGTTTATAGTAGGATTTGGGGAAGAAGATGAAGATTATTGATATTATAAAATGTTTTATTTTCATTTGAAATAACAAAATAGCTTGTAGGGAAAGTGGTTAGGTTTGTGGGGTTCTACACACCCGGGTTCGAATCCCCCTCCATGGATGCAAATATGTATTTTTCCTTTGTTTTTGTTAGGTCCTTTCCATTTTCATTTTCTTATTTGTTTTTAAAATATATATAGTATATAGAATTTGAAATATTCATAATAAATTCATTTTTTCTTCAAAAATTATGAAAATTTAGGTGTAGCATCTTGACACCATAAAGAAAATTACAAAACTTTTATTTTCTAGAAAATGTCTTATTTTTATATTTTTATTGAAAGCGTGAATGGTGGAGCCATAACCCATGCATTGTTACCTCCAGCAATACAAAATAATAATAATAATTAACTAACAATAATTAGGGACGGAACCACAGGAGGGTCAGGGGGTTAGCTGACCCTCCGGCGAGCAAAATTTTCAGTTTACCGGAGTGCTTGTTGGAAATATTTTTGCATAGCAGACCCCCCCTGATTGTCTTGCATATACCATTGAGATTAGAAGAAAAATAGAGATCTCTGAAGATTTTCTGGCCGGCGAACAACAGTCCGGCAGCTGTGCGCGATGGTCGAACGTTGAGGAACGGTGGGCCAGTAGTTGTCTGAGAGAGAGAGAGAGAGAGAGAGAGAGAGAGAGAGAGAGAGAGAGAGAGAGAGAGAGAGAGAGAGATAGTCGAGACTTTTAAAGAAGAGGAAAAAAACACCTTATATTGGGCTTAGTGAGAATTCAGGGCTTTTTTTATTAAAAAATGAGTTTAGCCTAAATTGAAAACCTATTTTTTTTAATAATATGTTTTATTCTCTCAATAAATAAAGTTGACTCTCTGCAGCAACTTTAAAAGTCTTGTGAAGAAGTCTTTTATCTCTTGAAATTTGAAGCAGACAACTCATAGGGCACTATTCTCTTTTCTGCGATTAACATCATGAAGTAAGATATGTTCATTTTTTTATTCATTAGTTCTTATTATATTTATTTTCGTGAATTACTGAATTGTCCATATGTGTTGTACCGTTTCGATTATATTTCTAAAACTAAATTGCCAATTGTATATTTTATTTTATATGAAGTTTTATGTGCTAAGTTATTGTTTATTTATAACATAGAAATGCAAGTACAGAAAGATATTTTAACAAACAACCGAGACCAAGTACCTCTACTTCATCAAATCTGCTAAACACTAATGAAAATAATAACAAAAGAAGTAGAGAGGAAGTTGAATTATCTGAAGATGAAATTGTTGGTGACCCAGCATTGCGTAAACCAATTAATGATTATTCAATCAATATACGAGAAGAAGTAAGAAGACGGTACATAACGAAAGGTCCTTGTCAACCAAAAGGTCATGTTTTCCCTGAAACGAAAGTTTATGGATTTATGAGAAAATTTCAAGAAACATGGTTTGATAGCTTTGGTATACAGTTCCAGTATGACCCCCAGTCCAAAAAGTTTTGGTTCCGCCACTGACAATCATCATAATGGAAAGCCTTGTTATACAGTTTCATTTTCTTACATGAGAATATTCGAAGGAAGGCTTAAAGAAACGAATTCGGTCGTAAACATTCTAACAAATGCCAGAGAGCTAAGATCCAACTCCATAACATCAACTTTAGCATTAGGGATTTCACTAACTATATTAAGGTTGATTTCTTGGTTGAATCAGAGAGATGGGGGTGGCGTATATTAGGGTTTTGTTTAAGAAGAGGTGAAATAAATTGAGGTAAGGTTTTTATTCGAGAGAATATGTATGAAGGCACATTTTTTTTTTTGAAACAATACAAAGTGTCACGTGACACTTTGAGTGCCATGTAGGATTTTATGCTTTAGAATATTAATATAATATAGATTATATTATTGCTTCACGGTATAATATTACTTTATGTAACAATTAATAACTAGTCATAAGCCCCCGCGTTGTGGGTTTGTAGGCAGTGGGCGTAAAATTACCATGCTCACAACATTGTAAGACGTGGGAGTAAAATTGTGTTAAGTAGCAACTAAACGACGACCAAGTGACTCACATGATATTGATACATATTAGAAAGTTGAGGGAGTAAAAATAAAATTAAGGTATTAAATGTGACCACTAAATCTATGTTACCTTGTTAAGGAGGAGACATGTCTAGAAAAGTAATTTTACACCCATTTTAAGATGGGATATCAAGAGACTCATGCTTTAACATAGATATGTCATGTAAAAGTTCCTCATAATACCCCTTATTGCATTATGCACTTCTACTATAACTATATAATCAACTAGGTTAGAGCCCCGCGTTAACACGCGGCAAATACCCGAGTAAAATGAAAATGAATATAAGATGATATTAAATGAGAATTTATAAAATACATACATGCATGTGTTGTATAATAGTACTTAAATCTCTAACATGACAAACAAACATATAAGATTTAGTAACTTTAATGTGTAAAGTATCTGTTAATATATTGTTTTGCAAACACTATAAATTATTATAATATAATCACATATGATTTGATTAATGTTGATGATTTGAAGGATTATAAAGTAAACTAAGGTATTTCCATTATGCACTTTGATATATTTGGTAAACTTTTTACCGAGATTAAAAAAGGATTAATAATAGGAGTTGATTTGTATAGTATATATTTTACTAAAATACAAATATACATTTAAGTAATCGTATAACATCATTAAATTTTATGACTTTATACAAACTTAATTAACGAATATGTATTCACCTCCAATAAAAGATAAATGACAATTGTAAAGAACGTAAACATATTTCACAAACTACATTCCACTAAAAAAGAAAATATATTGCTTGAATACATAATACTCATTCATAAATTTGCAAATACTTCTTGGTATACAACATTTGAAGTTTCGTTCTTAACATTACCATCTTTATCAAGTATTAGTATCTTCAGACCATCTCTACTCGTTAACCTTGACAGTGCAACATATAGCTGCCCATGTGAAAAAAACGGGATCTTTCAAGTACAAACCAACTTTGGATAGAGACTGCCCTTGGCTCTTGTTTATTGTCATTGCAAAACACATCGATTTTCATAGATATAAAGATAATAGATTTTGAAAAACCTTATGTATATATATGTAATCATATACATATTCATATGTGCTGATTCACGACCTTCATTTAAACAAAAATACACATACACATCACACAATCTATATGTATATATTTGTTAACATATACGTTACTAAAAGAAAACATAAATTATATAATTAGAAACAAATATTTTAATGAAATATACATCTAAACAAAATGATACACGATTTTGATCATGCATCAAAGTTTCAAATTCACTAATTCACTACGCAATTAGACTACAATTCATTATTTCTTCTATAAATTTATTTTAATTTTATATCAAATTAAACATACACATGATTATGTCTTTTGATGTGTTGGCTAAATATTTTTTCTATATAGCGTAAGATTTATAAAATCAAGACAATAATGTATGTATGAAACTTAATTAACTTAAGTATAAATGAGTTATTTGTTTGTTTCAATAAAACATATATATACAACTACAACCCAAATACACATTATGGACTGTAAAACATGGATACCCAAAACTCTTGCTAAAACTTATTTGGGCTTCGGCTAGGGCTAGGGCTAGCACACTTCTATGTAAAAATTTTAAAAATTAACATTGTTAGTTTATAACTAAAAGTATCAATATTAACATAAAAAAATTAATTGTCACTTTGTAAACTGCATGAAAATACACGACTTTTCATCTGATCAAGCAAATAATATTCAAATAGAATATTAATGATTATTAGCCTTGAAACACCTTTTTGTTAATTCAGATCTAGATACGCGGTTTGATTATATATATATATAATCATAATCACAAAAAAAATAAATCACAAATCAAATAAACACCAAAACAAACACACACAAGTTCTATAAGGAAAAAGAGATTAAAGATGAAAATGGTTGTGTATTGGCGTTTATGCAGGTTCAATCAAAAATATTTCGTCATCATGAGCGACAACACATGTATATTTTTTGATTCAAGAAACGCAATCATGCAAATGGGTGAAGATTTCCAAAGACAAATATATGAGTTTGGAAGAACAATCGGTTTGCCATGCTATTAAGAAAGCAGACTTATAAAAAAGTTGGATAAAAAGTTTGGAGTAGATGAGTTTGATGAACTAATGGAGGAGTTTCATGTGAATAGTTGGATTTTTGTTGAAAAGTTGAATATTGCAAGTGTGCAGTTTAACGACGGTTCATATCGGTTGTTGACACGATATGAAATTGAGAACTCCAATGACATACAGTTACTGGAGGAACTCAATCAAATAAGAATGGTCAACGAAAAAAGAAGCACAGCGATGTTGAATTTGGAACAAATGATCCGTCTCAGAATTATGCAGTTGAGGGAGGAGGCAGCAACGGTGGAAGTGGAAGAGTCAACGGATTCTGAGATGGATGAGGATGAGGAAACTTATTAAGTTTATTATGTTATGCTAAGTATGTTTTATAAGTATTTTCTAACATATTTTGTTTCATATGTTTTGAATATATTATGTTAATGCAATTTACTAACAACTTTAGTAAAAGTTGTAATTTTCTTATATTATGAAGTTCATAACTATAATGAATAATTGTTGGTGATCTGTTTGTTTAGTTATTAGATTAGTATTTTGCATTGTTTTGATTTGAATTTTGATTAAGCTTGTTTTATACCTATATAGTGAATGTTTACATAATTTTTTATTAGAATGATAAAGATCTGTTAATTAAAGTGTTATTAATGGAATTTTAAAATTATGTGTATTGATAGAAAGAATATGTAAAATGGATAATGTAAATTAGGAGTTGATTTGTACAATATATTTTACTAAAATATTAATATACAGTTAAGTAATCAAATAACATTTTTAAATTTTATGAGTTTATACAAACTTAATTAACGAATATGTATTCCTTTGCATTTAAACCGAAAATAATCGAATATGATAATTGTAATAAAGATAAATGACAATTGTAATGAACATAAACATATTTCACCAAGCACATGACAAAATTTTAAAGTTACTTGATTTTTCAAATGTTTATCACCGATCTATAGATAAATGCTTTAACTAATCCGTTAATTTTGAACATTTGTGTTTACATATAATATAAGCAAGGGATAGTTAATAAGAACATTCAACTAATACTTTAACTTTACATGTTAACTATTCAGTAACACCAGTTGATGAATACTTTAAAACAATACAATAGTTGATGTCCTACATTTCATTAAGAAAGCTAAGTATTTTTAATTTACATAACTAACATAAGACAAACTGATATTGTTTTAAACATGACCAATACAAAAAAAAAAACATCAACATACTAAATTACCAATAAAGATTGATATGTAGTTAACTTATAAGAAGTCATCATCTAGAAAACTAAACTTAGAACTATTGTCCACGAAACATAGATAGATAATCATATACACATTCAAATGTGATGATTCACAAATCTTCATTTAAAAAACAAATACATATACACAAAACACAATTTATATGTATATGTGTGTTGACATATCCATTAAAAATAGAAAAAATAAATTACATAATTAGATACAAATTATGGCCTAATATTCATGTTTATGCTTTTATTGTGAGAAGACATACAATGTATACACACACGGGTATCATCAAGTTACATGGACAAAATAACACAACAATATTATTATCAAAACACAATTATAACAAAGTGATACTCGATTATGACTAAACATTATACTTGGACAACTATACTACACTAATTTTCAACGAAATTAGCTTAGAATTCATTTGCTGCGAAAACATTTTCTTTTATTTGTATATCAAAATACAGATAAATATGTTTATTTATTTTTTATGTATTGGCTAAAAATGTATTATATGTATCATAAGATTTAAAAAAATCAACACACTAAAACATAAGTATACAAATTTAACCCAAAATAACATTCTGGCCTACAAAACATGGAAACCCAAAAGAGTAAGGTAAACTTATTTGGGCTTGGGCTACAACAACACGTATTTGTAATAGAAATAACAATTAACATGTTTATTGTGTAATTAAAAATGTAAATATTTTCAATACTAAGAAATTACAACCGTCACTTGTAAACTGCATGTCTGTACATGTCTTTTCATCTGATCAAGTAATTAATACTAACCAATATTAATGATTATTAGTGTTGAAAATATATGTTCTCACTTCTGATGTTTACACACGGTTTGATAATAACAATATAAATAATCATAATCATAATAAATTAATCACAAACAAATAAACATAACAACAAACACACACAAATTCTAACAAAAAAAAGAGATTAGAAGATGGAAATGGTTGTGCATTGGCAGTTCTGCCGGTTCAACCGTAGATATTTGGTTACCATGAACGACAATTCAACTTTAGTTTTTGGATCAAGAAAGGATGTGATGGAAATGGACGAAGACTTTCAACGACAAATATATGATTTTGGTAGAACAATCGGGTTGCCGTGTTATGAAGAGAGTAGATTGATAAGTAAGTTAGATGAAAAGTTTGGAGAAGATGAGTTTGATGAACTTATGGAGGTTTTTCATGTCAATAGTTGGTTTTTGTGGAAAAGTATAATATAGCAAGTGTCCAGTTTAACAATGGTGAATATCGGTTAATCAGCAGAGATGACATTGAAAATTCCAATGACATAGAGTTTTTGGAAGAACTCGATCAAGTCCGAATGTTTAACAACAAAAGAAGCACAGCCATGCTCAATTTGGAACAAATGATACGTCTAAGAATTACATGGCTGAGGCAACAGGCAACAATGGTGGAACCAGATGTGACACCCCAGGAAAATCCCACATCGGCCGTGGCCAGGAGAGATCCTTGGTTCATAAGTAATGTCTTGCCTCTTAAATCACCAACGCGTTTTGGGGCTTAATGTTAGTGGATGAGAGGAGAACTCCACAGTTAAGCGTGCTCAGGTGGGAGCAGTTTCAGGATGGGTGACCTCCTGGGAAGTTTCCACTTGGGCAACCAAAAACAAATCCGTGAGCTCTGGATGGGCAAAGCGGACAATATTGGTGATGAGAGGGGCGGGTGTTACAGATGGTATCAGAGCCACTCCTGTGCCGTTCGGGATGGTGGGTGCACACCTCATCAGGGACGATGAGACTCTAACAGGGGGTGAATGTGACACCCCAGGAACACACCTTATCAGGGACGATGAGACTCTAACAGGGGGTGAATGTGACACCCCAGGAAAATCCCACATCGGCCGTGGCCAGGAGAGATCCTTGGTTCATAAGTAATGTCTTGCCTCTTAAATCACCAACGCGTTTTGGGGCTTAATGTTAGTGGATGAGAGGAGAACTCCACAGTTAAGCGTGCTCAGGTGGGAGCAGTTTCAGGATGGGTGACCTCCTGGGAAGTTTCCACTTGGGCAACCAAAAACAAATCCGTGAGCTCTGGATGGGCAAAGCGGACAATATTGGTGATGAGAGGGGCGGGGTGTTACACCAGAGGAGCCATCGGATTCTGAGGTGGATGATGATGCAGAAGGTTATTAAGTATGTTAAGTTTGCTTATGCTAATTATATTTTATAAGTATGAAGCTTTTATTTTCGAATGTTATATATAAACTTAAAATAGTTGGTGTTTCCTCTGTTTGAATATTTTATGATGCATTTTACTAACAACTTTAGTAATTGGAAATAATATAATGTGTCAATCAGGTTAAACCTCAGAAAAACATAATTGGAAATTATGTAAAATTTATTTGTAATTCCAAAAACTCTCATAAATGTAGAACAACTGTAGTTGAGTTGAAGTCGCCATAAGTTGTCTAACTTGATTTTTCCTTGCCATTCATCTGGTACACAGGAACCAGTTTACGGGTACTTTTATACTTTACGTATGTCATTGAACTTGTGCCAGTAGGAAAAGCAGAACATTGTCCTTCATTGACCTGTATCATAAAATTAAGACATTTATTAATCCGTATTTAAAAATGTTTACTCTAAAAAACGATAAATTAGTATACAAAACAAATATATAAATATAATAAATTACCTCATCAACTGATTGAAACTTCAGCTTAATCTCCGACATAATAAAATTATCATCAGTAACATTAGATATCGGGTAAACTTCATCGAGTGTTTCCAAATTGTCTTTTGTTACAGATATCTTAAATGCAAACTCTCTATCACGTAGATACATTAGCTCATCTGGAAACTTAACAGTGTAGGCACTCTGTAAAAAAAATATATTGGATCTTTAGTTTTGTTAAAAAAACGTAATAGATAAAAATTAGACAACATCATTAGTAAAACATGATTGATGCAGAAATAAGTATAGGAATACCTTGTTTTCTAAAGCAAAGTCTCAGCAGATATTGGAATCATTTTTGATGCCTCATTATGAAACAAATTGAGTTTTACATCTCCAGTAATATTTTTAACTGTAATTTGAATGCGAAACCTGTATACATTTAAATAATTAATATTTTTAAATAAAACTTCGTAATAATTTATTTTTTTTATTTACATGATATAATATTTAATAAATTGAGTAGAAGTAATTGTATAAGTATTACCTTGGAACAGGTGTGACATCTTTTTCACTACAACTTTCATTTATACAGGTACAAATTTCTCGTTCTTCAAAACCTCCACCCATACCAGTTGACTCATACAAAACATATTCTATATTGACCTTATCATCACACTTTGGACAAGCCATATAAAACCACCCAAAATTCTTGTGTATTTCAATAACAGTTCCTAAAATAATGAGATGTTTAACCTGCATAGATTAAATAAACATTAGTAAGTTGTTATTATCTATACATATAATAAAATTATGAAAGTTTGTGAGAACTTTATGTTTATTACCTCTAAAATCTCCCAGATATCACCTATGTTACAGTAAGGATTGTTAACCAAAAAATCATTCTCTGTTACAGAAAAAACTTAAAGACCAGCAAAGGATGCACTTGATAGTGTATCATAGGTAGGACATTGAATCAACCTTGCACTTTTTTAACAGCAGCTAGTTAAATACAATGTTTAAAAAAAATAAACTTTAAAGTATTATTTGAAATGAAAAAAAACAATAAAGGCAACCTTATTTTATAAACATTGATGAATTCAGTTGGTTCATTAATAAAAAGCCTTGAAATCCCAAGATAGGTTGAAACATAGGGAGTATCTACATCAATAACAGTTGAATATAAATATCATTATAATAAATACATACTTATATAATATTTCAATATCCAATATAAGTAGATTGAAAACGAAAAATAAGTTATAAATTTGTAGTAATAACTAACCATTGAAATATGACGCCAATCCAAATTGCAAAATCACAACCAAGGGTTCACAATTGCTATGGTTATGTAAATATGTACTCATCCGACTGGCAAATTTATCCAATAATTTCAAACAAATAACACGTCCCCTAAACATAATTGTAAAATTACATATGAAAATATAGTTAACAACAAAATGTATAAGTTATGCCCAAAACATAATAATTATAGTCCGAATTAAAATATAACAATTACAACTTACTCTGAATCTTCAATGTCCAAAAGTAAACGATTTTTTTTGTTTCAAAGAACCCTTTATTTTACTATCATCGTAATTCTTTACACTCTTAACGTAACCAATAACATCTGTAAAAAGTTATTGAAACTAATATTATTAGTCCTATAAATAGGTATAATTATAAAAATAAATATTTAATCTGATGTATACATATATAAAAAGAAAAAAAATACCTATCGAGTAATTTGTAAACACATCCTTTTCTATTATGGAATCAAAATGTAAAAATCGAAAACCATATTCATCACCAATAAAATCAAAACAGGTTAAAAGTTGAGTAAGCTGAGTGAAAAAAAATTTCTTTCCATGTGAGCCAATGTTCATATTTGAAAGACTCATATCTACACGAACATATTTAATTATGTAAGCATGCTTATCATGTAAATAACTTTCAAACATGTCAACAAATTTACTACGAATAAGAGCTTGAACTCTATCACCCTGCAAAAAAAAAAAAAAAAAACGGTATATGTTATTATTAAAGTTAAAGAAAGTAAACTGTATAAGACAATTTATAAGTTATATATAGAATATATAAGTATTACGCTTTCATCCATTAACACCATTTCAATGGAATAATCCTTATTAGTATCATTCTTTGATTGTTCACGCCAAATTGTTAAGACTCTCGCCTTAATAATAATATCCTCTTGACCATATCGAAGTTGGTCAAACAATGTTATCGTTTCACCCTCCATAAGCATTTGTAAATAACCTGTAAAACAAATGTAATTATAAAGTAAATGTTTTACAAACATAAAAAATCTATATATCTAATAATATTATTCTATTAACTTTGATATTTTACTAATGCAAAAAAAATAAAAAAAAAACGATGAACTACACAGATTGAAAAATATAAAAACATATTAAATATTGTTTTGTATAATAAACTAATAGGAAAAAGAAATGTGAAACAGATAATTCGTCTTAATTCATAAAAGTTAATAACAAACAAAAAAATCAAAAAATATAAAAATAAAAATCTCTAATATAGAACCTGTTAACTCAAATGCCTGGAAGGAGGAAACTTAAGATTGTAGTTAAAATGAATAATGGTTTGTTCAATTCTTATAGGAGAAGAATTCAAATTTTTTTATTGTATGTATTAACAATTAAATATAATATCGTTTTTATTCATAGTATGTACTTATAGTCATAAATATAAATTATTTTGGAAATAGAAAATTAACATTAAATTGAATGAAATGGTAATAATTAAAATTGTTTAACCGAATATGTTTACAAAAATAAATATTTACACGTTTATTTAATAATTATATAAAAAACAGAATAATAAAAATTAATGTGTGACACCCGGCATGTTTGGGTCAACATTTTATAAACACATAAGTCTACCTTAGCGAAAAACGTTTATTAAACATACTTGACGTGGTCAGTAGAGTCGGAACACAGTCCGTATTGTCCAGGGTCCAATGATTCGGGAGATCATTGGGTTAGTCACACACACACACACGATACGAGTCCTGTTGTTGGTGAATTACATAAACTAATTAAGTGTATGTGCAGACTAATTGTCGTATGGTGGATTATATGCTTAGATGTGTTTAAATGATGTGTAGATAATCATCCGTGCTTAAATATGTTAAACATAGACTAAGGTTGCATGCTCGTATGGTAGGGTGCGTTAAAATGCGTTAAACACGACAAATTGGAAAAACTAGAAAAACGTGAGTCCTGGTTCGACCAATCGAATGGGCGAACCTGGACAATACTCCTGGTTCGACCCTTGTAAAAGGGGCGAACCTGGGATTTGGAGTTGAAAGAATTTCATTCGACCAAGTCAGGGTACATTCGACCCTGTGAAAGGGTCGAAGGAGAGTACATTCGCCCAGGTAAAGGGGGCGAATGTGGACATAGTATAAATACCACACTTTGTCATTTTTCACCATTTCACAAACCCTAACCGTCTCAAAACACTCTCTAGCAACTTTAAACATTGGGGAAGGAGTTTTTGCCATTGTTTTCTATAATCTAACCTACAAACATCTTCTACACAAAGATCTAAGGTGTGTACTTCATTCTAAATCATTTTTAAAGCATTTCAATTCGTTTTCATTAAACCCCAAGAGTCCAGATCTGATTCAAACATGTTTTCATGGATAAAAACCTTCCTAATATCTTTCTAAACAAAACCTATTCATAAACAATGAGTTTTCATACAAATTAACATGTGTTAATGGTGTTTTATATGATGTTATGTATTGTTTGATGATTGATTGCTGTATAGATGTTATAACAATGATCTAGGACTGTTATTGATGATGATTTAGGATTGAGATAGGTTATAATTGATTATTGATGATGTTTTGTTCATTTTGGGGATTTTGGGTTAGATCTAGGGCTTGTTCATGATGATAGTGATAAGGATATGATTGGGGGTTTATTGTTCATGATAATCTGAGTATATTAAGTTGATAATTGATTGATTTCATAAAGTTTCCTAATTGGGTAAAGATTGCATGCGTTTGATGTGACATCTCCATAATTTGCTATTTCGGGTAACTTGTAAAACGGACGGATTACGGGATAAAATTGGTAGGGTTATGTAGGAATATGTTAATGATAGTTGACTGCTGTGATTGGTAATGTTTCGTGATGTTTTCGGACCGTTTAGATGCGTTTTGGTGAGTTTTATAAAATGCTGATGAAAACGGGCGAACGTGGAATAAAATTGGTTCGAATGGGCGAACGTGGAACAAAACATGGGAAAAACGGGCGAACGTGGAAAAACAGGCGAACGTGGGAAAAACGGGCGAACGTGGGAAAAACAGGCGAACGTGGCTCAAACGGGCGAACGTGGCTCATACACGTGTTGAAATTCTAGTTATCAGAAGACGCACTCTAAGGTGAGTTTCACGGCCCCTCTTTTATACATTTTTCCCTCGGGGGAGAAGCATGCCACACGTTTTAACAAACACAACGTTTATGCTTTGAAACACAACGCTTTTGAAACACAACACTTATGAAACACAACGCTTATGAAACGCAACGCTTTTAGAAACATGACGCCTTTTGGGAATGTGACTCTTTTAAGGAAACGTGACACGTTTGGCACGTGGCATATTTAACATTGGCATTTGACACTTTTAAACATTGGCATTTGGCATATTTAAACATTAGCACTTGACACTTTTAAACATTGACACTTGGCATTTGGCACTTGGCGCTTGGCACTTATTTACTATACGACGAAACCTAAGTCCCTATTGAAACCATGAATGTGCGGGGCACAACGGGGGAAATGTGGATAGATCTATCGGGCGTGACGAACCCCACCTGACGGCTGGGAGCCGGGCGGGTGCATATTGTCTCTACTTGACACTTGGCACATGGGTAGCAACTCGAGCAACGTTTGTCAGTAATGGTTTTAGCAATACAGTCGTAGTAGTAAGGGAACATTTGTTATTTACTTGGAACTTTTGCACACTTGGCACTTTATTAGAAATCGTTTTACACATGAAAACGTTACGAACTTAAAACCTGTGAACTCACCAGCATTATATGTTGACATCTTTTTGGCATGTTTTCTCAGGTCGCTAAGGTAGCAGCATTGAGTATAGGCGCACGGAGTCTCACGGCGTCTAGGGATCATATGCATGTTTTGTTAAACATTTCAGACTTTGAGTTTTATTTTTAAGTTGTAATAATACATTTTGCTTCCGCTGTGTTAGAACGGTTTTTGAAACTCAATGGTAGTTTACGTTGTTTTCTTATCATATAGATGTCGTTTATTGTGACCGTTGACTTGGATCCTGGTGTGTCACGCGCCTCGCGGTAAAACCCCGCATGTGGAAATTTGAGGGTGTGACATAACGTAGATTTTAAACTTTATAAATATATAAATAAAAAATATGAAATTATAATAACACTAATAATTGTCTAATTGTGTATATAATATTATACGTATTTTTGTTTTAATAAATATAATTTAACCAAATATAATGATGATAGTAAATATTTGAATTATAAGCAATATGTAATATTATTTAGCCATTATCTACATCTACATTCTACTTTAATAACATCATTTTTAATATAGATAACAAAATTCTAAATTTCTATGTTAGAGAACCGTGTGTACACACGGCAGGTCCTCAAGTATTGTTATCTCTTTAACATAACCGATAACATCCAACATAACAAAATTTGTATTGTTAAATATGTATATACATAACATAAATTAAACAAATATTATTTAAATCCTAAATGTAAACACTATATGTAAACGTACCTAGTGAGTAATTTTCGAAAACATCCTTATCTATAATTGATTCGAAGGGACAAAATCGAAGACTGTAAACATCACTAACAAAATCAAAACACCTCAAAACTTGAGTATTCTTATTGAATAATAAACGTAAAAACATAATATAAAATAGACCAAACAATTAAAAAATATTAGCACAGTTCCTAATCATGAGAAACTATTAAGAATGTAATATCTTTACTATAAAGAGTAATTTGAAATGAAAATGTTAGGTTGAATGCAAAAAAATTGATATGTAGAATATAGTTATAGAATTATAATAACTTATATTTTTAGAATGTAATACAAAAATTATGTATTATTTTCAAAACGATTGTACTCATTTCTTAAAAAAGGTATGTTAAAAATATATATAAATATAGATATATACCTATTCTTCTATATATGTATATAAATATAAATATTTAGATTTTATAGTGACATATAAAACGATGGTTATGAGTTGACATAAACCTTATACTTACTTCCACCAGTCAATTAATTTCCCATGTTGGTTGATTTCCCAAAATGCAAGTGTAAACAACATTCAACTTATACTTACTTCCACCACTTTAAAGGTTTCCGTTTTGTATCATCTGACTTTTCATAACCAGAAATTACATCAGCCAGCTTATGTTTACACATTTAATATTTGGAATTTATAGAAGAATGTCCAGCTTTGGAAGCAATTTGTTTTGTAGTTTCATTATCGCGGATGGCAGAGTTTGATCATGCTACACAATGCTACAGAATGCTTACCGTTTTAAAACGAATGTAATACTAAAATGTGGTGATGTGTGTATGAGTTATATAGATATAGTATACATTATTTAGTTTAAAAAGTTATTAAAAACTTAAATCAAATTTTAATTTGAAGATACACGGATTTTATTATTATTTATTATATTATGCATATTCCATATTCCATAGTCTAATATAGTATTTATTATGATTAATATGATTGACCATAGTTACGGGAAAATTGTTGACTAAATTTCGAAAAAAGTGGCTTATTTTAAGATTAGAAAGTGCTAAGTTAAGAAATTTAAGATTCGTTCAAGCTACCACATTAAATATGATTAATACCGTAGTTATTTTGAAATCACCTATATAGGACTATTACACATTACATTTAAATCCATTGCAATAAACTTGTAACCAAGGACGTATAACTGTTAATACGAACAAAGCATTATATAATGAATAACATAACACAACAATATTCGTATCCAGAACAAATTTATAGTTCTCAAGAACAAAGCATTATAATAAAAAACCGAAAATCATGGAGTAAGTTTAAAACCAATATGTTCAAAAGAAAACACACACGTCAAAACCAGAAATCAAAAAAATATTACAATAATATTATTTTGATAAACTTTCTCTAGCAATAACCCGGAATGCTTCAATTTAGTTCATTGTAATATCCATTACCTCTTGCTGCTGATACTTGCTAACAAACAGCTTACGATGAATTGCCGACCACTTGAATAGGTAAAGTTGACCAATTGAAATACCTTCAGCGTCAATAAAATTACGCCATCCAATAACATTGAACCTATCGAGGTAATTTTATCGAAATAATTATGTTAGAATTTTCAAAATAATTAGAAATGAACAAATGTGATTTCAAAATTAAAGAAACAAACCTTGGAGTGCCATCAATAACTTCTATATTGATAGGAGCATTCCAAAGATTACCATTGATAAATTTGTTCTTCAAGTACATTTTTTTTTAAACCAATAAGTTCAGCTATATTGTTTGGAATAACCTGTATAAATAAAAGAATTATGAACAAATTAATTTATAAACAAATCTACATGTCTACATATATTTATATAGATGTAAATAGAATATATATGTAAACATACCAGGTCGTTAGTAACATTGCAAGAAAACCCTGGTATTGCAGGATAGTAATGGAAGTTACTCATTTCATAGGGTGATTTGTTATGTTCTTCATTATTGCCAACAGATAAAATTTTAAAAACCTTCATTTGTCGGCCACTTTTGCTAAACGTTGTAACTTTGAATGTCAAATTATCCATTAAATCAAAGCATATAGCATCACCAACAGTTAAACGTAAGTCACTCATAAACTTCAACCAACCATCAGTAAAGCAGACATTGCTACCAATGTTATGTATTTGCACATTCCACTGAAATTCATCAGATACATACAGTACAACTGGAATAGAAGGGAGACCAATTGCAAAGTGATTATTAACAAATGAACTTGGTATAACCTGAAAGATTGATATACAAATATTATATAAAATTAATTAAAAATTAATTAATAAAAATTAATTCTTAAAGATTAGTAGCAAATTAAGGAATAAAATGCTTACAGGAGGGGTAGTTAACTCATGTTCTATGATTTTGAAAAAGGAATTTCCGACTTGCTTATAAGGAGAATGGTTGTAGTACTTTATTAGGAAAGTCTTATGGGCAATATAACTGAAAATAACAACAAATGTGCCAAAATCTAAATCTTTGACAACGTTTGACTAGGGGCGGCAATTATTGACACGACCCGAAAACCGACCCGAACCCGACACGAAAAAAAACAGATTTGGGTCAAGTAACACGACCCGTTTAAAAAAATGGGTCGGGTTCGGGTCGACCCGCATTAAAAATGGGCCGGGTTAGGGTTGACGCATATATAAAATGGGTTGACCCGTTAACCCGTTTTAGTATTTAGAAAAAAATCTATTATATTTTTGTTTTTGTTTTTTCATTTTTATTTACATGGTTAGTTATAATTGTGTTATTTTTGGCACACTATATTATTTATTTGTCACAATTATATGTTCACCATTTAATCATTTTATTGATAACCCGCTTACAACCCAACAACCCGCTTATAATTCATGAACATGTATGACTCATTTAAAAATATGGGTTAAACGGGTCATCTTCAGGTTGACCCGGATTTTATGTGGGTCGGGTTAGGGTTAAAATATTTGACACGAATAATAATATGGGTCGGGTTCTGGTTGCACATTTCAACCCATCAACCCGCCAACCCGCAACCCGTAAACCCGCCAACCCATCAACCCGACACGATTGACACCCCTACGTTTGACCATCCATCAGTAAAGGCAAGTATATCTTCAATCAGCTGGACACGAACAGACCATGATTTACACATAACAGTTGTTACGGTCAGGACTTTGTTATTGAGTTTATTGATAGAGAAAAACTTATTCATTGTTGGAGGGATTGTCTGAATATAATAAAATCATATTTATTTCTATTAGTGTTTTAATTTTGCTCAAACTTTTTAAATAAATAATGTTATTGAAAAAACATCAAAAAACAAAACATGATAAAACATACCAAAACTGAAGCAGAAGGGTGTAGAGAACCTTAAAGAACTGATTTCCATTGTGATACGACATCTTGGATATTCTGCATTTTTTCAAGTTTACGCAAGATCAATGATTAACCAAATGTTATGTTTTTAATAATAAAGATATGAAGATAACAACCATAAAACAGAATTTGAACGAAGAGAATACTAATACGAATCGAATATATGGATAATAGAAAATCTATAATCCATATATATAATCTAAAGCTATATAATGAAAATAACGAAGTTGAAAGTACCTTGTATAGACTAACAGATAAAAAATGATTGAATTGAGACAGAATAAAGAGTCTGATGAATGAAGTAATTGGTATTGGTAAGACATTATATAGTGTTTCGATACCGAGTTGGAATTTTAGAAAGATTATAAATATAATTAATCATACGTAAATATGATGTTAAATTAGCAAAATACAACATTTTACTAAATTTTAATCTTATTTTTAAAATAAATTCAATCTATATACACTAAATTTAGGTAAACATTGTCATGTAAAACAAAATAATCTTCTAGAATGAAAGTTTCAGAATCTCTAATACTTGGCACCTAAGTTTAAATCAATTCCATTCTATCATTCCATCATACCCGCAAATGATTAAATATCAAATCATCAAATTCCTTATTGTATGCCACGTAAAAAGGAAAGTAAATATCTTTTTTTTTTGGAAAACATTAAATCTCTTTCTTTTTGTAGTATTAATCAAACGGATCATTACAAAATCCGAACCAAAAAATCCACCTCCATCGGATCAAAAATAAAAAACAGACAACATTTTGAATATCCAACATATAACTAATCCTTAAGAACACAATAAGAATAATGATGAACTTTCAGACCGAATTGAACAATGAGGATCATACTTACAAAAGCTCAAACATAAACCTCTAAATACAACCAACATCTCGGCCATATAATCATCAAAATAACCATTCCATCCAAATCTACATAAACAATGTACCTTTCACGGTTGATTAGTAACAAACTTAGATTGAATGGATATGGAAATTATATTAAAAACAAATTTGAATAACAAAGAGAGGAACATCAGCAAAAACTTTGATACAAACAGTTTAGAGGTTTTTTTATTTAAATATGAAGGACATTTTTTTATACAACAAATCTACATTAAGTCGATTAAGGAGGATATCTAATTAGTAAAAACATATATCAATTTGTTACATGATTTAGAGTATTCAATACATACATATGATAGAGTAAAAAAGAATGATTAATGAAACAGATTTTTTTGAAATACAAAGAAAGTGCAAATTCTTAACACAATCTGAATACTTGATTGAAGATGATGAATGAGAAATTTAAGTTTGAATGATAAAACAAATGAGAAAATGAATGAGATATAAACGGGTTTAGGCAACAATTAGAAGTAAACGGGTGTATTTATACCCGGGTATTTGGATGCAAAATTTCGGAGCATGGATCGGATCTTTTTACCTGAACCCAAGTTAAATGGTTAGAATACTCAAAATCTAGAGGGGGTGGCACACCAATAGTTACTCCTTTATCATATATAGATATAGATTTCTAATATTTGTAATAGAAATAAATTATTGATTAACCAAATGATTAATTATACGAATAATCAAACTATCAAATACCACAAATAACCGAATTTCAAAATAAACAATTATTCAATGTTCAGATGATTAAGAAATACCCCCCCAAAAAAAAAACCACCATACGACTTAGTCTTATAACCAACTATCCTGAAAACTACTTCTATATCTTTGGAGATTCCAAATTCGCTGCAACTTTGATATTTGACTTATCATTACTCACACCACTTTCAATCTTTCCTTTATTTTCCTCTGTCCCTTCGTCATCAGAAATCACATCAACCAATTTACGCTTAACAATCTGGTATTTGTAACTGATAGAAGAATGTCCAGCTTCAGTATGATTGTTGTTTCCAGCAAATTTTTCAACGACAGAGATTGGAATATTATTGTCAGCTGTGGCAGGGCTTGATGACTACATTAATAAACATGAAATTTTATTATCTAACAAAATATATTTTAAAAACAATTTTGTTCAATCATATGTTTACATTCATTATTCATCTGCTACCTTGTTGTTGGACAGATCATTAGATGGAACTTGAAACATTGAAGAATGCAAAGAATCTGCTTCAGAAGGCTAAATAACATAAAAACATACTTTAGTATTTTAATTTATTGTAAAAAGGTAATTTTACATACAAATTAGTATTATACCTGTCCAACCAAGAGCCTTTTCTTAATCTCGGAAATTATCATTGGATTATCAGTAACTTTAGTTACTCCATAAACATCATACTTATTGTCCAAATTGTATTTCGAGACATGGATCATAAAACCAAACTCTTTTTCCAGCAAAAAGCTCAACTCATCAGGATAATTCACAGTTTCGGACACCTACATTTATAAGGTATTTAATTATTTAAGTCTTGTTAATTTCTGAATATAGTAACATTTTATCTATAAATGAGCACTTACAGTATTGTTCTCAATCAATTCAGATACTGTCTTCTTAATGAGTTTCGCAGCATCGCGATGAAATAAGGTTAAAGAAATTGAACCATTGATGTCCTGCACACGTACCTGGATCTTATAGCTGTGTAAGAAAGTTCCTAACTATTAGCAATACAACTTAATTAAACAAATACGATAAATTAGATAAGACTTTATATGAAGTACTAACCTTGGTGATGGTGTAACTACCTTTGATGGACATTTAGTATTTGCACATTCATAAACTTTCTCCTCCTCAAACTGATCCTTACCGTCACCAACCTCATGAATGATGTATTCAGTATTAACTTTTTTGTTACACTTTGGACATGCAAGGTAAAACCAGCCAACTTCCTTACACAAATCCTTCACAGTACCCAATATAACCACAAATTGATCCTACATATTAAAAATCAACTTATTTAATACTAAATATGTAAGTACTTTATTATTTACAAAGTTGATAGAATATTGTTATAAATGTAAAGTTATTCAGAAATTGTATACCTCCTCAATGGCAGAAATATCACCAATGTTAGTGATGGAAGTATTCCCAAGAAACTCATCCTCATCAGACAAAAACATCGAGGCTCCATAAGGACGATGATTAACAGACCCATTTTCATACAATCTTTTAACCAAACGGTGAACGTATTAGAAAAAATCAAACTGTAACAATTCAGTTATATTATAACATAAAATATACAAGTCATAAATTGGTATACCTTGTCCTGAATAAAGTAATTTCATTGACATCCTCATTAATTAATAGTCGACTTACAGAATCACCAAATGAATTTGACACATAAGGCTTTCCTGTAAAATGTGAAAAAACATGTTAGACATACATTTTTTCAAAATACGTATGTAAAATTTTCATATACATAATATGAGATCTCTAATGTCATTATAAAAGATATATTTAGACAAAAACAATACATTATTTAAAATGTACATACCATTAAAATACTTCAATCTGGCGAACTGCAAGATGACTATCAATTGGTCAACTTTTGTGTTTGATGAAACATATTGGGACATTTGGTTGGCATAGTTGTCCCAAAGAGTCAAATATATGCTATATCCCCTTAATAAAAATATTACACTTTTAAAAACATAAACAATTTATAAATCGGTACATTATTTATATATGGCAATAAATACATACTCAGTATCCATAACTTCCATAGTCAACCGCTTCTTACTGCTAAAACTGCTTCCCTCGTCATTGTTCTTAAAAAACTTGACAATGCACCCAATAACATCTAGTGAAATTGGAATTGTTCAAATAAGTATATCTTGAAAATTCATATCTGTACTTGTTATTGGAAGTAATAAGTAAGATAATATATACCTAAAGTAACAAAACCTGCTTTTGGATCTTCTACCTGGATGGTCTCAAATGGGACAAAAGAAAACCCAAATAGAGGACCATTGAAATTTTTTGTAGGGTAAACGCGAGTATCTGGATTAAGACACATTTTGTTTGCATTTGCAGCATACTTATACTTGGCTGTATTCATGCCAATTCCAGGATTCTTAATAACAATACAAGCATTGTCATATAAGAAGTTTTCAAATCTAAAGAACAATCGTTTGAACACATTTCCCTGGATTTTATTACCCTGTGTAATTTACAAAATTAAAATTAATTAGTAGATGCTTTAATAGGCTTCGATAACATAAACATGACATATAAATTATGACACCCGGCATATTCAGGGTAATACTTTTCATACTTTACATACATACGTTTCATACTTTGCATACATACGAGTCTACCTCAACGAAAACATTGAAAACAACTACTTAATATCATACTTGACCGGGTCGGTTGAGTCGTATCGATGATTCGGGAATCGTCGGGAGTCGTTACAATGGTCCGAGGGATCATTGGGTGTCGGTCCATAACCATGTGTACAAGGATCGGTGATTCGTGGAATCACCGGGTTTAACGTACACATGTAAATCTCGAGTCCCGAGAATTGGTGAACGGATGGGAACGTGTTAGTTATCATGCATTATGTGCTTACAATCATTATATGACTTGCCGGTATGTGAATACGTGTTTATATATGTTAAAATAGGGTTTAACGCGCCAAAAACTAGGATACATAGGCTAGGGGCGATTAGGACATGTGGGATAGCCCTAATCGCCAGTATTATAGCGAATAGAAAGATGTTTGGGGCAAATAGAGGCCTATTCGCTAGTAGTACTAGCGAATAGAGCCCTAATCGCCTGCAAGATCCCCGTACTCGCCTGAACTGCAGGTGACGACTAAAAAGCCTATAAATACCACCCTTATGTTTCAAAACATCATTTGTGAAACGCTAATACACCCCAAAGCCACCCCACACCTTATCCAACCTCTGCAACACGTTTTTGAGCAAGAAACTACATTTCCAAGCCTTACACCTCATAATCTCACCATTTCAAGGTGTGTTCTTCATCCCAAACCTTTATAATGATATTGTTTTGATCCCTAAAGGTCCAGACCTGATTTATAAACAATAGTGTCTTTGAAAACTCATTAAAATCGGTTTCAAAACAAACCCAAACATCTATACTTGTTATATGTGATGTATTCATGCAAGATAGGATTTTTATCGTTTAAACATGATTGTTCTTGTGTTATTATTATGTTTCTGATCTAAATAAGTTAATATGATAATAATCTAGGAGTTTGAAGGTTCATAGATGTGTAATATTGATATTAGGCGTTTTGACCCGTTTGAGTGATTATGGTAGATTGATGATGATATGTTGTGTTTTGTTGATTGTTTGAGGTTAGGGTTTACTCTAGGATGATGCTAGAACAGTAGGATAATGTCGGATAACGTCGTTATGTGATGAAATCTGGATATTTGCTATTTAGGGTAAGTTTTACATGTTGATGTGATGCTTACATGCAAGTTATGCTATTTTGGGAAACCGCATGCATTCGGGACGGCTAGGGTGATGATAAATTAGGGGGTTTTGCTTGAAATAGTTGGGTTAATATTTTGGGTTGAGTATTGGGTGTTTACACATGTTTCAGATCTGATTTGGAGGGTTAAACGCGCAAAAAGGACGGAACAGATCAGAACTAGCGAATAGGAGTTCTAATCGCCATTATTATAGGCGATTAGCTCCTAATCGCCTGAACTATAGGCGATTAGGAGCCCTATTCCCCACTTTACTAGTGATTACAATCCTATTCCCCATTTTACTAGTGATTACAATCATATTCCCCACTTTACTAGTGATTACAATCCTATTCCCCATTTTACTAGTGATTACAATCCTATTCCCCATTTTACTAGTGATTACAACCCTATTCCCCATTTTACTAGTGATTACAACCCTATTCACCATTTTAACCCTCCTAATCACTAGTTGACTTTTCCTAATCATATGTTTGCTTCCTAATCGAGTGTACAACTGCTATATGTATATTTTAACATCCCGAAACACAGGTTGACGCCTAGGAACATGTTAGGAACCCCGTGACATGCCCAATGACTTGGTAACACGTGTTCGGACTTAGTTATACGTTAATTAACCGATATGTTAGACTAGGTGAACTCTTGCGCGTATTACATGTTTAATTGCATATGTTGCATGATATCTTGCTTTCGGCTAACACGTGGGATGTTGGGTCACCAATGGGATGTCGGGTCTTGTCTGGTGTGGTCGGTTAAACGTTTAAACATCATTTCATATGTACACGGTTATGGTCTGGACTGCTAGGGACTAATCAACCTACGGGTTGTTAGTCTAACACCTTATACGGTCGTCATGATAGGTCACCGGTATTTGGTGCCGTTTATTGAGCAGGTTTACTTGTATTAGTGAGAGGAGCAGCATCAGGTGAGTTTCACGGCCCCTCTTTACGTTTTTACATTTCGGGGGAGACACATGCTTTATACATATTTCATAAATTATCATGTTATACTAGTGTTAAATTCATTTGTGCTATACGATACGTAAAGTCCCGGGGAAACCATGAATATGCTGGATAGCATAACGGGGGAAATGTGGATAGATCTATTGGGACTGACAGACCCCACCCGTCGGCTGGGAGCCGGGCGGGTGCATATTGTCTCGGTCATAACGCTACCGGGGAATGGTAGTGCATAATCGTTTCGGGCAAAATCATATATCGTTGTCTGTAATGGTTTCCGGTCGTAGTAGTATTATTCATGCGTCTAGCTAACGCTATCATTTCTAACATAGTGATAACATGATGGCTTTTATTACTTAAACGTTTAACATAAAACCTGTGAACTCACCGGCATTATTTGCTGATGTTTTTAGCATGTTTGTCTTAGGTCGTTGAGGTAGAAGCTTATCATAGGCGCACGGAGTCTCACGGCGTCTAGGATTCATATGCATTTTACTTAGCTTTTCAGACTTACGTACTTTTGCATTTTGGGTTTGTAATAAAGTGTTACGCTTCCGCAACGATGGATTTATGAAAACTTGATGGTTTGTTTATAACATTTTTACGTATCATATAGTGTCGTTTATTGTGACCGTTGACTTAGATCCTGGTTTGTCACGCGCCTCACGGTAAAACCCCGCACGTGGAATTTGAGGGTGTGACATAAATAATATAAACAGCAATTACTTGTATGTAAACAAATATCTAAAAACTCACCTTTTGTCGATAAGTATCATCTCAATTGAGTACGACTCATTAGGATTACGACGATCTGGTTGACGCCAAACACGGATTATACGAACTTTAAGCATAACATTGTTCTGGTTGACATTGATATTATTAACCAAGCTAAACTCTTGCTGGTCAGCCATTGATATTCTAAAATAAGCAAACATAGCCATACTTTTTAGATTAATATATATCTATTTTCTATATGTATATCCATATATAATATAATGAAAATAAAGAAGTTGAAGGTACCTTGTTAAGAGGAACAGATCAAAAAGTTTGAATTGAGAGAGAGTAAAGAGTGTGATGAATGAGGTAATTGGTAAGACAATATATAGTGTTTCGATACAGATTTATCTTTAGAAGGAGTAATAAATATAATTGATAATTAGCAATTTCCCGTAAATTACTCAATCTCAATATCATTTTTAAAATGAAAATACACTATTTGCACTAATTTAGGTAAACAATTTAATCAGTTTCTATACGAAACGTATATGTGTTTAATAATGCAAATAAATTACATATTTTAGGAATGGTCAACACATGTTAATGATGGTTATAATATCATTTTAAATTTAAAATATTTAATTACTTCATTTTATTATTCAAATTTAATTAAAATGATGTTCAACATATGTTGTTTGCGAAAAATGGTTTACCAGCTCTCAATTTTATTCAAATTTAATTAAAATGATGTTCAACATATGTTGTTTCGCAAACAACATATGTTTTTTGCGAAAAAATGGTTTACCAATATCATGATATATTTGCCTTATTACTACTATAAGGTATTTTACCAAATTTTCTTTTTTTAAACAATTCCTATTCTTATAAACTTAAATAACTTAATCTTAACAGTATCATGTCAATATGCAATGAATATATATCATATATGCAATTTATATGTATTATTTAAACATGATATTGGTAAAAAATAAACATGAAACATAAATATAAAAAAAACAAAATAAACCAACATAATTATAAAACCATCAACGAAATCAATCCACCAGGAAAATGAAATTTTGTAATAGGTTAAGTTTTGAAACATAATTAAAAATAATAAATTATACCTCCTACTGTTAATACTTCCCAACCAACAACATACTATGAGTAGTGGACCATTTGAACATATAACGATCTCCGATTGAAATATTCTCTGCATCAATCAAAGCATCCCAGCCATGAACAAAGAACCTGTTTTAATATGTTAGAACATTGTAATAATTAATCAATGGATCGCTAAATTGAATAGAAAAAATTAGCATAAACAACCTGGTTACATCGGAAACTACTTCTATGCGAACATGTTGACTCCAAGAGTTTCTGTGAATGAATTTAATTTTCAATTTGTTGTTTGTGCTTAAGCCTGCCAATTCAGCAATACAGTTGGGAATAATCTGCAAATTGGAAATAAGAAAGTTAAAGGCTTAGCAAAATTATAAGTAGCCAAATTTTAACTTACCAATTGGTTAGTAACGTTGCATGCAAACGAATTTGTATTTAGATAAACTTGTGTGTTTGATTCAACAACCACTTGATTGTTAATATGTTGTTCATTGGATTGGGACAACACTTTGAATAGCTTCATTTGTCTACCATTTTTGTTAAAAGTAATAACATTGAAACGTGTGTTGTCAAACAGTAGAAAACATATTGCATCACCAAAGTAAGCGAAGGTCACCAAGGAACCTAATCCAACCATTAGTGAAACACACATTTGGAACAATTTTTGCAATTGAAACATTCCAGTTATGATCTTCAGATATAAACAATTTAACCTTATTGGTAGGTAAACCAATAGGGAAATGTTTTTTAACAAATGAGTCTGGTAACACCTACAAATGTTTATCATAAAAAATATTTAATTTAACAGAAATGATAGCATATCATTGACTATATGCATAATAAGATTCAAATATAGTTGAATAATACTTACAGGAGGAGTTGTTAATTCATGTTCAATGACTTTGAAAAAAGAATTTCCTAACTGGAATTGTAGAGCATGAGAGTAGTACTTGATCATGAATGTCTTATGACCAACATAAAAAAAGACAATAACAAACGGAGCAAATGATAAATCATTGACTAATTCAGACCATCCATCAGTAAAACATAGTATATCATCAATAAGCTCAACGCGAACACTCCATGATTGACACAAGCCAGTTGCTAAAGTAACAATTTTGTTGTGCAATTTGTTTATCAAAAAAAACTTATTCATTGATGCAGAGATTGTCTACAGTTGATAACAGATATAATCAATAATGAATCGTATATAGGGTAAAAGAAAAATTTTATATTGTCACACCCTCAAATTTTCACTTGCGGAGTTTTACCGCGAGGCGCATAACAAACCAGGATCCAAGTCAATGGTCACAATAAACAACACTATATGAAATATGTAAACTCAAAACTTGGTTATCAACCATTAAAATATAGCGGAAGCATTTAAAGATTTAATCAATTACAAACTGTGTTCCAAAATGTTCAAGACACTTATTTAAAATATGCCACTAAGCCTAGACGCCAATGCAGACCCGTGCGCCTAGTCCAACCGATGCTACCTTAGCGACCTGAGAAAAACATGCCAAAAAGACGTCAACATATATAATGCTGGTGAGTTCACAGGTTTGTTCAATATGTTACCAAGAGTTACCAAAACATTACCATGTCCATACTATACCAATGTTACCAAGTACGCTAGCTAGGCGTATGTTTTATTACTACTACGATTGGAAAACCATTACTAGACACGTTTAGCAATGTTTAGCAATGTTCAGCCCGAATGTTCAGCATGTTACCAATGTTACCAGTACGAGACAATATGCACTCGCCCGGCCCTCCAAGCCGACGAGTGGGGCAGGTCACGCCCAATAGATCTATCCCGATTTCCCCCGTTGTGCATCCCCGCACATTCATGGTTTTCCTCGGGACTTTAAAAGATCGTATAGCAATACAAAGTTAATAACCATAGTATGACATATGTTACCAAAATAGTTTAGTGCATGTTTTCTCCCCTAAAAGTGGGGCCGTGAACTCACCTTAGATTGCGTTCTTCAGTAAATAGTAAAGTGCCAAGCCCTTGATAATCCCACTACCGGAGATCTATCAAAATGTTCACATAAGTGTTCCGACTAATAACCATAAGGTTATCTAGTCCCCAATTGTCCAGATCGTAACCAAGTATGTTTCAAGACGTGTTTAAGTGTTCAACCGACACACTAGACCGACCCGACATCCCGTTGGTGACTCATTACCCTAACTAATCAAGTACACGTAGATTACACACAAGGTTCAAGCATAAAACACTTAGTTTGTATCAAAAATCTCATTTTTGAATCAGAAGGGTCGAACCAGGAAGATTAATCCACCTTCGCCCGTTTTTAACCCACTTTCGACCCTTTGGAAAGCCACCTTCGACCGTTCTTAACAGATTCGACCAAACTGTCCAGGTTCGACCCTAGGATTCCACATTCGACCACTCGACCGGTCGAATGTACCCAGGTTCGACCCTGACAGATTACTTTTTCCAAAAACGCTTCAAAAACATCCGAAAACATCCCAAAACATTATCAAACACTGCAGTCAAGCATGTATAACTTATCCCTACAAAACCCCACCAATTTTGCCCCAAAACCTATCCGTTTCAACCCTTTCCCAAAATGGCAAAGATTATGGAAGTGTCACATCATGCATGTAATCTTTACCCAATTTGGAAACTTTTCAATATCAATCCATAATCATCTAAAAATGCTCAGTTTATCATGTAATCGAAAACCCCTAATCGTTTTATTGATAATACTAACATGCAACAAGCCCTAGATTCAATAAAATTCCCAAATTAGACTTGATATCATCATCTATCTAATTATAACCTTTGATAATCCTAAACTATTATCAATAACAGCCCTAGATCATGTTTCTAGCATTAACACAGTAGCAAATCATTAAACAACACATAATATCACATAACACATAATTAACATATGTTTATTGATATGAAAACCTATGTTTGATGATAGGGTTTAGGTTTAGAAAGATGTTTAAAAGGTTTTTATTAACAAAAACATTCTTATAACAGATCTGGACATTTAGGGTTAGATAAAAACGAATTAAAACACTTGAATAAGGTTTAGGATTAAGAACACACCTTGGATTCTTGATTAGATGTTGTTGATAGGTTAGGTTATGAAAAATAAGAGCAAAAACTCCTTCCTTAGTGATTAAAATCGTTTGAGAGTGTTTTGAGACGGTTAGGGTTTGTGAAATGGTGAAAAATGACAAAGTTTGGTATTTATACTAGTCCACATTCGCCCCTTTTACCTGGGCGAATGTACCCACATTCGCCCTTTTCACAGGGTCAAATGTGCATGTTCTGGTCGAATGAAACTTTTTCATTTCCACATTCCAGGTTCACCCCTTTGATAAGGGTCGAACCAAGATTATTTTCCAGGTTCCCCCACTCGATGTGGTCGAACCAGGACTTATTTTGGCCTGAGACACTTTTATTTTCTGGAAAATTTCTTATTTTTATATTTTTATTGATCTAATTTGTTTTAATAATATTTAATTGATAAAAAAATCATTTTTAATGATTTTAATCTCAAACTTTTTGAGAAATTATTTCTAATCAATATGAACTGAAATAAAAATATTTGGGTCAGAAAACATTTATTTTTGTTAATTTTCCTATTTTTAATCATTTAAACATGATTTAATTTCATTAAATCAGTTTTAAATATAAATAAGGTTATAAAAATTATGGGAAAATTATTTTCATTGATTTACATCAGAAAGCATCAATTTTCAATAAAAATAGCATTTTTGGATCATGTCTTGTATTATTAGTATTATTTATCAATTACGACATAATTAAACGTTTATTTATTTATACTATTACAACATCTATTTTATAAATACTTTTCTTATAAAATAGAAATATTTCTTATGTTGGAAAGTCTTAATTATTATTTGTCGGATCATCGTGTAACTTATAATTATTTATTTCAATATTTCTAATTATCGTAATTATTTACAATAATTAGTTAAAGTAATTAACTAAATGATTTTGCCTTAATTATTCAAATATATTTACATCTAAATATTCAAATGGTAATAATTATATTACCTAAACCACATTTACAAACTTTGGTATATTATTTTTGACATACAACTTTTACATTAATGCAATTTATCATAAAACTCTAATTCCCCAAATCGACTTAGCAAACCCTAATGCCTTAGACCCTAGTTACCTTAGACTTTTTAGACACTTCCTTATTAGTATTCTTACACACTATAGGTTGGATTCCTCGGAATTCCCATTACTTAGCTCACGAACGCTTAAGTGGATTTTGATCGCTTTCGCAAACTGTGAGTATATCTTTCCCCTTTTTCATGTTTTACTCTTTTGGGGCTATTCATGTACACTATGACTAAATGTTATTCTTTCACTAAATGCAATTCTCATGTGTGTTTGCTTTATGTTAATTTGTGTGTCTATGACTTGTCAAAATCATTAACCTTTGAGGGCCTGACATTTCAATGAATAGTACTATGGTATATACCCTTGTGACTCTGTTGAGAGTCCTCGTCATTGCTATGTATTACATTACTACTAGGGCATACTATATATATCTGCTTTTCTTTACATAGGGTTGATTTTGAATGGATCTTACTTATTACATAATTGCAAATGGTACCGCACATGAATTGCTAAACACTTTTCCTACTATATTTATTCAAACAGGGTATGCTCACCAATACATTTTGTATTGAACAACTCATTTTCGTACATGTTTCAGGTTCTTATGAGATTACTTCCAAGCGTTTGGAACTTAGACTAAGATTGGGACTACTGTATCTTAGTTTAGATTGCTAGTCGTAATTGTTGTATTTCTTTCAATGTAATAAATTATTAAATTCAATGTATTCAAATTTACACTTTAGTACCATGAGCTATTGAGCAATCGTCACTACGTGACACCTCGATGTTTCCGCCATCGGTTGGGATGTTACAGATTGGTATCAGAGCCATGGTTATAGGGAATTAGGTTATTAGAATGCCTTTTAGCCTAGTCTATAGCTAAGCTTACTTTCACGAGTCCTCTCGTGTATATTTCTCTTATTTCTTATATTTTCTTTCAAGATATTTTCGCTATGGTTCTTTCTCGTTATTCTTTCGATATTTTGCTTGGCGAAGAAGACACTCGTAGTTCACAAACGAAACGTTATCATCAAGTTAGGAGTGGTATCCATACCTTGGTGATTAGTTTCACTCCTCTATATGTTATATATCTTAGGAATATATCTTTGAGATAGGAGTGACATCCACACCTTAAAGAGTATTTCCTTCAAAAAGGAACTTAACCATTAAGCTGGGAGTGATATCCTTAACTTAGTGATTGGTTTCATTCCACAATCATTTTCAATTTTGAAATACATCTTTGAGTTAGGAGTGAAATCCACATCTCAAGGATCTATTTCTGCATCTCGTTTTTAATCTCGCTAAAGTTTTGGAATTTACTAGTGATGGGGCACGTGCAATCTGGAAGGGTGAGCGCCTGTATCCTGAGTTTTCTGTCTAGGCCTGGCATTTCGCATAAATCCCAATCAGATGAGGGACCCGTATGCCGACATGGGGACTCTCGGGATGAGCATTTACTTATAGGCTAAAGTACGCCCCCACAAGTCGCTAATAACATTTCAATTACTTTAGTTAGTCAAAATTTCCTATGGAAACAATCTCAATATTTTATGATATTGATATTTATGTTTTGTTCATCATTTGAAGACTCAAATGATAAATTATGAATTTTCTTAAATATTGGTAATCTATTACATACGTTAATTTTATCATTCACGTCATTTTAAATTTTGGTCTTTTAAAACACATTAGATTTACACATACTTCATGAAATGGTATCATTTTGCATTTTATAAAGTTGTAGTGTATATTTTACAAATCAGATGTAAACCTTTTGTTTTCATATGACGTGTCCAATATATCTTTTCGAGAAAAACTTGCAGCTAATAATATGTTTTATAACAATTTTCAACTTAACTTCTCGTAAACACATGAAAATGTGTATTTTTCAAATGAACCTGTTTTGAATCTGAAACACACTTCGATTTCTAAAAAGTTATCCTCATGCATTACTACTATTCTTTCAACTATATCACAAAGTTTGAACAAACTACGTTTTTGATAAACGAAAATTTATCTTATTACACTCGCATTAATTATTAGCAGTTACTCTTACAACACTGGTTTTGAGCAGTAATTTAACTCGTTTACTTTCATTTTGAACGATTTACTCGATTTATATTATACTATTCTTTCAATCGAAATTTTATGCTATACTTATATACTTACATGAACGCACATATAGTATGTATATTTTTCTTCTTGTTTTGAGCAAAACCCTGTTATACTTACATCATTTTGTTCATAATCCTGGTCAATGAACATACTAGTTGATAACTCGTATGAGATCTAAGCCAGTGACCACGTACGACTCAGGTTAGAATATTCCAACCCGAGGGGAACGGTGAAATTCTCAGAGTCTATCAATATGAGTGTTTAGAGCCAACGATGTGAACGGAACTTGCCGGTTAAGGGTGAACCCAAAAGGGAAGAACCTGTAACCATGTCTATTACTTACATGTTACTCTCATTACGGTTAAAGGGTAAACCCGAAAGGGAAGGACCTCTAACCCTGTCATTGTTTCATTGCAGTATCAATTACTTAGCATATCCTGATTGCACACATTTGTTTCTAGTATTACTTAGGATAGGGTTATGGAAAAGCATAACACCCTAGTGTAAGGTAAATCGATGATTACGGTCCGGAACGCAATCATGGGTTTACAGGTACATGAGGGTGGTGTGTAATTCTATTTAGGCTATTGGTAGACAATCAGTACGGGTCTAAAGTATCGGGAGTGTGGTGGGTTAGCTACGGTACACCCTATATATAAGCATAAACGATACTGCGGGAACGGACTAGGAGTTTTACCAAGAACCTACCCATTACTACCTCTTCATTAGAAAGTTGACTAATAGCTAGTATTTGTTATAACATTTTCCACAAAGGGAGGCTGGCAGGTACGCAAACCAAATAGCAACTTAGCCACACCCATACATGATCTAAGCAATAGAAGCTCGCTTTGGGGATCTCGCATTCTAGGGAGGAGCCCCATGAGGTCAAAAGCCTGCATCGCTCTTTTAGCAGATAGATCTCTTATGAAACCGGCATCACGACTGACTGCCCCACCGAGCAGTTTGACCCCCCGCTCCGGTCTGCCAATGTCACTAGGAAACAGACCTGGCCCGACCTTCCCCCATCACACGACGGCCAAAAAACCTCAGTTTTTCTAATATTGAGTTGGAGCCCCAAAGATGGCCCCTCCAAGCTAATACTGTCAAGTGCTTTAGCCACCTGAATAGAATCCCCAATAATCGTCCCATCATCTAAGTACCAAGCATGGAAGGGAATGTCGCAATTTTCTTGTACCTTTAACACAAGGGGGTGTAAGGCTAGAGCAAAGAGCAAGGGCCCCAAAGGGCCCCCTTGCTAAACCCCAACGTAAGCCTCAAGACGCTCACTCCCCATATACAATTTAGCTAGTTGAGCATACAAGAACTGAACCCATGAGAAAATGGAAGGCCAGTGACAGTGAACTTCCCGTAACAGAGCAGTGCAGTCAATAGCGTTGAAAGCATTAGAAAAATCATCCTTAAGCATAGCAAGCAAGCCATCTTCATGGAAAGAGTTGAGGAACCTGTTGGAACTATGTAGCACAACCTCCGCCCCATTTGGAATTCCAACCCCAAACGGAGTGAGGGGAGCCGAGGCAATATATTCTGCGAGCACCTTGGGGCACAACCCCCTAGCCACAAATTAACCAACTCAGAGATAGCAGCTAGCAACCCTGATGTCGTAGCTGTCCATTCGCCACCAAGGGTGTCCATTAAGTGTTGAGCCTGTAGGCCATCACGCCCACAAGATATCCCTTTTGGGAACGATTTCACACACCCGTAAATGCACTCATCTTCCACAGTTAAGGTCGATTGAGTCAGGGGTATGGAGGGGAGACTGGGAGGCGGCACAATGGGATGCTTGTCAACAAGAGCTTGCATGGTAAATTCCCCTGCGGAGGCAACCCCATTTAAGAGATGTTATAAATTTAAAAATAACTTATTGATCCATTTGAGTTTGACATTAACAAATTCGAAAGCTCACTCCTATCATAGGTGGATACATGATTACGAGGCTTTTTGATAGCCTTTTAATGGTAATTAAGAGACTACCTTTTAATGGTTTATAATATCTTAAATATTAAGACTAGTGGGTGTAGAGACAATCCAAATGGGTTGTTCTCCTTGTCACTTAGAATGAGTGAGTTGTTCTCTTTTTTTGAGACAATCCAAGGGTATGGAGACAACCTTCCCCTTTTATTATTAATTAATTTTTTATCTTTATTATTAATTTTAATTACATTTCAAATTAACAAATAATAAATATAAAGTTAAAATAAACACTAAAATTAATAAAAAAAGTTACAATAAAAAACATAAAGTAAGAAAAAAATACAACATTACATAACGTTTAAAAAAACTAGTTGTCGCGTCCGTTGTTCCAAATGTATTTAATCAAGTCGGCTTAAAGATGATAATGTATGTGCTCGTTACGTAAGGAGAATTCGTTTAACTCTTACTGCTCCAGGCTAACCGGAATATTATTCTCCTCCACCGCGTTTTCGTCGTACTCACAAATAACTCGACCTTCGTCTTCGAGGATCATGTTATGCAGCAAGATAAAAGCATACATACAATAACGTAGTTTTTTGGATGTGAAAGCACGTGTCGGGTTTGCAATGATGTGCCATCTTATTTGTAGAACCCCAAATACTCGTTCAATGTCATTTCTCGCCGATTCTTGATACCTGGCAAATTTCTTTCTTTTTTCGTCGGGAGGGTGCGATTTCAGTTCTTCCTCTTCCTCCGCCACAGTGATCTGTGCCGCTTCCCAAGCTTCGCCACTGGTTCTGCCAACTTTATATCTATGTTATTATAGTTATTACTTTGTAAATGGAATGCTAGAAAATTTCCATGCAAACAATATAAGCGATAATAATTACATAAATGGTCTATTTGGCAAAACTAGCTGGTGGCTGGTAGCGTAGCTTTTTAAATATATTTTGGTGTTTGACAGAGTAGCTGGAACTTTTAATAAAATGTATATAATGACCAAAATGGGCATTAACTAAATGGTTGTACACATACTTTTTACTAAATGCTTGTACACATATTTTTTTTTTATTTTCTTTATGATATAATGGGTATTTATGTAATTTACTTATTAAAAGCTTATATCTAGTATGAGTTTTTTCTTAAACGTTAATACTAGTAGCTTTTTAATATAGAGTTTTTTCTCATAACCTAAAAACTTCAAGCTCCTTTAACCAAACAAGATTTTTTATTGATTAGGAGTTTTTTCTTAAAATTTGAAGCTTATAAAAATTCTCGTCAAACATACCCAAAATGTATTTTACGACTTATATATGAAATGAATGTATACCATATCAGTTATCACACACGAATATATCAAATGTAAAATTAAGAAAATTGTCTTTGTGTGTATCATATGAATGACTTTTTACGATGCTGCCAATTACTATTGCAAGTAATATAAGGGTTTTTTTTTTTTTTTTTTTGAAAAGAGACTTTCATTAAACAAAAAACTCGCAAAGACCCCAAAGCGGGGACTTAACGAGAAAAAACAAACCAATACATCAATCCAAAGGATATACAATCCAAGTTTTCCATTCTATATCTTTCCACCTAGATCTATGGCGTAACCAATAAAAAGCGGTAGCTTTTATGCTCTCCACGATCTGAATGGGCTTCCGTCTTCTGTTGCTGAACACCCGCTCGTTCCGTTCATTCCAAAGCATCCAAATGGTGGTATAAATAATACCGCTGAGAATGGATGCCGATTTTTTGGAAACAGGCTGCGATTTGACTATATGGAGAATATCTTGGACATCAAACAAAACATTGTGACTTATCTTGCACCAATCTTCAATCCGGAACCAAACTTCATAAGCAGTAGGGCAGCCCGTAAACAAGTGAATTGTGTTTTCTTCCACCTCTTGACATAGGCTGCAGATCATGTTGGTTAAGTTGACACCCCGTTTGAGAAGTTCGGACGCCGTGGGGATCCGATTCCGAATTACTCGCCAAACCAAAATTTTATATTTCAAGGGGACCCAGCCTTTCCATTCAATCGTAAGGCTGCTACTGACCGGGGCACAATCAGAAAGGAGCTTCTTGGCCGATTGGAGATTTGGAGGGTAGGTTTTATTTATTTATTTTTTTTTTCACGTTCTACTTTGAAGGAAAAAAAATGTCAGAAGTGGGATTTGAACCCACGCCCTCTCACGAAGACCAGAACTTGAGTCTGGCGCCTTAGACCACTCGGCCATCCTGACTTCTTGTTTAGATTTCCTGATTGCTTTAGATATCAAAGTTGAAACATTAAAACTTTTAAGTAATTATTTGGATATATATTAACAGTAACACATCGGTACAACTTATAACTTACTAAATATATAAGGTTTTTTTTTTTTTTTTTTTTTTAATTTATTGTTATAAATAGACTCTACATGTTACATAAGTTGAACCCCACTTTGTACCATGCCTACTAAAAATTTAAGAGCATCCATACATTCATGTTGATCACTTGAAAATAAATAAATATGAAATGAAATTAACTTACTATATATTCGTTATTAGGTTATAGTCTTATATATTACATGAGTTGAATAGTGAAAACTACTTGTAAAACACAATAAGGTGATGTTTGTTTTTTAAGAAGTAAAAGGTCTGTAGTTTGCGGACCACATCTGCAGACATCTGCTGGAGAAGAGGTGAACCTAAGGTCTGCAGTCTGCAAGAAGAAGACTGTTTGTTTGTTAACATCTGCAATGTAACCTAAAACCATAACCCACTATAACTATAACCAGCCACAACCCACCATAACCATAACTCACCACAACTCATCATAACCATAACCCACTATGAACCAAAACAACCCACCATAATCAAACAAAAGTTGTACAAATATCAAACACCCAAACAACCCACCATAATCAAACAAACGTCTGCAGCATACCCAACTGATATAAATAACAAAAAATATATAATATCAAACACCATTACAAGTAGGGCTGGCAAATCGTGTCTTAACAGGTTTAACAGGTCTCTGACGATGCGAACAACTCAAGTTCTAAACATGAACATGACTCGTTTAACTCATTTATATCCCATGTTTATAACACAGTTTTATGTTTTATGTATCAAAAAAGGAAAATGAAGGATATTTGCCTCTTAATTCTAAGTATTTAAAAAAAGTAAAAAATCATAGTGTACTTTTTTAGTTAACAAGTCTTATCGTGTCTTATACAGGTTACCCATTGTCAGCGCTAATTACAAGCTAATAATTTATGGAATCATTTACATAAATAGTAGACTTATCATTTTACAAATTACATTTGGGGGGTATTGGGGGAAAAAACTGAAAATGGTGATGTATGGAAGTGGTTTAGCGGTATCAAAAAAATTAAAGCAGATGCCGCCAAATGGGTTGGCGGTATCACATAAGCTTTTGTCAGTGTGTTTTAAATGTGTAGATGCCACCAATTGATATAGAGGGTTCACCTCTAGATGCCGCCAATCCATTTGAAAGTGTCATTGATACCGCCAATTGAGTTGGTGTGTTCTTCAATGTTGCCGTCATGATCCCGCCAATCCATTTTCATGCATTAAAACCAGCAAATGAAAATCAGTCTTCACCTGCAAAGCATGCAGCCTATAAGACACACTCACAAGGTCTCTAGCATTGCATGCAATGGTCTTGTAAGTTGCAGATGATTTGATAGGCAAATAGTATTCTTGGGAGTGTAAGAATTCAGGCTTTGAAGGTTATAAAATGGAGGTTGAGGTGAAGAAGGAGCACCACCCACATCCAAGAACACACCATCAACACAACAATCTCCATCTGAAACCTTTGAAATTCATAAAAAATCATACCCACCAAATTCCTCCCACCATGAATCAAAACATGAACTTACACCCTGGTCCCCTAAACGACGATGTGTTGTATCTTCGTGATCGACATCGTGCCTTTCACGTTTTCACAGACGAGGAAAACTTCAATGCCGCCATGATGGTGAAGCGCAGCGATAGAGGAATATGGAAGTTACTTCGTGACCACCCTGTTGTAGGACGGGTTCGTCACCTTATCGATGCTGCAGGGTTTGGTGGCCTCATAGATTGTGGTTACCGATACGTTGACCACTCCTTGACAACAGCTTTGGTGGAACGATGGAGGCCCGAAACTCACACGTTCCACCTTCCATTTGGTGAAGCTACTGTCACCTTACAAGATGTTAACGTCTTGTGGGGGTTGCCTATTGAGGGAGCTGTTGTGTCTGGGGTAGATGATAATTTGTCTACTGCCGACGCAATAGCCTTGTGCCGACGATTCTTAGGTGTTACGCCTACACAGGCCCAAATGTCCGGCAAGTCCGTTTTTGGTACTGTTATTCTTGATAAACTAAAGCAGGACTTTGATGAAGCAGAGGCTACGGATGAAGAGTGCATTTTTCGTGCTCGTTTAATCCTTTTCTTTTTGATCGGTTCCACCTTACTCCCTGATAATAATAATAATAGAATAAATGTTTTTTACTTGAGATTTTTACGAGACCTGAACCGTACAGCATCTTATAGCTGGGGCAGTGCGGTTCTGGCTTGTTTATACAGGCGGCTTTGTGATGCCACCCAGCCGGATAGGAAAGCCGTGACCGGACCCATGATGCTCCTTCAAGTATGGGCATGGGAGAGGATCCGGTGTCTCGCGCCACGACCACCCTCAAACCGGTTTGATTATACTTGCCCGATAGCGGCTCGGTATATATCGCAAATCCCAGTTTGTATATACTTGCCTGCATGGCATCCCTTTGTATTTTTTTTTTCTGAACACGTTTTTTAACATGTTAATTTTGTAGGTGGCGAGACCGGCGGTTAAAGTTCACGGAGGTGGCCCAACACTGCCTCAAGGCATACCGTTCACAGCTACAATCGTTGAACGAGGAGATGGTATGTTAGTAATTATTTTTAGTTTTTTGTATGTATTAATCATGCATTTATTGTGTTTTGTTACTGACTTAAGTGTTTGTTTTTAGTTCAACTGGACCCCCTACAACTCGGTTTTGGACCGACTACCGGCAATGTGCACAAACGGGATGGAAAGCTGGAGAGTTGCTGTCCCCTTATAAGCTTCGAGATCGTTGAGCATCATTACCCTCAACGGGTTTTGAGGCAATTCGGCATGGTCCAGTACATACCTCCCCAGATAACCTTAGCCGTACCCACGGCCCGGCTTGCAACACTGCATGCCTTGGGGCGGCAAGGACTCAACGGGGCGGACTGGATGACTAGGCATGAAGCCTACGTCAATGCATGGAATAACCGTCGTAACACGGTTATCCGCTCTGAACTCATAAGGACAACTTCAACCGAGCCCGGTTATATGCAATGGTATATGGGGCGTACCGTTGCATTTATTGGAAATCCGGGTGTAGCACCGTCCCCAGCTGGCGGTTTCCAAGACGACGGTGCTAGAATCCAGTTGATGGTAAACCATTTTTACGTTCCTAATTCATACATTAATTATTTTCGCAATTTGGTGTTTCTAACTAAAAATTTTGTTTGCTGCAGAGGGATGCCATGGGTGATATTTACCGGTCATCTCAGGAGGCCTTTAATAATCCTCAGGCATTCGCCACGCAGCTTGAGCGCATACAAAACACGGCGTTTCACAGTATGATGATGTCACAAAACGCCGGACACTTACAAAATCCGACGCATCTTACCATGGACGCCGTTGACTTGTCGGCACCTGCACGGCCTCAAAGGGTGCGCCGGCGACGCGCTCCCCGTCAGGTGCCGGAAAACGTTCCGGAAAATGAAGACCAAGCTGGTGGAAGTCACTCTGACGCTGGGTTTCGTGCATCTGTTGCGGCCAGCAACAATCAGAACCAGATCGGGGGATATGTCCCGCAATTCATGGACAGTGGATTGGACCAGATGGGAACTCCATTTGGATTGGGTGGATCAATCGTGCAGGGAACTGGTCATGTTGGTGGGTCCGGTGGCAGTCAACCGGGGGAGATGGGTCCGCTAGCTAACTTTCGTGCAGGCGGAATTCCCATCGGAGATAGTTGGGGGTTTCCTTCATCACCGGCTTACGTGACGCCTATTGGACAGGGGTTGCCACGGTTTGATCACGACCTTTTTAGTGATTTTCATTACCATGCCCCGCATAATTCGTGTGATGAAGGACCTTCAAGCCGGCCAGGACCATCTACCACGCTGAATTTAAACCTCTTTCCTGATAACGAGTACGGTAATGAAGGAGCCCCACCCGCCAACCAACCACCCAGGAGGCAATCTGAACGTCTTCAGAATCAGGGACAATCGAACGATCCGGACTGGTTTAACCAGTAACATTGTCGAATTCAAGTCTGTTCATAATTACCTGTTGTAACATTTTTTATAACATTAATTATTGTTTTGCCTTATAAATATATGAACATTAATTATTGTTTTGCCTTATAAACCCACACTATGTTGAAAACGGGCCAGGCTGCCCTCTTTGGGCCTCTGTGCAGCCTGGCTGGGCCTGCCGAACAGGTAACCTGACTGACGGACGCGTTGCCCTTGGGTAACACACGGGCGTCGCACGAAGTCCGGGCGGTTTTCGGGTCTCCGGGGCCTGATCCCGGTGGCCCGAAAACGGCTCGGAGGGATAGATTAATTTAAATCAAATAACACACAGACTTTCCATTTTTGGAATGTCTCAAACAAATAATACAAATATGATAGATTTATTTAAAACAAATATTACAAATTTATTTAACAACTGTTTTTCAAAACTAGTCAATCAAACTATACAATCTACGGATTTACAAGACAATATATTTTCCGAGATCACCTATTCCAATATTCTACCAGCGTTTTTGTTGCATAGTTCATTAAGTTTCTGTTTCGCACCCAGAAGCTTGTCTTTTCCAGTCAGCGGGAACTCAGGACCGCATTCAGATTCAAACTTATCTGAATTTGATCCAGGAGAACATGGTTCTACCCGTTGAATATGTGTACCAAATCTACAGGTACCCAATGTTCAAACCAGCCTGCCATACGAAAGTAGTACGGTGAAGAATCGCATCATCCGTTGCCGGACAAGTCGCTAATGACGTGATGTGATTCATCAACACCGGATGGCGTGGGTTTGCCTGGAAAGTAGACCCGCCCAACGATCCATAACTCTCTAATATTTTAAACTAAACCCTCAATGTTGCATTCTACACGTGTTATACCACGTGTAGATGTATTGAGAGGTGTAGTTTAATGTGGATGTAACACCGATCCAAAGACACCGCTTTTTTGGACCCCAGAAAAGCGATGCCAAGCGGGGGATGAAACGGCAGACGATGCTGTTAAGCATGACTCATCCCCGCCGAAAACAGTTAAAACTCTATGTGAATGTAACATCGACCCAATACCAATAAAAATCCGTATCATATATTGGAGGGGTTTATTTGTGGTTTGTAGTCTGAATGGTTTGGAGAGAATGGGCGAGGGCTTATATAAGAAATGAAGCCTAGAACTCAATTGGCGGCATCAATGTATAACAATGAAATGGCGGCTTCAATGTCAATAACTGATTTGGCGGCATCATGTTTACTTTATTAGATGCCGCTAAACCACTTCCATACATCACCATTTTCAGTTTTTTCCCCCAATACCCCCCAAATGTAATTTGTAAAATGATAAGTCTACTACTTATGTAAATGATTCTAATTTATGCCGTTCAAAGCTACAAATCCACAATACAAATAAAAATATCTTTAAAGGACCTAAATGATGCTAAACTCAAAGTTTTGACCAAATATGCACTTGTTGACCTCTGCAACCGACTTCTCTATAACTCAATATCACACTCTAGTTTTCACCATAACACAACCACCACTACGAAACTGGTACTGCCACCGTACGACACCATCACAAAACCATCACGATTCGACAAATACCCAATATATACAAGAAAAAATTACCCGTCAATTTACAAGAACCCAAAATCACCGATACAGTCGTCAGGGCCGGCTCAACCAATTTGGTGGCCTAAAGCGAAGCAAAATTTTGGGGCCTTAAAAAAACATTGTTGCGGGGTCACATTCATGTGGTGGCGAGTCCTATAAACCTACACCCTTCTCGGTTCACTATTGCAGCCCTGAACAATTATGATTAACCCTTCAGTCTAACCCATTACCACACACGACCAACTTGCCAGCTTAGCCTAGCATATGATTGATTCATCTTTTTTGTATGGCTAATGGCTGAACTAGTGAAGTATTCAACTCTTAAAATTTAATGAAGAGAATATATATAAATCAATAATCATTAGAATAATACAAACAGTAGTAGTAAATAGGCACCCATATTGGTTCCAAAACAAAACTAATTTTATCAAAATCATCACCACCCAAATGTGTATCTCTAGAAGTAGAAACTAAAATCACCTCAAATACTCCATCACCAACCTCAAGAACAACATTCGACAAACATGAGAAACATTAAAAACATGTTTGATAGTATGTGTGAATGAACAAGAGGCAAGATAAATGGTTCTTTATGCCAAAAAAAATAACTGAATAGGACTACACAAGTGCACACCGCTAAATTCAAGAAGCTAACCTTAAACGCATGTCTGAATAAGACTGTTTATAAAAATTCAAAATTTACATAAATTCATGTTAGCAACCAAGTAAACAGAATTATATAAAAAGCAAAAGCAGCAAAACCACATTTTCCTAAAACCTACTCGAATCATCATAGGTCAAATAAGATTATTCAAATTTAAAAGCATAATAACATAAGAAACATAATTATCCCAAATCCCCTCACCTGAAACATCAAATGTACCATCTCCTAAATCAAATAATTAATTCAAATATATCTTTTGCCTCTGGAGATCTATCACAAATAGCAAACTCAATGGCAATAAAGAATCACAAAATACACTCAACAAAACACAAATTTCAATTACACAATTAGGAAAGTATAGAATAGTGAATAACCTTGTACAACTTGCTGATGTTTCGTTTATTTTCGATGCAGAAGGTATTAAACCCTAGATTACAACAAATAGGCCTTGCATTTGTTGTTTCCAGGAATCCAAGGGTAGAATTAATAGGCCCGCGCCGTGTATAAGTTGTATTATCAAAGCTGTAATTCAAAGACATCTAATAGGCCCAATCCAGCCCATTTACATATACAAACCTAAAATAAAAAATAAAAAATTGGGGGCCCTATAAATTTGGGGGCCTAAAGCCCTAGCCTCAAAATAATTGGGCTTGGGCCGGCCCTGACGGTCGTTGCCTTGGTCTACGACCCACACTAAACCTCCAAACCAACCGACCTGGCCTTAAAATATGGCACATCTAGATGGTGAACTTGCTCGGCAATCGTCAGAAACCCTCTCTCTCTCTTAGTTTTTTTTTTTAATAAAAACAGAGTACCATAATATGATGACGTCGGCGGGGAGGAGGGCGGCGGAGGAAAACAACGACGAATGAACTTTAACGGAGGTTTAACGGGGAAGGATGAGGTGTGGTGGTCTGCGATGGGGAAGGAGAAGTTGTGGTGGTCGGCGGCGGGGAAGGAGGATGTGGGTTGATATGCGGACGGAAAGAGAAGCAGGGTTGGCGGCGGCGACGGATGCTTGTGGAGGAGGGAGGAGGAGTAGTTTGAGGGGAATGTCCGATGAGAAAATAGAATGGAGAAGAGGTTGGAGTGCTTAGAAGAGGTTGGAGAAGTGGTTGAACCATGTCTGCGCGTAGAAGAGGACGTGCAGACATTTTTTTAGGGATATGTCTTCTAAAAAACAAACAATTTGCATACCCTAAATGTTTGTCCGCGTCTGCGCCACGCAGACAAAAGAGGCCATAAGTACTTCTAGGGAAAAAACAAACACCACCTAAGACAAGTAGGTGTACTCGTTAGTCTTCCCATAAGCTGCAATCTCTTGCTCGTAATAATCAATAGTCAACCCGTTTATGTAATACTTAATTCCATCCGTTGCAATCATCAATTCTTTAGGATGTTTCTAAACTATTTTTACATCGTTAGCCAACAAAATAATGAAATAATTTAAGAAACTTTGCTGCATATTTGCATCAACTATAAAGTTTTAAGTATCCTAAATCCAAAAAGTAAACACAAATCATTCAAAGTTTAGATAAAAAAAAAATTAGTAATCAAACAACTTGCGAATCTAAGTAGAAGGGAATATAGCTAATTCAAAACACAATAATAACGTGGAATAAAGATTTTATGAGATGATTCCAAGCAAAAACAATTAGTTGCATATGATATTTATATAGGAAAATCATGGTTTTAATTTAAACAAGTTGTGCTTGTCCGCGCGTTACGGTAGGATCTTGATTATGAATGTTTTAGTATCACCATATGAGATGCGAAAATTCTTAAACTTTATTCAAACCATCTTTCCTTTTTATTTTTATCTTTTTTTTTTTTTTGCATTATCCCTAA
This sequence comes from Ambrosia trifida, assembly GCA_028751855.1. NCBI lineage: Eukaryota > Viridiplantae > Streptophyta > Magnoliopsida > Asterales > Asteraceae > Ambrosia > Ambrosia trifida. The sequence goes on along the minus strand of CM054128.1, from coordinate 119,135,787 downwards.
CCTACAACAACACACCTAAATCATTTTACTTCAAAAGACAAAGTGTTTTAAGAAATGACTCAAATTTTAGGGTCCTAACTTTGTATGTTATATATTTTTAAGTTTGAAGTCACAACATACAAATTACACCTTTTGCATATTTTAAAATATAAATAAAGTTTTGCATTTATAGACATAATAACAAAATAAATTGTCCAAGTAAAACATAATTCAATAACAAAAATCTCCAATTTCAGCGTCTTATATAGTTTAAGAAATATGATTAAATAAACTATTTTTTTAAGTAAACTATTTTTTTTGTGGCTTTATTTGTTCGGTTGTTTCTTTTGAAATTAGAAGTATTAAAATTTTTATTTTAATAAAAAAATTAAGCACTCATAACACCATGTTTTTTCCTTCGATATTTGACTATTCTTTTGACTTGCGATAAATTAAAAACACCGCTCAAACTCTTTTTCTGCAAGGCTATTTGTGATTTTCATTCCGACAAAATATTGATTTTTTATGATTTGTTCGAAAGTTTTTCTTTTGATGTTTTATGATTAAACGAAATATAATTTTTTTTGTTTCCACAAAACACCAATTTGGTTTTAAACAATATTATCGAATCAACGAATTCCGGTGATAAGAACAATGCGATTTTCCAATTCAAACGAACCAATCTTCAAATTAATCATCAAAATCAGACCAAGACCAAAGAGGAATCTGCACCCTCAATTCTTATATACTTATAATAATTGCAGACCAAAAACGGAATTGAATGAGCGATCTTCTTCGATCAGTAATTGTAATAGGGTATGCATAATACGGCATAGATGTTTTTATTTGGGATTGCCAGCCAATTTTACCAAATTAAAGTCACGGTCACGTGGTGGAAAATTCGACTTTTTATGATTCCAATTATGTAATTATCCGATGATTTAAGAGTGTAGCAACTATGTCGTAATTGATGTCCCTTTCCGGAGGATGCTATCGGAACAGACGACGGTTCCATAAAAGATGCAACACATAAGTTAGGATTTTACAATAATATGTGCCTCTTCGTTGGTTTTTTGAACTTGTTCGTTATTCAAAGGAACAATAAATTAGAATCCTTACATGAAAGATGAATCTGGAAAACGGTTGCAAACAATCATAAATTGTGTTGGTGAAAATGAGATGTGGAAAGGGCACATGTTGAAGCGGGTTATTAAAATCAAATGGATTTGGAAATAAGAAAAAAACCTCACAAGTCAGAATCGGTGTTTTGTGATATGTATTGTTTTTTATATGTATTGTTTCCAATATATATATAGGGTAGGGTTCCTGTAGGAAAATAGTTTTGTGTAGGAAGTGTTTTCAACCATTAGATTTAAAGATGGATGGTGGAGATTAAAGGATGAGATGGTATTTAAAATCTAATTAATATATTATAGAAATTAAGGATATGATCGTCAATATGTGTTTTAAATGAGGGTATCAAGGTCATTTGGTATCAATTATTTTAAAACAGTGTGAATGTTTCCTACATTTATGGTATCTCTCTCTCTCTCTCTTTCCTAATTATTATTTTCATTAATATCATTTAAACTTAAACATTCATCTTCACAAAACAAAATTAATTGTGCACCCATCTTCAACATTCATCTTCATCTTACGTGTAAGAAACATGTAACAGTGTTTTTGTTTGTTATAAAATTGTAACATCAGAAGTGTTTTATTTAAGGCTTTTGTTAATTGATTGTTCTATATGGATTAAACATAAGAAGTGTTTTATAAAATGTTTATGTATATTAGGTGTAGTGGTTGTTATGGATTAAAACATTTCAACAGTGTTTTATTTGTTATAAAACACTCCCGATGTTATATCAGATCTATAATTCGTATGAACTATTAAAAGAAAATAGAGAACCTGATGGATAATAAGTGGTTTGAATGAATTGGTAAAAGAAATTATGTTTGAATTCTAAATCAATTTGACAAGATATGTTGCAAATTTTGTGGGATATTATTTAATTGAGAAAGAGTTAAAAAGACTTAAATGCCCTCAATTTCATTATTTAATCCTATGGCTATAAATCTTTCTTACACTTCTCACACAAATCAATTTTCTTACAGGATCCCCTATATAGGGTGGGGTTCTTGTACAAAGTCCATTTTTCGTAAAAAGTGTGAGAAGTCTATATAGGCATTGTGTTTTAAATTTTAGACATGATGTTTTATGTTCCTTTGGCATAATATTACATAGAAAATCACAAAAATTAACAATTTAAAACACTACTTAATGTATTCTTGACATGCAATCAAAAACACAATACGAAGAAAGTAATTAGTATGTTTTAAATTTAATGTCTAAAATACATTCGATTATGTTTTAAATTGTAACGTTTGGTGCTTTTCTATATAAATCAATGCAAAAGGAATCAAAAACATTATAGCCAAACTTTAAAACATAATGACTATATAGACTTCTCACACTTTGTACGAAAAATATAATTTGTACAGGAACCTATACCTATATATATATATATATATAATATGTCCCATAAGTAAAGGCTTAAAATTAGATTATAGTTGAAGTAAGTGTCAAATTTTTGGTAATTTAATTAAAAAACATCATGTCAATTATAAATTATGAATATGAATTATAAGTTAGAGATATATTTGAATGGTGTATTTTGTGGGAGGGTTTAGAGGACCTACTATAACAAAATATATTGCTCTAACTTAAAATATATTTGAATAAATGGCGGATATTAAGGTAAGGATTTTAAAGTAATATTATAGTTCTATGATGTTAACACAATTAAAAAAACAAATCAATTTTGATTAAAAATGATTTTTTTTAAGATAATATGGTATTTACATGTTACATTATTTGAAATTTTTATATTAGAAGTATGATAGGATATATTTTTTTGTTGAGTTATACACTAACTAAAGGTCAAATATGGGGAAAGCCCATCCCAACTCTATAATATATATCTATATCTATACTACTATATAATACATTTTAAATGGACAATAAGGTAATTTGCTCTCTTTTTTAAGATGACATATAAAGAGTTTTATGCTTTATTTAAAATGTCATGAAAAACTTTTTAATACTACCCCTATTTGCAAAACTCACTTGTACATGTCAATTCAATTCAATTAAAGGCATAATTTCACATTTAATGCACATGTGGTATAACAATTGCAAGGTTAAGAACACCTAATGATAAACCTGTATAAATAAAAAAACATTAGTTGTACATACAAACTTTTTATTGTATAAAGAGTTGTAAATGGTACAAATTAATAAACAAAATTAGTGACTTTTACCTTTTCCCACTCCCGAATCATTAGAAAAAACTGAAGCCAGAGCACATGGAATACTGAAAATTACCTGAGTTGTAAAAAAAGTGTCAATCGAATTGAACAACAATAAAATTAAAAATATAATTATGCATCCCATGACATGAACAAATGAGCAAGTATATAAACGTATAAATATAAACAAGAAATATAAATATTTAGACACCAGTTTCAACAAAAAAATATAAATATAAGAAATTCAAGTTTCTAACGATTTAAATATACTTTTTATTATAAATCTTAAAACTATTTAATATATTAGTAAAACCAAGATAATTGTTTACCCGTAAAGTGTCCATTACATTAATTTAACCTAAAGATAACCCGTTTTTTTTTTCTTAAACCAGTTCACCTTGAAAACAGGTTTGGGTTCTTTTAAGAGAAATAGAACTGATTTTGGCTAAATCGGCACAGGCTAGAAACCAGAATGGGCTAAAATTAAACCAAACCTCCTAGAACCGACTAGCGTTGGAGGAAACTAAAGCATTTTTTTTTATTTTTACAAGATTTTAGTTTTAGGTTTTTTTTATTAGTGTTATTATTACTATTTTGTCTACATTTCCATTTAACTTTCATCTAAATTTAGTTTATCCCGCAGCATAGCGTGGGATCACTTATAGTAATTATTAGTAGACCAACAAATAACATGAGGTCTCCATTTTAACCAGCCCAATAAACAAGTGACTATATTTTGACTTCTAGTAAACTTTAACAAAAAAACATGTTAAACACAATGCATTTTAGTGTGTTAATTGTTAGTGTGTTAGGAAACCGTTAAGTTTTCTAGAAAGTGAAAAACTACGGGCTTGTTTATTGGGCAAAATAAATTTTAATAATCTTTTAACAAGCCTAATAAACACGGCATTAGATTTTTTACTTCTAGAAAGCTTAACTATTACCAAACACGAGAGAGACTAACGTACAAAGTTTCTTAACATACAAAGTGTAAGAAGCATTCTCAGCCATTAGATTTAGGCGGTGGCAAGATGGTAATTAACAATCCTAATCATATTTGGGTTAATCTAACCAAGGGTAAATTAGGAAAAAACACGTTTAAATTTATGTGAAATCATAGCAACAGACATAATTGATGCAAAAATTTTCAACGATTGACCCTGATTTTTCATCGTTTTCAATTCGATTAAATGTTCAGAATGATTAAACAATAAAAAACATTCGATTACAAACAAAATCAAAACGTATTTGCAAAAATAGAAAAAAACAGAGTATGATAATTCAATCGATAAAATTAGTCGAATCATATTCAAAAATCACTATCAACGCATGTATTATTCACATAAACGAACGATGTTGATAATAGAAGAAGAATTAAAAAAAATGGCTTTAAAAAAAGTTTCAGACGATGAAGATCAGAAACTGTTAAATAGAAAATCATAAAACGCACTTGGTTGTTTTATAAAACGCATTTGGTTTTTTAAACACTATTTAAACTGGTTTTTACAAAACACACTTGGTTTTTTATAAAACGCACTTGGTTTTTGTAAAACGCATTTTTTGGTTTTTTTATAAAACGCATTTGGTTTTTTAAACACTATTTAAACTGGTTTTTACAAAACACACTTGGTTTTTTATAAAACGCACTTGGTTTTTGTAAAACGTGGTTTTTGTAAAACACATTTGTTTTTTTATAAAACGCATTTGGTTTTTTAAACACTATTTAAACTGGTTTTTACAAAACACACTTGGTTTTTTATAAAACGCACTTGGTTTTTGTAAAACGCACTTGGTTTTTGTAAAACGCACTTGGTTTTTGTAAAACGCACTTGTTTTTTGTAAAACGCACTTGGTTTTGTAAAACGCATTTAGTATAATTAGAACTCACCTTTTCCTCACTTTTTCCCTATTTTCCTCTGTTTTTCTCCAACAAACAAACAACTATATTCACACACAGTTGGGGTAAGGTTTTTATGGATTGGTTGTTTTTTTGTCTTTTTTTCTTCTTTTTCCTTTGTTTTGTGATTAGCCAGAGATAGAGGGAAGTGACTAGATCTGAGTCACGATTGAGGTCGGGTTGAAGTCGAACAATGATTGAGGTCGGGTTCGGTTCCGATTACGAAAAAAGAGAATAAAAAAGGTAAAAAGGTGGGGTTGGAAGGTGATGATGAGGAGCATAAACCATCTATATTGATGAGGGATCGAGCTCTTCTAGTGGATCAGATGATGAAGATGAAGATAATAGTTTGTGAGAAGGGTGGTTAGTTCAGATCTATAACAAAAAAAGGAAGCAAAGAAGGGTGTTTTGAGTTAGGTATAGTTAACCATGGTTTACATGTGTCAATATGTGGTGGCTTCCTACACTTCTCACATTAAGAAACTTTGTACCCTATACTTTCTCACCAAACACAATGGGAGATTGAGAGTTTCCTACTTCTTTGCGGTTTCCTGAATATTTAGCAACATAGTTTGAATCAGGTGCATTAGAAAAACTAGTAGGAATGCCCGCGCGTTGCGGCGGGTGCATCTGTTTTGTCCCTTGTGCATTGTGTTTGTTGGTTATTCGTTATGTTAAAGTAGGAAACAACGATGTATAAAATATATGTTATCAAAAACTGAAACTCATAAGTATATCTTTTAAATATTTTAAATGGGTACATCACAATAGGCCGTACTATTCCTTACAACACCCTTAGATTGGCCCACGTCCTTCGGTGGGACCCTTTTATGTATCTCGAAGGCAAATGAGTATGCCATCGTAGAGCGGTACTTAGCATAGTGAAGTGGCGTTGTATCTCTTAATGACCATAAGATTGTAGTGGAAGTGATGTAATTACTAAAATGCAGTTTGTAGTGTGCAACATATTTCTATTATTTTAGGGCACCCGCGAGATGCAGCGGAGTCAATAATTTGCATAGATATTCTCGTTTTATGTTAGTTTAACAAGCGTCGTAACAAATATATTGGACCAAACAAATTAGTAATCAATATAGTTAAAACTACCAAATCGACTGATAAGAACTTGTCTTCTTTTGGATATGTAAACAATTGGTGACTTCGTGAGATCAGAAATTTAATTCTATTCCTAAAAACTTATAGTAGTGGAGATAACAAAAAAACATCGAGGAAGATGATGACGTTGATCAAGAAGTATCTCTACCATATTTGCTTGTATAAACGTCAAGCCTACATATATCGCTCACTTTAATGAGTTGAAACGTGTCATGGGTTGGGTGTGTTGGCAAACTTCAAGCCTACATATTCATTTGTGTGCAGAAGTGTCACATCATACCATCCTGCAACCACATAAATTTAAAAAGAAGATATAAATACATAATATATGATGTAATTTATTTACTATAAATATTGAAAGATATGTAAGTTATGTATGTGAAGAGTCACCACATTATTTATGTACTAAATACATGACAACTATTTATAAGACTATAACATTAATACAAACATAATAAAGACATGGAGGTTATGAATGTAAAGAGTCACCACATTATTGTTAATTTCCTCATCAGTTTTATAATTATGTTTAAATTAATTTCTTCAACAGTTTAATATTTAGGTAGAAAGACAATTTTACTAACACATAAGTAACTAACACATAGTTAAGTTTTTATTTTCTTTTTATGCTAGTGTTTAATTTATTTTATTAATTAAAATTAGAACTTAAACAATATACAATTGCCGAAAGCAAAATAATATTGTGAACCACACTTCATACAACGTTTAACAAGAACATTAAATAGATAAACAAATACCTTAAAAGTTTTAGAACAAATATAGTTTACGTATAAAGTTATATTTGAGCAGGCATATATAGATTTATAGAGTTAACTATTTCATGGCATTCAAGGAGACCTTGTTGATTGAAATTGAGGAATGTCTCCATACCCTTCTCCAACCATCCTCTCCATCATCTGTCCTTCATGTCCATTTGTTCCCTGCAACATCAGGTTTCATCTCATGCAGTAAGTGGAACTAATATTTATAATATATTAGAAACGTATTAGCAAATCTTGAATGTTATATTTATAATTTTGTCCGTTGTATTTAGTTAACAATATATATGATTCAAGATACACAATTTCTTAACAAGGATAGTTAGGAAAGCCATCTGTCACCTTCATAGGGGCCATATCATCCAATTCAGTAGAGTTGAGGTCAATAAGTCATAGAACATGCTGGCTTTTGAAAGGTTCATGGAGAGAAACTAAAAATGCACAAAGAAGAGAAAAACTATACTAATTAATTTTGAAAAATATTTTCTCATCAATAATTTTGAATATTGTTTGTTTATTGTTTTAATTGTTAGTTGCACAATTAAATTACCTCAATTTGATTCTGCAACGATCCAACATAGTTGATTATTACATCCAACATCATTGGCATTTCCATTGTCTTATAGCAAATAACTAAATTTAAATGGAGCAAAACAATGATATATTATGAAGATAAATTTTTGTAATTGTCAAAGAAAATATGAACAAGTAGAAAAAATGTATATATGTATATAAAGATTAACTCATATCTTTATACCTTGTAGCATCCGGGAACCATATCTTGCAAGCGTCTTCACTTCTCATTGATTTTTTTCTCTTCTCATCTAATGAAGACATAACATTTTTGGACAAAACAATGTTTCAAAGCATGAAATTAGCTCTAAGATTTTGTTTGGGGTTATGAAAAGACTATTAGCATTCAAGAAATTGATTATAATGAAGTATATATAATAATATAGATGGGGGGTTGAAAGGTTTCACATTTAAGATGCATCATAAGTTAAGTTGTATTTTGTGTTTTAAAAGTTGGACATAAGGGCATAATTGGGATAAGATTTTAGGATGTGAGGTATTGGATTATGTTAAATTTACTAATCTACCCTCCTAAGTGTCTTAATTGTCACAACTATGCCAATAATACCCTTAATTTTTTTGCTTAATTATGTTGTACATGTTGCTTCTTAAGTTGTACGGAGGTGAAAATGACTATGTTGTACATCACTCCTCCTTTATAATGTATATTATAGATTATATCCAAGGTTTTATCTTCTAGACTGAAAAAAGTTTTGGGGAGTATAGTATCATCGGAGCAATCGGCGTTAATAAAAGAAAGAAATATTTTTTATGGTCCAATGATTGGGAACGAGGTGGTGTCTTGGGCGAAGAAAACAAAAACGGAATTATTGTTATTTAAAGCGGATTTTGAAAAAGCATATGACTACGTGGCGTGGAAATTTCTTATTAACACAACTAGCAGGTGAAAGAATTGGATAATGGGTATATTATTCACAGGGAGAGCAGCGGTCCTATTGAATGGTGCTCCGACAACCGAATTCCAGATTAAAAGGGGTCTTAGGCAAGGGGACCCGTTATCCCCCTTCTTATTTACCTTAGTGATGGAGGCATTACACGTTATAATGAAGAGAGCGGTCGAGGCTGGTTCCTTTTCAGGGATCAAATTGCCTAATGGGGGTCCGGTATTGTCTCACTTATTGTATGCGGATGATGCCCTATTCCTTGGTTCGTGGTCAGAAAGCAACATCGTATATCTTAAAACAATTCTTAGATGTCTCTTCGTGGCGTCGGGTCTTAAAGTGAATCTCTCAAAACGCACTTTATTCAGAGTTAATGTGGAAGATCATTTGGTCAATGGGTTGGCCTCGATTCTGGGTTGCAGGTAAGGAAACCTTCCTTTCATTCATCTTGGGTTACCGGTTGGCGCAAACATGAAGCGAATCGGGAATTGGAAGGAGGTGATTGACAAATTCAACTCTAAGCTATCGGCATGGAAGGCTAGGAATTTGTCATTTGCTGGTAGAAAGGTACTTATTAAGTCAGTACTGGGCTCGCTTCCGAACTATTACTTGTCCTTTTTTAAGGCACCATCCGGGGTAGTTAAAATTCTTGAGGGTATAAGACGACGATTTCTTTGGGGTGGGGCAAACGATTCAAACAAAGTCCGATGGGTTACATGGGAGAGGATACTTAAACCAAAATTAGGGGATGGGTTAGGTGTGGGTTGTATAAAGAATATGATTTTGGCGCTACTCAGTAAGTGGCGGTGGAGGTACAAGTCATCACCGGATCAACTATGGGTTAAAGTAATTGATGCAATTCATGGTCGAGGTAGCCGTGGGAACATTATTCCATGTAATAAAATGGGTTTGGGGGTGTGGAAAGAAGTGAACGCCGCTAACCAAGATTTCATGAAAGTTGGTGTGGACCTCAACTCGAGGATTGTGTGCTCTATCGGTTCTGGCAGTAAAGTCCAATTTTGGATTGATTGTTGGTGCAAAGGGGAGATTCTGATGGACAAATTCCCTGATCTGTATGCTCTGAGCAGGTCGAAAAAAGCAAAAGTTAATTGTCTATTGCAGGTATAGGGTAGCGGTGCTTCTTGGAGGCTGGATTGATATCGGGCGCTTGCTGCAGGTCACGAAATAGTAGCTGCAGGGCAGCTGCTGTGTTTTCTTGCAGAGCAGAGCAGGCGGTCGGTCAAGGTGTGGATAGCTGGAAGTGGCTGCAAAATGGAGAAAAGAAGGATTTTAATGTGAAGACGGTCAGAAACGACTTGGAGCAGATCAGTCCGGTGGGAAATTTGATACATATCTTTAAATGGAGTAAAATTGTCTCGCCTAAAGTGAATTGTTTTGTTTGGAGAGCAGAAAATAACAACATTCCAACGAGTCAAGCTCTAGGTGCAAGAGGTCTTCTTGCGGGTGATGGTATGTGCAAACTCTGTGACGTAAACTTGGAGAAGTCAAACCACCTTTTCACAGAATGTGTGCGGGCGAGGTTGGTTTGGTGGAATGTGATCTCATGGTTATAAATACAGGAGCCGAATGTTTGCGAGTCAATCCCACAGATATTTAACCATTGTTTATTGCTCGTTCGTGGAAAAAAGAAAAATGAATGTGTGTATGCTATTTGTTTATTGGTCATTTGGATGATATGGTTAAGAAGAAACGATAAGGTGTTCAACAATAGATCTCATACGACGACGAAATTTTTGGAAGACGTTAAAAAAGAGTCCTTTCGGTGGATGACGAAAAGAGCTAAAATGCTAGGTGTTGACATTCCTCAATGGTACGAGTTTGCAAGCTTTAATTTTGGGTAGTTATTGTTGTTTAGATGTCCATGTTTTTTCTGTGAAAGCTAGTTTAAAGAGTCGAAGGTTTTTGGGCGTATTGTCCACATAACCGCTGGCTATTTGGTTGTAATATGTTTTCCATCTTTGGTGAATAAAAGTGTTTCGTTTGGCTATTCAAAAAAATAATAATTATAGAGTTGTTTAAGTTCTGGATCCCCCCCCCCCCCCCGGCTTTAATATTTTCTCGGCTAAACCTTTAACATGCTTAGGGAGAATATTAAGCTGAACTGGGCCGCTCAGGGTGGGTTGGTCAGTAACATTTGAACATTTCAGTGTTTCGTTTTGACAATTTAAACTGAACTATTTATTTTTTATTTTTCAAAAAAACCATTAATTTCTATTAAAAAATTATTAAAAGGGATATTGGATTTTAATAATCTAAAATTTGACGAATTGGACGATATTAATACAAACTTAAAAAATTCCTTGTGAAAATCCTAACTTGTAAACTATTTCCTCCACCGATCATTTTCTAACTTAGTTTAATCCAGTTAGTTTTTGGCCCATGTGGCATCTGACGTGGATGCCCTGTTGAAAAAAAAAACTACCTGTCCTTTTTTTTGTCTCATTACATGGAAATTATGTGTGTTTAATTTTAAATATATATAATACATACACACTCACCTACACAAACATTTCTTCTCTCTATATTCTTCATCTTCACCATCTCACCAACATCACTCCACCATGTCACCAACACCACTACACCACCACCACAACCACCCACAACAATACAACCACCATCTTCAACCCCTACATCACCACCATCTTCAACCCTCTAGAAATAGTCAATGGTTAGTACCATGTAAACGTAGGTATGAGTAGTAGAGGCGAGGAAGGGAGTAATAGTGATGGAACACCACCGGTGCTATAGGTCACCGACATGTAAACTGTTAATTATGTTATTGAGTGCGAAAATTAAAGAAAATTGATTAGTGTGTGTAGATTTTGGAGACTAACTTGGTTTTGTAATAATGGATTTCTAGGGTTCTAAGTTTTATTCTTTCGAGGAATATGGTGGTGATGGTGATAATGGTGGGGGTGGTAGGTGGTTGTAATGATAGTGGTTGCAATGGTGGTGAGGCGATGAATATGAAGAGTGTGTGAGATGGATTAAAGATGGTGGTTGTATGGTGTGGGTAGGTGGAGGAATGGTTTTACTTTGGTGGAGGTAACAGGTGGTGGCTGATGGTGTTAGTGGTGGTTGGTTTTAGGTGGTAGTGGTGGTGGAAGTGGAGGTGGAGGTGGTGAAAATCGAAAATGATTAATTACACATCTGATATTTTATTACACATCAACGTCCACCTCACCATCCACGTCACCAAGTAATAACTGGGTTAGACCCAGTTAGAAAAAAGGCTTGGTGGAGGAAAATAGTTTACAAGTTGGGACTGCCATAGGGAATTTTTTAAGTTGGGATTAATATCGGCCAATTCGTCAAAGTTTGGATTATTAAAATCCAATATACCTTATTAAAATGATAAAGTTTAAAACTTTTTTTTTTTTTTTTTTTTTTTTTTGTGGCTAGTTCCAAGTTCTAAACCGGATCAAACCATTAAAACTGCAAAATCATCAAAACCGAACTGAGAATTGTGCTGCTAAAATTTTAAACCGGCCAACTTGCGTCGATTTGAACGTTACAATTTGTTTTAACGGTGTATAAACATCCCTAAATATAATATAAGAATTTTAGAAAGCTTGAATATCTATAATCTATAAATATAAATAAAACAGAAAACATCGAAAGTACGATTAAACCCGATGCATTTTGCTATTGAGACAAGTTTGATTAAATGTTTTACCTTAGTGAGGAATCCTTTCTTTGCTACACAAACAAAACTGTTTTGTGCAACATGCTTTAAGCCGGCCGTTTTAAAATCGGACTGATGATACTCATAATAGAAGTTTTAAAACTTTCGTTTGTGAAGTGTTCGTTTGAAATATTGTGGATAATTTACAGAGATATAATATTTTGTTTTAGTTTAGGGAAATTGGAATTAAATAATCATAATTTTGTCAGGTTGAAGGACAATAATCCCAATTTGAAAATTGAAATCCAACAGGCCTAACTTGTCTTGGTTTATATTTCACTGGACCAAAGCTAACTGAGGTTAGTTTCTGTCTACATGGCATGCCATGTTGACACATGATGTGTAAAAAATGTCATGGTTGACAAAAAAATCAGGCAAAAAACTAACTGGGGAACTCCAGTTAGTTTTGATCAATTGAAATAAAAAACCAAGACAAGTTAGGTTTGTTAGATTTCAATTTTCAAGTTAAGGTTATTGTCCATCAACCCGATAAAGTTGGAATTATTTAATTCTAATTCCCCTTTTGTTTATTGCGTTTAATTTCAAAATAACGTTTATTTATTTTGAAAAAGACAAGTTCTTTACAAATAATAATTAAGGCCCCCCTGGCCCTTAAGACTTGAAAGAAAGAGGCCCACAAATAACTCAATGGTCCATAAACGCAACAAAGTCAAGTATGAGGAGCTAAACGTTTTACAGATTTCCTTGAATATTGTATACCCCAAATCCCAATTCAAACATTTTATTCTCAAGTATTATCATTTATTTATTATTTCACTAAAAGATATAGCCAATTTTCTTTCAAATTAAATGAAACTTACTTAAATACATTGTACTGTCATGGTTGATCCAACTGCTTACGTCCTATATGATGCCATGATGGATAAGGTTGAGGCATGTAAGTGATAAAATCCTTTTTGTTTTACTTGAATAAACGCTTGTTTGGTAGCGCTCTTAATGAGGCTTTAAATCATTCAGCTTTGAATGATTTAGCATTCAGATTGTTTGTTTCAACCTAAAAAAAAGGTTCTGAATGGAATGATTAAAAGCTGAACTATTCAGACTTGATGCATAGCTGAACCATTAAGCACTTAATCATTCAGAGCATTTTAACCATTCAGACCTCTTAATGATTCACACTTAATCAACCAAACAGCCCATAAAACTACTATATATATACAGTCGTGTGATTACATATTAGGATCAAATACAAAACATTCTTTTTTTTTTTTAAAGGGGTGAGAAGGATTTTGGTCCATTGATTTTAGATTTAAATGGTTGAGATTAGTTTGATTGAAAAATTAAATATTAAATTAGGGGAAATGGATAAAAAAAACCCATATTTGTTGACTTTCTTTCTCTATATGCAAGGCACATGCCAATTTCACCCATCATCTTAAAACAGTTATAACCTTTTCATATGATGTTCTTTTTTAAAAAAATTTCACCATATTAACGAGCGCTTTTTTATCTTACGCAAGTGGGTTTTCAACTTTTTTTTTCAAAAGTATAACAATATAACACTCATATTAAAGATAAAAAGACGGTCAATTTTATGGTATATTTTTTTTAAAAAAAAGATGACGTATAAAAAAGTTACTGACGTTTAAAAATGAAGGTGAAAATGGCATGTGACTTGCATGTGCGTATTCTTTTGATAAAATTACATTTCCCACTTATTTAGTCTTTTAGACACATGTCATTTTTTAGTTGCGTATCACATTTCTCATTTTTTATAGCCTTGGTAAAATAACTCAACCCTACATACTCATATCTACTAATTAACTTAGTAATTACAGCTCTTGATTGCGACTTTTTAATTCTTTTACTAATTAAATTTAATTAAAATTTTATTTTATTATTCGAGAGTTTTATAATCTATACATCTAATATTTGAAAGCAATGTGGGACACTTGGCATTCCCACATTGCAAGTTCAATTATCTCTCTTCCTCTCACTATACCACATGTCACCTTGTGGGTTTTTATAAAAAAATCGTTTTTTAATAAAAAATCCAGAAAATATAAAACCCTAAAAAAAATACGGACATAACATCTTCCCACATTATCATCGCCTTCTTCAAAGAAAACCCTAATCTCAGCGATTCAAGGGCGATTCAACATAATCATTCATCTCCAATCCAAGGTAATCTCCATTCGAATGTTATTTCAATAAATCGATCTTCATCTATCTTTGATTCTGTCTTGTGTTTCACTGATTTTCAATATCTTTTACAAACTGTCGATTAAGGTTTTCTCTATTTTTTCTATGTCTTATGTTTTACTTATTGTTCTTTAGTTTTTTTCGTTTATTGTTCATTATTATTAATGTTTTGATTTTGTATTGATGTTTTAGGGTTTTTGTTTTAGGTTTGGATTTAGGGGTTTTTTTAGTGTTCGATTTATTTTTTAAGGTTTGACTGATTGTTATTTATTTTTCGTTTATTATTGTTCAGGCTGATTAGGTTTTTATGTTTTAGGTTTCGATTTAGGTTGATTATGTTTTATGTTTCGATTTAGGGTTTTATGTTTTAGGTTTCGTTTTAGGGGTTTGTTGAATATTTGAGTATTAATTTCAAAGGTATTGATGCTCCTACCTATGGATTGATTTGGGGCTGTATTCTACTAATAACAGTTAAGATATAAAGAGTATAGCTATTAAACAGTTTCACAATGTTGAATATGTTTGAAAAAACTGGTATTTAGTGGTTTATGTTTTAGGTTTCAATTTAGGGTTCAATTGAAGTTTATGTTTTATTTATCGATTTATATGTACATATTTTCTGATACAAAGATTTTATTGAGTTTGTAAGTATTTTTGTGATTTAAACATTAATATATGTATTATTTATTATTTTTTTTGGATTAGTACAGGTGCATACACATCCGTGTTACAATGGTTTACGGATTTTGGGTTAAGTCAAAAAATAACAGCCGTGTTTGTTTGGTAAGATATGAATCATGGTTTTAATGTATATACTACACTCATTTTATAATATCCTTATAATTTTAATGTTTGTACTCAGGGGTTACCAAGTGACTATGATGGTTGGATCGATGAGTATGGTTATCCTTCTGGGAATACCAAGATCCGAACCTTGGATGATAAAGTCTATGACATTAAAGTTTTAAACATTGAAGGCAAATGGTTCTTCTACAATGGTTGGAGAACTATGATTACTGAATTAAAGTACCCACCATCTGGGTGTAACTTTATATTTCAGTATGATGAAAATCTCAAGTCTTTCAGAATGATTACTTTCCATCAGGATGATGTGTGTGCACCTGGTACCTTCTTCTACTGCAGATTGGGCGATCCACTTACAACTGATAAACGTTTGGTATGTTTTTTATAACAAATCCACTAAATCTTACATTATAAAAAAAATTTTGTACACAAACTGATTGTATTGTGTTAACATTGTTTGTCTTTTTTCCAGCATATCAGTTGTTTCGTTCTTCATGGATTATTCAACCGAACAGTTCCATTGGATCCAATTGACGTTACTGCTCATTCAATTACACACTTTCAGATACAGCTAGCAGTTGATGATGGTACTATTTATGTGACTGAAGGATGGCCAATGATTAAGGAATCTTTTTCAATTACTGCTGATCTTCTAATTGTGTTCGAAATCATTAATGAGGTTTTCTCTGTTTTTATTTATTGATTTTGAAATCTTTGTATAATTCTTGTTATTGTTTGCTTTTTATAATTTTCTATGAAATCTTTGTATAATTTTTGTTATTGTTTGCTTTTTATAATTTTCTATACTTTATATAATTTTTACTTTTTATTCATTTTACAGACCAACTTCAATATGTCGCTGTATCTTAAAAACAAGCTTACTCTTTCTCCCGGTCATGTTTCGAAAGCTGAAGTTAATGAGGAGGATGATGATGACAGTGAAGAGGATGATGATGATGATTATTATAATGAGGAAGACGTCGTTGTCCTTTCTGATGACGACAGTCATGAGGATCCAATGGATGATGATGAGTCCGAAGATGTCCAGGATGTAGGTGTGCCGGTGGTTTTCAAAGTTGATAAGCACTTTGTAAGTACAATTATTTCTGCAATGTTTATTAAAATGTTTATAATTTAGTGTATCTGTATTAGTTGCGAGGATGTAGGTCTGCCGAAGTTGTTTAGACTTTATTTTAGAATTTATTTTTTACACTATACTTTATCCATATTAGTTGCACATAGTTATACGAAATTAGATGAAAAGTAACTTATGTGCTCAGTAGTGGCTGTTGACAATATTATAACTGAATTGCAGCCTATCTAATTTAGAGACCATGTTCGACAAAATTATAACCATGTTACTTTTTTCAAATAAATTCAATGCTTTCACTAGCCATCATTCTCTAAGTTTAGATTTTGGTTTATACTTTATAATGGAAATCAAAGTTTAGATTTTAGTTGATAATGGAAATGATTTCACTAGCCATCATTCTCTAAGTTTAGATTTCACTAGCTATTATTCTCTAAGTTTAGATTTTAGTTGATAAGCACTTTGTAAGTACAATTATTTCTGCAATGTTTATAATTTAGTGTATCTGTATTAGTTGCGAGGATGTAGGTCTCCCGAAGATGTTTAGACTTTATTTTAGAATTTATTTTTTACACTATACTTTATCCATATTAGTTGCACATAGTTATACGAAATTAGATGAAAAGTAACTTATGTGCACAGTAGTGGCTGTTGACAATATTATAACTGAATTGCAGCCTATCTAATTTAGAGACCATGTTCGACAAAATTATAACCATGTTATACAATATTCAAATAAATTGAATGATTTCACTAGCCATCATTCTCTAAGTTTAGATTATAGTTTAGACTTTACTTCACTTTATTTGCTATGCTATGAATGAGTTGAAAGAAAATGAGTCATATAAATCGATCACAACCTTGAGTTTATGACGTTCCATTCTTTATTATTTGTGTAGCGTATGAACAGGGAATGGGCAAAGGAGAACCGTTTGAACAGGAAGAGGGCTTTGACCATTCGTGATGAGGAGGGATTTACTTGGGGAGTTTCGGTTGGGATTGAAGATGAGTCAAGATATCCCCGTTACTACATAAGAGGTATGTCGGCTTTTGCCCATGATAAGGAACTCCAGCCAGGTGATGAAATGCATTTCCTGTTTTTTCCAGAATCAAGGTGTGTTCAAGCTTTCTCATGTTGTTAAGGGTAATGGGAATTAGTGGGGTTATTGGTGGTTGTTTTTTGGTATACTGATAATATTTTTGGTGGGTAAGTTTTGAACATAATTGATGGTTGGTGATGGTAACACGGTTGCTTTAGTTGTTGACATTGTTTAGGTTTGATAAAAACTTTAGGTGGGTAACTTTTGGACATGTTTAATCGTTTGTAATCACAAAGTTTTGCACGTTTACTACTGATGTAGTCATTCGTGAATTTTTTGTTGTTTTGTGTTTACAATACTATTATTTTGGGTTATCTTTATTAGTAAAAAAAACACTATATTTTGCATTTTATGTTACAAACTTACTTATATCTTTGAATATTATTTGTTGGTTTATGTCAATAATTAATGTTTAATAAAAAAAATTACCAACCAATTAATAGTCAATTTTTGGTAAATTGAAAAACTATAATAATATGAAATATTAAATGAATGTTTGACTTTTTTTAAATAATAAAGGTTTGAATTTGACTCAATTTTTGGTAAATTAAAACACAATAAGATTAAACGGTTTTTATTTTAAAAATTCAAAACATATTCGTTTTTTTTAGTTTAGGCAACGTTTGACTTTTTATTAAATGTAATTGTATTGTTTTTCATTTAACTCAAAATTTCATTATTAGTAAAAATCAACCAAATTTAACAATTACATTTAAGGTAAATTTCGTATACTTAAACACTTCGTTTTTGACCAAAGCATCCAAATTTTAAAAACAAACACTTAACAATTCTTTCATCCAAATATAACAAACATGCAAATTAAATTTGGTAGATTTAAGTTTTAAAAAGAAACAATTAAACAATTATTTGGTAAATTTGAAACATTTAAATTTTCTAAGAAAACATTCAATAATTGTTTTAAACATCAATTTGTAGTTTTTGTTTCATAACTGTAACATTGTTTCATTTTTTTTTATACTACTAACAATGCTTGACTTCTTTAACAAATTCCATTTTTTGACACGGTTTTACTTTTTTAAAACTTTACATAGTAACAAACAATAAAATAATTTTTCAGCGTTAACAACTGTCAATAGATTTAGACTAACAATCAAATTAAGTCCGCTAAAAGTAATTGTTTTACACGCATTTGAAATCTTTATATTTTATAAACAAACAATAAACTTATTTTTTGGTAGATTTTAACCTTTAAATTTTATACATATAATAATTTAAAAATCGTATATATTAAAAAAAAACTCGAATGTCCTAATTATAGAAACATGTTAATGAATTTTTATATATGTTTACGTTTATTTTAGGTATTTTGAAATCTTTATATTCTATACCTTTGTATTTTAAATTGGTCTATAATTTAAATAAAAAACAACGAGTTTTTAATTATAGCAACATTTAAATCTAAATTAATTTTGATTTCCATTTTATATTTTCCTTTTTTATATTATTAATTGCTTAACATAAATAAATCTGGCAATTTAGATTATAAATACAGATTTTGTTTCGTAAAGTTTAGTATAACTATTTCCTGCAACTCTATCAGGTATGTCTACCAAATTTTACATATTAATTCAATTATTTTTTTTGCATGTAATGTTTTAGTACTTACATTCTATTAACTTTCAGGAAAATGGATCCAAACAACATTACGTTTTTGAATGACATCAATTGGAGGATGACCCAATATACAATAAAAGTTAAGGTGCCTAGGATTTGGAAGCGACCAAACCGAAAGATACAGGGAGAAACTCTTTGTCTAGATATGGTTCTGATGGATGAACAGGTTAGTTTTTAACGTATTGATTTTTTCATTTATGTTGTTAACATATTATTGTTAATAATTATACTGATTAACTTTATTTTGTTTCGTTTTAATTTTTAAACTAGGCTCCAAAATGCAAGCTATTGTGTGGAGTAGATATATGAAGAAACATGAAAATTTTTTATGTGAAAATCAAGCTTACTATATCTATAACTCCCAATTAGCTGAAAACAAATCTACTAAACATTTTGATAAAAAAGATATTCTTTCGTTTACTTTTGAAACAAGCATTACGAAATGTAACAGGTTTGAAGGAAGTCAGTATGGTTTTAATTTTTCTTCTTTTGAGTCAATTAAGAGTGGAAACCTGCCTCAGGAACAAAGAATTGGTTTGTTTAATCACACTTAATATTTTTTGTATTACTCTTTAAATTTTTTAATAATGTATTTGTATAAATTAATAATTTTTTAAGATTTCATTGGCTATGTTGATAAATGGACTCCACCAGAACCGACCGAAACAAAAGCCGGTTTGAAAAACAAGATGACCCTTATTTTGATTGATTTAGAGTACGTGTTTCATCTTTACAAATCATCTTTTATTATTTGATAATGATTTCTGCTTTTTTTTTTCTTATATTATACGATTAATAAATTGTTATACAAAAGATAGTTTCATTTTAACCAACATTATGTTTATATGCAGAGAGATCAAAATCAGTTGTTCTTTGTGGGATGAGTATAGTGAGCAGATGTTTGGGTACATCAAGCAAAATGAAGATGAAGTTCATGTTGTCCTGATTGTTCAATTAGGTAGTTTTAACAATTATAAAGGTTTGTCATATATTAAGTTTTTTGAATACACTAAATATTTTAACTTTTATGGTTATTTATACATGTTAATTATTTTTTATATTTAAAGGCAATGTGAGCGTTCAAAGTGGCTTCTATATCACTCAACTCTTTAATAATGAAGACATTGATGATTTTCGGGCTTTTAAGAAAAGGTAATATACTTATGTTGTTATTTGTTTTATGTATTTATTGTTATTTTTTTTAAAAAATATATAAATCTTTTATTTATTTTTATTTACAGTTATATTGAAAAGTTGATCTCTGTTGAATCATCTTCTGCTCAACGATCTCTCAGATCTTCTGGAAGCATGAATTTGGCAGATGAATTTCTGAACAAGACACCTTTCAGCAGTATTCGTGATTTTCCGTTAATAACAGAGGTACATCAGTTTCGACTTATAATACTCTAATATGAATGTTTATATTCCATTCAAAAGATTATCACTTATGTATTTTAATGTATACACTAATAGTCATTTTTTGTGGAATAATTTTTTTATTAAATGTTGACATTAATATTATTTTATTTTGCAGGTCAACAAACAAGTCATTGTTGTTGGTACAGTGAAGGGTGTGGATGTCAACGACGATTGGTATTACCTAGATTGTGAGGCATGTAATCGCAAGGTTGAGCCAACTCTGATGTTACCTAATGATGAAGATTAAAAAGATGTTAATTCATTTAAGCAGGTTTTGGTTTGCACCAACAATGACTGTCCCAAGCATATTGTATCTGCTGATCCTGTGTAAGAGTTATTTTTCATAAACACAAGTTAAAATTTTACGATATTATTTAGTAAATAATTTGTTGTTATTACTTACTTTAGGTTTAGAATTCCAATAAGGGTACAAGATTGTACTGGAATAACATCACTCACATTGTTTGATGGAGAAGCAAAAAAATTGTTGGGCATTTCAGCGATGCAGCTGCTAGAAAAATCGAAACAGGTAATTTATTTTTTTCTGCCTTAAACAATATATTTTATTATTCTTAATGTTACTTATGAAAATTTTTATCTAGGTTTGTGTTGAAGACAAAATAACTCCTGCTGAATTTGCTTCATTTGAAGATAAAAAAATTGCTTTCAAGATTAAAATTGGACAATTTAACATTGATAAGCATCTGGATGGTTATGGTATACGCAAACTTACCGATGATTCTTCAATAGTTGCTTCTCTGGAACAAAGGTTCCCTGACATTCAGGTTATTATTATCATTGAAATATTCCTTTATTATTACTCTTATGAATCATTAGTACATGTTTATTATTGTTCTTATTAATTTTTTTTGTTTTTATTATAAACGTTTCCTTTGAAGTATTACATGTTTATTTTTTTTTCAGCTCGATCAACCTGTTTTTGAAAACATCGATATAGATGAATCTTCAACACAGAATGCATTGTCTTTGAAGGTTGTTCTTTAACTTATTTAATCATATATTCAAATTAAGTTTTTAATGTAGTTTATTCTAACAATTTTTACATTTCATTTAATATTGTAGGATTCTGTTGGAGATAACACTACTCCAGAGTTATCTTCTAGAGTTGGTGTTGTACGTGATGATGAGGAAGTGAAGCGTAGCCTAGACAAAGTGTATGACCTTGATGATGATGCAAGTGAATCTACAACAAAAGCTGCAAAGAAATCACCTGAGATCCCCCTTTTGGTTCCTGAGGTTGAGAAATAGGAACAATGAACAATTTCTTTAAACATTTATGCTTGGTTTGGTTTTTTGGACAATTTCGTTTTGTTTATGTTTGGTTTGGTTTTTTGGACAATTTCGTTTTGTTTATGGTTGGTTTGGTTTTTTGGACAAATTTCATTTAAATAATGTGTGTGTTTGCATTTTATTTTTTTATTTTGTTATTTTGTTAAAACTTTTAATTATGGAATATATTTTTATGATGTAACATTATTATTAGAAATATTTTTTGACAACATTTTTAATAAAGTCAATAATATTAATAAAACAATTTTGAAAAAATTATAATTATATTAAAATTATAACTTTATGATTTACAAAATATTAATAAAACCAAATTAAGTTATTACCATAAATTAAGCAAGTTGTTATAATTAGTATCAATTATACATATTTATACTAATTATAATAAAAATTTTGAAATTTAAAAATTTCGAATTACATAAAATTTGAAAAATTTGAATTCGATTTAGTATACATTTATAAAATTAAAATTTTATTATGTCTAAAATTTAAAATGCTAATAACCGTTCACAGGAATATTTATATTTTTGTGATGTCCTTAATGTTTTAAAAATTTGTATATTGCCTGATCATTGATTAGCACTAAAGATCGGTGTTCTCGTTATGTTGTTGAAAACATAGATCAACAAAATGGCTTGTCTAACGGCCTGAGGTTACGTATGATGGTAAGGTGAAGACTAAAACAAAAAATGTGCCGTATAAAGAAATATTTAGTGATATTTGACTAAAATGTGTGTTGCCTTCTTTTAAATTTTAATAAAATATTTTCACTAATTTTTTTTTACGTCTAACCTCTCAAAATAATTGTACGTTATTGAACCGCGTGTAAACGCGGGCAAAAGTCTAGTATAAAATAAACTCGAATAAATAGTCTATAGTCACACTTATCTATTTATCAATATAATTTTTGTTACAAGCCAAGTCGTATCCAATTTTATTGATAACTAAGTAAAAATAAACACACTATAAGACCCCCTGTAGTGGGGCGTTATATGTGCAAAAAAAAAAAGAAAGAAAAATAGCGCCCGAAACACCGGTACGGGCCGGCGCTATTTTTCAAAATACCTGGGGAGCATTATTTAAATAACGCTGGACAACATTTGTTTGGCCCAATCAAGTATTGACACGTGGCGCGAGAGTTTAAAAAAACGGTCAAAAAAAATTTGACCGTTTTGCATTTATTTTTGAACGGTAATATTTTTTTTGTAGCTTTTATATATACACACACTCAAACAAACAATATATCCATCCAATTTAACTAAAAAACACACACATCACAACACAAACATCTCTAAAACACAAACATGTTTTCATATGGTTCACCGTTCGGGGTCCCGGGTCGCCCGGGTGCGAGGCCAAACACTACTACTCCGCTGCCACCCAATTGGGGCGACTTTGACGCGAACACAATGCAATACGCGCAACTTCTTCGCATGCCCGGTCAATTTTTTCCGGGCCCAAACATGGCGGGTCAGTTTTTTCCTCCACCAAACTATGTCCAAGCTTCTCAAGAGGAGCCCGAGTCCGCGCCAGAAACTCAAGTCGAGACCAACGAACCACGTCAATCCGAGGGCTCTCAACGGGGGCGCGGGCGCGGGAGACGCTCGCATAAAAGGAAAGATGCTACTGTTCCTCGTCAAAAAAAGTAACAAGAACGTTGGGAAAGAGACGAGGAGTATGCTTTAGCGCGGGCCTAGCTCGACATATCGGAGGATCCCGAAGTTGGTTAGTATTTTTTTTGTCTTTATATATATATATATATATTTATAATGTTGGTTAGTATTTTTTTTTTGTATTTATATACTTTCTAATCGTATAATATTTTTTTGTAGCGAACTATCAAAATAGCTCGTTCTTTTGGACCCGGATTCGAGAGCTGTTTTTTCGTGCCATGGGTAGAGCCATGGGTAGAGGGGAGTATCGAGACCACGATTCGATATCGGGAAAGTGTTCGGACATAAATAATAAATGTCACTCGTTTGCGGAGGTTTACCAACGTTGTAAGGACAACAGGGGCAGTGGGGAAGGTGATGACGGTTTGTTGGCAAGAGCGTTGGACGAGATGAGAGATACCCGCGGGCCGTTCCCGTATTTGAGGATTTGGGAGATGTTGAGTAAAAGTCCTAAGTGGGCTAATGTACCGCTTATGGGGTCGGGTAGTGGCCGCAAGATCAAGAGAGGAAGAGGAGGAGGATCAGGAGGAGGAGGCCGGACCATCAAAATGAAGCAAAACCACCTCCACGTCGCGAGATCCGGATACACCGTCATCCGATGCTCGCTTTGTGAGTTTAGATGATCCTATTGATTTGGAGGATGAGGAGGAGGAGGAGCAGGAGGAGGAGGAGGATATTCCAAGACCACCCGATAGAAGATCAAAAAAGGGTGGCAAGGCGGAGTCGTCTTCGACAGGAGGTGGTGCATCGAGCGAGGATTTTGAGGAAATGAATCGACGACTACAGGATATTCGAGACCTCGGCCAAAGACGTTTGGAAACTATGCACCAGAGAGTGGCCGAGAACAAAAGGTTCGTCGACATTCAAGAGGCGAGACAAAGGGAAAAGGACATTGAGTTTTTGTCCAAATCGATCGACCACCTCGACGGAGAAGCCCTACGCCTTGCACTACTTCATAGGCAAGAAATTCTTGCAAAATATGACCTCTAGTAATTTTTTTAAGTTGTTTGTTTTTTTAATTTGGTATTGTAATTTTTTTAAGTTTGTTTTTTTTAATTTAATTAATATTAGTTGTGTGTTTTAATATTATTTGTAAATTTTTTATATTTATTTGTCTTTTATTTTAATTATTTTAAGTTAAAAGATTGAAAAAATAATAAAATAAATAACCAATTAGAAAGGGGGGCTTTATATATAAAGCCCCCCACTACACATGGTCTAACAATGTATTCAATTTTTTTTATAGCATTTAATATACAATTTAAATACTTCTATTTAGCAAAGCATTGGGTACTTATAACTTATGCATAAAGGGTTGTCCTGGCTTGAGGTTGTTGTAACTTATGCATAAAGGGTTGTATTTAGGATTTGCACTTGTAATTCTTTATTGTTTGTGCCATCACTACCATCACCTCACAACAGAGAACACCATGCCTTCACCTTCTTCACCATACCTTCTCTTATCACCTTCTCCTCTTATCTTTCATGATTTCACAAGACATTCTCATCTCTTTCATGTTCCTGCCGGTGATTCAAAGTATCAAAGACTAAAATCTTGATTTTGTTTGCAAGTTTCGATCGTCCATGCCGGCGTTGGACCCGTGTAATGCCTTCTATCTCTCTCTTTCATCGTTTTTTAGTGCCGGTGATGTTGTGTTTGTGAGTTTCTCATATTCTCTGTTTGACATATGGTTGTGATGGTCATGTTTTCTACATCTGAGTGTAGACATGGATGGTAAACTCTAACATCTTTGGTTTCGTTTGTTGTTCCATATAGATGCCAAACCCTAATTTATTTGGGGTTTCAAGCCAGTGATGATGAGTTTGCACACATCTGAGTCTCGATCTAATTTGAATGATTGAAACGTAACAATTTGGGTTATTGGGCTTTGATGAGTTTATACATCTGAATAAAAATTTAATAGTGATGTTACCCTAGCTAGGCAGGGTTGGTGGATGGTTGGTGTTCACCTGCAACCCCCCTGCAGCCATGGTTACACTCACTGCTTTTGAAATTCTAAGCCCAATATGTCTGATGATAACCATAGTTACAGTCATGATTATTAGATGTGTTAACAAGCTGCTTTGTTCACTACCGGTTTTTGTGGCTATGATGACGTTTGGGGTTTTAAGTTAGTGATGATGAGTTTGCACACATCCGAGTCTCGGTCTAATTTGAATGATTGAAACGTAACATTTTGAGTTCTTGGGCTATGATGAGTTTATACATATGAATATAAATTGAATAGTAATATTACCTTGGCTTGGCAGGGTTGGTGGATGGTTGGTGTTCACCTGCAACCCCCTACAGCCATGGTTACACTCACTGATTTTGAAATTCTCAGCCCAATATGTCTAATGATAACCACAGTTACAGTCATGATTATTAGATGTGTTAACAAGCTGCTTTGTTCGGTACTGGTTTTTGTGGCTATGATGGCGAAATCTAAGCTTCTTTATGTTTTTGTTCCAACATATGTTATTTCTGAATGATCAGGTTTGAAAATTTTTTGATTAAAAATTTTAAATAGTGATAAAAAGATGAAATATAATAATGGGGATGTGGTACCACCATCCATCCCGCATATTTACTCGCTCCTAATTTTATTAGTTAAACAAAACTTATACTTAAAACATGTTATGTATAGAGAGTTAATGAAACTAAAAGGTTTTTTTTTTCATGTGGTTTGCTATCTGGATCTTTCTTCACTGTGATGTTTTCATTTATAATCTACTTCATCGCTTTCTTTAAGTCATTGTTTCTAGGTTGTTACAGGTTTGCTTATGTTATTTTGGGCTAACAAATTTAATTGCAGAAGGATGACACTACCTGTCATTAGCTAAAGAATGAGGATAAATTCTCAAATGGTTTGGTTCTGTTGTAATGGTATTATTAGCAAATAATCGTTACACTTTTAAAGTATACCGATTAGCCTGTGGCATACTAATATGTTTTTTTGGCAAAGGGTTGCACAGAAAGGTGGCGACGATTTTGGCGAAGGAGATGCAGTTGATAACAAAAGGTGTTACTGGTGGTGACTATGGTGGTGTTTGTTTTTATGATGGTTTTTGTTATTAGTCCAACAAGATGGAGATAAAAAACCATAGGACCTGACTCAGATTAGTACTTCCATTAGCAAGAAGGCCGACGAGGAGACAGTCATATCAAAGAGAAAATGCTGATGGATGTGTATATCAAATTATCAAAGTACCCTTAACTTCTTTAAACTAATTAACTGGTTTATCTAATTTTGATACTTTCTCCTCCTCCTCCTTGTCTCTCTCAGGCAACCGAATACTACATTGGCAGCATCTAAACATTCCATGTTTCATTAGTTTTGAATTCAGTATATCGGCGTTTAAGACCTCCACGGTAGTTCATCGCCAAGGTAAACGGTGAAAGTGACGAAACCATACGTACTTTGTAGGTAGCGACAGTGGCTGTCATCGGGTTTGCGTTTACAGTTGTGACTTTCCAGCAATTTAAAACATCCTCTAAGGGTGATGACTGAAGGTCCAATGACTACGATAACAAAATATGGGTTTAGGTCGGCGACCTTCAATCCTGATGTACATGTGTATGTGGTTTCCATGACCCGATCTGTGGAGGCTAGGGTTTCAAGGTAAGGTTCCGACCTTTTTTTAGATTTTCTTAATACTTTTTGTTGCCTATTGCGTTTAACGATATTCTATATTAACGCTTATGCTAGATTGCTGACAGCAGTGGTGGTGTCGCGTGTGTTTACGTTTTCAGTGGAATCCAGCAGGATGATTTCCTTTGTTGTGGACTGGTCGGATATGTTGCCGTCAGAAGAAACTAAACTGAATTGAGTAAAGGGCAAATTCATAATTCAGGTGAAACCTTTTCGACTCTGTTATTTAAAAAAAATTAGACAAACTATAAAAACGACCTCCTAGAAGTGAAAAGGAAATCTGTATGGTTTGTGAAACACTTATGCGTGTGTATGCTGTACAGTGCTAACCATTTGCTAGTTTTTTGTTTATGTTCACCTGATGCAGTGGCGGATGTGTTGATGATTTTGGGTGAAGATGTGGTATGATGATTTTGGGTGAATACTTGCTAGATGACCCATGGTGTAAGGTCCTATGTGACAATTTTAGGTAATGTAGGGCATTAAATTATTATAATACATGCTCACAGATTTCAACAAATTGCAGATTAAATATGGTTGAGGTAGTTGATGCATTATATATTAAAATCAACATGGCTGACACAAGTGTTGCTTCTTCATTTAATCCCACCATACAGGTATTCAAATCACAATGCATCAAAATTAAACCTTCAGTTTATTTCAAGTAAACATGCGATCTCACACTGGAATTTTTTTTTTATAAAAAAATCTTGAATCAATTAACAAACATGTTTGGTTATTAGGAACCGACCGGGAATGACAAGAGGATTAAATTAAGTGGGAAGACAAAAGTCAAGATGAAATCATGTCCTGTTAAGCATAACCTGAACCGTCACGTTTATACGGGTCAAAATTGCCACTTACAATATCTATCTTGCTCGAGCTAATTAGTATATGATTTTGTTCTAAAATTATGTTTTCCAGCTGTGTACTGTTGCAGAACTTTAACTATGTTTAACACTATCTTATGTACATAAATCCTAGCTTCATTGACAGGTTTGTGCAGTGGTCTTGATTCTTGCATGATTTTGACTACCCATACAACTATGTTATCTTATTTTAGCTAAATAATGTTCTTTTTTGTTAATTTTTTTTTTTGTTATAGTTTTGAGGATCCTGGTCCAGATGGAAGGGATCGGTGCTTGGATCATATGTTTACCTGAAGTCCAAAAAAAAAATCTTTAGGAAGGGTGCTCAGGTTCCAACTTCACCTTTATCTTGTTTTAGCAAAATTAATGCATAATAAGGGGGTCATGGGATGTGGATTTTAGAATTAAATATGTGATATGTATGCACAGATGTAGATAATTAGTTATACTAAATCTAGCTTTGGAATGAAAAATTAGGAAGTGATTATGCCATATGAAGTTGCAGTAATCAGATAGTCACATGGAGATTGTTTGTGAAAGTATAGACTAGAGAGAATATTTTTGTGATTTTGTTATTAAAATTAGTTTATAAGTTGTGATGTCGAATTTGTGTTGTGGTTCATGATGATGCACCACCACGCCATTATAGTTATGGTGGATAATCTACTATACAAAGTTTGGAGATTATTGCAGGGCGCAGCTTTCTCTATTCTTTGGTTAATACATGTTTAAAATTTGTACTGGCACGCCTCCTTTCTAACATCACAAGGTATTAGCAACATGCCCCGCCGCAACGCGCGGGGGACATCATCTAGTTTTTTTACTAATTACTAGATTTATACCCCGAGAGCGTAGTTGCGGGGTTAAAAAATCTAATATGAACTTTCTAAATAATCAACTTAAAGATGTGTTAAAAAACTTCTTATCTTATCAAAAGTATGTAATCAAACAAACTCAAAACAACAAAAACTAACCCATGTCCGTTGTTGAATTAAATCTCCACTCACGGCTATCAGCAAGTACCAATTAGGATATGTAACTGAAGAAACAACGAGCATAACTCGGGGTATAGCCGGGGGGTCGCTACTCGTGTTCACTGCAGGATATAATCTTTCGCTCACATCGAGGTTAGATCCGTGGTCCGTAAGATTAAGAGATGGTGAAGAGATAGTATACAAACACACGATATAAGTGGTTCGGTCTCGTTGACCTACATCCACTGTCAAAGTATGATCTTTATTACTTGAAAGTTTACAAGTATAAAACAAAAGGTACAAGAAAGAGATACAAGTGTATGTGTTTGATTTGTTTTATAGAGGATGTGTGGGTTGGGTGCCGCGGCCCATAACAGGCGTAATGGGCTTTGGCCTGCCTTCTAGAAGCCCATCCAGTTGGGTTTGGACTAAGGGTTTGCATAAAGCAAACCGGGTGCAAATGGCGTTCTGCCATTTGTCCACGTGGCGCGTGGTTGATTGTCAGGGGCGGCGCCCTACCACTGGTACACGTGGCGCCTCGTGGTTGACTGCAGGGATCTCCTTTTCTTGCAACTGCAAGAGGGTGTCAGGCGGCTTACTGAAGTGACATCTGACACATGGGAGGTAGTGCAGCAAGTGGGAGCTTAAGGGGAGCTGCACCTTGGTGCACCCAGCTGTCACTTTCCGTGGGTGACCAGCATGGGCTCACGCGGACAGATTGCACTCCTCATGTGAGCTGGATTCCGCGGAGGCGTATTATGATCTTGGAGTTGTCATTTCGAATGGTAAGCTCTCCGCGGGTATGTTTAATAGCAATGTTGTAGGGTAGGGTGCGCCTGCGCGCCAGAATTAGTACCATACCCCTTCAGTAACTATTTCAACTTCTGTAGTTCAGTAAGAACATCCAAATATGAAAACAAAAACTAAAAGTACTTGTGTGTTACTTTAAATGTTTGAATCATCTCTTACTTGATAACTTAACAAACAAATATTTAAATAAACATCCATTAATAACAAAATAAAAACAAAAACACACTTTACCTCATTCTTCATCGTATGACATCTGATTCGAAATAAAACGTTAACTAAACTAACTTCATAGAGTATTATGGAAACCTCTCTTCACCGTCACAACAATACCCGATCAAATTCACTAGTCGCTTGTGACGCAATGTTCCAACACCCAACGCATCTTCGTACAAGATCAAATAATCCATATTCAATTATTCAAATTTCAACCAAATTTTATGCTGCAAGGACGTGTGTGTATGTGTAGGGGTGTAAATGACACGTAGCGGCTCGGTAAAAAGCTCGAACGAGCCGAGCCTTAACGAGCCCGAGCCCGAGCCCGAGCCTGAAATATGGCTCGTTTAGTTATCGAGCCCGAGCTCGAGCCCTAGATACAAAGCTCGATTGGGCTCGCGAGCCTTAACGAGCTAGAGCCCGAACCCGAGCCCGAGCCTAAGTTACAACCGAGCCTAAGTAATAGCCTTAACGATTGGGCTCGCGAGCCTAAGTTATAGCCGAGCTTTTGCGAGCTCGAGCCGAGCTTTTGAGCTCGTTTGAGATTCTCAAATCACCTCGAGCCAAGCCGAGCCGAGCTCGAGCTTTGGATTTTACTAGCGAGCCGAGCTCGAGCTCAAGATTGTAGGCTCGAACCGAGCCGAGCTCGAGCTCGAGCTCGAGCTTCACAAAACCTTAACGAGCCCGAGCCGAGCCCAGTCAGGCTCGGGCTCGGCTCGGCTCGTTTACACCCCTATGTATGTGTAAATAAAATTTTAAACCAATAAAAAAATGAACTTGATTTCTGAACCCCATATGTATTCTTGATTTGCATATTAAACCCTAAAACTTTTCCATTTATGTTGGTCATAATCATCAATACTTAGGTAAAACTTTCTCGGTCTGAAATCAATATTCATATTATTTTACGATTATAAATTTAAAGACCAATAATTTTACATTAGCAAATACCATGAAACTTGAAATTAAACCCATGATTTTTATATATACCTTTACAAAATGGATAGCTATTTCTTGAAGCTAAAGTTGGTCAATTTGATTAGGGGAAAAGCATCACTAAAAATCTAACATCAATAAGCACGCACAATTATTTTTAATTTGAGGTTGAGTTGGAACTATAAAACAAATATATTGACATCTCTAATCTCATGATTATACTCTAAAGATAAAAAGGTTATGCAAAATGGGTTTGCACTAGGGAACTTTATGGTTTTCCTACTTTGGCCACATAATTTCTTCCCTTCTCATTCGGGCCCCACGATTGCCTTTTAACCCTCATCAACATTAAATCCAACAGACAGACAAAAAATGTAACCTACTACTAATTCATTATCACTTTTCACCCACTGTTTCACCATCCCATAAATGACTAACGAAGCAGAAAGTACTAGATGAAATTGTTGTGAAAGGTGCAATCGAATATGAATAGGTACACTTTCTGTAAGACCCTAACCCGTAATCACGCGATTATTGCCTAATCTTACGGGTTTGGACCTTAACTAAAAACCACTCCCGATTAAAACTTTGAAATTATGAAAACCCAACTTAATGAATCCCATACACGTTTAGTTCCAATAAATTTTTACATCATTGCTACAAAAAGAATGTATTAAAGTTTTTGTTTTTAACGGGAGTTCGTTAGATTCTAGTGCGGAAGCTTGATGAATGTTCGGGCGTGTTCGGTTCTTCTCGCGACTTGATCCTTGCTCCGGGACTTCCTTCACTTGTTTACCTAGCACCATTTCACAAAAATGGTTAGTGGGTTGTCAATGATACATTTAAACTAGTACGGTATTCGTTACACGTTGATACGGAACGAACCAGGCCAAACGGCCCTTTATCAGGAGAACAAACTGCTGCAACTTATGCGCAGCAGCTGTTCGGATCGCTTTTACCCCTTCTAAAACCCAAAATCTGACTTCGACTTTCAAATGAGAATTGTTCTACGCTCCGAGAGCTTTCCAGGCATATAAAGAACACCTCCTAACGATTTTTCTACGATTTTATACGCAATTTTAAAGTTCGTGCTGACGTGCAGGTCAAAGCGCGCGGCCGCTCGGCCTCTGTGAGCGGCCGCTCGAAGCTTCTGATGTGAATTTGGTGATTTTTAAGCATGGGAATCATGTCGCAACCGCATTTGATGATTCCCGAAGCCTAAGTAATGACTCGCCGACTAAATAAACCTTTGTTTGACTGAAATTATGGTCCGGTTTATGTCGCCATGATCCGGTTCTTAGTTTTGAATGTTTATGGCGACTTTTACCCAATTTGACCCATTTAGACATTTAACTTATCCAAACACCATTTGACCATGCGCAATGCATCTAGTTCATGTTGTCAAGTCATTATACACTTGATCAACTAAAGTGTTTGTCCGATTTGTTCGTTATGATTCCGATTATTAGATTTATCCTTTAGTAAATCTTTATAATTTCCCAAAATGCCCCTCCTAGCCAAATCTTTCGATTTAGCCATTCGTGGCGACACTTCTTGATTGAAACCCATTGTTTTGGACTCAATGACTTGTTTAAAAACTTCTAAGCCCATAAGGACTTAGATTCTCAACATTTCTCAAGATTGTTCTAATGTGGTCGATTCTAAGCGCCTTAGCGCGCATTAGACATAGTTATGGAAATAACTTACTTGATTTGCACCCACACTTCATGTGGGTACTTTATCACCTATGTTGCTTCGCCCGAAGGCGTTTATTTGACTACGGACTTACCGGGTGCCCGTGTTCCATATTCATACCTTGTGCTCCTCCTTCATGATTCTTAGCATCAAGCAAGCATACGTGAGTGCGTTTACCTGCGTGCTTTCTAGATAGACACATTAACTTCTCGGAACTCAAATGATAATACCTTGCCATTTGATCCGTTAACCTCAAGAATCTTAATGCTTGGAAAACAAGCATCAAGTGTTGGACTCAAATGATGATGAATTCACCATATGACCCGTTTAGACCCATAGTTTATGATACTATGTTACCCAAGTTTTTATTATGGTTCAAGTGACACTAACTTGACCCATTTAACACCATGCTTAACGGCTTCATTCAAATGCTTTCATTTAGATTAAAACATCATTTTCACATATCTTTATTTATTGACCCGTTTAATGGATTTCACCATTTGGTTATAACGCATTGTCTTGATTAAGGTCATAAACCACGTTTTATATTGAGTGCACATAAGGCGACCCATTAATAGCTTCTACCCCTTGGGGTTTATCTTTATCACACATTCAAGATTTAAGACTAATGTCACAACAATTAAGCTATGTTATAGTACATTGGTGTAAGTAAAACTTACCTCATATCCGTTCTTGCTTCCATACGCATTGCTTGCATCCGTTTGACCCGTTTGCATCCCTAGTTCTTGTACCTACTTAGGGATATGTCAAACTTGATTATTAGAATACATAACATGGAATTAATTCACTATCCATAAATCATGTATTCATTACCCATTTATAGCTAAATCCATAGCCATTTTCTTATATAGAATATGCAATTAACTTGGCTTATTACAAACCAATATCACATACGATTAATAGCTCTTACATGATTCTAACTTCATAGTTTCACTAGTGTTCACCAATTTGGCATTTAATCAAACACTTGGTGTGCACCCACCAATTTGATTGATTTTTCATGAGTTTTAAGTTAGCCAAAGCATACCCATTTAGCTAAACATCACCATATCATGTTATCTAGACTTCTTAGTCTAATTTCTCATATTAACAACTCCTAAGAGTTACAAGGATTACTAGATATAAGTTGATTCAACCTAGAGGTTAAACCCCAAATCTTACATATTCACATAATCATATGGTCAAAATCAAATGCACATGTAGAATGTGATTCATAACTAAATTAGGTATGTTTGAGGTTCCCCAAGACTAGAGCAACCTCTTTTAACCATAAATTTTACGTTTTATCAAAACCCTAGTTTTTGACCAAATCAAAAACGGGTATTAACATCAAATTACATCAAATAGAAGGTACCTTGATGTTCATTAGGCCTTAGATGACTTGTTTCTTGCTAGAGCATCGAAAAGCCCCTTGATTTGGCTTGGATTCAAGCATGTTCTTGAGTGTTTAGGGTTGGAGGTTGAAGGAGATAAATCTCCTGATGAATTTTCGTAACACACTTGTGTGTGTATTGTTTTCTCTTTTTTTTTTTATTAATAATAATCAAGTTCATCACATTGGCAACTATAGCCCCTCAACTAACCCACCAGGTCATTTTCGTATAAAAACTAACTTTTAAGCTAGTTTCAAACACCTTTTATTCATTTATAAACATAATATTATTAACTAGGTTATTTCCATATTAGAATATAACCTATGTTCTTATCCTCTAAGTCTTGTGTTAATATTTTGCTAATCACGCCTAATGGCGTAGTTAGGCGAACAAATGGTTTTGGGGTGTTACAAGTCTACCCCCTTAAGGAGGTTTCGTCCTCGAAACCTTTCTTGTATTGTTGCTTTGGTTACACCAAAGAACCTTAGTGTCTCTCATCAATTTTGAGCACCGCTCAATCCCTTGACATTCTATAGTCTAACGAGTAGTACTATATACTTATTGTTTGTATCCCTTTACTCGGCTTTCTAACTTTTATTATATGGAAGCCTTAGCTATCATAGTATGACTTGAATCATCCTATTATTTCGGTTAATTAGGGGCAATATCTACATACTTACCCCCTACCCGACATTTTAGCTACTTATGTTCTTCATAGGTCTTTCCTAGATCCGTAGACTATCCCCGTCTACTTTTATCCCGAATGATGTAATGTTTAAGGGGCCATACTATCATGCACCTTAGGGTATCTGCTGCAATACTCGATTGTAGCATGCATATGCATACATGTCTATGCGTCTATTTCTAACAAGTAATTTGTCTTGGTTTCCAAGACTAACCCGGCTTTTTAACATAGCCGTTTTCTAGTTTCTTGGATTCATCCCCGAATCCAACCCTCATTTCTTCTTAGTTTGCTATAATGTTATTTTGAGGCTAGGGCTTTAGGCCCCCAATTCTATAAGGCCTCAATTTTTATTTATTTTTTTGTACATGAAAATGGGCTTCATTTGGGCTAAGTGATGGTTTGATATACGAGCAGACTCCTAATCAATTAATAATCTTCATGAAATACCAACATATAATAAAGGTGCTTGTTTTCATTCCAGGGTTTACAACCTGACCATTTATTGTCTACTGCATCGAGAAAGAACAAAGAGCAACTTAAATAAAGCAAAGCAACAGACAAGATGAGAGAAATGGATGGAAACATAAATTTTGAGTTTTGAATAGGTTTTTCATTGGACTGCAACTCTGCAAATGCCTTTTTTTAAGGCCCTGAATTTTTACCCCGCTTTAGGCCACCAAAATGGTTGAGCCGGCCCTGGTCACGCCATGACTTAGGTGACAACGAAAATAGTTCAATCTGTTCTGCATGCCTGGTTTATAGCTAGATCTGGTAGGTTCATAGTTAATTTTATGGGGTTTTTTTGTTGCAAGAAACCTTAAAAAGAATATCAAAGAAAGAGAGAGAGAGAGAGAGAGAGAGAGAGAGAGAGAGGAGAGAGAGAGAGAGAGAGAGAGAGAGAGAAGGTATAGTACATGAGAGAGAATGGTTGTCGTTGATGGTGACAAGGGATGGGCTCTTAGTTAAGCTGGTGAGGTGGGAAGCAGAGAAAGAAAAAAGAGAAAGAAAACCTTACCTACGATTCACATGAAATGGTTATATGATGGTTCTCTCTTTCCTTTTAGTCAATGAGTAATTGTAACTTTGATACATAACTTTGTGGGCAAACAATCGTACCATATAACATGATTAATTGGGGCTTTGATACATAACTTTAACCCATTCAAAAACAAAATATACAAGGATAACTTCATCTTTTTCAATATTAAATGATGGCTTAATAAATAATTTTATAGAAATTCTTTTTGTTTACGTCCTAATTAGTTTTTATGTGTAGGCCAATTCAGTTTTAGTGTTTTACCTAATCCAGAACAATCGTTTTAATTTTTTTTTGCGTAAGTCGAACTAACCACATGTTGATATCATTTCAGTTATACTAACAAATTAGTTATTTAGTTTCCTCTTTCGGATGCTAACGATACTGTATTTGGGTTCTCTTTCGATTGCTATACCAAGTTTCGGTACCGTATGAATCGAAAGATACCAACCAAATTCCCATGTCCGCCCCGCCGCGAAGCGCGGTCATAAACCCTAGTTACTATATATATATATATATATATATATATATATATATATATATATATATATATTAAAACATAACATCCTTGGCAATGGTACCTTTTAGGATTTCAAAGTTTGACCACTCAACCTTTTGAAATTACAAAGAAGTCTTTAATAATAGCAGACATCTTCTAGCAACCTGCCTGTGTCCTTCACCCTTCTAATTGTATCTGTGTCGTAACGTTGTTGTTGTGTGCCTAGCACTTTTCCAAACACATGGTGGAACAGAGAGGAATATAAGAAAGACACCGGAGGAGGAAAGGTCGATGACGGAACGAAGATGAAGAAGTACCGGTGAGAGCCTATTCACCTCCGTTGAGCCGGTGATCAGTCTTCAGAGGAGGAACCTTAAGCACCGACAACACCTGTTTCACACACCACATTGTAACAGTGGTAGCAACTGCCAAAAACACCACCGAAGCTGAGGAACAAGATGGTCGCCACAATCGACCCGAATAATCTCAGAAAAACCCCTCAACAGCAGGGCCGGCTGGGAGGGTGGGCGGGGTGGTCACTAACTCATGACCCGACCCTCAAATGGGCCCGAACGTTTTTTAAAAATACACACACACACACACACACACACACACACACACACATATATATATATATATATATACATTTTTGTTTTATACATTAGAGTCTTGTTAATGGAGTTGAAAAAACCATGTTAATTTAATTTTGAGGTTTCAAGTTCAACCCTTGATTCTAGCACCATAGCCCAAAATGTTTTTAGTGTTTTCGGAGACGGCTCTGCTCAACAGGGTACCGACTTGACCTGGTTCACATCTTTTTTTTTTTTTTTTTTTTTTTTGAGAATTTTCTGCTTTTTTATTAGTTTTTTTGGTGTGTTTTTAAAGGTGGAGAAGTGTTTCTATCGATTTCGATTATGTTACGGGTGGGGTGAAGACGCTGAAATCGGGTGCAAAGCACAAGAGGGTACGTTAAAACTTAAAACAAATTCGATTCCAGGTTTTATGAAGCACAAGGGGCAACCACCACCAGTTCAAAAGGTGATTTACTTCATTTCCGGTCTTTTCCGAACTGCCGAATCGGAAAAATTGAGTGTGTTCCAAACATCACTAACAACATAGAATTGAGATCTGTTTGCTCTCATATTTTTATCTTATTGATTTCAGGCCCATAAGCAATATCCATTCTATTAAAGTATAGTTCAAATCATTGGTGTATAATGTTTTCTGCTGCAACACTAAGAGTGCGTTTGGTTCACATGAATTGATTGGAATTCAATGGAATTGGAATTTGAATTCCAACTCTTTATGTGTTTGGTTCATTGAATTTGTTGGAATTGAAATTTCAATTCCAATCTTGTGTGTTTTGTTGACAAAAGAATTGGAATTGGAATTTGGTATGAATTCCTTCAAATTCCTTTACCTAAGGGAATTCAAAATCCTTCCAATATTAGAAGGAATTCAAGTTAGTTTATTGGAATCTTCGAACGGTTGACATCATTTTGACCCGAATCGATTCGAACCGTACCATTTCAACGAGAACCGCTTAGATCCGAACCAATTCGGACCGTACCAGTTTCGACCGGTACCGTTTCGACCCGAACCGTTTCGTACTATACCAGTTTCGACCGGTATCGTTTCGTACTGTACCAGTTTCGACTGGTACCGTTTCGACCCGAACCGTTTCGTACTATACCAGTTTCGACCGGTACCGTTTCGTATTATACCAGTTTCCACCGGTACCGTTTCGACCCGAACCGTTTCGTATTGTACCAGTTTCGACCGGTACCGTTTCGGACCGTACCGGTTTCGACCGGTACCATTTTGGACCGAACCGTTTCGGACCAGTTTCGACCTGTACTAGTTCGCCCGTAACGTATCGAATCGAACTGTTTCGGACCGTACCAGTTTCGGCCTGTACCGTTTCGGACCGAACCGTTTCGGACCAGTTTCGACCGGTACCGTTTCTCCCGTAACGTTTTGGACCGTACCAGTTTCGGACCGAATCGTTTCGAACCGTACCAGTTTCGACCGGTACCGTTTTGGACCAGTTTCGACCGGTATCGTTTCGACATGTACCGTTTCGGACCGTACCAGTTTTGACCGGTACCGTTTTGCCCGGTGCCGTTTCGCCCCGTACCAGTTTCAACCGGTACCGTTTCGGACCAGTTTCGACCGGTATCGTTTCGACATGTACCGTTTCGGACCGTACCGGTTTTGACCGGTACCGTTTGCCCGGTACCGTTTCGCCTCGTACCAGTTTCGACCGGTACCGTTTTCGACCCGAACCGGTACGGGTCGAAACGGTGCATGTCGAAACGGCACAAGTCGAACCTGGTACGGGGCGAAATGGTACCGGGCAAAACGGTACCAGTCAAAACTGGTACGGTCCGAAACGGTACATGTCGAAACGACACCGGTCGAAACTGGTCCGAAACTATAGAGGTATCAACAGTTCGGGTCAAAACGGTACTGATCAAAACGGTACGGGCCGGTACTGGTCGAAACGGTATGGGTCGGTACGGGGTGAAACGGTTCGGGCCGGTACGGGTCACAACGATGCGGGTCATGGAGGCAAGGGTTATAGATTCCAATTTATAACCAACCAAACACAATAATATAGGATTTGAGAATACAATTCCAACAATTTCCAATTCCTTTTGAAATGTTTGAATTCCAAATCCAATTCATTCCAATTCCAATTCCTTCACAAATTCCAATTCCAAACAATTCCACGAACCAAACGCACCCTAAGAAAGTAAAAAGGTCCAAATCTTGGAACATGATGCTTGTCTTCTATCTTGCTCATTTACTTGTGTTGATAATTAGAATTTACAACTTGGATTAACTTGGTGACTAGAATCTAAAGTTGACTAAAAGGTTGAAATCTTGGACCATATATAGGGAACTTCAAAGGCTGAGAGAATGTAACTAGAATCATGGTTATTTTGCTACATGTTGGTCTATAAGTGTGATCCCTGTAGCGTGCGGGTTTTTCCCCGTTAGGTTAATAATTGTGAATACGTTTTCGTTTTAGTTTTATCAAAACTTGATCGGCCCCGCCGTGAAGCGCGACCGATGGAATCCACTAGTTTTAGTTAAATAACAACTTTACTTTTTTCAAGATTTTTTAAAATATAATATTTTATGTAAACTCGAATAGATAATCTATGGTCAGACTTATATACTTATCAATATATTTTTTTTTTGTTACAAGTCAAGCCGTATTCAAAGTATCACTGCACCAGATACGATTCAGTTTGTGATAAAAATTATATTGATAACTACGTAAAAACAAACCCACTATATCGATGTATTCAAATTTCTATATAGCATTTACTATATTAGGACACCCGTTGTGGGACTGGGCGCTATCAAGAGGGCGCGACCATCCCATAGGCCATAGCGCCGGGCACACTGCCCCAGGCACTATGAGTTTTTTTCCTCCCGCGATGTCGATAGCGCTGTGCCTCCTTGTCCTTTTCAAAAAAAATAAAATAAATAAATACACCCATCTTCTTCTTCTACACCCGATCAAACCTAACTTCTACACCCAATCAAACCATAAAAAAATCATTTTTTTATAAAAAAAACTCACCATACCATACCATAAACTCCCTACCACTACACACTCTTTTTATGTAAAGCTCACATTTCACTTTATTAAGATTTTATTACATAACGCGGTAACGCCCCCGTAAAGCCCCTTTACTACACATACTCTTAGAAGTTAAAAGAAAAATATAATTGAAATGAAAAAAAAAATTAACAGATCAGTTGGGTGTAACTAAATAGATTCAAGGGTACAATACTTTATCAACCTTGGATATTATTATTCAATATGCCACAACATTTACAAAGCACATCATCATTTTTGGCAAGTTTATCAACACTTACACCAGTCACATGTTACCCACCAAACACAAAAGGCCTGGACTGGCTTTCCTACTATGGAACATCATTTGATCCCACAACATGGCCATAATATATTCATGGAACATTAAAAGAAACAACAAATCCCACAATTAAAAAATTATTAACGGTTTTTTTAACCATGAGAACTTGTTACCGCGTTGTAAATGCATCACTTATTTTAAAGAGACTTCGGACGTAGTGCATACCAGAGCCCTTTGTTGTAAATGTCTCAAACTCTGTTCCATGCTAACTTGCACCATATCCGCTAGCATCTGTTTAGCATTCCCGGATTGTTCTTCACCTTCAATCTGTGATATAATGTCAGACACAATGTTTTCAAGAGTATCGGGCTCAAGTTCTGATCTCGGGTATGGTGATTCACGTAACAACCGAAGCAAGGTATGCGCTTTTGTTTGCGAGTTTGGAGTGCCTTGAACCGTAAGCTCTAGAAGCCCGGGAATGACACCTTCTTTAAGTATTGGTTCTCTATACCTACACCGGTCACTCTGGCACATCGTTAAAAGTGTGCCCACTGCGTGTTCACGATTTTGTGGCGACCCACGCTCGAGAACCTCCACAACTGCAAGCACACCACCTTGTGCTAAAGTCAAAGAAACTCTTCCTTCTTCAAAACCAATTAAAGATTCAAGAAGGCCAATGCATCTTTCTGAGACCTTTGACGATTTTTTCGAGCTTTTAAGGATGTTTACAAGGTAAGGAATAGGTTGTGCCTGCAGGATGAGGTTAAGATTATCTTTTTCTGATGACAGATTAAATAGAGCCATGACTGCATCCACCTTGGCTTGTGGGGCCCCCTGATCAAGAACCTCCACAAGAAAAGGAATAGCACCTGATGCACCAATGGCTGACCTTGTTACAGGTGATGCAGATAGTGTGGCTAATGATGCTGTAGCATGTTCTTGCATATTAATATTCCCCAATTGGAAAAAAGTGACAATTGGTTCCAATGCACCAGCATCCACAATACTAATCTTGTTTCTGTACAAATGGGATAAAAAAAATCATTGGATGATATTATTAGCTTCTTGCAGAAGATGAAACAAAAAAAAGGGAAAAGAAAAGATAGAGTGACAAGTGAGTAAAAGCATAATTACAGTCATCCCACAAACATTATCCAGATTATAAAAGCATCAGATTCTATGCCCAAATAAAAAGCATTAACTCTACATCATGCTTATCTTTCTAGTTAAATATTAAATACAATGGTTAGTAAATAAAAGTGACACATGTTGAAACATCCACATGGTATTGTAGAGAAAAAAAAAAACAAATAAATAAATAAATAAATACATTGAACTTTTCAAAGTTAGCATTTTTAGCAAGTTTTGTACACTAATTTAACAAACTAAAATCATTGTCCAATTGTTTCGCAAACTAAAATCACCGTCTAATTTGAGAAGACCCAAATCAACCCGTTTAGCAAACTAAAATCGGTGAAATCAAAAACATGAACCTAGGATTCTTTTAGTTTGGTTAGAGCCAATCATGTACAAAAAGATCATACTACACAATCAATCAACCCTTTCAAGGTTTCTTCAATAGTACATATCCTAAACATCAGAAAGTGACACAAACCAGCTTCACTTAAAACAACTACCACAATTAACTTCAAATCAAATCAATCAACCAAAAAGGCTAGACCCATATTTATCATTGGTGATTTAAAACATCAACAGTAACAACAGTAGCAGATAATAATATATAATAATAATAATAATATACCTACCACTCTACCAGCTTCCTTATTATTATTACTATTTAAGCAACCAAAACAACCATTTAACAGTTTAACAAGATCTATCCATCAACTTTTTTCAATTAACCAATCAGAACAGTGACTGATGAAAAAGAGAACAATACTTTATCTTAAATTATTGTCCTCTGCTTTTTCTCCTGATTGATGAATTCTATGCACACACAACCATACATACCGACATCTATAATAAAAAATGTAAATTTTTTACAACATGCAACAAAGCCCGACTACTCGAGTACACCAGATCGCAGGCAAAGCTGATGATCCGACTTATCACCAATTCCATAGAAACCCACCGGGCCCGCTATGATAAAACCACAACAATAGTTAAGTAAGTACTCACGTTTTATTATAACTAGAGTCGTAGTTACCCGCACGTTTCTTCGGGAACCGGTTTACACCTATGCATGACCGTGGACGTAATCACTATACTGACTAAAAGTATCGGTCCCAATACCGGTATACAAAGGTAAATCAACAAGGTACCATGCCGAACCAGTACCGAAAGTAGTATTAAAGGGGTTTACGCTAACGTTAGCAAAACAGGCCCGGTGCATGTTAGCACCGAGCAGTATTAAAGTGTTGCTACTGAAGAATAATATAAATAATAATAGTTAAAGACTTACGTTTCATCCTGAACAGAAAGGTTAAGAAGAGCGAGAAGAGCAGCAGCGTTGGCTTCAAGGGAGGGATAACGGAGCATGGAAACGAGGGGAGGGATAGCGTCGGAAAACTGTCGACGAAATCGTTGTGACGTTTTGGTCAGTCGACGGATCTCTTTAGCAGCTTGTATTTTGGAAGAAGGGTCGTTGGTTTGTTGGTGAAGAGTATTGGTGATGGCTGAATCCATAGAGGGAATTGAATGAGAGTAATAATAATAATAAGAAGAAGAAGTTGAGTGTGTGTTTATATTTATGTTTGTGTTTGTGTGGAGAGGTAACGTGAGGGGGTGCTGTCGCCTTAAGCAACAGTTATTTTCTAACGGCCTTTTTCTTTTTCTTTTTTCTTTTTTTTTTTTTTTTGTTTATTGGAAGGTGTTTATCGCTTTAGTTTGTATTATGATTTATGGAATAATGTCGACCATATGTTTATCGCTTTAGTTGAGATGATGTTGATTATATTTCTATATTTATAGGTACATATATATACACTAACTATAATATGATGGGTTATAAATGGAGAATCAAAATCGTATATGTTTTATTTTACATTGATGGATTATAAATAAGGAATCCGAATCCTAACCTACTGTTTTGTTTTACAATGAGATAAGTTTGTTGGTTCGAGTTTTTTTGACAAAATT
This sequence comes from Ambrosia trifida, assembly GCA_028751855.1. Taxonomy (NCBI): domain Eukaryota; kingdom Viridiplantae; phylum Streptophyta; class Magnoliopsida; order Asterales; family Asteraceae; genus Ambrosia; species Ambrosia trifida. The sequence continues at coordinate 119,092,575 of CM054128.1, read as the reverse complement.
ACATGGACGGTGCCTATGGTTTTCATGTAATAACGCATCAAGGTACTAAGCAACTTTTTTAACTTCTTTAGGGCCCATGGTTTAGTTTTTGTAACGAAAATGGGTATTAAGGTTTGTTTTTGTAACAATGTTGGGTACTAATACTAACTATCGTTAAATTTTCTGTTAACTTTAGTTAAAGTGATTAAAATGCCTTTTTATAAACTAGAGGAGCCATTATGTATTAAACTTTATTTACAAAACCTTTAGTACCCGAACATGAAACTTTAGATAAACCACAGGGACTAACTATGTAATTAACTCATTATTTTATTAAATGTATTTATTTTTAAGATTTATAATTAAATAAGGAATATTTAATTAAAACATTGTTTTATTAAATATATTTATCCCATTATTTATAAAATAAATCCAAGTTATTAGATTAATAGTTGTAACTATAAAGAAAACATTTAACTTAATGTTGGATGGACTTGTGTTATGGTTACAACTCTTAATCTAATAACTTGGATTTAACTTATAAAAATGTTTTCTTTATGTGATTGAATTAATTTTTTTTTTTTTTTTTGGCCAAAAAGATGCAAACCCAATTCAAGAAAATTAAAAAAGATAGAAACAAACAGAAGTTGATTTTTTATAAATAAATGAAAAAGAAAGATTTTTTTTTCTTTTTCAAGAACTGGTGGGCTTGGTAGGTTTGGACCTACAAGGTAAAATTCATTTTTGAAGTTCATTAAAATCCATAAGTTAATTAATAACATTTAGAACGTTTTATCTATCTTAGAAGTGTATTTATTTTTATAAATAATGGGATAAATATATTTAATAAAACAATATGTATTTATTTTTAAGATTTATAATTAAATAAGGAATATTTAATTAAAACATATTGTTTTATTAAATATATTTATCCCATTATTTATAAAAATAAATATACTTCTAAGATAGTTCAAACGTTCTAAATGTTATTAATTTACTTATGGATTTTAATGAAATTCAAAAATGATTTTTACCTTGTAGGTCCAAACCTACCAAGCCCACCAGTTCTTGAAGAAGAAAAAAAAATCATTCTTTTTTTTTATTTATAAAAAATCAACTTCTCTTTGTTTCTATCTTTTTTAATTTTCTTGAATTGGGTTTGCATCTTTTTGGCCAAAAATAACACTTAATTCAATCACATAAAGAAAACATTTTTATAAGTTAAATCCAAGTTATTAGATTAAGAGTTGTAACCATAACACAAGTCCATCCAACATTAAGTTAAATGTTTTCTTTATAGTTACAACTATTAATCTAATAACTTGGATTTATTTTTATAAATAATGGGATAAATATATTTAATAAAACAATGTTTTAATTAAATATTCCTTATTTAATTATAAATCTTAAAAATAAATACATTTAATAAAATAATGAGTTAATTACATGGTTAGTCCCTGTGGTTTATCTAAAGTTTCATGTTTGGGTACTAAAGGTTTTGTAAATGAAGTTTAATACATAATGACCCCTCTAGTTTATAAAAAGGCATTTTAATCACTTTAACTAAAGTTAACAGAAAATTTAACGATCGTTAGTATTAGTACCTAACATTGTTACAAAAACAAACCTTAATACCCATTTTCGTTTCAAAAACTAAACCATGGGCCCTAAAGAAGTTAAAAAAGTTGCTTAGTACCTTAAGGCGTTATTACATGAAAACCACAGGCACCATCCGTGTAATTTTGTCAGTTTTTTTTTAATGGTTGACGTTTTGTGAAAAGAATTTGATGTACTGGAGGAGTATGTCAACAAACAAAAGTAAAAAGCTCTTGTCTATTGGTCTATTGGTTTTTTGAAATGGGCGAATATATTTTTGAAAATTCTCATGCTAGTTTTGAGTCAATCTGATTTGATTAGGTGTGTCTTGTCTGTGAAGACCCAATTGTTGCGCAGGGGTATTTTGGTCCATGATGATATTTGCAGCAGATGATATTTGCAGCAGATGCAGCCTTGCTGCAGAAAACGCAGACCATTTATTTGTTTCATGTCTTATGGCGAGATGTTTATGGTGGGAACTTTCGGTTTGGATGAAAATTCGGTATCAGCGGATGTTAGTTCGCTAAAAGATTTGTTGGAAAACATAGCCAGCAACCCGGGTTCAAAAAAATGGAAGCAAATTGTCGTCACGGTCTGTTGCGCATGTGGGAGGCAAGAAACGCTAAGGTATTTGACAATAACTTTATCAATCCGAGAAGAACTGTGGAACGCATTAAGGAAAACGCCTTTCTTTGGATTTGCAATCGGTCCAAAATCCCAAATCCTTCCTAGGAGAATTGGGTCGATTTTGACATTTCTATGTGTTTGTAACTTCGTTTTTGTAGCCGTTCGGGTCGTCTTTGGGGGTTTGTTTTCGGTCTTCCGTTTGTATCCAGCGTCTCGCTGCTCTTTATATATATATAAAGCATTTTTGCCGTTAAAAAAAAAGACGTGTCTTGTCTCGTTTTCTCTTCGTTAAAAATTAATCAACGTGTACATTTTAGAGTGAAAAAAAAAACGAACATACATTTAGTAGCAATTGTTAAGACGTGATTAATAATATCTAATGGTGAACAATAATCGGACCGTTAAACAATATTGAACCAAAAAAATAAAAAAAAAGACAAATCGAACCGAAATCAACAAAAAACCATATTAACAGAAAATAGGTTATCGGAAGTTTTTATACCCCTGTTTAACTGAAATTAATCGAGTTCGCCCATTCATATTTTTATGCATTTCTAGCTTTCATACATCAATATTATGTTTAATACCTTCATTTCATATTTTATACCTTCAATTTATGTATTTATACATCCACTTCACATATTTAAACTTTCATTTCATGTATTTCCAAGGAAAAAATGAGCCCAAATATTGGTTTTGGTTATTAACTGTTATCTGATTAAACCAAACAAAAAGCCAACATTTTAACCGAATAAACCAAACCGATTAACTGAAATCTAATTGGTTAATAAGATAGATTAACTGATGAATTTAGTTAATGTTAATAACCAAACTGAATCATACACACATATAAGTATCATATAACGTATGTGTTCTCTGCGTATCATACTCGGTTTAGCAATAAACCTTTTTATTGGTTAGTTGGTAATGTTTATGTAGCTTAATCTTAACCGTCATTGACAACAAATAAAATATTAAAATGTATTTTTGTCCAGCAACGCTTTCCAAAAATACACCTATAAAAATATGAAAAAAATAAGTATGTGTATTATCTTTGGACGAGTTTGATATACAACCGACGCTTTCCAAAAATGTATTTTTGTACGTATTTTACTATACATTGTGGAAGATAGGAAGAAGGTTTTTTTTTTTTTTTTTTTTTTTTTTTTTTGAGTAATGGATTTAAATAATCCAAACTAATTTACTTTGGTCGATAATGGTCATAAGTACGAAAATAACCATTAGCGGTCCCAACTTTCGTCATTATTTTTCCTACAATGGTCCAAGTTAGTATGATCACTAACACCGTTACTTGCATGCTGATGTGGCGTCCTACGTATCATAACTTAACACACATGTCTGATGAGGTGGCAAATTCATCTTTATAACATAACCCTCTGTCAACATAATCACCATCACCACCATTTATCTTACCAGCATTGCACCTCCACTACCATGGCAACCACCACCACCAACTCCCACCATCATCACCGTCACAACCGATTTCCTCCCCCAAACCTGTAAATCGTCACAACCACCACGATAACCATTACCTTCAACAACCACTATTGTTACCATCAATCTCAACCACCGACACCACTAACATCAACAATCACCATCAATCTCCACCACCATCACTACCTACCACCATCACCATTACCACTACTTCCTCCAAACCTACAAATCGAAACCCCCAAAATTTTCAAAAAAGAAAAAAAAAACCAAACCTGCAAAAACCCCAAAACTTACCAGTTTTGATTGTCGCGGACATCTTTAGCTGTCGGTAGTCACCAGAACAAATAATCGTCAGAATCTAACTTACCATAAGTCACTTCCGTCTCAGAAGGTTAGAATGTTTGACATTAGAGGGTCGCTGGGGATTTGTAGATTTAGGGTTTTCAACATCCTCAGGTTTTATTTCTTATGAGATTTCTAGTGGTGTGGTGGTGGCGATGGTTTGTTTGAGGCGATGGTGGTGGGTTTGAAATGATGATGGTGATGGTTGGCGTGGTGGTGGCTAGTTTGAGGCGATTAGTTTGACATATATGAGGGTTGGTTCTGATCTGAGGATGAAGAAGGGAAGGGGCAACAGCAGGTGGTGGTGTGTTACCACGTGGTGGTTGATTCTGATCTGAGGAAGAAGAAGGGAATAGGCAACAATATTTAAAGAGACAGATAGGATCATTTTTGACACTTCATTCGCCACCAGTCCCAACTAAGCATGCCACATTAGCAAGCACTAACGACGTCAGTCCTCAGTTAGTTTGGGTCCGTTGGTAATATGTCGAAAGTTGGGACCGCTAGTGGTTATTTTGTTAGTTGGAACTGACATCGGCCAATGGTCAATAGTTTGGATTATTTAAATCCATTATTCCTTTTTTTTTATCACGATTTAAATAACACATACAAATATTTACAGGGTGTTCACAATTCATAGCTTAAAATTGATTTTGTATTAAAAATTTCCTAGTACCTTTTATCTTTTTCAAATAATAATTTATGTGTTCCTTCTGGAATATATATCCAATGCTAAGCATTGGATTCAGGCATAAAGTGTTGAATAAAAACGTAATCAAGATAGATTCTTAATTGAAAGTGACCGATTAATATTGTTTAATTGTTTAATTGTTTGTTTTCCTAATCTTTGTTACCTAAGATAAACAAACAGATTAAGTTGTTTTTTTCTTCTTTCTTCTATTGATTTGAAAAATGACGTCTATTTAAGTCTTGCTTTCAAATTGAGTTTTGAAAACTTGCATGGAGACAGATGAATAATCATTTAAATTGTACATTTTGAATATGGAAGCAATTCAAACCACCATGATGGTTTATATTTTTTTCTTCTCGATTTTATTAATTATTAAAATAAATTTATACTTGATTTTGTTTCATGATTATTTATTTTGAGTTTTTGTTTGGTCTAGCTCTGAACAAGGACGAATTTAAATATCTATCTTTTTTTTTGAACGACCTAAATTACAACAAATTCTCGATCAAATTCTTATTTGACGGGTTCAACCACTTGACCTCAAAAGAAGCAACATCTTTGAAGACATTAATCTTGAATTAGGAGATAAAGATCAAGAAGGGTTATAGATAATTCTTGGTGAATTATTTTTTAAGGATTATTATTGGTTTAACTAGATAGGTTTATCTAGTTGGTTTATTTTATTATTTAAATAGAGTTAGAGTTGGGTTAGGATTAGTATAATGTTAGTATAAATAGATGGTTAAATCTATTGTATTTGGTGTGCTTTGATTGATAATAAAAAGGGTCGAACGAGTTCGTTCAATCTCGTGTGTTTTGTGTTCGATCAAAGGGCCTGATTTTCCAAAAATTGGTATCAGAGCTTGGTACTTGTGGTTTTGAGAGTCGATTTTCAAACGGGGCAGCAGCCCCTCGCGGGGTTGCAACGGTGGTAGAAAAAGGTTGTGACCGAAGTCGAAGATATAAGGAATAAAAAAAGTGGTGCGGTCATACAAATTTGGATCGGTGATAACCGAGTTGGAAAGTAACTGAATGATCACAGCATGGATTGATGTAAACCGATAATGTAGGTGAAATTAATTGGTTTAGGAAGACGTTGTGATAATGATAGCAAAAAGAAGGAAATTTAACAGAAGAACAAGAATTCTTACCAAATGCTGATCTTATTAATCAATTATTATCAGCTCTTATAGACATCATCTGCCATTAACTAACTTGTAACTAACAACTAACTAGTTACATCTTTAGTCCCTATTCTTTATTCTTATTACAACTCTAGATAAAACTATTACAAAACATATAATACTTTCTGATAATTGCATAACTGGTCCCTGTACTTTTTAAAACCATAACAATGCCTCCTCCATTTAGAATCCTTGACCCAAGGATCAATCAATAGGAAATTCAGGAAACCTCAACATGAATTCATCACGATACTCCCAAGTAGCACCAGCCAAGCTTTGACCCTGCCATTGAACCAGAATCTGACCAGCAGCCCTATTCCTTCTTCTAGTAACCCTGCTATCCAAGATCTTAAGAGGCTGCAAAACAAATCTAGGTAGAGCAGGCAATTTAGGAGGAGTAGAAGGAGGACCAGAGGCCTTCTTAAGCAGTGATACATGAAACACAGGGTGTATTTGAGCAGTAGGAGGAAGGTCCAATCTATAAGCTACTAAACCAATCTTCTCAATGATTAAAAATGGACCATAATACTTCTGAGACAGCTTAGAATAACCCAACTTCCTTAAAGAAGATTGCACATAAGGCTGTAATTTCAAATAAGCCCAAGAACCAACTTCTAAGTGTCTTTCACTTCTATGGGCATTGGCAAATTGCTGCATTCTGTTTTGAGCTTTAGTCAATGAAGCTTTTAATATCCTGATGATTTCCTCCCTTGCAGCCATTGTATCATCTAACTCAGCCACACTAGAATCTCTGGGAACATAAGGAACATGCAAAGGAGGTGCATATCCATATAGAGCAGTGAAGGAGTGGTGGATATGGCTGTATGAAAATTGGTATTATACCAATATTCAGCTAATGATAGCCAACTTTCCCAAGTGTTAGGCCTTTTAAAAACCATGCTTCTCAAATAGGACTCCACACATCTATTGACCACCTCATTCTGCCCATCAGACTGAGGATGGTATGCAGTGGACATATTAACACTTGTAAATTCCTTCCAGAAACCACTTAAGAATACACTATCTCTATCTGATACAATTGTAGAAGGCCACCCATGAAGTTTGAAAACATTATCCACAAACACCTGAGCTACGTGTTTAGCAGTGAAAGGGTGACTTAAGGACATAAAATGGGCATATTTTGTAAACCTGTCCACCACCACAAGAATGACCACTTTACCCTTAGACTTAGGGAGTCCAGTTATAAAGTCCATGCTGATATCAGCAAAGACATATTGAGGTATTTGTAAGGGCTGTAATAATCCAGGATATGCCACAGTTTCAGTTTTCACTTGCTGACACACATGGCAATTCCTTACAAATTGTCTAACATCTTTTGTTTGCCCTTGCCAATAAAAAATGCTTTTAACTCTTTGATAGGTGGCATGAATCCCAGAATGGCCTCCCATAGCAGATGAATGACATTCTTGAATAATGTCTCTTCTTAACTGCACATCATTGCCCACCACAAGTCTATTTTTTCTCTTTAATAAGTTTCCATCCCAAGAAACATGAGGAAAGGTCATACCTTGTGTCAAATCCTGAATCATATGCTGAAGATTGAGATCATTGGACCAAGAGGCCTTGATTCTGTCCAAGAAAAGAGGCTGAGCTGCTGTAGACCATTTGAAAGCATCCTTTTTAAGTAATTCAGTTAGTGGCTTAGCTATTATTCCAAAAGATCTAATGAATCTTCTGTAATAGCCACAAATTCCCAAAAAGCCCCTAAGCTGCTTCACATTAACAGGGGTATGCCACTACTCAATAGCTTCTATTTTGGAAGGGTCTGTGGAAACCCCATCTTTAGTGGTAACATGGCCAAGGTATTCAACTGATTAACCTCCAAAAACACATTTAGATTGTTTTGCATATAACTGTTGCTGCCTCATGATCTCTAATACTGCTTGCAAATCTTGTACATGTTGTGAAACAGATTGGCTATACACCAAAATGTCATCAAAGAAGACAAGAACACACTTCCTAATTAAAGGCTTAAATGTCTCATTCATCAAGTATTGAAAGGTTGCTGGAGCATTAGTAAGCCCAAAAGGCATAACTAAAAACTCAAACAAGCCTTAGTGTGTTCTAAAGGCTGTCTTCTCTATATCATCTTCATTCATCCTAATTTGATGATAACCAGACCTCAAGTCCAGTTTTGAAAACACAAAAGCCCCTCCCAATTCCTCTAACAGCTCATCAATCAAAGGAATTGGAAATCTGTTTTTAATAGTGGCATCATTAAGCTGTCTATAATCAACACACATTCTCCAAGTTGAATCTTTCTTTTTAACCAAAAACAACTAGAGAAGCAAAAGCACTTTTACTATTTCTTACAACCCCTGAATCAATCAACTCCTGAGTCATTTTTTCTATCACATCTTTTTGTAGGGATTGATACTTATAAGGTTTCAAATTGATTGGTTTTGTTCCTTCTTTCAACTTAATCTGATGATCACAGTCTCTAGAGGGTGGTAAAGATTTAGGTACCTCAAATACATCCCTAAAAAGTTCAACCAATTTTTCTATCTCAGAAATTTGTAACACCTGACTTATTTTTGACCCATGAACAGGTGTTTCATCAGGAACAAGTTGCAACTCATACATTTGAGAAGGTATTATTTTAGCAGGCTGTTGTAACATATGGGTCATTTTGTCCAGAGAACATAAACTCACCTTGTTGGACTCAATTCCTTTTAACACATAATGAACCCCATTGACCTGAAATTCCATGGTCATATTTGAGAAATTCCAAATGATATCCGCTAAAGGAGATAACCATTGAACTCCCAAAACCATATCATAATTCTTAAGTGTTATTGCTAACACATCTGCCTCAAACCAGACCCCTTGCATCATCCATTTAAAATTTGGGCAGATATAGACATAGTCCAACACATTCCCATTGGCCACAGTGACCTTCATTGACTTAGCTGCTATCATTTTACAATTCAACTTCTTAGCCAGTTTAATGTCAATGAAATTATGGGTGGATCCTGAATCTACCAGAATATGAAAAATTCTGGTACCCATTGATCCAGTGATTTGCATAGTTGAATAAGAAGGTATACCTATTATAGCATGAATAGAAATATGAGGATCTTGAATAATGACCTCTTCCTCTTCTTGCATAACTGGTTCATTTTCTTCCTCATCATCAATCAACTCAATGACAAATAATTGCCTGTTTTTGCACTTATGTCCTGGTGTGAATTTTTCAGTGCACCAGAAACATTCTCCTTTTGATCTTTTCATTTCCACTTCTTTAAGAGTTAATCTCTTAGTGGTTTTAGTTGTAGCAGATGGTGTAGGTAATAAGGGCAATTTGGTGACATTAGGACCAGAAATCTTTTCAGACTCATCAGTCTTATGGAAATTTCCCCCATAACTGTTACTCTTTTTGGATGAGTAACTGGGAAACAAGGTTGAATGCACCACCATTTGTTGTTTGGCCAACCCATATGCATCCCTTAATGAACATGGTTTAAACATCTTAACCATGCATCTTATCTCAGGTTTAAGACCCCCTACATACAAACTGACAGCATAAGGTTCAGGAATGTTGACCTTATTCAAAAGTCTATCAAATTCCTCATTATACACCTTCAGACTACCACTTTGTTGCAACATTTTCAAGTCTTCCATAGCATCTTCCATGGCTGTGGTAGAGAATCTTTGCACTATAAACCTCACATATTCTTCCCATGGCAAGGTATCCACAGTACAGTTTCTTGACTGCATGTATGACTGATGCCATTCTAAGGCTTTCCCATCAAGATTCGCAACTGCCACTCTTAATTTGGCATGAGCAGGTGTTCTATCCATCACAAAGAAATGATTACATTTGTACACCCAACCCTCCACATCATCTCCACTAAACTTTGGAAAATCAATCTTTCCATAACGAGTGCATCTGTAATCATTGAATCCACCCTGTCCATCTTCCTCCATGACAGGTCTTTTATTATATGTGTGTGAGGTATTATTATCATTATGAAGGTTGTTATTAACATTATGAATATTATTACCTCCTGCTGTAAATCTTCCATTATTAGGTGAAGTATTATTAT